>JACGCM010000750.1:600000-1200000 GCA_014058105.1 Kingdonia uniflora
ATGGGTTTTGTTGATTGTTTAGTTTTACTCAATTGTGCTTTTTCTTGAGCAGGAGCGGGAGAAATAAGAAGAAACACATATAAATTACCAATGTCGATACTCTTTTTTAGAAGTATGCTTTTCTTCTAATTATTTTGGGTGGTTGCTTGAAGGTTTTTTTTTGTGTTATTATTATTTATTTATTTTGAATGAGAAGCTGGGGTTAGACGAGACGCCCACCAGAATTCATTTATGTGCAAACAATCTATTGCAAACTAGGATATCTACATCCACTAGCTTCTGCTTTACAAATAAGAACTATCTCTCTAGGAAACTCCTGTGGAAATACTATATGACCTCTACAATGTTCATATCTGCAGCTACATAATGAGCTACTTTGTTACCTTCTTTTTACAGGGATATAATGAACAAATTGGTGATTTACTTGACCCTACTCGACGAAACCTTCAGGTATATAATGAATTGTGATACTATTTCACTTTTTTTGTTGGCCATGTTCAAAGATGTGTAAATAACTATGTTTCGTTTTCGCAAAGAAGAGATGATGCAAAAAATAACTCTTATGTTGAGAATCTGACTGAAGAACATGTGACAAATTATGATGATGTAACACAAATATTAATTAAGGTAGGAACAAATATTATGCTTTTATCTTACATTTAGAATTGTTAATGTTACATAATCCAATGAATGTATGTTCGCAATGCAGGGACTTTCAAATAGAAAGGTTGTTGCATCAAGTATAAACTCCAAGAGCTCCCGACCACATATCATTTTCACTTGCATTATAGAATCTTGGTGCAAGGTATACCATTCATCAGTAAAGCTTTATTTTTGTTCCACTTTTACTTCGAAGTTTTGGAATACACCGTAAGATTTTGTTGTAAGCACGAAGACTGAAGCATATTGGTAAAATTCATTCTAAGAACATATATCATACATGTATGCGTACTATAAATGTTTTTACAATTTTCAACCTACATTAAATATGGACATGCTTGAGAAATATGTATTGTTAATTATATAAATAGGGATATCAAATTATGTGATGCAGTTCACTTTTATATGTTCTAAGATGTTTTTTTCTTCTTTTTGTCTGAAATGTCACAGGGTACCTTATCAAAATGCTTTAGTAGCTCAAAAACTAACAGAATCACCTTGGTTGATCTTGCTGGCGGAATGGAAGGAAATAAAGTGGATGATGCAAGTAGGCAATGCACTAAAAAGAGCAAAAGCGTAAAGAAATCTCTAGCACAACTCGAGTATAATTTTGTGACTACTGTAATCGTTATATGTTATCAATTCTGATTTATTTACTAGTGTACCTATTTTGACAAGATAGTCAAGTCAATGTAGGCCCTAGCCTATGGAGAACGTACACCTTAGATAACCATAAGGAGGACAAATGAATAGGACTATTAAATTTGCCGTCGTAGAATTTGGTTAGTAGGCCTGCCAGAAAAGCTTTCAGGCGACCCTTTCACGTGCACCTGCGACGCTACTAGGTTCTAGCCAATCAGAAGCTGTAGCTGTCATTGAAAGAATTACAACATCAACTTAAACCTTCCCTTTTTGACGCAGGGTCTTAGTTAGCAAGTCCTAGCTTTTGACTCTCGAGCGCGGATTTTGACTTAGAAAGATTTTTCCAAAATGTTTTTTGCATATCGCCGATGGTTGCTTTTGCTGCTCATGTCACTTCCTAGCTTTTTCGTTATATAGACAACAAAAATAGATTCAATGGCAGTAGGGGACTGCGGGTAGTTGGTTACGACGCCTAGTAGCTGCCGCCAAACGAACATCTTCGAAAATGAATGCTAGCGCAGACTTCTCGCTAACAATAACTCCCAAATCATTCTCTTTCACGATGAAAAAACATTGGAATAAGCAAAGTGAATGCGGCGAAAACTCTAGGACCTCACCAGTACAATGCTTTCTATAGACATTACCACTATGTGTTCTAGATATCGGGAGACTGACCTTTGGTATATGGCCACCTCATCCCCGTACTTACGCAAGGCGACATTGTGAATGGGGAGCGTAATCCTAGCATTTTGCCTGAGGCTGCTCACTGATGGTCCTAAACGAGAGGGATCCAAGGAGGGTGACTGGTGATAGTATTTGTCTACCGACGACATAGTCTAACCGAGCATACGGTCGTAGATTCCGATGTATCGCTAATCACGACTATATACAAGCCACTATCACCCGCTCAAAAAGAGTTAATGTCGTGTTCCTGAAGCTATGGTAAGATAGAGGTTTACTCGACTATTTCTAAAATTAAGTTAAGCAATTAATTGTAGTTTTAATAAAGGGGGCAAATTTAAAGACACTAAAAAATGGGACACTCAACTCTCACTCAAACTGAACCACACATCTCTAGAGATGAGTGGTCCTCATAATTGAGGAGGTGGAAAAGAAAAAACAAATAATATTAGGTGGAAATGAGTTGCCATACACTCTCTCTTCAGTGGGCAGATATTTCTCTCTCTTTTCTCCAGTTTTAAATTTTAAACCAGTTCTGACTCTCTCTCTCTCTCTATCTCTTTCTTCCCACCAAAGAACTCTTTCTCTTTCTCTCTATATATCTTTCTCTCATAGTGAAGAACATTAGCAAAAATTGAGAAATTAAAGAGTCTATCTCTTTCTCTCACTGTCTCAGTCGAGACAGGCAAATTTTCTCTTAGTCCCGTTAGATTTCACTCAAGAAGCAACAATTTTTAGATCAAATGGGTTGGTTTTGTGGCTGATTTTACCCTCAATCAAGTCATATATGCCCCTCTACTTTTTCTATATCTCTCTCATCGAAGATCGGTTGTTGGTTATGAACTCTCTTAAATTTTAGTGGTAAAATCAGATATGAAGATGGGGTGTTTTTGAACTATCATCTTCTTCGATCAGTCTTTCAAACTACCGTAAAAGAACAATGTCGAGCTCGATAATTATTGTCGAGTTCGATAACATGAGGTTCTTTATTTCTCTGGCAACAAGTCATCAACAACAAACATACAAAAATGCATGATAAAATTATATAAGCAACTCCAAAACATGAAAAATAGACATAGGAGTTTCCTAATATCGATGATTCCAAACCCCATTAAACAAAACTTGCACCTATCTGTGATAGTTGCTGACAATATACCTATCCATATATTGTCGATTTCGATAATTTACCCATCCATATATTATCGTTTCGACAATTTACCCATCCATATAGTGTCCCATTTTCGACAATACTTGTAAGGCAATTTACCCATCCATATATTGTCGATTTCGACAATTTACCCATGACCGATAATTTACCCATTCATATATTGTTAATTTCGGCAATTTACCCATCTCGATTTTGACAATATTGTAAATCGGACCATATATAATAATAGCCCACTAAGGGCACATGCGTCATTGAATGAATCTTCTAAGTAATTTTTTAGACAAACAAGGGCATATGATATAAATCAAACCATATATAATAATAACTTACTAAGGCACATGCGTCATAGACTGAATCTTCTAAGTAATTTCTTAGACAAACAAGGGCACATGCGTCATTGACTTAATCTTCTAAGTAATTTCTTAGACAAACAAGGGCACATGCGTCATTGACTGTGGGCTAGCTATCTTTAACAATTATTGTCGAGAGTTGCTATATATTGTCGATTTCGACAATTTATCCATCCATATATTTTCGATTTCGACAATACTTATGATCGAAAATTTACCCATTCATATATTGTCAATTTCGACAATTTACCCATGAATATATGGTCGATTTCGACAATAATGTAAATCGGATCATATATAATAATAGCCCACTAAGGGCACATGCGTCATTGACTGAATCTTCTAAGTAATTTCTTAAACAAACAAGGGCATATGATGTAAATCGAACCATATATAATAATGGCCCACTAAAGCACATGTGTTATAGACTGAATCTTCTAAGTAATTTCTTAGGCAAACAAGGGAACATGCGTCATTGACTTAATCTTCTAAGTAATTTCTTAGACAAACAAGGGCACATACGTCATTGACTGTGGGCTAGCTATCTTTAACAATTATTGTCGAGAGTTGCTATATATTGTCGATTTCGACAATACTTATAATCGACAATTTACCCATTCATATATTATCGATTTCGACAATTTACCCATCAATATATGGTCAATTTCGACAATAATGTAAATCAGACCATATATAATAATAGCTCACTAAGGGCACATGCGTCATTGACTGAATCTTCTAAGTAATTTCTTAGACAAACAAGGGCATATGATGTTAAGGCACATGCGTCATAGACTGAATCTTCTAAGTAATTTCTTAGACAAACAATGACACATGCGTCATTGACTTAATCTTCTAAGTAATTTCTTAGACAAACAATGGTACATGCGTCATTGATTGTGGGCTAGCTATCTTTTACAATTATTATCGAGAGTTGCTATATATGCCAACCTTATTGTCGAAATCATTAATAATTATTGTCGAGAGTTGCTATATATGCCAACCTTATTGTCGAAATCGACAATATATGACTATCTGAAGAGAAATTTTTTACTGTGGAAACTTGTAATGTCGACAATTCCGTAATCGATGCATCAACGAAATTACAATCTGGGGAGGCAACATGAACAAACAGTTGGGAAGTTATGATGCCAGAAATCGCAAAATTGAGAAAACGAACTTGTAGAGTGACGTACTTCGATGTTATTGAGTTTAGAGAGGTAAACCTTGTTTCATAAAATTTGTTCTAGAGAGAAGATGATATATAAACATCGATAAATTCATAGAAATAGGTTACAAAGCAATATCATTTTACATCGACATTAAAACTACATGTTAAAACTACAGTGATACACAATCTATATAAGAGCACTCCAAACCACTGATGCTTCACCAAACCCTAATTATAATGAGCAACTACACTCCACACGTTCCACAACCAACTAAGGGAGAGAGAGAGAGGAGAGAGAAACAAAATCCAAATAGCCGCGATCCTCGATTAAATCTTAAAAAAGTGATTTGTCACGACATGAAGGAAAACTAAAATTTTCTGCCATTGTTCTTTACTAAGGTAAAAAGAGAGAAAAGAGAGAAAATAATGTGATCTGAGTGAAAGAGAGAGAAGATTTGTTTTCAAAATTAAAATTGCAAAGATGAGAGAGAAAGAAAGAGAGCCCACTTGAAGAGAGAGTACGTGTGTCTCTGCCAACTCATTTCCACCTGGGTTTTCTTTTCTACCTCCTCTATTATGTGGACCACTCATCTCTAGAGATGTGTGGTTTAGTTTGAGTGAGAGTTGAGTGTCTTATTTTTGAGTGTCTCTAAATCCTCCCCCTTTAATAAAACCTAATTTCATTTTAAGAACTTGTAATTAACAAGCTAAATCGCAAAAATGATTTTGGGTTCACTTTCAAAAGTCCTTTGCTACTCTAATAGGATGTTTAAAGTCAAACATCTAATGCTTGGCACCTAAGAGAATAACTCATCAGCCATTTCTCGATTTCAGCCGTTCGATACCCATCTCTCGTGAGTCGAGGATTATTTAGGCCGCTCAAATCTTTCCTATTCTTTAAGATTAAGTCACAGCTGTCAGATCCCACAAGAAATTTCAGACTTAGTTCAAACTTCAAAACTGCCAAATTATCTGCCGATTTAGCCTATATTTTCAGTAAACCAACATTAGTTTTAAGCTTTAAAGCCAAATCATATAGCAAACTTCAGTCTTTCTCAATCAACTAAACTCTATCCCCTCAATTTGAATTCCTCATCTTAATCAACAATACTCCCTCCCCTCAGTTTGAATCCCTCCTCCCAATCCCTCATCTCAATCAACACTACTCCCTCCCCTCAGTTCAAATTGTTACTCTCTATCTTCTGAAGTCAATCTACCGAATTAGTTCTCTTCTTCAACCCGTGAACAAGTCGATGATGCCATAGGAAGCGTACAACAGCGATTAGATGTTTGTATGATTCATAACTAACGAATTCGAATACCCCTTTTGATTGATTTAACTTTAGATTTTTTTATTGGTTTTGATGCCTAATTTGAAGTATTTGGTGGTTACAGATTGATTTGGAGGGATTTCGCATGATTGTAGATTAAAGGTATGATTAATGATTTTGATTCAAGTTTGGGTTTTGTAAATATTTTATTTTTATTAGATATTTAATAGATTTTGTGTGTTTTGTTGAGATTATGGTTTTCAAATTATTTCGGAGAGTGGGTTACAGATGTTGTCAGATTTAGATATGAGTGGGAGCTCAGGAGAGGGGAAGTTTGAGTTTTGTAAAGATTTGATTTTTATTAGAGATTTAATAAGTTTTGTGTGTTTTGTTGAGATTAGGGTTTTGGAATGATTGCAGAGAGGTAGTGCGCCGTCAGTGGAAATGTAAGTTGTTGTTTAATTAAGGAAACGTAAGTTGTTGCTAGTGATACTTTTTGAAAATCTTGTACGACACTGGTAATAACTTTGAACAAACTGCGTTCGTGCCGTGTGTTGGAGCTACCTATTTCAACTGGCCCTAAAGCGCGTGAAAATATCGAACCTTTAGCAGTAGTTAAGGAACGCCCCCCAAAATAAAAATAAAAATAGGGTACGTTTTTATTATTGGTCTTTCTTGCTTCGAGTAGGCTATTCAGTAGGCTATTCTTTCTTGCTGCTTCCTTTTTTGGGAGGCAACTTCAGTCTTCAAAAGCGCTCCATCCAAAACACACCCCTAGGTTTACCGGAGCTTTTACAACTCAAACGGCCCCAATGATTATGATCCTTCTAAACTATGTGGTTTAGAAAGCTACCTCCGTCGTGTCCCTAGTGAAACGAAGTTCTAATGGTTTCTTTAATCCGACTTCCTCTCTTTAAAGGTTTTAACTCCACCTAGGCTACCTTCTTCTGACTCTAGCTCTAAACTGCTCTTCTTTCCGTACGCAAGTTGGTTCCACTTTCCACATCAACTAGTAATAACATCTAACTCGCGTCAATAATGCGGATTGCATTCTTATTGTAAGCCTACTCACTAAAAATGTCTTAACAAATCTATTATAGTAGTATTTCCTTTACCAACAGAATTAGAGTATATCCCACCAAATCCCATCTCACAAAGAATGATCAGAAAATATTGCCCCATCTTAAGGATATGCGATCCAAAAGAGGTTAAAATCTACAATAAGCTATACTCAAAACTTCTATTGGAAATCGATGAAATAATAGTAATTTAAAAACAAAGACGGATCACTCTGAAAGAACGACTAATGATCGTGGTATGATTTTAGAACTAATCTGTATTTAACCAGAACCTTCATTTGTTAGAATCGCTTTGAAATTCATAGCAAGTAATCCTATAGATGAAATCATGAAACCCATATCAAACATAGAAGTTAAAAAGCTAATACAGAGACCTAAAAAGCAGAATTAAATGTTAACAGCCCATTAAATAGTGATATATAAGGAAAAACTAGTTATCATGAACACCAGTAGGTAACAACAAATCGCAGTGAGAAAAATCGTATAGAAAATTGTAGCACCTGCTCTGAGGCGCTTATAAAAATGAGAAAGGGAGAGAGGAGCCTTGTTTAGTGGTTCTTGGAAATGGGCAGAGGTGGAAAGGGCTTTTGAGGCGGTAATAGAGAAAGTGAGACCGAGCATGTGAAATGCAATAGATTTAGAGGGACTTAGGGCTTACGTGAAGGTTGGAGGAGGGGTGATTCTGTGGTGTCCCTAAGATAAAGTTTTTTTTTTTTTTTTTTCCATTTTAATAAAGTCAGATTATTGTGAGTCTGATTGGCAATTATACACATCTTTGAAGGCTAACAAAATAGTCGTGGGAGCATATTAGGAAGTCCTGGAAACATGTAATATCTTGGCAACTATCATGTAATATCTTGGGAATTCTTAAACACTTGACTCCTAAGACAATTAGACTAATGGCTGGATTGCCAATCAATAGCTCTGCCATCTGACATTAGTTTTTTTTTCCACTATATAGCTTATGTTATTAGAATTTGATGATTATTCTAACAAAGGCTAGAAAATGATCTAAAGTTGCAAAAATATTTCCTTCTAAGTTCTAAGAGATTTTTCATGACTGGATGTACAACTGTAGTTGCCAAAATGTCTGTTAGCCTTTATCTGATGCATATCTAAGGGAGTAACTTCTTTTATCTGGATGGTAGGAAGAAGGATGCTGTCCAACTTCAGTTGGAATGGTAAGCTTATGTACATGATGTTAGTCCATTGTATCCCATGAGAGGATTCCTACCATTTGGCATCTTATGATATTTTTTGTACTGCTTTTTAAATGATCAGTCTTAGGGAGGAGCATGTGGGTTATCGTCGTTTGGACCTTCCTATGCTAAAGTTGAGTGTTGTTGGTGGGCGCCCATTTTCTACTGGGGTTGAAGCCTTGTTTCGAAAAAAGCTTCTATCTTCAAGGTTAGTAATGCTTCATAAAGATAGTATCATTGGTTCTATCTAGCTAGCTGAATATTCTCTAGCTTGTGTTTCATTCTTTCTTTTCATATTTTCATTTTCCGAGGATCTTGTATTGGCAAGGTAATTTTCAACATTGAATGACATCCTTGTTTTTTTTTTTTTTTTTTTTTTTCCCTTTTGTTACTGTAGTAATAACTTTTTTTTTTATTATTGATGTTGTATTCTTTCTTTTTTTGATTGGTTGAAAAATATGTTCCTAGATATTTAATTAGCAAAATTTGGGCGGTTATCTTAATCCCTGTTGAACCAGGAAGTCCTATCACATAGAAAAATACGTAATGTTTATCAATGTTATTTTGATAAATAACCTTGTACACTTTATGTATTATTATCTTTGCTTATTAAATTTCCTCAGATGCATATTTTCAATTTTTTTCCCCTCAGATGCATCATTGAGGGTGTCAATTTCAGTTTCATCTACGGAAACAAGAATATTTCTCTACCACTATTTGTGCCTTCTTCACTTCATTATACTCTGCCTGCCTCCTTCGGTCCTTTCCAGTCTACTCCCTGTCTCTAGTGAACCATAATTCACGGATCGCTGACCGCAAAAGTTACTGACTTGCAATCTGTATTCGTTTGTGGAAAACAGATGTAATTCCATCAAAATCAAATTTTGCGTGTTTAGTCTGAGAAAGTCAAGAAAAAAATTTCATTGAGGAAAACCAACTTATTTCTCAAAACTTAGATAAAATGAAATGTCTTTTTCCGAATATTGAAAACTAAACTTTATAAAGAAGATATTATTTATACACCTAAAGGAATAACTCATCAACCATTTCTCTATCTCAGTCGTTCGTTACCCATCTCTCGTGAGTCAAAGATTATTTAGGCCGCTCGGATATCTCTTATGCTTTAAAATTAAGTCCCAGTCATCGGATCTTACAAGATATTTTAGAATTAGTTCAAACTTCAAAACTGCCAAATTATCTGCCGATTGAGCCTATATTTTCAGTCAACCAACATTTTTTTTAAGCTTTAAATCCAAATCATATGGTGAACTTCGGTCTTTTCATCTTCACCTACGCTTTCTCAACGATCTGATTCTTGATCGGTTGCGATTTTCTATTTCATAATTAGGGTATTTGATTTGGGAGTTTTAACATCGATCGTCTCCAGCGATGACATCTCCGTGATCTCCAGGTAATTGTGCTCAATTTTCTTTAATATCTGATTTGGGTTGGATATCTTGATTGGGCGTAGTTTGATAGATCTATGTTAGGGTTTCAATTAGGATTTTATTGTAGGTGTTGTTGCATGAATGCTTCTAGGATTTGGGGGTTTTGATTTTTTATTATTCTTATTGGTCTTTGATTTGATAGAATGCAAAAGGTTGAAAAATTTGTTCATTAGATTCCTTACCTTTGCTTTAGATCACTTACAATCATTTTCATTTTCTATGTTCATTTTGGTTTAGTTATTTTGATATATTTTACAGTACTTGGAAACTGTAATCATGTCTCAAATCCTAGGAATCCAATATCTTATTAATAAAATCATTGCCGAACTTGTATCAGAGCTGAGCCGTCTTGGAAAGCCTATTGCTACTGATGCTGGGGTAAGCCTCATTTATAGAAATCGGTTTCCTTATGACATATTTTAAGACCTGAAAGGGGTCTTATAATGATCACACATTCTCGTGAATATGGGTCTAACACCGAGACCTATTTGAGGCCTTTTGTTTGCATTACTATTTTGAAATTTATCTTCATATTAACCTATATTTACTCTTTAGACCTTATGTCAAAAGTTGGTGTTTCCTAATGCAGAGAAAGCTATACATGGTCATGGAGATTTGTTGTATTTTTGAACAAATATACAGGCCACAAGGAGCATCTTGATGGGATGTAAGTACTGGCTTTTTTCGATGAGTATTTACTTCCTTTTTTCTTGTAGTTTAGGCAGATGATGCTATATAGTAAATATCTCACATTTCCTCTTCCATCAATGTCCACAGACGCTCAGATGGTGACAATATTTACAACGTGTTCGATAAGCAACTACCCGTAGCTTTAAAAAAGTTACAATTCGACAAGCAACTTTCAATGGAAAACGTACGGAAGTTGATTACTGAAGCTGATGGTTACTAGCCACATTTGATAGCTTCTGAACAAGAATATCGTCGTCTCATCGAATCTTTTTTAATTACTATCAGAGGTTCTGCGGAGGCAGCTGTTAATACGGTACGTGTTACTAGTAAAATGTCATCTCTTTTAGTAGTAGTTCAAAGGTTCCACTCCTTCAATTTAATCATGTTGGATCAAACTGTTAGTATACATAGAATTGTTACTTTTCCTGGAATTACTCTTACCCGTCTTTTTTGTTTTTCATGATTTTAGGTTCATGCCATATTGAAGGAGTTGGTGCACATTAGTGATACTGCAGTAAGTTCCTCAGTATTCAAAGGCTCCAAAACAAGAAACTAGCCAAGTATAAATAAATAAATAAATAAAAATTGAAGCTTATGCAATACGGTTAAACTATTAGAAGCAAGTTTGTTTTAATTTGAAGATATATGGCTTGTTCGAGAGTATAGTTTGAGTGACCATATGAAAACGCTAGCTTAACATTATTAGTAAGGTAAGTTTCATCATTGTTAGGGGTTAGTGTATACATCTTACTTATCAAGTTAAACCATTTTTTTTTCTCTCTCATCCCTTCCTCCCTCACTTTCATTCTATCTAACAAGGCTATAAGTGAAATTGTGGTAAGTTCCTCAGTATTCAAAGGCTCCAAAACCAGAAACTAACAAAAGCCTAAATAAATAAAAATTAAAGCTTAGATATGCACTACGGTTGCACTATTAGAATGAGGGATGAAAGCAAGAAAACAACTCTAAAATTGGTTGATGTAGAGAGTAGTTATTTGACCATTGATTTCTCCTGGAAGCTTCCTCAAGATGTTGAGAAAGGTGGAAATCTAACACATTCAATTTTTGATAGATACAGCGACTCATCTCAGGAGAGTAGTTAAATATTTTTGAATAATGTACTTGAACAGGCCCATCAGGGATATTGATAGACGTAGAAATGTGTAGGATTAATGCGCCTAAAAGTATCGTTTTGTTAATCCCGATTTATTAATTTCTAATCTTAGTAGCATTTTCTTATTTTCAGGCACTTAACATTGTTGGAGCTAATAAGTAGAAAAAAATATCTAATAGAAGGTATAAAGAGTTGAAGCATCTCCAGCAGTCTCTCAGGCACAATGAAGATGCCTACATTCAATTTACTTGTAAATTTTCTCCATGGAATAAAGATGACGAAGAACTCTACAAGGATTAACATGAGATAGGATTTATCTTTATTTGATAGTGTTTTAGAATTGTAAATAAGTCTCTCCAATCTCCAATTAATATGAGAACAATTTTATGTATTTTACACATCTCAAACTTAGGAAGGAATAAAGCTTACATTTTTTTAGTATCTCTCTCTTTTTCTCTCTTTTATTTTAGGCGTTTAATTTAAGCTGTGATCAACACCATTAATGGAGAGCTAGTCTCCTTAGCTTAGGCTAAGGATTGAACCTCCGATAAAGTGAGCTAAATTGATGTTAATAGTAGTTTAGATCTAGAATTAATCTTCAATTCTCTGATTTGAAGTTACGAAGAGTTGATATAGCCATGGCAACTCTAAGTTACTACGGATATGAGGAAGATGTCGAATTAGACATATTCGATTATTTTAACGCTCTAAAGGAATTCTAGATTATTAGAGTTAATAATCTCCCCTGCAATGGTGCCAATTTTGATACGAGAAAAACTCGGTCTGTAAATACCCCGCTCAAAACTACGGGTGTCGTAATATAATAAGGGTAAGCGGGGGTCAAATCCACGGAGAGGAAATGTATTAAAAATATAATTTCCTAATTAACTAAAAAGCAAATCTAAACTAATTTTGATAAAAGGGTTTTGATCTAAAACATAAATATAAATTACTAACTTTCGGTACGATTATAAGGAAAAGAACCTAGGCTTTGGATCACCTCCTACTTAGTTTACTAAACGATATGAAAATGGTTGCTTCTATCTGCACGTAATAGCCATGGCTAGGTCTATTCAGGTCAAAGATCTAGGGATTGTGGCTAAAACCATAAGTAAGAACTTCGTTGTTCATGGACAATTGGATCTAGGGTTTATAAACTTCATTCCATGGCTAGGTAGAGTGTATTAACTTTAGTGATCTAGAATTCCCTTTGAGCGTGAAAACAATCGAATATGGCTAATTTGACATCTTCCTCATATCTGTAGTAACTTAGAGTTGTCTTGGCTAGATCAACTCTTCGTGACTTCAAATAAGAGAATTAAAGATTAATTCTAGATCTAAACTACTATATAACATCAATTTAGCTCATTTCACCGGAGGTTTAATCCTTAGCCTAAGCTAAGGAAATTAGCTCTCCATTAATGGTGTTGACCACAACTCTAATTAAACACAAAAAATAAAAGAGAGAGAAAAAGAAAGATACTGAAAAATGCAAGCTTTATTCCTTCATGAGATTGAGATGTGTAAAATACATAGAATTGCTCTCATATTTATAGGAGATAGGAAAGACTTATTTATAATTCTAAAACTCTATTAGATAAAGATAAATCCTATTTCATGTTAATCCTTGTAGAGTACTTCATCACCTTTATTCCATGGTGAAAATCAACAAGTATATTGAATGTAGGCATCTTCTTTGTGCCAGAAAGACTGTTGGAGATGCTTCAACTCTTTATACCTTCTATTAGATGTCTTTTTATACTTATTAGCTCCAACAGTGATAAGTGCCTAAAAATAAGAAAATGCTACTAATATTAGAAATTAATAAATCGGGATTAACAAAACGATACTTTTAGGCGCATTAATCCTACGTATTTTTACGTCTATCAAATACCCCCGAATAAACAATTTTGCTCGTCCCGAGTGAAATAAAGAAATAAAATTAAACTAAGAAAGGAAACTACTTTTGTAAAACTCGCGATTGCATTTAGCGTATGCAACAAGCCGTTAAACCCCCAGGTGTCCCTGGTGGATGAGTGCTGTCTCGTGAGGGTTTGCAGTGACTATACCCACAAGAGTTAATAATGATATTATGGAAATTCTAAATAGCAAGAGACTCATTTCCTGTCAATTTAGTTATGACAAAAATATGTAAGTAGAAAATTTCTTAAAACCTTTTATTCCCTGAGTATACCATAGAATATATTGTACTTATTCGAAACTAGAGATACTATCTCATGATAAGAAAGAAATTCAAGTATTTTACCAGATATATCCGAGTGTATTATGAAGATAGTTTTATTGCTTAATACATTGTCTAGAATCATTGAGTCAGTGTATGGTAGTCGAGTACTTACTGAAATAAATTCAGCGGTCAGTTTGACAAGTGCCTTAGTCAATTTTACTCCCCGGTATCTTATTTTTTTATAGCCTTTATGAGCACATTGTTTCTTAGTAAAGCCTCCGTAACAAGGAGTTTTCGGTCGACAACCAGTTGATTAAGGTTGCCGGGGTTTGGTGCCCCTTCGTGACCTAAACTCAGGATTCTCACAAGTAACATTTTTCGTGCTCCTATCACATAGTTCATGGTCATACTCGAGATTGGTTATAATTTTTTTCTCTTTCAATTCTTAATCATGCGAGTTGCCTTGCGCGTAAAAGTTTTAGGAACAACTTTGGCTTCTTTTTTTTTCTTTCGGGAATGAACTTATTCTTAGGCAGTTGTCTCCCATGGAGCGAATTATTCATAACATAAATACTAGATTTTCCTAAAACTGTTCAATAACCTATCGAATGGATCAATTACAAAATTATAGTGAAGTGCAAGTTTTCAAAATATACCACGTTAACTTGAATTAGTCGCTAATTAAAATATAGTACATCTAACTTAAGATGGTGTAAAAATATTTTAGTGTATACTTGTAAGCTTTTAAGATCTTGGTATCTTTAAAGATTTATTCGGGTTTCCCACCCAATATTTATATCAAAATTAATTCAGTCTAAATGTTGGAAATTTATCAAAAGTACATCATAAATTGCCAAAAGTGTCATTTATTTCACTTTTCTTCAAAAAAAATATTTAAAAAATGATTTTCCTACCCCCAAACTTAAATGAAATATTTCCCCTAATATTGGAGAATAAAAAATTAAAATAGAAAGGAAAATTGGAATTTCTTACCTGAATGTGTCGTGGGTTGCCTCCCGGAAAGCGCTAAGTTTACCATCTTCAGCCAGACAAAACTCCCGCACCCCCAAAATTATGTGAAGTCAAGGAATTATTCAGGGACGGGAAATTCTCTGTATTTGAGCTCGCAAAGATCTATATCAGGGAAATTTTCTTAAGGGATTATCTCGAGATAAGGTTTAAGACGTTGGCCAATGACGTTAAAAGTTTTCCCAGTATGATAATTTTATACTTCAGCCCAACCATTTTGATGTATGTTTACGACTTCAAACGGGCCATGCCAAAGGGTTTGTAATTTTCCAGGAAAAAGATGCAATTTTGAGTTAAACATCCTGGTGTAAATTTTTTTTGGACTATATGTTTATCATGATATGTTTTGGTCCGATCCTTATATATTTTAGTATTATCGTACGCCTCTTGTCTTATTTCTTCTAACTCACTTAGTTAAATTTTTTGATGAAGTCCTGCTGCGTCAATTTGAAAATTAAATCTCGTAATTACCCAGTAAGCTTTATGTTCTAATTCCACAGGCAAGTGACAAGCTTTTACCAAAAATATATCTATAAGGTGACATTCTAATCAGGGTTTTATAAGCAGTCTGATAGGCCCAATGAGCATTATTAAGATGGGTGGACCAATCTTTACGATCTGGTCGAACAGTTTTCTCTAAAATTCTTTTAATTTCCCAATTTAAGACCTCTACTTGCGCACATGTCTGCGGATGATATGGGGTGACAACTTTATGAGTAATGCCATATTTGTGCATAAGACTTTTAAAATAATGGTTACAAAAATGAGTTCTACCGTCACTTATAATTGCACGAGGTGTACCAAATTATACTAAAATGTCATTGTTTAAAAAATTAATTACGACAGCATGATCATTTGTCCGACATGGTACAGCTTCTACCCATTTAGAAACATAGTCAACTACTACTAAGATCCACAAATAGCCATTAGATACCGGAAATGGGCCCATAAAGTCAATGCCCTAGACATCAAAAATTTCAACTTCTAAAATGTCTCTAAGAGGCATCTCATCCCGACGACCCATATTCCCAACCCTTTGGCAACGATTACATCGTGAATAGGGGTTGTAAGTGTCCTTAAATAAAGTAGGCCAATAGAAACCACATTGAAGTACTTTATTAGCTGTTCTATGGGGACTAAAATGACCAATATCAACATGAAAACTTTATAAATTTTTTGAAATGTCATTTTCATGGACAGAACGACGAATTACTAGATCCACGCCAACTTTAAATAAATAGGGATCCACCCAAATAAATCATCTAGAGATTGTTTAAAATCTCTTTTTATCTTGTCTGCTTAAATCTGATGGAATGTACCCTGTGGCTAAGTAATTTGTAATATCGGCGAACCAGAGTGCCCTATTAAGATTCATTAACTATTCATCAGGAAAATGCTCAGAAATAGGAAGGTCCTCGTTAATGTGGCTGACTATCAAGCGCGACAAATGGTCGGCAACAACGTTGTCTTTCCTTTTTTATCACGTATTTCGAGGTTAAATTCTTGGAGTAAAAGGATCCAACGGATAAGACGTGGTTTAACATCCTTTTTATGAAGAAGATATCGAAGGGCTGAATGATCAGAGTACACAATGACTTTTGACCCTGAAATGTATGACCAAAATTTTTCTAACGCGAAGACGATGGCTAACGACTCTTTTTTAGTCGTCGTATAATTAATTTGAGCATCATTCAGTGTTTTACTCGCATAACAAATGACATGGGGTACATTTTCAAAACGTTGTCCTAACACGATACCCACAGCATAATTTGAAGTGTCACACATAATTTCAAAGGGTAAGGTCCAATCGTGTGGCTTGATAATTGGTGATGGGGTCAATGAGAACTTAAGTGTTTCAAAAGACTTGTAACATTTATCGTTAAAATAAAAATGAATGTCTTTAGCAAGTAAATTGCATAAAGGTCGTGAGATTTTGCTAAAGTCAGTAATGAATCGTCGATAAAAACTTGCGTGCACGGGGAATGCACGAACGCCCTTCACTGTTTAGGAGGAGGTAGAGAAAAAATCAAATAAATTTTCCCTTTATCAACTTCTATCCCCTTAGATGATATCAAATGGCCGAGTACTATTCCTTAATTTACCATAAAATGACATTTTTCCTAATTTAGGATTAGGTTTTTCTCTTTACACCGGATCAAGACCAATTCTAAGTTTAGAAGACATTCATCAAATGTGGAGCCATAAATGGAAAAGTCATCAATGAAGACATCTAAAAACTTTTCTATCATATCTAAGAAAATACTTAACTTACACCGTTGAAAGGTCGCGGGTTTATTGCATAGGCCAAAAGGCATGCGACGATAGGCAAAAGTTCCAAATGGGCAAGTAAAAGTAGATTTATCTTGGTCTTCGGGGGCTACTAAAATTTGGTTGTATCTTGAATAATCAACCAGGAAACAATAAAATGAATGGCCAGCTAAACGCTCTAATATTTGATCCATGAATGGTAATGGGAAATGGTCTTTTTGAGTGGACGCGTTTAACTTTCGGTAATCAATGTAAACCCGCCATCCTGTCTGAGTGCGGGTGGGTACTAGTTCATTGTCCATATTTTTGGTGACAATAATGCCTGATTTCTTAGGTACCACTTGGATTGGGCTTATCCAAGAGCTGTCGGAGACGGAATAAATAATACCCGCATCAAGAAGTTTTATAACTTCCGCCTTTACTACCTCCTTCATTGGAGGGTTCACATATCGTTGTGGTTCTCGAGATATTTTGGATTCTTCCTCTAAGTGTATCCTATGCATAAACACTGATAGGCTTATTCCTTTTATATCTGCTATTAACCATCCAATTGCTTCTTTATGGGTGTCTAGTACGGCAAGGAGTTTATTTTCATGATCAAAGTCCAATGAAGATGAAATGATAACAAGAAGAGTTTTGTTAGGTCCGAGGAACCGATATCCTAGATTATCTGGAAGTACTTTAAGATCAAGCTTTGGCGGTGACGCAATAGAAGGAACTGGGGGGTCAGAAGACATAGGGAGTAACTCGAAATTGGGAGTATACCGATGAGGAGGAGTGTATGCTGGAGGATTATTTTCAAGAACAGCTGCAATATCTTTTAGGATTGACTCGTGGATACCAACGATGTCGTCCTCCAGACAATCTTTTAAGAGGTCGTCCCTAGAATATTTAGAGATAATGGTACCTATCATATTGCACTCTTCAGCAGAATCCTGATATTACCTCATGGCATTAAAAAAGTTCAGTTCCAAGGTCATGTCACTGAATGTTAGGTTCATTATTCCATTTCTGCAATTGATTATTGTATTGGAAGTAGATAGGAAAGGTCTGCCTAATATAATAGGGATTTTGCCATGGACATTCGAAATCGGTGATGTATCAAGGACTACAAAATCTATTGGAAAGTAAAATTCGTTCAGCTTAATTATCACATCCTCAACAATACCCCTAGCAGTTTCGATAGATCTATTAGCGAGATGAAGTTGTATCCTAGTGGGCTTAAGTTTGCCTAAATCGAGGTCTCACACACATCTTCTTTTTTCATTCCCTTTTACACTCATTTCCAATTCTTTCCCCTCTTTCCTCCGTTCTTCATTCCATCCTACCCCCTATTTCACACTTCTCATTCTCTTCTTCCCCCATTCATTTACCCTTTTACTCCTATTACCCTACATCATCCCCCCCACTCTCTTTTCTTTTTACCTCTCCCTTCCTTCTACTCCCTCATCCCCACTTTTTTTCAATTTTATCCCACCCATATTCTTACTTCCTCCTTTATCTTTTTTTCTCCTTATCTTTTCTTCACCCTTTAATTTCTTTTCCCTTTTCCCTTTATTCCCCCTTTTCTTCTTCTTTCAACGTCTATCAAATACTAGGGATTGTCGACCAAAAACTCCTTGTTACGGAGGCTTCACTAAGAAATAATGTACTCAAAAAGGCTATGAAAAATAAGATATCGGGGAGTAAAATTGACTGTGGTACTTGTCAAACTGACTGTTGAATTTATTCCAATAAGTACTCGACTACCGTACAATGGCTCAATGATTCTAGACAATGTATTAAACAATAAAACTATCTTCACAATACACTCAGATATATCTGGTAAAATACTTGAATTTTTTTATAATCATGAGGTAGTATATTTAGTTTCGAATAAGTACAATATATTCTATGGTATACTCAGGGAATAAAAGGTTTTAAGGAATTTCCTGCTTGTATATTTTTGTCATAACTAAATTGATAGGAAATGAGACTCATGTTATTTAGAATTGCCATAATGTCATTATTGACTTTTGTGGGTATAGTAACTGTAAACCCTCATGAGACAACACTCGTCTACCAGGGACATCTGAGGGTTTAGCGGCTTGTTGCATGCGTTAAATACAATTGCGAGTCCTGCGAAAGTGGTTTCCTTTCTTAGTTTAATTTTATTTCTTTATTTCACTCGCGACGAGGAAAATGGTAAGTTCGGGGGTATTTGATAGACGTAAAAATACGTAGGATTAATGCGCCTAAAAGTATGGTTTTGTTAATCCCGATTTATTAATTTCTAATATTAGTACCATTTTCTTATTTTTAGGCACTTATCACTGTTGGAGCTAATAAGTAGAAAAAGACATCTAATAGAAGGTATAAAGAGTTGAAGCATCTTCAGCAGTCTCTCAGGCACAAGGAAGATGCCTACATTCAATATACTTGTAGATTTTATCCATGGAATAAAGATGATGATGGACTCTACATGGATTAACATGAGATAAAATTTAACTTTATCTGATAGAGTTTTAGAATTATAAATAAGTCTCTCCTATCTCCTATAAATATGAGAGAAATTCTACGTATTTTATACATCTTAATCTCAGGAAGGAATAAAGCTTGCATTTTTCAGTATCTCTCTCTTTTTCTCCCTTTTATTTTATGCGTTTAATTTAAGGTGTGATCAACACCATTAATAGAGAGTTATTCTCCTTAGCTTAGGCTAAGGATTGAACCTCCGATGAAGTGAGCTAAATTGATATTAAATAGTAGTTTAGATCTAGAATTAATCTTCAATTCTATGATTTGAAGTTATGAAGAGTTGATCTAGCCACGACAACTCTAAGTTACTACAAATATGAGGAAGATGTCAAATTAGCCATATTCGATTGTTTTCACGCTCAAAGGAGTTCTAGATCACTTGAGTTAATACTCTCCACCTAGCCATGGAAAAGAGTTTATTATGTTCGGGGGTATTTGATAGACGTAGAAATACGTAGGATTAATGCGCCTAAAAGTATCGTTTTGTTAATTCCGATTTATTAATTTCTAATGTTAGTAGCATTTTCTTATTTTTAGGCACTTAACACTGTTGGAGCTAATAAGTAGAAAAAAACATCTAATAGAAGGTATAAAGAGTTGAAGCATCTCCAGCAGTCTCTCAGGTACAAAGAAGATGCCTACATTAGATATACTTGTAGATTTTATCCATGGAATAAAGATGATGATGGACTTTGCAAGGATTAACATGAGATAAAATTTAACTTTATCTGATAGAGTTTTAGAATTGTAAATAAGTCTCTCCTATCTCCTATAAATATGAGAATAATTCTATATATTTTATACATCTCAATCTCAGGAAGAAATAAAGCTTGCGTTTTTCAGTATCTTTATCTTTCTCTCTCATTTATTTTATACGTTTAATTTAAGCAGTGATCAACACCATTAATGAAGAGCTAATCTCCTTAGCTTAGGCTAAGGATTGAACCTCCGATAAAGTGAGCTAAATTGATGCTAAATAGTAGTTTAGATCTAGAATTAATCTTCAATTCTCTGATTTGAAGTTACGAAGGGTTGATCTAGCCATGACAACTCTAAGTTACTACAGATATGAGGAAGACCTCGAATTAGCCATATTCGATTATTTTCACGCTCAAAGGGAATTCTAGATCACTAAAGTTAATACACTCTACCTAGCCATGGAATGAAGTTTATAAACCCTAGATCCGATTGTCGATGAATAACGAAGTTCTTAGTTAGGGTTTTAGCCACAAACCCAAGATCTTAGACCCGAATAGACCTAACCATGGCTATTACGTGCGGATAGAAGCTACCATTTTCATATCGTTTTGTAAACTAAGTCGGCGGTGATCCAAAGCCTTAATTCTTTTCCTTATAATCATACCGAAAGTTAGTAATTTAGATTTATGTTTTAGATCAAAACCTTTTTATCTAAATTAGTTTAGATTCGTTTATTAGTTTATTAGTTAATTTGGAAATTATATTTTTAATACGTTTACTCCCCGTGGATTCGACCCCCACTTACCCTTATAATATTGCGACACCCGTAGTTTTGAGCGGGGTATTTAAAGACCGAGTTTTTCTCGCTTCAAAATTGGCGCCGTTGCCGGGGAGGCAACGGTCTATTAAATCATAGAATTTTTATTTTAGCTAATTTATTTTCTTCTTTTTAGTTGTTAAGTTTGCCAATTTATTTATTTTATGTTTAGATCTCTGAGATTTTTTTCCGAATAAATTAGTCTCAAAATTTTCTTATAAGCAGTTTCGGAGATATTAATTTTGGAAGAAACATACTCTGTTTTCATCGAAAGATGTGTTCCTGAATGTTTTACTATTTTTGACCATCTATACTTCACAATTTAGGAATATTTTTGTGACATAAGTTCTAGATAATTCAAAACCCTTTCCGAATTTCTATAGATCATATTTTTCTGTTTTGCCGTTAGAGAGTTACAACCTTTTGAAACAACATTATAGAAAACTTTCTTCTTCAATGTTTTTCCTTTCTGAATTTTCTTTCCAAATTGGTATTATTTAATGCTCTTTCTCAACTGAGCTGAACGATATACGCATTTGAAAATCAGAACGTCATAGACTGTAATAAACTTGGAAATTGAATTTATATATTTTTTGTCGTAAGTTCACTAATTATTAATATTTTCTCTTGTTTTGCAAGATAATCACAAAGTTGGTACTCAGAGATCGTGAGGAATTTATAGCATCCATTGACAAACTTCTCTCTAAATTCTTCTTGTACCCTCTAAGTGAAGGGGCATTTCCTTCTTTCGCCCCTTAAGTGAAGGGGCGGCCACAGCTTCACCGAGAATCACTTCCCGTAGGTTGGTCTTCTCTTAAAACTTGACATATAAAAGGGGTTCATCACCGCTCCGCTCCGGCATTAGGAAAGTAAGTCATGTGGACTGTTCAAATACACGTTGCTCTTAAATTAAAAAATTTGCTGTATTTGGATTGACATGTTATCGTGTTTCAATTTTTGCTCTATGCTTAACATAGTAAAGTTTTTTAACCGCTAGGGATCTTCCGCAGGATTTCATCACCTAAAGGAATCTCCAGAGAGTGGGACCTCCCACCTAGGGATACAGAGAAATTCGTATCACACGTTCCTAACTATACTGACCTTTAAATTTTATTAAAACTTAAAAAAACTATTAATAAGATTTCTAAGAGATTTCATCACCTGAGGAATTAGGAGGTACCAGACCGGGGTACCAACACGGATTCATAGGAACCACATCAGCCAAGCGTCGTGAACCATCACTTATTAAGCGACATCACCGTTCTTTGTGAGTCACGTACGGATAAAGCGAGGCACACGGGCGTGAGGACTGATGCTCAAACACTAAGACCGCTATTAGCATAGCGAAACTTTCGTGTTAGGAATCACACACTAGCCCGACCTATCCAGTTTGATTAGCATCTAGATTAAGATTGACTTAGTTAATTTAACTTTAAAAACCATTGATGTATTTATCTTAAATTGTGTATTTAAATTCCTGTTAAATTTTGTAATTTAATTTAATTTAATTAGTATATGCCCAAATACGATCGGATTAGGCAACACATTGATATACCACCGATTCCTAAAACAGCTAATACGGCTAACCAAGTCCAACAGGAAGACCTTCAGGCCATATACGACCTTGAAATTGAAAACGAATTTCTTCCTGAACCAATGGGTGACAAGTCACTAAAGGAGCTTTTTGCTCCCATTTCGGAAAACTCGCCAAAATGTATTAAGTTGTCAGTAATTACGGCAACCCAGTTCGATATCAAGCCTGCAATTTTGAACCTAATCCCGCCTTTCCTTGGGCTCGATAACCAAGACCCATATTTGCATATCGATGAATTTAAGTCTATCTGCCAAACGTTTCGATGTAAGGACATAGTAATGGAGTACATCTATTTACTCCTTTTCCCATTCTCTCTAAAAGATAAGGCAAAACGTTGGTTGGACTCTTTGCCATTCGAGTCAATTGACAAGTGGGACACCCTTAAACAAAAGTTTAAAATCAAGTTTTTCACCATACAAAAAATTGACCTTTTAAAACGTGATATCTCTAATTTCCTTCAAGAATACAGAGAATTTTTTTACGAAGCATGGGAACGTTTTAAGGAGAAATTGCTAAGGTGCCCCCATCATGGTTTTGAGAAATGGAGACTAATCCAATTCTTTTTGCACGGGTTAACTCTTTCATCCCGTGAATCAATTGAAGCCCGAATCTCAGGAAAATTCCAAGATATGGATGAAACTGCTGCATATGCATTTCTTGATAAATACGCTGAGACATCCCAGCAATGGGACTTTACTTCTCTAGATCGTAGGCCCATTAGAAAAGGAGGCATCCTTGAATTACCTGAAAGCCTCAAATTAAAAGTCCAACTGGACTCCCTTACACGCAAAGTCGAGGCTATGGCCGCTGGGAAAGTAGCGGGCCCTAAACCCACATCCATTCCTAGGGTCTGCAATTTATGCAATGATCCGACCCATTATGCACACACGTGTCCACAACTCCCTGAGTTAATTTATTCTATTCTGGACCACGTTAATGCTATCTTGGATAATGAAAGGAGACAACACCAAAATAATTTTGGTAGATCTCCTTGGCAAAGTAACCCAACATTTTCTTGGAGGAGTCAACCACAAGGACAATCCAGTTATAATTCACCACCATATCAGCAGAATCAAACATACCCGACCAAACAATCCCACCCAGTTAGTTTAAAATCCACAGTCCAACAGTTTATAACAGAGATTAGGGGGGTTTCCCAACGAAATTCCAGGGAACTTTCAGAAATGCGAGCCTTTACATAGAAGCTAGACACCCAAATAGGACAAATAGCAAGCCAATTAAGTGAACGAGAAAAGGGAAAATTCCCTAGTCAACGAATTGCTAACCCAAGGGCCGCCTTTGAGGTTCATACCCAACAGAGCTCACCTGAGAATATTAAAAATACTCAAGTAGTTATGACCCTTCGGAATAAGAGAACTATAGAAACTCGACCAGACCCTATACCGCCAACTAAGAGCAATTTAATTCTCAAATCTCAAGAAAAAGCCCATGAAAATATAACATCTAGCCAACCCAAAATATTAGCATCTAGGCCACATCATGTTCCAACTCTACCGGATCAAGTAGACAAGCCTTATGTGCCTAGGGCCCCATTCCCTAATCGACTTATTCCTGCCAAAAAGAACGAAGGCCTGAAAGATATTCTTGAGTTATTTAAACAAGTACGGATTAACATTCTGCTCTTGGACGCTATCGATCAGGTTCCGTCATATGCTAAATTCCTTAAGGAACTGTGTACAAAGAAACGTAAAACTGGAGTTAGGAAGAATTCCTTTAGTGTTGAACAGGTTAGCTCTGTCCTACCATTTGAAATTCCGATCAAACAAAAGGACCCAGGATGTCCCACCATTCCCTTAGTAATAGAAAAACACTACATCCAGCAGGCCTTTCTTGATCTTGGGGCTAGTGTAAACCTTATTCCATTTTATGTTTATGAGGACCTCGATTTAGGAGAACTTAAGCCCACCAGGATACAACTTCAACTAGCTGATAGATCTACCAAAACTGCTAGAGGTATTGTTGAGGATGTGATAATTAAGGTGAACGCATTTAACTTTCCAGTAGATTTTGAAGTCCTTGATACACCACCGACATCGAATGTTCATGGCCAAATCCCTATTATTTTAGGTCGACCTTTCCTAGCTACTTCCAACGCTATAATCAATTGTAGAAATGGAATAATGAACCTAACATTCGGTAACATGATCTTAGAACTTAACATTTTTAGCGCCATGAGGCAATATCAAGATTCTGCTGAAGAGTGCAATATGATAGGTACCATTATCTCTAAACATTCTAGGGACAACCTTTTAGAATATTGTCTAGAGGACGATATCATTGTTATTCACGAGTCAATCCTAAAAGACATTTCAGCATTTCTAGAAAATAATCCTCCTGCATACACTCCTCATCGGTATACTCCCAATTTCGAGTCACTCCCTATGTCTTCTAACCCCCCAGTTCCTTCTATTGTGTCACCGCAAAAGCTTGATCTTAAAGTACTTCCAAATAATCTAGGATATTGGTTCCTCGGGCCTAACAAAACTCTTCCTGTTATCATTTCATCTTTATTGGACTTAGATCAAGAAAATAAACTCATTGCCGTACTAGACACCCACAAAGAAGTAATTGGATGGTCAATAACAAATATAAAAGGAATAATCCCATCAGTGGTTTTGCATATAATACACTTAGAGGAAAGATCCAAAATATCTCGAGAACCATAAGGACGTGTGAACCCTCCAATGAAGGTGGTAGTAAAGGCGGAAGTTATGAAACTTTTTGATGCGGGAATTATTTATTCCATCTCCGATAGCTCTTGGATAAGCCCAGTCCAAGTGGTACCTAAGAAATCTGGTATTACTGTCGTAAAAAATGCAGACAATGAACTAGTACCCACCCGCACTTAGCCAGGATGGCAAGTTTGCATTAATTACTGAAATCTAAACGCGTCCACTCGAAAAGGCCATTTCCCTTTAGCATTCATGGATCAAATATTAGAGTGTTTAGCTGGCCATTCATTTTACTGTTTCCTGGTTGATTATTCAAGATACAGCCAAATTTCAGTAGCCCCGGAAGACCAAGATAAATCTACTTTTACTTGCCCATTTGGAACTTTTACCTATCGTCGCATGCCTTTTGGCCTATGCAATAAACCCACGACCTTTCAATGGTGTATGTTAAGTTTTTTCTCAGATATGGTAGAAAAGTTTTTAGAGGTCTTCATGGATGACTTTTCCATTTATGGCTCCACATTTGATGAATGTCTACTAAACTTAGAATTGGTCTTGATCCGGTGTAAAGAGAAAAACCTAATCCTAAATTGGGAAAAATGTTATTTTATAGTAAATCAAGGAATAATACTCGACCATTTGGTATCATCTAAGGGTATATAAATTGATAAAGAAAAAATTGATTTGATTTCTTCTCTACCTCCTCCAAAAATAGTGAATGACATTCACGCATTCCTCGGGCATGCAGGTTTTTATCGACGATTCATTAGAGACTTTAGTAAAATCTCACGACCTTTATGCATTTTACTTGCTAAAGATATCCATTTTAATTTTAACGATAAATGTTACAAGTCTTTTGAAATACTTTAGTTCTCATAGACCACATCACCGATTATCCAGCCACCCGATTAGACCTTACCCTTCGAAATTATGTGTGACGCTTCAAATTATGCCGTGGGTGCCGTGTTAGGACAACGCTTTGAAAAAGCACCCCATGTCATTTGTTATCCATGTAAAACATTAAATGATGCTAAAATTAATTATACGATGACTGAAAAAGAGTTGTTAACCATCGTCTTCGCGTTAGAAAAATTACGGTCATAAATTTTAGGGTCAAAAGTCATTGTGTACTCTGACCATTCAGCTTTTTGATATCTTCTTCATATAAAGGATGCTAAACCATGTCTTATCCGTTGGATCTTTTTACTCTAAGAATTTGACCTCGAAAAACGTGATAAAAAGGGAAAGAAAGCGTTGTTGCTGACGATTTGTCGCGTTTGATAGTCGACCACATTAACGAAGACCTTTCAATTTTTGAGCATTTTCCCGATGAACAGTTAATGAATATTAATTAGACACCCTGATTCGCCAATATTGCAAATTACTTAGCCACAGGGTACATACCACCAGATTTGAATAGACAAGATAAAAAGAGATTTGAAACAATCTCTAGAAAATTTATTTGGGAGGATCCCTATTTATTTAAAGTTGGCGCTGATCTAATAATTCGTTATTGTGTCCATGAAAATGATATTTCAAATTTTTTAAAAAGTCTTCATGATGATGGTGGTCATTTTGGTCCCCGTAGAACAACTAATAATGTACTTCAATGTGGTTTCTATTGGTCTACTTTATTTAAGGACACTTATGACCATTGTTTATGATGTGACCGTTGCCAAAGGGTTGGGCAACATGGGTCGTCGGGATGAGATACTTCTTAACAACATTTTAAAGGTTGAAATTTTTAATGTCTGGGGCATTGACTTTATGGGCCTATTTCTGGTATCTAATGGCTATTTTTGGATCTTAGTAGCAGTTGACTATGTTTCTAAATGGGTAGAAGCTGTACCATATCGGACAAATGATCACGCTGTCGTAATTAATTTTTTAAACGATAATATTTTTGTGCGATTTGGTACACCTCGTGCAATTATAAGTGACGGTGAAACTTAGTTTTGTAACCGTTATTTTAAAAGTCTTATGCACAAATATGATATTACTCATAAAGTTGTCACCCCATATCATCCACAAACATGTGGGCAAGTAGAGGCTTTAAATTGGGAAATTAAAAGAATTTTAGAGAAAACATTTTGACCAGGTCGTAAAGATTGGTCCACCCATCTTAATAATGCACATTGGACCTATCAGACTGCTTATAAAACCCCGATTAGAATGTCACCTTATAGATGTATTTTTGGCAAAACTTGTCACTTGCCTATAGAATTAGAACATAAAGCTTACTGGGAAATTACGAGATTTAATTTTCAAATTGACGCAACAGGACTTCATCAAAAACTTTAACTAAGTGAGTTAGAAGAAATAAGACAAGAGGCGTATGATAATACTAAAATATATAAGGATCGGACCAAAACATATCATGATAAACATATAGTCCAAAAAGTTTTTACACCTGGACAAAAAGTCTTTTTGCTTAACTCAAAATTGTATTTTTTTCCTGGAAAGTTACAAACCCGTTGGCATGGCCCGTTTGAAGTCATAAACATAGATCAAAATGGTTGGGCTGAAGTAAAAAATTATCATACTGGGAATACTTTTAACGTCATTGGCCAACGTCTTAAACCTTATCTTGATATAATCTCTTTAGAAAATTTCTCTGATACAGGGAATTGCCCAAATACAGGGAATTGCCTGTCCCTGAATAATTCCTTAACTTCACATAAGTTTAGGGGTATGGGAGTTTTGTCTGGCTGAATACGATAAATATAGAGCTTTCTAGAAGGCAATCCACGGCACATTCAGGTTAAAAAATCTAAATTTTCTTCTATTTTTATTTATTGTTCTTCAATATTAGAGATAATATTTCATTTAAATTTAAAGGAAGGAAAATCATTTTTTAAATATTTTTTTGAAGAAAAATGAAATAATGACACTTTTGGCAATTTATGATGTACTTTTGATAAATTTCCAACATTTAGATTGAATTTATTTTGACATAAATATTAGTTGGGAAACCCGAATAAATCTAAAAAGAAACCAAGAACTTAAAAGTTTACAAGTGTACACTAAAATATTTTGTACGCCATCTTAAGTTAAATGTACTATATTTTAATTAGTGACTAATTAAAGTTAACGTGGTATATTTTGAAAACTTACACTTCACTATAGTTTTGTAATTGATGCATTCGATAGGTTATTGACCAGTTTTAGGGAAATCTAGTATTTATGTTATGAATAATTCGCTCCAAGGGAGACAACTGCCTAAGAATAAGTTCATTCCCGAAAGAAAAAAAAGAAGAAGCCAAAGTTTCTCCTAAAACTTTCACACTGCAAGGCTACTCGCATGATTAAGAACAGAAAGAGGAAAAATTATCACCAATCGTAAGTATGACTATGAACTATGTGAAAGGAGCACGAAAAATGTTACTTGTGAGAATCCTGAGTCTTGGTCACGGAGGGTCACCAAACCCTAGCAACCTTAGTCAACTGGTGAGGTTATCGACCAAAAACTCCTTGTTACGGAGGCTTCACTAAGAAACAATGTACTTAAAATGGCTATGAAAAATAAGATACCGGGGAGTAAAATTGACTAAGGCACTTGTCAAACTGACTGTTGAATTTATTCCAGTAAGTACTCGACTACTATACACTGACTCAATGATTCTAGACAATGTATTAAGCAATAAAACTATCTTCACAATATACTCAGATATATCTGGTAAAATACTTGAATTTCTTTATAATCATGAGGTGGTATCTCTAGTTTTGGATAAGTACAATATATTCTATGGTATACTCAGGGAATAAAAGGTTTTAAGGAATTTCCTGCTTGCATATTTTTGTCATTAATAAATTGACAGGAAATGAGTCTCTTGTTTTTTAGAATTACCATAATGTCATTATTGACTGTTGTGGGTATAATCACTGAAAACCCTCACGAGACAACACTCGTCCACTAGGGACACCTTGGGGTTTAACTG
This sequence comes from Kingdonia uniflora, assembly GCA_014058105.1. NCBI lineage: Eukaryota > Viridiplantae > Streptophyta > Magnoliopsida > Ranunculales > Circaeasteraceae > Kingdonia > Kingdonia uniflora. The sequence goes on from JACGCM010000750.1 coordinate 629,214, forward strand.
CTTATTGCATATGCAAAATTCAATCGCAAGTCCTGCGAAAGTTGTTTCCTTTCTTAGTTTAATTTTATTTCTTTATTTCACCCGGGACGAGCAAAATGGCTAGTTCAGGGGTATTTGATAGACGTAGAAATACGTAGGTTTAATGCACCTAAAAGTATCATTTTGTTAATCTCAATTTAGTAATTTCTAATGTTAGTATCATTTTCTTATTTTCAGGCACCTATCACTGTTGGAGCTAATAAGTAGAAAAAAACATCTAATAGAAGGTATAAAGATTTGAAGCATCTCCAGCGGTCTCTCAGGCACAAGGAAGATGCCTACATTCAATATACTTGTAGATTTTCTCCATAGAATAAAAATGATGAAGGACTCTACAAGGATTAACATGAGATTGGATTTATCTTTATCTGATAAAGTTTTAGAATTGTAAATACGTCTCTCCTATTTCTTATAAATATGAGAGCAATTCTATGTATTTTACACATCTCAATCTCTAGAAGGAATAAAACTTGCATTTTTCAGTATCTCTCTCTTTCTCACTCTTTTATTTTATGCGCTTAATTTAAGCTGTGATCAACACCATTAATGGAGAGCTAGTCTCCTTAGCTTAGGCTAAGGATTGAACCTCCGATAAAGTAAGCTAAATTGATGTTAATAGTAATTTAGATCTAGAATTAATCTTCAATTCTCTGATTTGAAGTTACGAGGAGTTGACCAAGCCATGACAACTCTAAGTAACTACAGATGTGAGGAAGATGTCGTATTGGCCATATTCGATTATTTTCACGCTCAAAGGGAATTCAAGATAACGGGAGTTAATACTCTCCATCTAACCATGGAAAAGAGTTTATAAACCCTAGATCCGATTGTCCATGAACAACGAAGTTCTTACTTAGGGTTTTAGCCACAAACCCTAGATCTTAGACCCGAATAGACCTAGCCATGGCTATTACGTACGGATAGAAGCTACCGTTTTCATATCGTTTAGTAAACTAAGTCGGAGGTGTTCCAAAGCCAGGTTCTTTTCCTTATAATCGTACCAAAAGTTTGTAATTTAGATTTATGTTTTCGATCAAAACCTTTTTATCAAAATTAGTTTAGATTCGTTTATTAGATAATTAAGAAATTATATTTTTAATACGTTTATTCCTCGTGGATTCGACCCCCGCTTACCTTTATTATATTGCGACACCCGTAGTTTTGAGCAGGTATTTAAAGACAGAGTTTTTCTTGTATCAGTTATTCATGTGGCCTTTATGCTCAAACCATATGTGGGATTACTTAATCATTAATCTTCTTAGCCATGAACCCTTGACTCTTCTTATTTGGCATAATGACTTTAATGTGTCTTACCATTATAATTTATCAATCAGTAGGCTGTAATATCACAATTTATGCCCTACAATATTTTTTACTCAATAGTTATATTGATGGACATTTTTACCAATATATAGAACCATAACTTGAAGTTTATTGTATCACTGATATCTCACTTTTATTTGAATTGTGGTCTTGTTCTATCCCTTCTTGGCTGAATCGCCTTACTTTACTTCCCTTAAATGGATTTATCTAATAAGATTTGAATTATTAGTATCACATTTAACTTGGCAGGTTTCCATTGTTCCCATTGATTCAGTACTAACCATTCTGACGCTTATCTTCTTTCCTTTTCGGAAACAATAGGATCAGCTGCCTTGGCTTATGTCAATATGGTTTGCGGGAGCCTCCGAAATTCCATTTCAAACTCCATTATTTACTGTCAAGTCCGTGAAGCCAAACGCTCCCCACTCGACCATTTCCTTGCCGGGATGGGTAAAAAGGAGGTAACTATTACCACTCTTTCATTTTTATTCCTTTTTGAATTGACAGAAGATGTGTAAATTGACTGACTGTTACATAATTGGATTTGCAGGTGAAACAGTTGTCTTCACTGTTGAATGAGGATCCTCCAGTCATGGAGCGTAAATTTTCTCTTTCAAAGAGGCTGAAGTTGTACAGGAGTGCAGAAGCGGAGATTGATGCTGCTGCTTGGGCTAAATAGTGAAGTATATCTTTTTATGTATTGGGTTTTCACTGTGATGGATGAGTAATTTTATTCTTCCATGGTTAGGCCAATAAGGCTCATATGTATCTTTTTATACGCATGTAAAACGATAGGCCTAATATGATTTAAACGACTACTCGTCTTTGATGTCATATATTAGCTTTTCTCGACTCAAATAGTATGCTTTTGATGTATATTAGAGATTGTCTATGTTGTGTTTGTAGCTTCTTAGGACTTCCTCTTTGATATTTGTATGCATGCTAAAATGTTAATAACGTCAATAACTACCCATTTTATTAATTATTTTTATAAGCACATTGTATTAGGCTATTAGCCTTTGTTTATCTGAAGATGATGCTCTTTGCAGTGCTCAATTTTTGGCTTCCAATCTGTAAATATTAGTGAAATCTGCCCATTGCATGGCCAGGTGAAGTCATCACAATTTTTACACGTGAGATTTCTTATCTTCAAATCTTGGCAACATGACAATTATTTTGTAAGCAGTGTTGACAAGAGTTTAGAATGATATCAATGGAAGAGTTTTTGAAGATCTAGCCTACAAGTATTCTACTGTAAGGTTTATATAGAGTTGAGTTGAAGTCTTGGAGAAATTATCGTGGTGGTTTCACTTGAAAAAGACCTGCAAAATCCACTTCCCTCTATTGATTAATTTTATTAGTTTGTTATTACTCATATAATTATCATCTAAGTTTCTAAATATACTTCTCGTATTATACAATACTTTATATTTTGTTTAGATAAAAAATTAATAACCAAAACCAACTTCAAATATACCATCAACAAAATTTAGGCGCGTTCAACAAAATTCAGGCACCCCATCAGCCTGACCCTAAGTCATTGGCAGAAAGGAAAGAAAGACATTAAGCAAAGGTAGTCGGAGGTAAAGTTAGGGCAGGAGGCGGGAAGAAGGAAAGATAGGATCATGCTCGGCAACAATCCCATCTAGTTAGGTACCTTGTAGGCCTGACCCTAAGTCATTAACAAAAAGGAAAAAATGTGGCCCACTGACCCACCACTAAATCTCGCGACAGTGATAGAATTGGGGCATAGGGAATCGCGAGACGATCGAGGCATAGGGAAAAGAAAAACAATTCGGGCATTGGCGCTCGACTTAAAGCGCTTACTCAGGAAAAAACAAATATAGTTAGGCACCCCATCGGCCTGACCCAATGACCCAAGCTCAAACTGGCTTTCTTGCTAGAAAAATGTAATGAATTTCGCTATAGATTGGGATTAACCACTCTCATACAAGTAAACAAGAAGATTTGAATTTCAGGAACTTCATCATTCGATGGACCATTAGAGAGGTAGAACATCAAACTATTAGGGTTTTTGACTGGTTTCTTCCTCCTTTGATATGTGATCAACGAACAAGAAGAATTTTGAGAAGCCATTATCTTCGATTAAGACATTGGACACAATTTTACCGAATAATATTAAGGTTTTAATGGCTCTATTAAAAAATTAAGGTGCGACAAATTATTTGGCTCTCTACTCAATACCCTTACAAATCAAACAATACCTTACTAATCAAACTTTGTTTATCAAATTATAATATCAAATCTTGTAGCATAGTATCCATTCTTTTAATTTTAAGATTTTATAGATCAAACTAAATATATTAAAAGTCATCATTTCCCTTAACACACGAGTTACAATTTATTGGTGTGCTTTTACAGTGATATAATTTTGAAATTATCTCAAATGATCACCACAACATGCTATTTAATTTAATTATAACAATAACTTACACAGTGGTCAATCCCTTCAAATGTGAACCTCATACAATGTTGCTCTCCAATAATCAATGTTTATGATCTGGGGTGCTCTGCAAGAATCCAATTAATATTTGTACCCAATTTATGTCATCCAAAGTTTCCCCATGCTTCAACTCTCGTACGAATTAAAAAAAACATATATTGAAAATGATTGATAATGAATAAAACATAAGCAAAGATGAGGACACAAACTAAATATTATTGTTACTATTATTCAATATTTAGAAATAAGTTAAGTCAATTAAGCTATTTATGATTTAATTATGCGTCTGAAATTTCAGATAATCTATATTTTTCCAACAAAAGGTTGACTATATTTCTCTCATGTTTTATATTTCAACAATTCTTATTTGATATTAATGTTTCTCATGTAAAATATTCTTTCTTCACTGATTGAACTCCCCTCTATTGATTAATTTTATAATATATGAGCACTTACGCACCCGCTAGCGCGTGCAAACATATTATTTTTGAGATTAAAGTTGGGGTTGAGTATAATTATCTGATATATTACTTAATTTTGAATGTAAAAATATGTTGTTGGTTTTGTGTTTGATAATTATCGAGTTTTGTAATGACTATCTCCATTCTTGTAACATTTTATATTATAAACAAAAAAGGGATCTATTTAACAATGGCAGAATAAACCAGTTTATCTCCTAATGGTTGATGCATTTTGATTCTTATGAATTATTTTGGGGGAATGGTATTTGTTATTTTTGACAATGCTTACTCATTTGTTGATGCAGAACACAAAAAACTATAACATTTCTTTTGAAGAACCTTAAGATAGATATTTTTTAGTTTGGTGTTTCAGTTTGTATAAGAACAAATTAATGGGAAGAAGTTTTGATGAACTTTGTAAGTATTTATCTTTGTGGACTTTGCTCAAGGATTTTATTTTGATTTTCTGTATATGTTTTGTAATATTCTAATGTATCTCACTGAATTGGCTTAAAAATTATTGTGTATATAATCTTTTAATCACTTAGATAGTATTATTTGTATATATAGAAGGAACTTTATTGTTATTTGCTTAATGTGTACTATTATCATCACCATTTTCTTACTAAGTGAAAGGCAAAAAAAATAAAATAAAATTATTTGGTAGAAATCACTACCTCAAAAATAGATTTTGCTTATAAAGCTACTGGGAATTTGACACAACATCTTTCAATTTTTAGGTTGTATCAGAGAAATTCACGGCAATAGGTTGGCTGCATAAATCATTAAACACTACCATATCATTATTATTAATTTTGATACATTGAAGAAATAAAATATTTTAAATTGTAAGACATATCAAGTTTTAATGTTCGAAGCCTCAATTGTACTCAATCTATCATAGTTAATAATAATTGGCATTGGCATTTAAAAGTTGTAACATAGCACACCTGACCACTTGTTCAATCTTAATGGGAATCACGTTGGGAACATTAAATACTTAGTGATCTGGTGTATAACTCTAGCCCCATGGTTAAGGGTTTTTGCATTGTTCTTATTATTATTATCTTCTAGTATCATTTCTGGCATACAATATGTTATCATATTCAAAATTTTATGGGCTAATATGAGTCAAATCTAAACAAAAATTATTTTTAATGTCCAGAAGAATACTTGTCTCTCTAAAGCTCCCATGTTCAACACTCAAGGTGACCTTCAGATTGTTAAAATTATGGGCATCTATTATAGATTTTACAAAACCCCACAAATCCTCTCTTGTATTTGGATCCCTAAATCCCCTGATGAGGTTAGAATTTGCTATGACGAAGTATATCTGGAAAAAATAGGATCTGTAGGTTGTGGTTCATTCATTTTAAGTAATTCTGACTTAAACACCTAATCAAATCGACTATTATAATGAAATCAACTTCAATACTTCTACAACAACAATGTGTAAACTCTTAAACCCTAGTCAACACTATATAAAAAGACAAATTTTTGACGCTCAAAAGCCACCATAACTGGGCTTTTACGACGGCTTTCATTCGTTATAATTTCCGTCACAAATGAGCCGTCATAATTCAACTTTGGCAGAAATAGTTTATCATATTTGAGTTTATTTGTGACGATCCTTAACTGTCCTTGCTTTGTGACGGTCTTAAACTGTCCTAATTTTTTTCAATGGTAGAATACAATAAACAATTTATAATGGATATAATTGGTTGAGAAATTTGTTAGTGCAATTTTTTGTGTTGCATAAAATTTAAGAACACAAAGTTATACAATGACATTAACTTCATTTTATTATAAATATTGATCAAATTACGCATTATATTCCTCAAAAATTCTCTTTCAAAATAATAGTTCACAGTCTGATAATGAAATGAAACTACACTAATAAAGAAATCCCAAGGACAGTAAATAATCCTAACTGGTTTTTTTTAATGCTGGTGGTTATGGTGGCGATAATCTCAAGCTACTTGTCTACCACTATAGCAAATGCTCCAATTTGCAATTATCCCCTTATCGTGGTAATCATAATAATAGCAAAAACAAAATATAGTTCTTGTGACTCCATCAGATGTCTATGATCTGCAACATTAATAATTGACCCATTAGATTCAACAAGGCAAGGATGCTAGATAAGCTATACTAAATACATGAACCTTATTGTCCTCTTTACCAAAAAAATATTCCATCATCTTCTAAGTTCTAAAAATTCCAAAATTGCACAACACAAGCACTAATGGAGCATAATATTTTGAAAATGACTTGACCAAAATTATCTTCTACTCTACGTAGAAATGACATAGTGAACTTTCTTAAGATGCAATAACAGTTAAGCAATATATCTTCAATTGTTTAAAGGGGATAAAAGAATTGTAGTAGTATCAGGAGCTTACCTTGTTAATGCCAAATCATTTTTTCTACTGCATGCGTGGGGGATGCTGTTACATTTAATGTGTTTCTCCATTCCTATATGATATCCATTTGGCATATATGACCCATGACTTTCAAAAAATATATAAATATCAGTTTGCTTGGTAATATAATCCAACTCACATTTCCTCCATATTCTATATCATCTTTCAATCACGATAGTTGATCTAAATGTTATTCAAATTTCATATCATTATATATCACTACTATTGGTATTTCTTTTTATTCATAAAAAACATACTGCATGGTATAATGTTTATGTGAGCTATAAGTTCAACAATGGCAACAGCTTAAAACATATCACATGTACTAGTTTATTGAGTGAAAATGTTGTTATGGAGATGTATTAAGAACTGAGAGTCATATATGTACTGGTCAAAGCGGTAACATGTGACAACCATCAATAAGATTTAAGGCTAATGTGAAACTAACAGTTATATGTGAGTGTTATTGTCACCTCGTGATCTTTTCTGTTTGAACAAAACATGATTTGTATTTGGAGTACAATGTAAGTTCCAATGCCCTGCTACCTAAATCAAATAATTCCTGCAGATGATAGCACAAATCAAATTTACTAAACAATTGAACTTCTCCCTGTGTTTGGCCCGTGAAAACCAAAAAAAGGGATGTGTTTTCAATGTTTACCCATTTCCATTACTGAAACAATTTTAATATTTAGTATTGGCTCTGTCATCAAATTTACCCTTCAATGCACCTCAAGATTTGTATCATCATAATTCTGTAAAGAGAGAGAGAGAGAGAAAGAGAGAGCGAGCTAGCTGATCGATCAAAACCAAGTGACTCAAAAGATATTATCAGTACAACCTAGAGAGAGATTCTTGAGAAAATTAGACCAATGTCAAAACCATCGAGATCAGTCATCTAAATTTTAGTAACATCAATACGATTTTCGCAAATCAACCAATTTAGAGCAACACTTTCAGCACCCGAATCAACTCATTATTAACCAATGTTGCCATAATTATGATAAATTTTAGATTTACACAACCGAGTTCAATTCAATTCCTACAACTGTAGAGTGAGAAATGAACCCTAAATTAAATAAAAAATTAAAAAACATTGATAATCACTTAATAATACATTTTTGCCCAATCGATTGAAGTTTGACTTGATTTGTAGAGGTAGATAAGGAAGGAAACTTGATTTACAGAGGGAGAGGGAGATAGAAACCATCCAAAACAGCCATCCAATTGGGCAATTTAGGGTTGGATGGCCCAAATCATTTGCATGGTACAAAAGTACCATAGAAATAATTCAGACCTTCCAAAGCACGCCTCTTCATACGCGTTGGTAAAATGGACGTTTGAAACCAAAGCAAAAAGATGGGTTTTATTTTATTTTATTATTATTAAAGATATACTTCCAATATTATACAATCATTTATATTTTGTTTAGATAAAAAATTAATAACCAAAACCAACTTTTCAACACTTGATACCGTTATTTCCTTTTTATTCTCCTAATATATCTTTCCTAAAGATATATCCAATATTTTCTCCTTTATTCTATCTCCTTTGCAACTTAGGCTATTTATTACCAAAATATTATCGTTAATTCCCTCTCCTCTTCAATTTTTCTCTTTATTTCCAAAATCTTCTCCGTATTTGTTTGTTATGAACTTGTAATTCCTTCTAAAAAAATTCTGAATTTTGTAATGGATGCTATAAGATACAAGTAAGCAAACTATAACTCCACATCTAGTTGCTTAGAGTGCGATTAGAATTGAAAATGAAGTTTCTGTATATCTTTACACCATCTTTGTTTACTTATATCACTTTCCCCTGACTCACCTAATTCCCTGGCTCCGCCACTGCACTTAATGCCTAAATATTTTTTGAGCATAACGGTCAAGCATGCGCGTTAGCGCGTGCCTTAGTGCTCGTATACACTAGGGATCCCCACCATTAAAGTTCATTTGTGGTTGTCTCCCCCTTTGTATAAAGCATGTTTACACTAATCCAAATGTTAATTTATCTCCCTTAGTTCATGTCCCCTAGTGTAATGCATGATTACAAGTCAGAATTGTCGAAGTCGATAATTTTTCTGAGATAATATTGTCGAGATCGACAATTATGCTTGTCTATGTGAAGACTTGTATAAATAATATTATCGAGATCGACAATTATTGTAATGTATATGAAGACTTGCATATATAATATTGTTGAGATTGACAATTATGGATTATGTATATGAAGATTTGCATATATAATATTGTCGAGTTCGACAATTATGGTAATATATATGAAGACTTGCATATATAATATTGTCGAGATTGGTAATTATGGATTATGTATATGAAGACTTACATATATTATATTCTTGAGCTCGATAATTATGGCAGTGTATCTAGACTTATACACATATAATATTGTCGAGATCGACAATTATGTTAGTATATGCTGAGACTAAGACTAATATAAATTGTCGAATGATGTATTACCCGACAATGACAATACAAATAATCCTACCTATTAACATTTCCCTACTTGAATATGGTGTGCTTCCATTTACAAGAAATATAATGAAAGATAAACTGCCTTCTGCAGCTTCCAATAGAAGAAAAAGAGAGTTTGATTGAACAGACCTGGAATACCCAGACTTTGAAAATCTATAAAGAAGGCTGAGAAAGAGAGAGATTCTTGAGAAGAGAACAATGGTCCCTCCAAACGCTGTTGAACAATTACCAAACTTTAAAACTTTGAATGAGGGTGCTCGTCAACACAGTGGAGCTGATACAATGGATGATATTGAAGATGGTGACGAGCCTCAAGTAAGTGTGGGTTTTGAAATCCAGAGTGAATGTGCCTAAGTTATTTTGGGAGCTCAACCAATACTCAGTGAATATCGTGGCAGAATTAATTATGAGGTTAATATTCTTAATAATGACGCTGATGAAGGTAATTGTGAACGTAGTAATGGGGGTAATTGTGAAGGTAAGGGGGCTGCAAACAACGAAGATGTAAGACCTATTGATAACAGTTTGCTATGGAGCTTCAAGTTCCATAGAGCGAGGCCGATCGCGCTAGGGCAAGTATATTATTTAATTATTATTGATTATTACCATTATTATTTGTTACAATTTGGAAATTTAAATAGTTACATTTTCTTTGTTAATCTCGATTTTGTGACATAATTGAGGTTACTGTTTAGGTAAAGTCGTGCCTTCGTGTTCACCATCACCCGTCAACGTGGGATCTTGTAAGGGAACCACAAATGGTCCAGGAATTGGTTAAGTTGAAGGGTTTAGATAGAATTTTGGCCATATCGTATGATTATTATAACTCTGGGCTTATTTCTACTTTTGCCAAATGAGGAGAGATGATTCCAACTTTGGATGATATGGAGCAATTGATTGGGTTAGGTACAGATGGTGATGTCACGGTACTTGGTGGCACTTGGGGATTCCCTGCCCTTCTCGATGCTTTTTAGAAGAATCTTTTGCTAGATGTTGGTGGATTCAAAACTATGAAAGTTGGTGGTAAAGGAAATTCTTTGTTACTGTTTAAACTAAGAAAACATTTTGCATACAAATTGGAGAAGGTTATCAGTGATGGTACTACTGCAGCAGCCAAGAAGAAGGGGTTAACAGCCATTTTTGTTGCTCGTGCGTACGTGTTATATATCCTCAGTTCATTTTTATTCCCCGTGAAAAAAGATAGTAATCTCAGCGCGCGGTATCTTGACATGTTTGCAAAGGACAAAGCGGCAAAGAAGTGGTCATGAGGAATAACAGTTACTGTGCACATGTATCACAATCTCGGTGTAGCATCTCGAGATGATGGGAGACAATTTGCATACTGTACAACATTACTCGAGGTGATTCCCGTACTCCTTTACTACTGTTGTATATATGCAATAGCTATTCCTATAGTTTCTAGATACCAACTGCCAAAATGATAACTTATTTCTAGATATGAATTGGCTCTTTGATAAGCAATTTTTGATTGAATATATGAAATGGTACTATCAATGGGATCTTAGTCTATACTATTGTTGACATATGAATGAACCTGTTTACTAATTTGATTTTGTTTATTTATATACATGTAGTCGTAGATTTTTGTGCATTTCCCAAAGCTTTTGGTGATACCGAAGGTGCTAGATTCAAATAATTTTGGGCTCTGCACTTGTTGGAAATGAGGTGGTACTGTTACGGATAGAAACGGTGGTCCGACTTTACTAAAGTTCAGGGAAGCATTGAATAATTACAAAGTCGAGGATGTAAGCTGATTTCATATCTTCTCAGTCTTTATTTGGTATTTGCACAGTTCTTTTTCCAGTCTCTTTTTTGCTGCTTTTAACATAATACAATCTTCACATGTTTTTACGTAGGTTATATGGGACCTATATAGAGATAAAAGGGATGCTGCACAAGCGTTCAAGAAGATCACCTATTTCTATGGGGTGCTAGCAAGTCCATACCATGTTCAACTCTACGGCAGTTCTCTCAGATTCAAGGCATCCCCACCAAGCCAAGATGTCCAACCTATAGATCTCAGAAGAGCCAAGAAAATGCAACCCTAAGTATGAGTGGGTTGATTACTTCTCTAGGAAGAAGTGAAAGGAATGGGTATTGAAGAAGGATAAAAAGGGGTAGAGGGTACGAGAGTGGCCTGCAGTATGTACAGAGGGATTCTTGGAGTTGTTTGGCACTGTCTCATAGATGAGGATCTGTCCCATTACTGTTGACTTGGATGAAGATGATGATGTTGGGTTATTTGAAATTCATTGACGAAAGGAAGCCTGTGTTAACGAGGAGGGTGAACTACCCGCTGACCAATGTGAAGATGTTGGTGAACAATATGATACATCGGTTAGTACATCTTATGAGAATTTTACTAACTTGTCTTATAGGAGCCAAACAAATTTATTCTATAATTTTCTATTCACTTATATTCCCCACTTTTGTAGCTCAATGACCATGCAACTCTGTCTCTAAATGGGCATGATACCATGCAAGCACAGAACAAATATGACAGGTTGGATAAGCAAATCACCTTCTAAAGTGTTGAACTTCAGAAGCTTAAGAAAGACAAAGATAAAGAGTCTGAAGCCAACATAAAGCCAGTAGAGGCCCTTAAAGAGAAGGTTAGTTATACTTCCCACGATGTGTATTGTTCACTATCTACATGGCACTTAATGTCAGTGTTTATGTGAAGACTGCATATATAATATTATCGAGTTCGACAATTATAGCAGTGTATGTGAAGTTATGCCAATATAATATTATCGAGTTCGACAATTATGGCGTGTATGTGAAGTTATGCATATGTAATATTGTGGAGATCGACAATAACATAGCAAGAATTGATAGAAAATTGTCGAATTGCAAGTGGGTCGACAATTTAGTGCTTATTTTGGATTGAAGTTCACATGTGCAATTTTAATTGGGTTATAGAATATCTACTTCATCCTATCTTAACCTCAGATAAGTGAATGCAATTTACTGAGAGAGACCATTGATTAAATGAAGGAGGACATGCAACTGAAGTGTGTACTTGACGAGCAATGTGTATTAGCATATGCAGATCTACCAGGGTAGTTAGATGCAAAGGTAAGGTCTTATGAAGATATCATTATCCCCTCTATTATTTATTTTATTCTAAACCCTGATGTTTATAATAATAATTTTGAATGTAGATATTAGAGTGCAAGAATTTATAAGAAAAAATAACAATTTTGGAGGCATAATTAAGGCAAAAATCTAGCCTTGAAGACTGTAAAGAGAGCTTATCCATTGAGCTAAATAAGAAGGTAATGTGGTGTGTAGATGTTGATAACCCCTAATTACTTATTGAGTTCCATTAATCATTCATGCATGTGGAGATTTTATTTTGAAAATGTGTATAGTCTAAAGAGAATGAGTCACTAAAAATGGTTAATGTACTTTTGATGAAACAGTTAGACTTGCAACTTCCACCAGCTACACTTATGAGTTTACCAAAACTTCTATTGGATTGTGGCTGTATTATTTCCCTTATTTTTAACTCTGGTAACATTGTTCTTGTGCTACATGTTTTAACCTAAACCTCAAATCAAAGTATGATAACTTATTATCTGCGTATGAGGAAGTTATAAGGAAGTTGATTGCGAAAGAAGATTTTGTAAGTCATTCAAAATGAATGAAATTAGTTGTAGAGACTTTAGTGTTTGGTTTGTGATTATCCAAATACCTCATCTCTATTGGTTGAATTTGATAGTAGAGACTTTATTTAAGTTTAATAATGTGTAGTACTTTATTTTGCCTGTAAATCAGATGTTGTATTAAATTTGGATCTCCTGTTAAATATGGGAATGATTATGGTACAAATTGTCCACTTGGTATTGTCGGTTAATTCTATGAATCGACAATTGCAACTAAAGTAATTGTCGATTTAGTGCCTCCCGAAAATTAGTTTTGCATACATAACACAGTATTGTCGGTGCATGCATGAATCGACAATAAATATCAGTTGCATATCACCATTAACTGAACTGGATATATATAGCTCATCTCCTGGCTGAATTTGATAGTAGTAACTTTATTTAAGTTTAATAATGTGTAGGACTTTATTTTGTCTATAAATCAGATGTTGTATTCAATTTAGATTCCAAGATGAATATAGGAATGGTTATGGTACAAATTGTGCACGTCGTATTGTCGGTTAATTCCATGAATTGACAATTACTACTGAAGTAATTGTCGATTTAGTACCCTCCTGACAATTAGTTTTGCCTATTGATGGGTGTATTGTCAGTTCATGCATAAATCGACAATAAATGACAGCCATAACACCATTAACTGAACTGGATATACTCATCTCCTTTATATCTTTGGAATACATACTAAACTGGACATCCAAGTATAAGAAAGAGGTTGCGGGATATACGGAGGAAACTAGCGATTTTGTAAGCCCCCCCTCCCCGTCCATATTTATTTTATGGAATGCTTATTTTACTGTTTATCATAATGTTTGAGTTTTTTTCAGCGTAAGAAGTTACTTAATGCTGAAGAGATGAAGAAGACTTTGGAAGTAAGCAACAATGAATGGGTATGAGTTATTTCTAACTCTTGTACTTATGTTACCCCTGTCATTATTGATAAACTTTGTTGATGTGCTTATTGGTGTCTGCTTTAATATCTAGTTGATTTTACAGGAGGTTTGACATCAATCATTGAAGAAGGCACTCGCGAGTAAAGGGATGGGGGACCCAACCTTTTGAAGAACTTTTTGACTAGAATGAAAGATTCTTCACAATAGCATAGCAGGGACCCAATAGAGATTATCAAGACTTGGTCTCCACGGGGCTAACTCCTAAAAATGTCATCATGGCTAGGAAGAGAATATGTCAAAGAAGAAGAAGTTATATTCCAACCATGGTTAAAGTATCTTCTAGATTTTCGCGGTGTCGACGTGGATGATAACAATTCTTATTTTAAGGTTCTGGCAATGATTCAGCACCGGAGTCAGCATAGATTCTAGGATGTAATGAAAATATTGAAGTTATTTACCACCAAAGACCCCGCGTTTTGGAAGAGTGTTTTCAATCAAACATTGGGTGTACGATTCAGTCCAGCCAGTGAGAAGGTGTATGAATCCTTGTTGCAGACATTTTTGTTTGGTCATCAGCATGTGGAGTATAGGAATATGGGGTATTTGCTATCCACTTACTATAAGAAGATTGTGGTCTTCATTAGCCATACTGAAGCATATACATTCTTACCCCTTTTATGGGCACGGAAGAAAAACTTATTATCGAATGAGGAGAGGTTCCAGAACCTTCTTATGGATACTAGTAAGTACTGGCAGTTTGGTTTGGGGGCTAAAAAACACTATATTTGTTTGTTTCCATGGTTTGATGCACCAATTCCTCCAGTTTCTACTATTTTCTTCGATCATGCAAAATTAGATATTCCACTGAGGTTTCAAAAGGAACAGATGACGAGGTATTTTGATGTGAGGACCAAGAGCGTTAAGGTATTACTGAGAGAACACAAAGTGAAGGGTTATCAATTGAATGACTTAATCGCTGTTGGTTTGTGACAATACTCTTATCCTTTCATTTTTTGATAACCATTGTTTGCCCCTGTCTGTATATGGTTACAACTTCTTAAGATATATGTTTGTCGACAAGTATTTGTATATCCCATTTTTTTGTAGTATACACAGCTGTATTGGATCACTGTTGTATATGAATCTTAATTATGATTGTTGAATTCCAGTAATATTGTCTCTGTAAAATATTTTAGCAGCGTTTCAATGGTTCTTTGCATGCTGTTATCTTTATTTGAGAGTTAATTGTTGATGATCGACAATATAGTTAAGTTATTGTCGACCAAATGGATAAACCGACAATTTTCTATTACTAAGAAATTTTACCTTTGATTGAATGATTACTTCCTACTAAGAAATTGTCGATCATCGACAATGTAATGTATTTGGATAATGGACCAATTTGGAGATAGATATTATCGACGATTGAAAAAATAGGCATAATGGATTGACTGACAATTTACTACTATATGTTCGACAGTTTATCCTGCATATTCAAATAATGTATGTCTTACGTTGTGAATGACGTTGAGGAATCTACAAATTTTAAGAGGGAACATAAAGCACAATGCATTGTTACTGTCCTAGTTTCAAATTCATTGACAATATTAATGAAATATAGACATATTAATTAAAGAAAGAAATTCGCAATGCAAGTCAACTTCTTTTGTTTTCCTAGATGTTGTGGTTGTTGTGATTCTCTTGCAATGACTGAATTAAATCCCCATTACTGTCTCCTACATGAAATTCATTATGATTATAAATATGGAATAAATACATGGGAAATACATTATCGAGTAATCAAGGAAAATATAGGGTTTATGCATAGTATCGAATATGTACTTGCTTTATTCTACTATCTTTATTTTAAGAAGTGGGCATGTCCGTTTGTCATGGTTGCTGAGTACTCTACAACTTTTACATGTTTTTTTCTTCTTCTTCTTCATAAGAACCTCTTCCATCCCCCTTCCATCTTGCCCCTTTCTTGTGATCAGTCTTCTTCCGTCCTTTGGTTTAAGCAATGAGAAGGTTTAAAATGATAGTTCTAGACATCATAGAATCTGCAAAGGAAGTAGAGATGTTTGGTTGCGATGCATCTGTCTGTGTTAAAGACTCATCATAGTGGTCAAGGTAAGACTCTATCTCGTCTAGCTTCAAAACCGTAAATTCAAAACTTTCTTTAATTTTTGAGGCCCTTTTGAATAACATTGATGCATGAAGGGATAGGTGGCTATGGCGAAATGGATATCGTAAGTTCTCTCCTACCAAGTTATTTTTATCATATGACCTTGAGAACTTGTTTGCACCAATCTTCCACCTTGTCATAATGAAAACATCAGGTATTTTGAGAATGTTGCATTTCGAGAAGACCTTCAGGGGGTAACAGCATGGGAGCCCAAGTATGGAACAACCATTGCTGCGGCCATAGCTGCATCTTGATCAGTGATAATTGAAACAGGGTATTTGTAGTTCATTGCCTTGAGCCAAGTATGGAACAACCATACAAATATGTTTTCTTGCTCACTTCTTAGTAGAACACATCCGTATTGAATCCTTTGGTAGTGGTTGATGATCCCTACTAACGGAGCAAATGACATCTTCTAGACATTAGTCTGGTACGTCGTATCGAAGGTGACAACATCTCCAAATGCCTCGTATGCGTGCCTTGAACGTCTATCAATCCAAAAAATATTGAATGCTCGGTCCTCCACATCTAATTCTATATCAACGCGGCTTGTGCTTTTTCCTAAACTACTACAACGCGGCTTGTGTATCTCCTCTGCCTAGTCGTTCCTTATTTACTTTGGCGTTATGGTTGTAACAATCCCATTTGTTGAATATTTTATTTGGGAATAATACTGGCACCTTGCTCGCTAAAATTTTGTGGAGCTTAAATGCCATTGTAAGATTTTTTGCTGCTTCTGGAAAAAATATGTTAACCTTCATAAGATGATGATTCCGCGGAGATACGAGTTTATAGTTATGGATATCCGTGAAACATGTGACAACATATTTGCATATTTGGTATTCCAATTAATGTTCATCGTTTCTTTACACCTATACTTATCAGATGATCTACTATTCCCATCTCTGTCGCTAGTCTCTGGATCAATCCCAAGTTTTCCTTTGAAAATCTATTACTCATACAATATAAGTGGGCTCTGCCTATATCCTTGGATCTCGAACGCTTAGTAAAATTGCATATCTTGGTGGAGAAACCCTGCCCTCTTCCATATCGTTTGTACCACAAACGTGCGCCCTCAACAATATCAAAATGTTGACCCCTCATATGGAGCTTCCGCTAACAACGGGTCTACAATATGTTCATTTTCAGACTTTTCTGGGGACTCATCGTGAATAATTTTTGTACAATTTTCATCTACAGAGTCTTCCATTGTAGATGTCGATCTCACTGACAATTTGAGACATAAAAGAAGAGATTGTGAGTTACAAGCAATTCAACTAAATATTACTAATTTAAACGATTCAAGGCCAATGCCTGTTCATTTAATTTTATAAACCTTCATTACATCACATGCAACAAAAGAGGGAATACAAAATATAAACAATCACCCCACAAAAACTCGTTGTTTTTGTCAAGAGAAAACATTAACCCTCCTTGCACAACACAAACTTTTAACACCTTAACTGTCTTATCCAAAAATCTAGTTACATTTATATTCTTCCCAGCTATAATGACTCCTTTGCCGCCCATCAGAATAATCCTTAGAAAAATCATAGTCAGGCCTGTTACATAGTAAATTAAAATATGCTGAATCTTGCTCTGCCCAAAACTTATTTTCTAGTCATCCAAATTCTAATTCCCACTCAATTTTAGCTTTCCTTGCTTCTTTTGCTTTAACTTGTTATAGTGATGGATAGATTTCTTTGTAAGTTGGCAAAGAATCTGGGATATGGACCTTATTGCAACTCTCTGCTTCATCCATGGCAAAACATGCACAAATTAATTTATATACATAGTTATAAAAACGAAACCCTATTGTCAGGCCTCTGAAATAATAAAAGTAAAATCCTATGAAATTGGCATGCCCTAAAAAACATGCTTACAATGTATGGGGTAACGAAAAACAAGCTGGCTGAGAGAAATAAAAGCATATGAAATTGTCAACCCTACACACAATCGACAATACATTGTGTAGTTGCCTACTCGTAGCCTTCTACCCCAGACAGATACTCGAAGGCTACTTCAAAGCCTACTCGAACATATCAAAGTCAAGAAAAATCCACAAACAAACATCCCAAAGATTGTCCGAAGATGAAGCTTTGACTCTAAACAAGCCTCAAGGATGGACTCTACACATCGCAGTAGAAGCACTTCGACGATATCTACACATGGTTGAAGTATGACGGGACAGGCAGCCAGCTCACTAGACAAGACGATACAGTGGTTGGTTCTTGCAGCTACAGTGACAAGCCCAACCACTGCTAACGTATAAAAGTACAAAGACAGACCCAACGACTGTTATAGTGACAGTTCCGATATTTCCGGCTCCCATACCCATGCCGAAATATCCGGATGGTACCCTTGTAATATGGCCTAACCTTGGTGACTCAGCCCTTCCTATGTTTTATATATAGGAGATATGGGGAACCAAGAGAAAGTTAGAAAAATTTTCCCCAGCCCTTTTGCAGTTTACCTTCGACCACCCTGTAAAAACCGAGTACTCGAACCTTCGAATACTCATCAGTAATAAATACATTCTTAAAAATCCTCATCAGAGGTCGTAGAGCGTCACATTCAAGCCTCTACGGAAGTATATTTTATGTTGATTGTTCATGCTCTAGATTATTTACTTGTGTTCTTTTGATTGTGGATTAACCCTGTGGTGTAAGAGCTGACTTCCCCTAGGAAAGAAGTTAGGCCCCTACATTTGGCGCCGTCTGTGCTTCCCATACTACCAATCTCCTTTCCCCCTCCCTTTGCCCTCAACTTCAGCCGGTTATCATCAATGGCACCCACCCTCCGGTCTAATTTAACCCATGCCGACATCTCTGTCGACTGACTGGCCGCCCAAGTAGCCCCGCTATCTTAACAAGTGGCTCATGCCGAGGAGCGCCATCACGCACAACTCGCCAAGAACGCAAAAAGTACCGGCTGGAGCTAGAAACTGAACAGAACAACTGCCTGGACGATGAGAACAGACAAAACTGGGCAATCGATGAACTGTGCAATACCGTCTGGGAGTTGCATAGACAACAGCCTCTGGAAGCTGCTCGACCATCCCAAGCACCAGACCCGTCGTGCGTATTTGCCCGCATTCATCTTGGATCCTTACCAAATCTTGAGATACCCCCAGTATATACTGGCGCAGAAGGCGTTTCCCATACTATTCCCCCAACTGGTTCTATCCATCTCAGGATTCACCCCACAGAAGATTTTCCTGAGTCCACCCTCCGCTCCTCCTGACACTCCAGACGCCGTCCTGCTCGAGAACGACTCGGGGAACGCAGTGCCGAATACATGCCACATGCTCAGCCTCACAATCCTCGAATCCCTCGATCTTCCCCTCATCCTGCCTATGCTGCACAACTGGACTTCGACCACAAAATACAACCCGCCATTCGCGTCAACGCAAGCCCATCCCTCAACTCCTGGAGTCGACTAAACAACCCTCTTTGCCCCAAACTTCTGGCTATCGAAATACCCCCCAATTTCCGTGCCCCCAAACTCAGTAAATACCGTAACACAGACCCCAAATCCTACATTCTTGAATTCCAAAATGCGCTGAGCCTCTATTCCATGGCCGACTACCTGCTATGCCACCTTTTTCCAACCAGCCTTACTGACAGCCCCTTTGGATGGAATCACAACCTTCCAAATGGCTTGATCCAGAGCTTCGAGCAACTATCACAGCTTTTCATCGCCTAGTTTGCCTTTAATAAAGACAAAGAAGTCCAAGTCGACGCCTTGTTCAATTTCAGAAAATCCAACAGCGAGACACTCGAAGCCTTCACCAAGAGGTTTCTTGATGAGTCAAGGAAAGTCGAGAATCTTGACTGCGCGAATGCTGTACTCGCGTATTCTAATACCCTACCAGATCACAGCCGTGTGAAAGAATACTTGGTCCTCCATAAACCCCGAACACTCGAGGAGATGTTCTCGAAGGTCAATGGTTATATCGACCTCAAGCGCCTTCATGAATCCCGTAAACAGAGCCAGTCTTCGAATACCACCAACTTCAATAAACCTCGATAAAACCTGCCTCCTACTCCAACACCCCTGATCGCTCCTATCTCACAGGAGACTGAGAGTCACAGACGCCCTAATATCGATAATAGCGCTAAAGCTCGTAAGAAGAGACCAAAGCCAGTCTTACCCACACTCACTGCCCCTCTCAACACCCTTCTACCAAACATACAGGCAGACCCCATCTGGCATATCACCTTCCCTATCAAAGTCAGACCAGGGGAACCTTATTGTGCCAATCATAAATGTAATTGTCACTATACCAATAAATGCTTTGCCCTTCAGCGTTCCCTCGAGATCATCCTCAAAATAGGTCGTTTACATCAGTACGTTGCCGACCTTCCCAACTACCTTGACGGGTCATACCTCAAGTCTCAACCTACCCCTGCTGCTGACCTAGCCGAGGTGCATATCTACTGAATTTGTTTCATCGAGGTCAACAACATCGACAACGGCCGTTCAAAGAGCAAGCATAAGTGTGTCGAAGAATGTTACAAACTCACTTACCAGGAGAATTTACCCGCTCTCCTGCTAGAATCAACCCTTCGGCCCCGACTCGAAGGCATTTATTTCATCGACTATGACACTTTACATGTCCATTTCCCCCATTCCAATCCATTAGTCATCATGATTAAGATCGAGCACCTTGTCCTCCACACAATGCTGATTGATACAGGGACTGCAGCTGATGTTCTTTTCCTCCAAACTGTCAAAAGCATGAAGAAGACATATCTCATTACTGCTGCCAATGTCAAATTGAAAGGCTTCAATGGGGCCACAAAAGTTGTTGTGGCCGAATCAGCCTACCATTCACCACAGATCCTGTCACAGTTTAAACCAGCTTTCTTGCCATCGACAATAAGTTTCAATACCTCAGAATTCTCGAGCGTGATAGGCTCCATGCCATGCGAGCCATACCTTCAACCTACCATCAGACCCTTTGTTTCACCACTCCCGAAGGTACTTGGAACTTGAAAGGCTCTCAACGCCTCACCCGTTCATGCGAGCATCCGGAGATCGATCAGACCCAAAAACTTGTCAGCCGCCCATAGCAATCACTGTCCCTTTCTATCCCTATACCTTCGACAGATACCACCTTACCCATCGAACCCACTGTTTATATCAAACTCATCGGTCCTGGTCGAGGTACATTTGTTGGAACTTTTCTAGATGAGGCGGAACGCTTCGAGCTTACAGATTTGCTTTGAACAGACAAAAATGTCTTTGCATGGACATTCCTGGAGATGCCCGGTGTCGACCCCAGTCTGGCGCGCCATCACCTCGACCTCATTCCCTATTCTTTAGCAGTAAAGCCAAAGTAGCGTAACATGGCACCACGACTTTGAGAAGCAGTGAACCTTGAAGTTGACAAGCTCATAGCTGCAAGTTTTATTAGAAAAGTGAAGTATGCTGACTAGATATTAAATATTGTGGCAGTTACCAAGAAGAACGACAAGATCAGAATATGCGTCGACTTCACAGACCACAACAAGCACACACTGAAGGACAGTTTCCCCCTTCCAGTCATCTCAGCACTTCTCGACGTTACTGCTGGACATGAGCGACTATCAATGATGGATGCGGCTTTGGGTTACAATCTGGTACCCCTCATCTGCGAATATCAACTTAAAACTTCCTTTATCATTGAACAAGGCCTTTATTATTTTAACGTCATGCCCTCCGGCTTTAAAAATGTGGGAGCCACTTACCAGCGCTTTTTCACAACCATAATCTTTGCTTGGCAAGTTGGTCAAAGTTTACATCGACGACATGTTATGCAAGGGCCTCCAGAAATGGACCTATATCCAGGACCTAACCGAAGTCTTTTCGATACTTCGAGCATACAACATGAAACTCAACCCAGGTAAATGCCAATTTGGTGTTTCTTCTAGTAAATTTTTGGGCCACCATATCAGTAAACGAGGTATCGAGATCGACCCCAACCACATTCGAGCCCTCATCGATATGCCTTCGCCCCGAACCAAAAAAGACGTCCAGAAAGTGGCTGGTAAGATAGTAGCCCTCAACCCTTTCATTTCTAAATCCTCATACAGATGTGCTTGGCTCTTTTCCCTCTTACGCAGTAAGAGCGTCCACAAAACAAAAAAGAACAACAACTTCGAGATCAACTGGACACCCGACTGTGAATATGCCTTCCTCGAACTCAAAACTTATCTTGGCCGACCACCCATTATTAGTACCCCTATAGAAGGTGAAATACTCTCTTTATACCTTGCTGCTGCAGATACCTCTATCAGTTCAGTGCTTATTCGACTCGATTCAAACATCGAGAAGCCTGTATATTTTATCAACATAACTTTAACACCCACAAAAACTTGATATTCAAAACTTGAGCGTTTGCACCTCACCCTTGTCTAATCGGTCTGCAAACTCAAGCCATATTTTCAAGCCCACCCCATCAATGTTATAACAAGTTATCCCCTTCGAGAAGTACTCAGCAAAAAAGAAAAATCCAGGCGAAAATAGCAGTGGTTCGTATATCTTGGCAAACATGACATTACCTTCGAGAAGCAGATATCCCTAAAAGGCCAAGCAGTAGCAGATTTCTTGACTGACTTCCCTATCGAAGATGTCGATTAGGAAGAAGATGACGATGACTTAACAGATGATCAACCCAAAATAACAAATCTATGGAACCCCAACACTGGCTGACGTCTATTCACAGATGGATCCGCTAGGCCTAACGGTTCAGGGATCAGTATAATCTTAGTCACACCTACCAATGACCGAATAGAGAAGGCAGTCAAGCTCAACTTTAAATGTTCCAATAATGAAGCCGAGTATGAAGCTTTGATTCATGACCTCGACCTTTCCCTCGAACTCAACATCCCCAAACTCACAGTTTTCATAGATTCCCAACTGGTTCAGAGACATTACACAGGTAAAAATCAAGCTAACGGTCGCATGGCCAAATATGCTGATCTTGTTTGATAGCGCAAGGACCGTTTCCCTGAAAAATATTCTATCACTCATTACCCTCGAGGAGAAAACCGACATGCAGATGCCCTCGCCTACATAACAGCTATGTTAGGCCAATCAGAATCTCGAACCCTCCGTATCGAAGTACTCGAGTGCCCAAGTATCGACCAGATGGAAGTCAATACCATCAATACCGGGGGTGAGAGTCTCGATCTAGACGACTGGCGAACACCATTCCTCCATTACCTTAACAATACAACCCTCCCAGATGATCCTAAAGCCAGATGATCGTTGTTAGAAAATTACCAAAGATACACCATCCACAAGCACGAGCTACATCGCAAATCCCTAAATGGTGTCCTCCTTCAATGCATATCTCAAGCCGAAGCCTCTACCATTATAACTGAACTCCACAAAGGTACCTGCGGTGCTCACACTGCTGGTCGTTCTATGGCCCTTCGAGTCATCTCTTAAGGTTTATTTTGGCCGAACATGAAAAAATAGGCCGAAGAGTATGCCAAATACTGCGATAAATGCCAACGCCATGCCCACGATATACATTGACCTTCACAAGAACTTCATTTCAGTTAAGTCTCCTGGCCATTCAAAAGATGGGCTATCGATCTCATCGGCCCTTCTCTAAAGCTTCGGGTAGCAGAGAAAATATTATTGTTGCAACAAATTACTTCACCAAATGGGCTGAAGCTGTACCTTTGTGCCAAACCAGAGAAGAAGAAGTTATCAAATTTCAATGGGAAAATATCATCACACGCTTCAGCTGCCCCATATAATTCGATGCGACAATGGTCCCTAGTTCGTCGGCAGCAAAGTTAGTAACTTTCTCCAAAAACACAGCATCATCCTCTCCCCCTCAACATCTTACTATCCCCAAGGCAACGGCCAAGTCGAAGTAATCAACAAAACCATTATCGACGGTCTCAAGAAATGGGTTGATGCGAAGAAGGGTCGATGGGTTCAGGAGTTACAGCATGTCCTCTGGGCCTATCGAGCAATACCAAGAAAATCTATAGGTTGTACCCCTTTCCTTCTAGCATACGGTACCGAAGCTATGTTCCCTACTCAATTCGAAGCACCTACACGAGATCCTAACCTCCCAGATAAAGACAATGAGTTTGAGCTCGTATGCAACATGTTAAGGATCGACGAAACCAGAAATTGAGCTACCGCCAACCTTGGCCGCTACTATACATCACTTCAGAAGTCCTATAACAAGAGAGTTTGACCACGAAGTTTCAACATCGGAGATCTAGTACTTCAACGTGTCAACCAATTCTCGAAGCCTCGAAACGCCAGCAAACTAGCCGAATCCTGTGAAGGACCTTATGTCGTGTACGATAAAACTGACAAGGGTTCTTACTATCTGATAACAAAAGACGAAGAGCCTTTACCAAACCCGTGGAACACAATACAGCTGGTCTCCTATAGCAGACCACAACCTCAACCTTGTACAACTGATACAACACAGAATAATCAATAAATAGTTTTTCTGCCCATACTTCGTCTCCTATTTTCAATGAATTTTTTGGTTTAACTTAGGTATCATGTCAACCCTTCGACCTGACTAATACTTATGAGCGACCTCCAAATTCGAGCAAACTTGAGGGGCAGGGATGGTTGAAAGACCGGATCCTCGGGAATGTATTGGGGACGAACAGTTATGCTTCGCTGTGGCTAAGGCCTTCGAAATCCAATTGATTTCCTAGTTTCTTCTAAGTATCATGTCAATCCTTCGACTCGACTGATACTTGGGGGCGACCTTGAAATTTTATAGCTTCCAAATTTAAACAAACTCGAGGGGCAAGTATGGTCGAAAGACCGGACCCTCGGGGATGCAATTGGGGCGAACAGATATGCTTTGATCAGGTTCAAATCCGTCGAAGTCTAGTCTATTTCTTGGTTAACCCCGGGTATCACGTCGACCCTTGCCCCGACTGATACTTGGGGGCGACCTTGGAATTTTCAAGTTTCCAACATTTGAGTAAACTCGAGGGGTATGAATGGCCGAAAGGCCAGACCCTTAGGAATGCGTTGGGGGTGAACATGTTTTTGCTTCACTGTAGCCTAGGCCTTCGAAGACAAGTGAATCTCTGGGTTTCCTCTAGGTATCATGTCAACCTCGGCCCGACTGATACTTGGGGGCGACTTGGAAAATTTTCAAACTCCCAACATTCGAGTAGTCTAGAGGGGCATGAATGGTCAATGGACCAGACCCTCGGGAATACATTGGGGGTGACCATGTCTTACATTGCTGTGGTTTAGGCCTTCAATGTCCAACAAATCCCTTAATTTCAAAAGAGGTGTTACAACATCCTCGAAGCTCTTCAAGGATTTGATCACTCTATAGTCATTCAGCAGAAACAGTACATGCAGATACTATTATACATAAATATCTACAATGCAAGAAGATTTCAACCATCATAAATCAGAGAAGCAGTTTCAACACAACTCAAGCTAAGCCATGCATCAAACATTCGGTACAAGCTAAGCTAACAGAATAAGCCTCAACATTTCAATAATCCAGAACAAAGTAAGGCCAGAACAAGTCAACAAATCCAGCTCAGAAAATCAGGTACTAATTCAAATGTAGTTAATAACCAAATTCAGAAGTTCAACAGATAAGCACCATCAGTACAGTACAACAGTTCAAAGATATACCAAGTTCAAAGACCAACGCCCAAAAAAATAAACATGGCTCAAAATATTACAACTCAACAACAAATTAGAAAAGGCGGGCATAGAACCCCAATACCAAATACCTCATATCGGCAAGGCCGTATCCTCTTCCCCTGCAGGCCCTTCAGCATCGCCTTCAGCACCCACAGTCAAAGGTCTCGATCCCGAGCCATCTGCAATCACATTTGGCGAAGCCCCAACAGCTATACCTTCGCTCACAAGAGTTTCCATGCCCCATCCAGCACCTTCAACATCAACTTCCATCCCTCCATCATTTGTTTACAAAGACTCCTCAGCAACCGGTTCTTCCTCAGCAGGATGGAGTTCAATAGTATCAGGATCAAAACCCTGATCCTCAATAAATTCTTTCAGCCTGACAGTCACTTTACATTCATCATCAATTTGCGCCTGGTATAACACTTTTTGTTCTGCCTTTTCCTTCTCTTTTGCAGCAAGCTTCGCAGCCTACACCCATTCCAGGTTCGACCGTTGAACCTCGAGCCTCTTATCGAAGGCATCAGTGATCACCGCCAGATCTCGCTTAAACACTTTGACCTCGGACAAAAACGACGCCTCATTCCCTCGAGCAAAATCCAGACTTTCAACCGCCTGCTGCAGCTTCCCCTTTACTGACTTCATTGCCTTATTATAAGATTGCGCCCAAGCATCCATCTGCTAGAATATTTGAGCAGTCAGTACCCCTCAAAACTTGAAGAACTTTAAAGAAATCTCAGAATCTCACAGAAGAAATTAATAGTCAGTTACCTGAAACATACTCCTCTTCATTTCCTTTAAAGCCTCGTCTGGGTCATCTTCATAGAGTTCAATCATTAAAGTGTATTTGGCTACTACTTCCTCTCGTCGTTCAGCCTCCGTCATCTCTTTATCCGTATTCGCTGCATCATCTTCCCCCAGTGCCCTATGCCTTTTGCGGTGAACAACCTTTGATTATTGTATCTTCGGAACCTCGGGTGCAACCTTGTTCTTCCCTTCTCAGCCTGTGTTGGCACCTACCTTGGCCTCAGTCTCGAAGCGTTACTGGCCACTTTGGGCACTGACGCCGCTTGCCTCAATGACCTTTTCGACTTTGGAAGATTCTAAACATTTCTTGGCAACTCATCCCCTCCCATTTCTTTAGAAACATTTGTACCACCTTCGCCTATCCTCCTCTTTGATGGCTTCGGCGTAACGGGTACGTTTCGAAGTAGGGAATCCATCTTCTTCCTTCTCTTCCTCTTGATACCAAGACTTTTGAAAATCGAATCCACCCAATCCTCACTAGCTTCGAGCAAGGCATCAATATAGTTTCTCGGGTTGTTCCAAGATTGATTCTTTGGACCTGCAGAACAAAAAAAATGTGATCACCGCTTATTCGAGATGTACATAAAAAAAAAATCTTCAAACAACAAACTTACTATGATTATATACCCTATGATACAACTTATAAAGGTCTTCCCCCTCAACATTCCCGTAGTTGCCTCGCACTATAACTAAGTCTTTAGTCCACCCTTAACCCGTCAAGCACAGAGCAAAAAACTAGGGCTTCTCAGGGTGAC
Source organism: Kingdonia uniflora (assembly GCA_014058105.1). Lineage (NCBI taxonomy): Eukaryota > Viridiplantae > Streptophyta > Magnoliopsida > Ranunculales > Circaeasteraceae > Kingdonia > Kingdonia uniflora. The sequence continues at coordinate 656,393 of JACGCM010000750.1, forward strand.
ACTAGATGTGGTAGGCACATGTGTTCTGGCTCACCTTCTTCGAGTAGAAGGTCACAACATCAAACAACTTAATTAAACCCCTCCCTTCACAACTCACCTTTGCATTCATCCTCTCTATAGCCCTCATCATCTCGTAAAAATTTCCATTCATTTGCACCGGGGAAACTTCCCAAAAATTTAACACCTCCTTCAGTAACCGTGGAAGAGGAAGTTCCATTCCTAATAGAATTTGGCCTCAATAAGCCATTATCCCTTCTCCAGGGTCCGATTTGAAAGTTAACCCTGCTCCCTCCACACTCAACAGCACCCCCACTTTCGACAGCTCCAGCTTGGCAGTAAATCTATCTAATCTAACCTTATCTATAGCCGAAACGGCACCTTCGACCCTATCCAACTCAGTTGATTCCCCACTTTCTTCACTCTGCTCCCTTCTCCCTTTCCACCACCAGAAGGCTCTGCATTACCTTCGCCTCTCTCCCCCCATAATATCTCATCCTCTTCACTATCCTCAATCACCACTGTCTTATGATGTCTCGTAATCGGAACCTCACCAGCCGGCAACACCATGACCAAAGGGGTATGGGTTATAACATCTAACACTTTTAAGTCACTGCCCTCATCTATGGGAACACGACCAGAAATACTAACTTCAAATGCTTTGATCTCCTCGTCTATCAGCCTCGGTCTCGAAGCTTGACTGGTATGCATCTTAGCCTACAGAAGAAGAGGCACGCAATCAGATCGATACATTCGTTAATTACGAATCAATAACCCATATCTCATCTACTCCCTCTAACATATATGCACACATTCAAAACCTCAATCTTAAATCCGACGCCTCCTTCAAAACTTCCAAATTCCCCGAATGGGTTGGAACACAGACTCATGAATTTTCTTATCCTCGAAGATAACCCCCAAACTCCAAACCCAGAAGATTCTACTCACAGACACAGAAGGCAGAAAAAAAAAAGAATAGACAAAGATCAAGTGACATACTTGTGTTAGAAGCAGTATACTCAAAACAACAAGATCAATGCATCAACTTCAGCAACTTCTCTCAAGCACCAACACTAATGGCGTACGTTCTCTTCCCCTCACTCTCTCTAATTTTTCTCAATGTACAGTACAGTGGTTACTTCTCTCACATTTATATACCATCTCGAAAAACCAAAACTACCTCGATTTTCAAACAACTATCATTACCACGCCCCCACTACCCCAGTTTTTCGGCTACAATGTGTTTTGAGTGATTTACCCCTCATATCCCTCACGTGTGAGCAGCACACCCACTTCGAATTAGCCGTAAACTTCAAACCTCTCGAACCTTTTCACCCTCACTCGAAGCCACCCAATCAAATCCCAACATCAAATCCCAACTTTTCCCCAAAAGGAGGACAAAAATTATGATTAGTTGTACGACACACTACCCCAGTCGTACGTACCGCTCTGACAGACCTGCTGTCTGGGCTGTCTGTAGGACCAGTAAAATCCAACAAAACCTTCGGTACACTTCTCACATACGAGTAATCGATTATGCTGCGTCTCGAATATTCGGAAACAGATAACCTCAAGATTTGATTCTCAAATATATCGAACATTCGACCTACAACACATTCACCAGTTCAAAACCTCACGCCTTTATTATTTCAGCAGATCATCCTTTACCCTGACAGTTCAGAATTTTATTTATGCACGAGGCATAATACTGCTTCGACCGATAACAAGTTTTACTTTGACAGTTCCAAATTCCACTTATACATAAACTCAATTTTCCTTCGACAGACCACATCCCTCCTTCGACAGATTACAATGGTATACTTCGACAGTTCAAAAATTTGTGCCTACACAGATTAAACCTCTTGCATCAACAAATCAAACTTTTTATTTTCGGCAGATTAGACCTCCTACTTTGAAAGTTCATGCCTGTTACTTCGAAAGATCAAAGTTGTACTTCGAACCTTTGAAATCTTACGGAAAGCAACATTGAAAAATAATTCGACAGATTACACTACCAACACCTAATTACATTAACCTCAAAAACAACCCAATACAATTCAGACAGTTCTTACAAATACCCTACATACAGACATATGACCCTTATTATCAGTGGGATGCTCCTCTTCGACCACAGGCACAATACCAACATCCTCCTGGTCCACCATCTCTTCTGCAAACGATTCGAGTAGGGACAACCGGTGGCCGAGTAATGGACCCATCATATGAAGAATCCCCCATCAGTATGTAAAAGACATTCCAGTAATGGGTGCCCCGAGTTCCACTTCAAAGATGTTCGGCATTTTCGCATCAATATCCTGATTGATACCAAACCTCCGTTGCAGCTCCAACGTCCTCTCTTGTATTCACCTGACCCTTACTACCGCCTGGTTCTCCAGAGCAGGTACATTAAAAGCTATTTCTGATTCAAGCACCTAAGCAGAAAGATGAAGAAAGAATGTAGAACAATGAGAAAACCCCTCCACAACAACCCCTTTTATACATAAAGAAAAATTTCAACTTTCCCTCTTCCCTAGCCGTATTAATTGTTGTCTTCAATTTCCCACCTTGAAAACTCAATAGTTCAGCTACTACAACTTCCTAGAAGTAACAATTTTCTTTGTATCCCCATTTCAAACCTCATTCCCAAGGACTTGCAGTCGAGCAAACCTCCAACATCAAACCATCGGCCATTTTCATACTTTGACTTCAATCTCTTGCACCGAGTGTTCATTAATACAGAGTTGATTACTTTCGACCATATCATTATACTTCGATACCATTTTTTACCCTCTATTAACAATTCAATGACATGCATTTTCTACCGCGCCTATAAGAATATTCATCTACAATACCAACCAGATACAATTACACAAAGTTTCAGAAAATATTGCTTCCATTCCATTATCCGATTTACAAAATAATAAAATTTCAAATCCAAATGCATTCATACAAACTGCTCAAACAAAAACCTCTACATAAATCTTCACTATACAAAGAGACCCATCATCACCACCTCAAACAACAACCCTACTTCCAGAAGGCCCAGTTGTACTCACAGAGCTTCGTTCCTCCATCTCCTCTTCTACACAAACGAGGCACTCGACCAAAGCCGACAGAAAGAGATAACGTTTCTCCGCAGTAGTAAAGTTGTACTTCAGTTGGTCCCAAAGATAGGCATAAGGCTCCCTGTTGATGAGTTCTCCAACCTCTACCTCCACCAGTTCGGGCATGTCCCAGTCAAGATCATGATGCCCGAAGAACTTCATATGCAGTTCAGCAGTCTTCCGCCCTGCGCGACGATCCTGGGTGAACCCCATCCTCTTATGATATCGCGTATTGGGCGTGGTATCCATAGAGATTTCAAAAATTTGTAGAAGAAATAGAGAAGAATGAAAAAGATGAAGATTACATAGTATCCCTACTCAATAACCCATACTTATAGCCTCATTTCATTTATTACCCTGTAACCACTAGCATTCCTTTATTACCTCCCTTGAAAAACCAACAGTCAACTATTTCACTTAAACTACAAATAGTTTTCTCAGCAAATAGTTTTCTCAGCAAACGCCTCTCCACCTAATTTTGAGACCTAAGCTGAGAGGGGGCAAATGTAGTAGCCTACTCGCAACCTTCTACCCCAGACATATACTCGAAGGCTACTTCGAAGCCTACTCGAATATATCAAAGTCAAGACAAATCCACAAACAAGCCTCTCAAAGATTGTCCGAAGACGAGGCTTCGACTCTAAACAAGCCTCAAGGATGGACTCCACACATCGCAGCAGAAACACTTCGATGATATCTACACATTGTCAAAGTTTGACGGGACAGGCAGCCAGTTCATTAGACAAGACGGCGCAGTGATTGGTCCTTGTAGCTACAGTGATAGGCCCAACAGCTGCCACAATAAAAAAATACAGAGACATACCCAATAACTGTTATAGTGACAATTACGACATTTCCGGCACCCATACCCACGCCGAAATATCCAGACGGTACCCTTGTAATTTGACCTAACCTTGGTGACTCAACCCTTCCTATGTTCTATAAATAGGAGTGATGGGGAACCAAGAGAAGGTTAAATTTTTTTTCCCCAGCCCCTTTGTAGTTTACCTTCGATCACCCTGTGAAAACCGAGTACTTGAACCTTCGATTACTCATCAGTAATAAACACATTCTTAAAAATCCTTATCAGAGGTCGTAGAGCGTCACATTCAGGCCTCTATGAAAGTATATTGTCTGTAGATTGTTCATGCTCTAGATTATTTACTTGTGTTCCTTGATTGTGGATTAACCCCGTGGTGTAAGAGCTGACTTCCCCTCCGAAAGAAGTTAGGCTCCTACACATTGTTGATTACTTAGTTCTTCGACTGCCATATTGTCGATTATGTCAATAATTTTGACAATTTCTATTGTTTGACATTTCAATTTCAGATGTTCCATTTCAAAGCATATATATAATATTGTCCATATCAAATTTTTTTGATAGTTAATATTGTCGGCATTCAACAATTATGTTTGTCTATGTTGGGACATAGACATATAACATTGTCGACTTCTGAATTACCCGGCAATTCATATGTAGTCATAATCCATCTACAGTTAATCAATGAAAGAGAAATTGCCTCCTACAACTTCCAATATTGACCAAAATTGGATAATACAGGGGATTACTCATCGTAGTTGTATGTCAAAAGCTTAAAATCCTAGTAATCTCCTGACTTTAAATTTTAGAGTTTCCTAACCCTAAAAATTTTGCAAAATTTCATAAAAAAAGAAAAACTGTCTCTAACTTTGAAAGAGATACGGGTGAGAAAATACATGTGGAAGACCAAGAATAACAACCCCCAACAACAAAATCCCAACAAATTGTTTGTGTGATATTTGACCGAGAGGGAATAAGAGTCTTCTGCTACTTTCTTCTAACAATGTGGGTGTCGAAGTTCTCTAGAGAAAACAATTTCAACTCTAATGGCAAATATTGCAAGAAAGAGATAAAGAATGATATGTGGGAGAGAGAGAGAGAGAGATAATGGTATGGGGAAAAGGGATAGAGAGTGAGTGATATGAGACAGGGATAGTGATATGATTTTAAATTTGTTGATAGAGAGTGAGTGATATGAGACAGGGATAGTGATATGATTTCAAATTTGTTTAAATTTGAAAATCAGGGAAGGAGAGAGGAAAAGTTCCACCTAGCTGCCAACAAAAATAAGTTTTCCACCTCATTTCCCTATATAGCAAATTACCTATTTTAAGAGCCACTCATATAATAGAGATGAGTGGTTTGTATTGAGTGAGACTTTAGTAGGGCTGTTAATGGACCGGATCGGGCTAGGATCATGGTCGATCCTGACGCGATCCGTTAAGGAATACAACGATCCTGACCCGATCCGTGATCCTAAAGGATCACTAATTTTGCGATCCTAACTCGATCCTTTAAGGATCTCAGTGATCCTTACCCGACCCGATCCGATCCGTTAAACTTTGATTTTTGGCAAACATATAAGTTAAGATTTGAGAATGAGTACAAACAAAAAGATGTATTATATTTGCAATTTTGCATAATATCCATGTAAAATATAGAGTTAGACTATTAGAGACTCATTTTGTACATAATCTATCATCTATAATCTAATAATTTATCATCTATAATCTAATAATCTATCATCTATAATATCCATCTAATAATCTATCATCTATAATCTATAATCTAATAATCTATTATTCACATTACTTTAAATACCTTAACGGATCGGGTCAGGGTGAATCCTAACCTGATCCGCCAACTAAAGGGTCGGATCACTAACGGATCGGGTTGTAGAGGATCAATTTTTTTCCGATCCTGATCCTTTGTTTACGGATCGGACCGGATCGGATACCGGGTCAAATCCTACCCATTGACAGCCCTAGACTTTAGTGTAGAGGTGAGATCTTTGAAGCCCAAGTTCCCACCGGTGTAATGTGTAAGTAACTTAAAACAACATCAAAACAACTCAAAACCGAAACAACACAATGTTATGATGCTTACTATTAGAACTGGAGGTTTTATCTCAAAACCAATTGACAAGGAGAGGACTAGCCCCAGTATCTTATATTATCTTATATTATTGAGGTGCAATGTTTGAATACCAAGATGGTTTACCACTTTTCTCTCAACTTTTCTACCTCCAAGAATGTGTTTCACAAATTTGATAATAGTAGAAAAATAACTTTACTAGAAAGTGTGTAAAAAGTTAAATAAAAGAAGTATAGGGTCATTCTAAATTCACTACATCTTTTCATTACGTTTACAACAAGTAGTCGTCCTCATTTAAAGAAAAGGCACCCTACCGAAAAAGCAACTCTTCCAGCGTTTATGGGTGGAAAACAATATTATGAGACACTAATGCTAATGGCCTGGAAATGAATGTTGCCTAAAATTCTGGAAGCTACTGGTCTAACGTTTTTGTAACCTACAGAAAGTTATTGCCTTAGTTTTTGTAATATACTGAAAGCTACTGGCCTTGCCGTTTTTGTGACATTGTGAAAGCTATTATTATCCTAGCATTTCAGGGTATTTGTTCTTGCGAAATATGCAACTTCAGTTACGTTTACATAAAATACTGAATGCACTAGTAGAAACGTTTGAAGAAAAAAAATTCAAGAAATCCTCACAATTACGTACCTAAATTAACTTAAAATTGTATTTTGAGTTGTGATAGAGATAACGACCCCCCTAAGCCCACTGTTAGAAATTTGATTTACTAATGAATATTCACTTGATGAGTGATAAAATGTGCTGCAGATAGCTTCCCATCAAGCTTAAAGAACGCAGAACTAAAGTGATTCTAATCCTCAAAAGACGATTATATAGGACGTTTGAACGACCTACGAGAGGTGTTTGTGGCATAATATTGTCACAATCGTATGGACAAGAAGCAAGTCGATTTAATATTCAGGATAAAACAAAAGGCAGGATAGTTTATAGAAACATTCGTGAAATGATTCCAAGCTGCAACTGTCTTGAAAAAAGTCCATGACACTAACGTCTGCGTAACATTCTCAATGCTTGCCAACTAGGTGATTTGGAAAGTCACTCCATAAGAGTTAACCAACAATATTAGAGGCACTGTTAGGGCCGACCCAATTACCTGTAAGGCCTTGTGTGAAAATACAAATGGGGTCTAAATTTTTTTTTTTTTGCCAGGACTTGAGCCTTGACCTCTTACTCAAATGATAAAATATTTGCCAACTAAGCCAAGTCTACATTAGATTTGCCAAAAACTAATTTTTTTTCTTTTAGGCCTTGGGTAAACCTTTATTTTTTGGCCTTTTTCCCTTGGGCCCTGTGCGACCGTACACCTCACACTCCACAAGGGCCGGGTCCTAGGCACTGTACACAAGGGCAAGAAAGTATCACAAGGTTGTTTTAGTAGCCTACTTGTAGCCTTCGAGAACGAACCGGATACTCGAAGACTCTCGAGGACCTCGAAGCCTACTGTACTTACAAGTCTACCAGAACCACAACAGGCTTACGAACGAGACTACTAAAGCTTCGACCATGCTTTGGTCTAGCTCAGCTACCGGTTGAAGGCAGACAACTCAGCAGACAACATAGCAGACAACTTTAGTAGAACCGACTTCAGAACAAAATGACTATAAAAAAGGATACACTTGTAATTTGACCTCTTTATGGTGATGTCACCTTTCCTATCTTCAATAAATAGGGAATGAGAGCTGCCATAGAGGAGGTGAGAGATTTTCCCCCATACACACCCTAAAGAAGCTCTGACAACCTTCGAGCATCGTCTAAAGCTTGAAGATTCAGTCTACTCAACCCTATATTGGTAATCTCATTCATTTATACAATCTCATCTTAAAAATCCTCACTAGAGGTCGTGGAGGAATCCCATACTAGAACTCCATGCAAGTGTGTTTATTGGAAGCCTTACCTATTTCTATTAAATATACCTGTTAAAATCTTTAGTCTTGCGTAAACATAGTGGTATAAGAGTTGATCTCCCCTCTGCGAGATTAGGCCCCTACATTTGGCGCCCTCTGTACTATAACCCTCATTTTCCATAACTTTACCAACCTAACACACCTCCAATAGCTCCTACCCTTCGATTGACATCAGCCATAGTTGGAACCCTAGTTAATGACATCGTCACTCAACTGGCCCTAATGCACGAGAAGTTTACTAAGGTCGAAGAGTGCCATACGAACCAACTTTGCCATGAGTGCGAAGTACGACGACAGGAGATCGAAGTTGAGCGACAGCGTCGTGTCGAAGAAACAGGTAGACATTATCGTGACCTTGACGAGCTTCGCAACTCTATTCAGGGTCTGCAGTATGCATGAACACAAGATGCCCCTGTGCGGTCCAGAGCTCCGATGCTTTCGTGCATATCCGCTCACGTGCATTTAGGCCCTCACATCCATACAGAGGCACCCCCAGTCCATCTTGGCGCCGAAGGTGTCGCTAATCCCATACCCGATGGTTTAATCTACCTAGGTATCCTTGTATTGGAAGATTCGAGTGATTCCACTCTGTGAACATCCAGACCCCCCATTCGGAGACTAACCTGAGAATTGCTAGCTAAACGCAGTGCATAACATACCACCGCTCCCAAGCTGTATAAACCGTGAACACATCACTTTCCCCCTCAAGTAGCTTACCTCACACAACACGAGCTCGACCAACAAATCAAAGTTGCCATCTACATCTGCTTGAGCCTAACCCCAAACTCTTGGAATAGACTTAACAATCCACTCTGCCTAGAGCTTTTAGTCATCGAGGTTCTTATAAATTTCCATTTCCCAAAAATCTATAAATATTGAAACACAGACCCAGAATTCCACATCCTCGAATTCTAAAACCTGTTAAGCCTCCACTCGTTGGCATATCACATCCTTTGCCAAATGTTTCCCCACTAGCCATGCAGATAGCCTACCCAAGTGGTATCATAGCCTACCCAATGGTTCTACCCGAAGCTTCAAGGAACTATCTAGTTTGTTTATATCTTACTTTGCATTCAATAAGAATCGAGAAGTCAGAGTCAATTTCCTTTTCAACATTTGAAAGACACAAGTGAAAATACTTGAGAGCTATACCAAATGATTCTTAAAGAAATCTCGCAAAATTAAGAACCTCGAATACGACAATACAGTTTTAGCATACTCCAACGCCTTCCCATACCATAGCCAGGTCAAGGAGTACAACGTCCTCCAGAAACCCAAAATACCCAAAGAAATGTTGTCCAAAGTCTTAGGCTATATCGACCTCGAACGCATCTACAAAAATAATCAACAGGGACAGACCCAAACCAGCAATCACAACAAACCTTGACAGTCGAATACAACCATGGCTCTCCCATTTATAATGAGACCGATATCCTGTAATGCGGCAATCACGAAGAACAATCCCATAGGTCGCGAAAGAAATACTCCATGCCAGTCCTACCCAAACTGAACGTCTCCATCAGCGTAACCCATCCTCCAAGCCAACCCAATATGGCTAATACCATAGCCAATTGAAGTAAAAAAATATGAGCCTTATTATCAAAACCACAAATGTAACTACCATCCAACATATAGCTGTTATGCTTTACAACGGTCGCTGATACTCAAGGAAGGACGACTGTACCAGCATATTATCTGTAGGGACCTATCCCTGGATCTAACCCAATTCCAACTATTTCCAATTCGAACTACCTCCATATCAGACTCACGCATATTACATGTGACGTAAATAGTCAGCATTACCACCTACACCATGAACTGATGAAGAAGTCAAAGACACTCGTCTCTCATGAACTCAACAGTTATTTAGTCAACCACCACTTATTACATTATTCAGAGAACATGCTTCAGCACGATAACGAATTGTGGGCAAGGCCTATATAAAGAAAAAGTTCTAGAATAGACAAAGACCAAATAAAAGATACGAGAAATCACCAAAAAAACCATATTTTCTCGATTCTCAAACACCAAATTTCTTATTTACAAGATCAAGTATTTATTGTTTGAGTGATCACTTGTAATAAGATATCAGCCTCAAGCAATAAAAGTTACCGTTACTAAACCCTCAACCCGAGGTCGTGTTTTTTTACCTATTCAGAGGTTTTCTATGCTAAATCGCCTGTGTTATTTCTTACTTTACATTAGTTTTTATTATTGAAACATTGGTGTAAGAGCTAATTCCAAGCCATCTCGAGCTTACAGAATTAGGCCATTACATTTGGGTAATCTGTGGGAATGAAGACATTTCTGCAATATCCTAAGGCATACATTCACTCTACTATCAATTTCAATTATAGTCACTTCCAGACGATCAACAACCAGAATCCAGCTTGATCTTTCAGTTGAGCCGGAACAGCTTATAGAACTACAGACAAATTGCAACGCCTAAATAGAAAAACATAATGAGCTCAAACGTAAGATAACTTTTGATCGAGAGCTCCGTGAGAAGGAGCTCGAAGCTGAGTGAAAAGATTGTTTGACAGCGTTCAAACGACATGAAGACCAGATGACAACCATGTAGACTACATTACAAGCTCTACAGGATACTCAACAGGCTCCTCAAACCAGAGATCGCGATCAAGTGTCAGAGACCTCCCGAGTTTCTGCGTAGGACAAATTGGTACCTCGAGGAACCACCAGCAAAGCTATTTCCAGAAATATTCAGTACGAACATCAACCTTTCATTCATTTAGGTGGTGAAGTTAAGTCTAAAATTAGCAGAGTTCACCGATTTTCTAAACATCAGGAGGAAGAACACCGACCTCAACATCAAATTCTAGTACGTGATCGCTAGAGTGAGGGTACCGGTACTCATAATCCTCAACCTCCTCATCAAGCCACTCAACCGACACATTAATATGTCATACAAGAGCATATGGATCAGCACATAAAGGAGTTGATTGAAGCGCATATTCTGGGGACTACAGGCGACCTTACCAAGTTACAAGGAAGTCCGATTGCCAAAGAACTATTCGATATGGAAATACCGAAAGGTTTCCATACTTCAAAAATTTGTAAATACAAGGGCACCAATCCCAAGGAGAACATTCAACAATATCGTGATTCATTGGGGTTGTATTCCAATCTCAACCATATCCTCTATCATTTGTTTGCAACAAGTCTATAGGAAGAACCGCTCTGGTGGTTCCCACTTTTTACCTGAAGATCCATACTCACATTCGATCAGCTGCAACAATAATTCATCAAGACGTATGCTCACAACAGAGACAAAGAGGTAAATTTATATTATCTTATTAGTCTTAAATAGTCACACGGAGAGATGCGCGAGGCTTTTACAAAGAATTTTTTGGTGCTTGGCGTAAAGTAGATAATCAAGATCAGAAAATAGCTGGTACTACTTTCATCAACGCGCTCCAGCTCGACTGCAAGGCCAAATAACTCCTCTTCCTCAACAAACCTGTGACCTTGGAGGATATGTTTACCAAGGCCAATGGTTATGTTGACCTGAAAAGGATGATGTTTGAAAGGCATAAATCTACTAAATCTGCCCTAACCACTAAAGGTCTACCCACAGATTAAAATACTGAACCAAAGGAGGATCAGGGTAATCAAAAGCGCTCAAAGGGCAACACTGGCAACCCTTGGAAAGGCAGTTCACTACCCAAGACGGTCGTCCTTAAGATGAATGTCCAAATCTCAGTAATTTTTCTAATCCTATCCCAAGATATGCTATACCGTCAATCCCAACCATTGGAACCGACCGAGAGCCGCCCGTACTGCATGCATCACAATGTAAACCATTATTCTACTAACAACTGCTATGCTTTACAGAGGTTGCTCGAATTCATTTTCATGGAGGGATAGATGTACGAATATAATATCAACCTAGAATCATACAAGGATGACAGTAATAAGAAACAACTCAAAGTCGTCCAGGTCGAAGATCAAGCTAAGGAAAAATATCTCAACCATATGTACCACAACAACATGACCGAAATTCTTCAGATCGACAACTTTTTCCGATTCAAGTATAGGAGACTGTCAGAATCCTGCGATCTTATGCCTCAAGATAAAGAAGCCAATCTTTTACCAGAGTCGAGCAATCGTCGGCTTGGGATCTCATTCTAAGATTACGACATTAGTCATGTAAAATTTCTACATCATGATGCATTAGTCATAATGCTCAAGATGAAGGTTGTAATGCACACAATGATGATCGATACTGGAAGCGGTATTGTGATTCTCTTTTAGAGCACAATCGAAAAAATGGGATTGGCCGATCAAGTTATTCCAAGCGACACCGATATCAGTGGATTCAATGGATCTAAAGAAGATCTAGTAGGCAAGATCATCTTATATATTACTGCAGGACTAGCCACATTTGACGTCGTCTTCTATGTCATCAACGCCAAATTTCATTATCTCAGGATTATGGGTCTCTACTGGATTCACAACATGGAAGCAATCGCTTCCACCTATCATTAAACACTTTGCTTGATGCACAATGATGGTATCTTTGAAATCAAAGGTAGTCAAAAGCTTTCTCGAGCTTGCGAAAGTACCGTCTCTGCCATTCTAGATACCTCAGATAGATACGCTGCATAACAGTTATAGAAAGCTGATCACCTTCCTGATTAGCCTTCAACAGAAAAGCCTATAGAATATGTCAATATTGATGGACCTAGCAGAGGTACTTTTATCTGTACCAAGCTGGTCTAGCACGATAAGGATACTTTTATTCAATTCTTACGACTGAATCGAGACATTTTTGCGTGGACTTTCGAAGAGATGCCTGGGGTCGATCCGGTCAAGGCATGTCACAAATTGGCCATCAACATCAATGCCACGACAGTCAAACAGAAATAACAACTTCTGTCACCTCACCTTCGAGATGAAGTTAACATGGAGATTAAGAAATTGACCAAAATGAGATTCATTCGGGAAGCCAAGTATCCCGATTGGATATCCAACATCGTCACTATCCCTAAGAAGAATGGAAAAGTCTGAGTTTGTATAGATTTTACAGATCTAAACAAACACACTCCAAAGTATAGTTTCTCTCTTCTCAATATCCATTAAATTCTTGATTCCACAGCAGGTCACGAACTTCTATCTATGATGGACACTGTATCTGCATGCAATCAGATTCCACTCTTGGTAGAAAACCAAGAAAAGAGCACTTTCATCACAGAATGAGAACTTTATTGCTACCAAGTCATACCCTTCAGACTCAAAAATGCAAGCGCGACATATCAGCGGTTGATGACTACTATGTTCAAAACATATCTTAGAAAAGTCATGGAAGTCTACATTGACGATCTCTTGTGCAAGAGCATATAGTCAATCAGCCACATCACAGATCTCAACACAATATTCAACATGCTTCAATCAATCTTGCAGGATGCAACTCAATCCTGATAAGTGTCAATTCAAAGTACATTCAGGCTGATTCCTCGACCATCTCATCAACAAGAAAGGGATTGAAGCCGATCCAGATCAAATTCGAGTTCTCCTCAACATGCCATCTCTAAAGATGATGAAAGATGCACAAAAGTTTGCCGGCAAGATTACTGTAATCAACCGATTCATTTCCAAATCTTCAGATTGTTGTCGTTATCTATTCCTACTACTCCACGGTCGTATCATACAAGAAAAAGTTCAACCCAAAGCAGAGATCCATTGGACATCAGAATGTAAGGCAGCTTTTCAGGATTTCAAAACCTATTAGGGAAAGTCTCCCATAATGAGCACCCCAGTAGATAATGAAGAACTGATCATCTACCTAACAGTACAGATACTTATATCAGTTTGGTTCTCATTTGACTTGAAGGGTAGATCAAAAAGCCAGTCTACTTCATCAGTAAAACCCTCACTTCAGCAGAAATAAGGTATTCTAAAATTGAGAGACTCCATCTAACTCTTGTTTACACTTCACAGAAGCTTAAGAACTACTTCCAAGCTTATTCAGTCAAAGTCATGACGAACTACCCACTCCTAGAAGTTTTGGCCAAGAAAGAAAAATCATGGAAACTGCAACAATGGTTAGTCTGTTTCGGAGAACATGATATCAAGTTCGAACAATGACATTCAGAAAAGGGTCAGGCCGTTGCCGATTTTCTCGCAGATTTTCCAGTGGAAGATCCCGAGTGGGAGGAACACGATCTTGACCTTGCCGAAGAAATTATAGAAGATCTACCCACCAAAGAATTTGACGAGCGAGCTTAATGGATTATAAGGAAAAGGTGGAGGCTTCTTACAAATGGTTCAGCAGGACCCGCAGGGTCTGGAATTGAAATCGTATTGATTACCCCTGCCAGAGATAGAATTCAGAAATCAATCAACTTAGATTTTAAAGCCTCTAACAATGTCACCGAATACAAAGCTCTCATTCATAGACTCGACCTCACACTTGAGCTCGGTATCCCAGAACTTTCAGTCTACACTGATTCCCTTCTCATCATCTACAATTACTCCGAGCAATGCAAGAAGGATGGCAAGATGATTGAATATGTAGCCCTCATTGCGGATAGGATGATCCAGTTAGCGAAAGGAACTTGGCTTATCTTGCCGGGGTCTTGGGTATAAAAGCTAGATTTCTCCATATCGAAGTATTATCAACCTCCAGCATTGATCACATTTCTATATGCACGATCAAAACTGGGTGCGATAAAGAGGAGGATAAAGATTGGCAAAAGCCCTTCCTTTCCTACCCTGGCACCGATAACGAATGCATAAGACCCCTTCCAGAAGTTCCAAAAGAGCGCCGATAGCTGATCGGAAACTTAAAGCGCTACCCAAATCAAAACGGTTTTTTATATCGCCGTTCAGTCACAGGGCCTTACCTCAAGTGCCTCTCCAGAAAGAAAGCAGATGAGATGCTCAGACATTTACATGAAGGGATTTGTGGCTCCCATGCGGCTGGTCGATCACTTGCTAATAAAGCCATTACAAAAAGTATTCTAGCCAGGCATGCGCAAGCAAGTAAAAGAGTACTAACGCAAATTTTATATATGTTAACGACATGGATAAATGATTTGCACCCCTGTACTCAAACTACATGCAAGCAAGGTGTTACGGCCATTCAAGTTGTGGGTGCTCATGATCGTTGGGGAATTTCTTAATACTCTAGGTAACCGACGATACCTACTCGCAGCTATAGATTATTTTTTAAAATGGGTAGAAACAGCTCCTCTATGTCAAACAAGAGAAGTAGAGGTCATCTCTTTTATCTGGGAACACATTATCGCACGGTTTGGATGCCTCCACCTGGTTCGAATCGATAATAGGTCACAATTCATTGGAAAAAAAATTGTAGCTTTCCTCAACAAACACAACATCATCCACTCGCCATCCAATCCCTACTACCCTCAAGGCAATGGCCAAACCGAAATTACCAACAAAACCATCGTAGATGGACTCAAGAAAAGGCTTCACTCACAATAAAAAGGGAACTGGATACGAGAACTCTGTAATGTCTTATGAGCATACCGTACCATTGCATGTCAATCTACCTTTTATCTCCTTGCCTATAGTACAAAAGACGTCATTCCAACATAATACCACCAACCAGTCAAAGATCACGGGCTTACCGACGAAGAAAATGAGATCGAATTGGCTTGTAACATGAATTCGATTGATAAAACCAGGGAACATACTATTGCTAACCAAGGCTGATATCACCATATGCTTGCCAGTTCGTACAACAGACGTGTCCGAAGCTATACTTTCCAAATCGACGATCTTGTCCTTAGAGAAATCCCTATACACCGCAAAGAGGCAAGTGTCGGGAAACTGGCAAAAAATTTGGAGGGTCCATTCCTAATCACTGGTCTAACTGGCCTGGGCTCCTATTATCTCATGACTGAGGAAGGAGTTCATATCCTAAATCCTTGGAATACTAAGCGACTAAAACAGTACTATCATTAAGTCCCTCACTACTCCACTTCAAATTCTCATTCTTTCCATTCCAAAAGTGAGATTTTTATCTCCATACAATGTACATTCTATTCTATTTAATGAAAACTTCCAAGTTTTTTCCCATACAACTCTTTACTTACGTAAATAATACATAGATTAAAGCAAAGTTAATACTATCATTCAATCGACCTCTATTCCGATTAAAGAAAAGGTAAAACTAGCTTTCAAACCGCACTCTATACATACTCTGCGATTAAAACAAAGGTAATACTAGTTTTCAATAAAAGAACTCTACTAGACATAAGATAAAGTAAAGGTAAAACTAGCTTTCATCTCTCAATATGGCTGCGACAATTATACGGGCTAAAACAAAGGTAAAACTTGCTTTAATCAAACTCTATACATACTCTACGATTGAAACGAAGGTAATACTAGTTTTCAATCAAAGAACCCCACCAGACATAAGATACAGTAAAGGTAAAATTAACTTTCATCTCTCAAAATGGCTGTGATAATTATACCGGTTAAAGCAAAGGTAAAACTAGCTTTGATCAAACTATATACATACTCTATGATTAAAATAAAGGTAATACTAGTTTTCAATCAAAGAACTCTACTAGACTTAAGATAAAGCAAATGTCAAACTAACTTTCATCTCTCAATATGTCTACGACAGATACTTCTACAGGTTAAGCATACAACCACTACAAAGGAGTTTATTGCTGATGGGAGGTCAACTACATTTTCCCCTGCAACAGAAGGACAATCAGCCATAAATTCTCGAGCTTGAGCAGCTACAATGAACTTGCCTTGCTCTACTAATTCAGGAGGTCAGGAATCTAACTCTATTTCCATAGAGTACATACAGTTTCCTCGATCTACATTAGCTCTGCAAATGCATCCTTTATCCGACAAATAGTCGTGCAAGGTATCCCTCTCTAACTCGAGCCTTCTAATTTCCTCAGCAAAATAGGCGATCACTGCCATTAACATCTCTGAGCGCGATGCCTCAGGAATGACCGCCTTAGAAAAATTCTCTCACGCCGTTTGAAGGTGCTCTATCAACCTCTTATTCCGTGCTTCATGCCATTTCATTTGACTTTCTGCGCAGGACATAAGATTGATATGCTTCATTACCTTCTCACCTCGTCTATAACTACTACCATTAGAGAGTTGGTAGAGATGAAGAAGGCTCGACCTTAAAATCTAATCCTACACAAAATACTGACAAAACTGTCCTGCAGTTACACCGGCCCCCACATCTGTCTCCTCAACCTTGTCTTCCGCAAGGATACGGAGATACCTCCAACCTTGCTCGCCTTTCAAGACAACGTAATGAAATCTCCACATACATTAAAAGTCTTCTTCAGCTTCAACCACTTCTTCTTCCGACAAGGGCAGGTCACATAAATATCTTAACTTAAACTTCTGCATCTCAGCAAAAACTCTCTCTTCGTAAACCATTCTCCGGGTCTTCACCATTGTCAATCTAGATTTCTAGAGAATTTTATAACAAGCAATATACTTTGCCAAAATTCTCGGTACACGTACTATTTAGATAACCCTAATATTTAATGAGCAAGTACGTTTTCCAAGCATTATCATTCAAAATAGAAGAAACTCTCAAAACCCCTAGCGTCGTGTACATCAATATTTCCATCCTCATTCAATGCAAAACATCCTCCCATAAAAGTATACACATTTTCCATGCAGTCAAATCCACATTAATATATCCTTTCTTTTCAACTTCCAAAAACCATATCGCCACAAATTCCATCTCAACCAAAGTCACTCATGACTTCAGTTGTGAGGGGGCGATTATAGGGACCTATCCCTCGATCTAACCCAATTTGAACAATTTTTAATTTAAACAATCTCCATATTAGATTCACGCATTTTACACATGACGTAAATAGTCAGTATTGACATCTACACCACAAACTGATAAAGAATGTGAGTCAGGCATAACAGAAAAGCATGAATAAGTCAAAGACACCTGCCTATCACGAACTTAATAGTTATTCAGTCAACCACCACTTACCATATTATTTGGAGAACGTGCTTCAGCATGATAACGAATTATGGGCAAGGCCTATGTAAAAAAAAGTTCCAGAAGAGATAATGACTAAAAAAAGATACGACAAATCATCAAGAAAACCATATTATCAAGATTCTCAAACACCAAATTTCTTATTTACAAGATCAAGTATTTCTAGTTCGAGAGATCACTTGTAATAGGATATATGCCTCAAGCAATAAAAGTCACTATTACTAAAACCCTCAACCCGAGGTCGTGATTTTTTTACCTATTCAGAGGTTTTTCACGCTAAATCACCTGTGTCATTTCTTACTTTACATTAGTTTTTATCACTAGAATATTGGTGTAAGAGCTAATTCCAAGCCATCTCGAGCTCATGAAATTAGGCCATTACATTATCAATATCTCAAGTTATGTTGATGGGTCATATCTCAAAGCCCATGCAACCTCAAACATTGGAAGAAACAAAGTGCATATCTTCCAAGCTAATATGATCGAAGTCAATATCATTGACTGTGGTCATACCCAAAATAAGAAGAAAAGAGTAGAAGACTATTGTAAACATACCTACAAACAAAAACTACTAGTTTTTGTACACAAAACCAGCTGGCATCCTCAACCTGAAGGTATATCCTTTATCGACTATGATATTTCTCATGTCTGATTTCCCCACTTAGATCCGTTGGTCATCATGATAAAGGTCAAACACATCATCCTACACACTATGCTTATCGACACAAGAAGCGTAGCCGATGTTCTTTTCACCAAATAGTTAAAATAATGTAAATAACAGACTGTATAACCCCATCTAATGTTGAACTGAAAGGTTTCAATGGGTCCACTGAGGTGGCAGTTAAATAAATTGGCTTCCCTGTACCGCCAGCTTGATGGTGTTACAAACCAACTTCCAAGTCATCGATATGAAGTTTGAATATCTCGAAAACTTGGGTCGTGACTGGCTGCATGCCACGAAGGCTATATCCTCGACTTACCACCAAGTATTATTTAAATGTCATGGCCTTCAGGCTTAATAATGCGGGTGTGATCTACCAACAACTGGTTACCACTATCTTCAAACCATTGCTAGGAAAATTAGTTGAAGTTTATATTGACGACATGCTTTGTAAGAGTCTCCACAAAAAACCTATATCCAAGACCTGACAAAAGTTTTCTCAATCCTTCGAATATACAAAATGAAGTTAAACCCAGATAACTGCCGATTCGGTGTTTCTTCAGAAAAATTCTTCAGCCACCTCATTAGTAAGAGAGGTATTGAGATCGATCCTATGCAAATACGAGCCCTAATCAATATGCCATCTCCCTGAGCAAAGAAAGACGCACAAAAGGCCCTTGGAAATTTTTTTGCCCTCAATCAATTTATTTCCAAATCATTGGGCAGGTGCTCCTGGTTATTCTATCTCTTTCATAGTCAGGGGGCCCATAAAACCAAAAAGAAAAACCCAGACATTAATTGGACAACAGAATGTGAATAAGCGTTCCACGGGCCCAAGTGCAGTAGCCTACTCATAACCATCAAGCTCCAGTCGAACACTCGAAGGCTACATTGAAGCCTACATGAATACCTCGAAGCCTAATCATTCCGTAAACAAGCTTTTCAAGACTATACAAACTTCGACTATGAACAAGCCTCGAAGGCGAAGGCAGATCCGTCAGTACACGAACCCCACATCAACATCAAAAATTCTTCGACCATAGACGTGCATGGTCGAAGGCAGACATGTCAGATAAACTAGCTCCCCAAGCAAGAATGACACCATTATTGGTCCTGACGGCTACAGTGACTGAACCAACAATGGCTACAGTGTCATCAGAGCAAAGTGCCAGACCTGATATTTACGATGTCAACACCAACTCTAGGATACTCGCCTGATACCTAGAGGATACCCAGAGGATATACCTGTAATTTGACTTTCCTTGGTGACTTAACCTTCCTATGTTCTATAAATAGGAGAGAAGGGGAACCAAGGAGAGGTTATAAAATCTCTCCCCAGAACCCCTGTGGTTTACCTTCGACCATTCTGTAAATTACCCAGTACTCAAAACTTTGACTACTTAAAAGTTATATCAATTCTCTTAAAAAATCACATCGGAGGTCGTGGAGTATCCCATTCTAGGTCTCCACGCAAGTATATTATCAATAAATTATTTGTATTATTGATTATATGCTTGACCCCTTTGATAGAAGATAAATCTCGTGGTGTAAGAGCCAACTTCCCCCCCTTGCAAAGTTAGGCCCCTATAGTTGGCGCCGTCCGTGCTTTCCCACCCTACCAGTCTCCCCCTGTCTTGTATTTTCCTATTCCTATTCCAATTCCTACAAACTACTTCTAATGGCCCCCACCTTACGCTCTACTTCCACCCAAGCTGGAAACTCTGCTGACGGAGTTACTGCCCAGTTAACCCTTCTTACTCAGCAATTCTCTCAGGCTGAGGAACGATACCGAGCGCAATTGTGTGAGGAGCGCAAAGAACACCGATAAGAGTTTGATGCCGAACAACAACGCTATTTTGATAACGCCAACAGACAATACTGCGCCATTAACAATTTGCGCAACACAATTCGTGAGTTGCAACGACTACAACCTCTAGATGCCCCTCTATCATCTCGAGCACCTGCCCCGTCGCGCGTGTCTGTCCGCGCTCGACTGGGGCCCCTACTGCATCTGGAAGTACCCCCGGTCTATCTTGGTGTCGAGGATGCTCCCCTTACTATTCCCCCTACTGGCTCTATCCTTCTTGGCATCTATCCCACGGAGGACTCTTCTGATTTTACCCTTCGCTCTAACAGATATCCCAAACGTCGCCCTGCTCGAGAATGCCTCGGGGAGCGCAGCGCCAGTACTCGCTGAATACTCAGCCTCATCACCCTCGAACCTATTGATCCTCCCTCATCCTGCCTATCGTGCATAGCAGGACCCCGACTACAAAATTTACCCTACCATCCGCATCAGTATGAGCTCAACACCAAACTCGTGGAGTCAGTTAAACAACCCCCTTTGCCCTAAATTCCTCGCTATCGAGGTACCTCTAAATTTCCGAGACCCCCAAAATCAGTAAATACTGTAACACAAATCCTCAATCCCACGTTCTCGAATTCTAAAATGCTCTAAGCATTTACTCAACGGCTGACTACCTGATGTTATGACTTTTCCCCACCAGCCTCACAAATAGCTCTCTTCGTTGGTATCATAACCTTCCCAATAGCTCGATTTGAAGCTTCGAGCAGTTATCCACCCTCTTCATCACCCAATTTGCCTTCAACAAGGACTGTGAAGTCCGAGTCGATACCCTCTTCAATTTCAAAAAATGACCCAGTGAAACCCTTGAGGCCTTCAACAAATGGTTCCGCGACGAGTCCCGCAAAGTCGAAAACCTCAGCTGCGCGAATGCCGCACTCGCGTATTCAAATGCTTTGCCGGATTGCAGTCGTGTAAAAGAGTACCGGGTCCCCTACAAACCACAAACCCTCGAGGAGATTTTCTCAAAAGTCAATGGGTATATCGACCTTGAGCGCCTCCGCGAATCCAATAAGCAGGGGCAGCCTTCAACGACCAATCCAAATAAACCTCGACAAGGCCCACCTTCTACTCCTACACCCCTGATCGCTCCTGTCTCACAGGAGAATAAGGGCCACAAACGTCCCCACACTGACAACATTGCCAAAGCTCGCAAAAAATAACCAAAGCCGGTCCTCCCCAAACTTACTGCCCCTATCAACACTCTTTTACCACAGATCCATACAGACCCCATATGGCGTATCCCTTTCCCCATTAAGGTAAAGCCAGGCGAACCCTATTGCGCCAACTACAAGTGTAACTGTCACTACACCAACAAATGCTTTGCCTTATAGCATTCTCTCGAGATAATTCTTAAAGGGGGTCGTCTACATCAGTATGTTGCCGACCTCCCTAGCTATCTCAACGGGTTGAACCTTAAACCTCAACCCGCCCCTGCTGCCGATCCAGTCGAAGTATACATCTACCTAGTTCATTTCATCGAAGTAAATAATATCGACAGTGGCCAATCCAAGAGCAAGCGCAAACGTGTCAAAGAATGCTACAAACTCACTTACCAAGAGAAGCTACCCGCCCTCTTGCTAGAGTCAAGCCAATGCCCTCGACCCGAGGGTATCTTATTTATCGACTGTGATACATTGCATATTCATTTTCCCCATTCCGACCCTTTAGTCATCATGATTAAAGTCGAACACCTCGTCTTTCATACCATGCTTATCGATACAGGAAGTGCAGCCGATGTACTTTTCCTTTAAATTGTCCAAGCCATGAATAAAATAGACCTCATTACTGCCGCCAATGTCGAACTAAAAAGTTTTAATGGGGCTACCAAAGTTGCCATTGGTCAAATCAGCCTTCCTGTTACTATTGTCCCAGTTACACTGCAGACAAGTTTTCTTGTCATCGATATGAAATTTGAGTATCTTGGAATCCTTGGGCGTGATTGGCTCCATGCCATGCACGCCATCCCTTCAACTTATTAGCAGACCCATCATTTCAATACCCCCTGTAGAACGTGAAGCTTAAAAGGTTCTCAACGTCTCGCCTGTTCATGTGAGCATCCAGAGATCGATCAGACAAAGAAACTCGCCAAACTACCATAACAATCACTGTCTCCCTCTATCCCTGTACCTTCGACACTTTCCATCTCACCCATCGAGCACACTATCTATATTAAACTCGAAGGTCCCGGTCGAGGTATATTCATTGGACCCTTTCTAGATGAGGCCGAGCGCTTCAAACTCACAGACTTCCTTTGAACAAATAAAGACGTCTTCGTATAGACGTTTCAGGAGATGCCCGGTGTCAACCCCAGTTTAGCCTGTCGTCGCCTCGACCTCCTCCCTCACTCACAACAGTAAAACAAAAGAAGCGTACCTTGGCACCAAAACTTTGAGAGGCTGTAAACCTCGAGGCCGATAAACTTATAGTTGCAGTTTTCATCAGAGAAGTCAAGTATGCTGATTGGATATCCAATATTGTTGCAGTTCCTAAAAGGAATGGCAAGATCATAATTTGCATCGACTTCATAGACCTCAACAAACACACACCGATGGACAGATTTCTCCTCCCGATCATTTCAGTACTCCTCGATGCCACTGCTGGACATGAGCACCTACCAATGATGGACGCGGCCTCGGGTTGCAATTAGGTACCCCTCCTCCCCGAGGATCAACTTAAAACTTCTTTTATATTGAACAAGGCCTTTACTGTTTTAACGTCATGCCTTTCAGTCTCAAAAATTTGGGTGCCACCTACCAACGCCTAATTATAACCATGTACAAACCCTTGCTTGGCAAGTCGGTCGAAGTTTACATCGATGACATGTTATGTAAGGGCCTCCAAAAATATACCCACATCCAGGACCTAACTGAAGTCTTTTCGATACTTTGAGCATGCAACATGAAACTTAACCCAGACAAATACCAGTTTGGTATTTCATCTTGTAAATTTCTAGGCCACTTCATCAGCAAACGAGGTATCGAGATCGACCATACCCTTATCCGAGCCCTCATCGACATGTCTTCACTCTGAACCAAAAAAGATGTCCAAAAAGTGGCTGGTAAAATAGCGGCCCTCAGCCGTTTCATTTCCAAATCCTCAGATCGCTGTGCTTGGCTCTTCTCACTTTTACACGACCAAGGAGTCTACACGGCTAGAAAGAAAAATAACCCTGAGATAAATTGGATACCCGACTATGAACAGGCCTTCCTCAAACTTAAAATATACCTTGGTCGACCACCAATCATCAACACCCCTGCCGAAGGCAAAACACTTTCTTTATACCTCGCAGTTACTGATACTTCAATCAGCTCAGTTCTCATTCGACTCGAATCAAAAATTGAGAAACCTGTATATTTTACCAGTAAAACTTTGACCGAACCTCGATAAGCAAAACTTGAGCGCTTGCTCCTCACCCTCGTCTACACTTCTTGAAAACTCAAACCATATTTTCATGCTCACCTCATCCGCATTATTACAAGTTATCCCCTTCGAGAAGTTCTTAGCAAGAAAGAAAAATCAAGACGAGTACAACAATGGTTTGTTTATCTAGGGAACACGGTATCACATTTAAGAAGCAAGTATCCCAAAAAGGCCAAGCAGTCGCTGATTTCCTAGCTGAGTTCCTGGTCAAAGATGTTAACTGGGAGGAATACAAAGATGAACTTCCAGAAGACCAGCCCGGACTGACAGACCCATGGAACCCCAACACAGGCTAGCGTCTCTTCACAGACGGATCTGTTAGACCTAACAGTTCGGGGATCGGTATCGTCCTGGTCACACCCACCAATGATCAAATTGAAAATGCAGTTAAGTTAAACTTTGAATGCTCCAACAACGAGGCTGAGTATGAAGCCTTGTTCCATGGCCTCGACCTCGGACTCGATCTCGGTGCCCCTAAACTTGTAGTTTTTACAGACTCCCAACTCGTCCAGAGACAGTACTCTGGTAAAAATTAAGCCAATGGTCGCATGGCCGAATATACTGCCCTCGTCTGCCAGCGCATAAACCTTTTCCCTGAAAAATCTTCTATTAATCACTATCCTAGAGGCAAAAATAGACACGCAGATGACCTCGCTTACATAGCAGCTATGTTAGGCGAACAATACTAGGGGCAAGAGTATCGACCAGCTATGTTAGTCTAAATCCTGAACTCCCCATATCAAAGTACTCGAACGCCCAAGTATCGACCAGATAGAAGTCAATGCCAACAATACTGGGGGCAAGAGTCTTGATCTAGACGACTGGCGAACACCATTCTTCGATTACTTTAACAATGCTACCCTCTAGACGATCCCAAAGTTAAAAGGTCATTATTAGAAAACTGTCGCAGATACACCTTCCTAAAATGCGAGTTACATCGCAAATCCCTAAATGGCGTCCTCCTTCGATGTATTTCTCAAAATAAGGCCTCTTCAATTCTTGCCAAACTCCACGAAGGTACCTGCGGTGCTCATACTGTTGGTCGATCTATAGCCCTTTGAGTCGTCTCCCAAGGTTTATTCTGGCATAATATGAAGAAGCAAGCGAAAGAGTATGCCAAGCCCTATGAAAAATGCCAGCGCCATGCCCACGACATCCATAACCCTCACAAGACCTCCACTTTAGCCAAGTCTCTTGACCATTCAAATGATGGGCCATCGATCTTGTGGGTCCTTTTTCCAAAGCTTCGGGTAGCTGAGAAAACATCCTTGTTATAACAGATTATTTTACCAAATGGGTCGAAGCCGTACCTGTGCATCGAACTAGAGAAGAAGAAGTCATCCAATTCTTATGGGAGAACATTATTACACGTTTCAGCTGCCCTCATATGATTTGATGTGACAATAGTCCGCAACTCGTCGGGAACAAAGTCAGAAATTTCCTCAAGAAGTACAATATCATCCTCTTCCCTTTAACACCTTACTACCCCCAAGGGAACGGTCAGGTTGAAGCAATTAATAAAACGATTATCGATGGCCACAAGAAGCGTGTCGATGCAAATAAAAGATAATGGGTTCAGGAATTACAGCATGTCCTCTAGGCTTACCGAACAACACCAAGAAAAGCGATCAGCTGCATCCCTTTCCTCCTAGCCTATGGTACTGAAGCAGTGCTCCCTACTCAATTCAAAGAACCCACACGAGATCCCAACCTCCCAGACGAGGATAATGAGTTTGAACACGGGTGCAATATGCTATGAATCGATGAAACCAGAGACCGAGCTATTGCCAAACTCAGCCGCTACCATCTATCCCTCCAAAAGTCATATAACAAGTGAGATCGGCCATGAAGTTTCAACATTGGAGATCTTGTACTTCGACGTGTCACAAAGTCTTTGAAGGCTCAAAATTGTGGCAAGCTAGCCGAATCTTAGGAAGGACCCTATGTCGTTTGTGATTAAACCGACAAGGGTTTATACTACCTGATGACAGAAGACGGAGAACCTCTACCAAATCCATGGAATTCAATGTAGTTTGTATCATACAATAGGCCACGACCTCCACCTTATTCCACCGATGTAGATACAATATAATCAATGAACATATTTTCCTCTGAACTTATTCTCCTGTTTTCCAGTAAATTCCTTGTTCTAACCTAAGTGCCATGTCAACCCTTCGACCCGACTGATACTTGGGGGTAACCTTGATAATTTTCAAGTCTCTAATTTTGAGCAAACTCGATGGGTACGAATGGTTGACTGACCGAACCATTGAGAATATATTGGGGGTGACCACGTTATACTTCGATTAGGCTCAGGCCTTTGAAGTTCAGTGAATTTCTTGGGTCTAACCTAAGTGTCATCCCAACCCTTCAACCCAACTAAGACTTGTGGGTGACTTTGAAAATTTTCAAGTCCCCAATTTCGAGCAAACTTGAGGGGCACGAATGGTCGACTGACTGGGCCCTCGAGAATGCATTGGGGGTGACAACGTACTACTTTGATCAGGCTCATGCCTTTAATGTCTAGCAAATTTCTTGGTTTACCCTAAGTATCATGTCAACCCTTCGACCGGAAAGATACAAGGGGGCGACCTTGAAATTTTTCAAGTCTCTAAAATTCGAGCAAACTCGAGGGGAATGAATAGTCGAGAAACCTAACCCTTGAGAATGCATTGGGGGAGACAACATTCTACTTTGATCAGGCTCAGGCCTTCGAAGTCCAATAAATTTCTTGGTCCAACCCAAGTGTCACGTCCATCTCTAAGCTGACAATCGGGGAACCATCTCAAAGTTCCTCAAGGTTTAATAATTCTACAAGCATGTTGCAGTTACAACATATGCATATACAAGTATGCAAGAATATCAACAACTCTACTACACACAAGAAATCTCAGTACCGTATATATCAGAAAATCAGGTTCAATACAAATTAATAAACAAATTCAAGTTCAACATCCATCAGCAAGTCAAATCAATCACAAGTTCACGGCTCAAGTGTAAAACAAGCTTAACATTGTTCAAACATTACAACACAATAGACAGATTCGAAAAAAAGTTTGGCACACCCAGTACAATACCCCATATCGGAGTAGCTACACCTTCTCCTCCTACAGGTTCCTTCACGCCAGCAGCTCCAGCGCCCTCAGTCGAAGGGTTCGGCACAGCAAAATTTGTGACCTTAGTACCAGTCCCAGCAGTAGCTGCTCCCACACTTATACCAGCAACATCTACTTCTATCCCCTCTGTCTGAACAACATCGCTAACATCAAGATCATTGGCTTTAGGTAAACGTTTTAAAGTTTCAGGATCATACCCCAAATCTTTGATGAGCTCCTTCAGCTGGACATTAGTCTCACATTCATCATCAAACTGCCCTTGGAAGGTCCCCCTCTATTCTTTCATGGCCTTATCTTTCTCAGCCAGCTTTGACTCTAGCACCCGCATATGGTTGTAATGCTGGGCTTCATGTGTCCTTTCGCATTCACCTCTGACAGTCCCTTGTTCTTGCTTCAAATTGTTAATCTCAGAAACCAGCGACGCTTTGGTCCCATGAGCAAGCTCCAGATTTTCAGGAGCCTATTTCAACTGCCGCGATGTTACCTTTTAGGCCTTGATGAAAGCCTGCGACCAAGCATCTGTCTGCTAGAATAGTCGAGTCATCAGTATCTCTCAAAGTATGATGCACTTAAGCAAAATTTTAGAATTTCAAAAGTAAAATTGTTACTTGATACATCATCTAATTCATCCTCCTCTCAGCTTTGTCTGGGTTAGGGGCGTATAGCGTTGCCACCGAAATAGCCATGGCTCGATCCTGATCCTCTAGCTCGGCCTCTGTCAGTTCTTCATCCACATCCTCCGCATCATCCTCCCCCAGCGCTCAACGCCTCTTCCGCTGAGTTCCTTTGGCGGCTGCACCTTTGGAGATTCGAAAAAGACCTTCCCGTTCCATTTATAAGCCTGTGTCTAAGTCAGCTTCGATGAATGCCTCGAGGCATCACAGGTAACTTTGCACAGTAGTCCTGCCTGCTTTGGCACATGTTGCCCCTTGGGAACATAACTTACCTTCCTCGATATTTTCACTTTCTCCATTCCTTCGACACCTCTCTCTTTTGATGTTTCGGCGTAATGGGTACATTTTAAAGTAGGGAATCTGTCTTCTTCCGCCTTTTACCCTTGATACCAAGCCCCTTGAACAAAGAGTTCACCCACTCCCCATCTGAGTTAATCAACTCGTCAATATAATCCCTCAATTTTTCCAAGTCAGGACACTAGGACCTGCAGAACAAACAGAAACGCGTTTTTCAGTCTATTTGATCAATACGTTAAAAAAATCTTTGACAAACAACTTACTTTTATTATAGACCTTATGCTGTAACTTATAAGGATCCTCCCCTTCGATATTCTCATAGTTACCCCGTACTACAACTAGGTCTTTATCCCACCCTCGAACCGTCGAGTATAGATCAAAAAACCAAGGCCTATCTGCGTGACACATGATGTGATAGGTCCCTGCCGTCTAATTTGCTTTCCTGGAGTGGAACGATACAATATCGTACCATTTGATCAAGCTCCTTCCCTCACGTCCCGTTTAACATTCATACCCTCAACTACCTTCATCATTTCATAAAAATTCCCATTCATCTGGCACGGGGAAACTTCCCAAAAGTTTAGCATCTCCTTCACCAGCCTTCGGAGGGGTAGTTGCATTCCTAGTCAAATTTGGCCTCTATAGGCCATAATACCCTCTTGAGGTTTCGAATGGATGGTGTACCCTGACCCTGCAACATATAATATCACCCCTACCTTTGACAACTATAATTTACCAGCAAATTAATCTAGTCTCAGCTTCTCTCAAGCCGAGACAGCACCTGCGGCCTCTTCCGAATTCGTCAATTCCTCACTATGATAATTTTGCTCCCCCACTCCATTTTATTAGCCGAAGGATCAATAATACCTTCGTGTCCTTCTCTCTTTCCTCCCTCCATCTCTTCCCCGTCACTCTCCTCGGTCACTAGTATATTGCGACGTTTACTACTTGAACCCCAATTTCATGAACCACCATTTCTAATGAGGCATCCTTTACAATGTCTAACTCCTCTACACCGCTGCTCTCACCAATTGGAGCACGAAAAAATATACTAGCCTCATTTTCTTTGATCTTCTCTTCTACTAGCCTCAGTCTCGAAGATCGACGGGTACGTATCTTATCCTACAGAAGAAGAGGCACGCAATTTAATCGATATATTTGACTATTACGTGTTAATAACTTATTTTCACCTACTCTCTCCAACTCAGACTATCATAGTCGAATAGTTGACTCTAATCCCTGTTACGCCATCAATACCCTCAGATCCCCAAAAGGCTAGACAC
Organism: Kingdonia uniflora; assembly: GCA_014058105.1. Classification (NCBI taxonomy): domain Eukaryota; kingdom Viridiplantae; phylum Streptophyta; class Magnoliopsida; order Ranunculales; family Circaeasteraceae; genus Kingdonia; species Kingdonia uniflora. The sequence goes on from JACGCM010000750.1 coordinate 685,639, forward strand.
ACAGATATATGGTTTCCCCCCATCCTCGGTCATATCATCACAACTATAAAACCCAATAGCTTTTACCCTAATATGTACTCTACATACATAAACAAAAGATGAAGCAGCAAGACAAAAATAAGATGACATACCTATTTGAGTAGAGTATTTGTCTTTCCTCTCAACAAGTCAGATGAACACAGCAACGATCGAGCTTTATGGAATAATGGCATATGTTTTCCTCCTCTAACTCTCTATTTTTTTTATATAAGTGGGTAAAGAGAAACAATTACCTTACTCTTGCCATTATATACACGTCCTCAAAATAATAAAACTGCCACGATTTCTATAACTGCTATCATTACCACTACCCCACTGCCCCTACTTTTCGGTTGAGATGTGTTTTGTCGACTTTACCCTTCATTAACCCTACATGTACGTCTCACTCTCACATTCACATAATTTTTTATATAAACCAAGTCGAACCTTCTGATCCCCACTCGAAGCTGTCAAATCAAATTCTTACATCAAATCAACCTTTTATGTAATCCAAGGAAACACCTCGATGCCTACAGGGCACTTTGCCCTAGGCTCAGTACAGTTTCTAACATGCTAGCTGTTTGAATTATTAGTTCTGACAATCGAAGCCCACCTACCTTTAAATCCCCTTTTTCACCTCTTTGAATAATTGTCTACATCATGTCTCTAACTTTCACCCACAGATAACCTAATATTCACTTTCAAAATGTGTCAGTCATTCGATTTCTTTCATATTTGACATTCGACAAACTATTTTTGTGCCTAAATTACCTTCAAGTATTATGATGGTCTTTCTTGCACACAAACATTTTTGGTATTTAACTTCGACAGTCATCTTATAGATTTTCAATTTTATTTGGGCAGACGCCCTTACACCGAAAAATAGAAGAAAATAATCAACATCAACAGAAAAAACAATAAACATTCCTACCTACCATCCTACACCAGTACTTTCACCATATTAAAGAAGCCCCTATTTATAGAAGGGACACATCTTTAAGAACCTAGCATCAGCATCTTCCTTGTTCACCACCTCCTCAGTTAAAGACTCCAAAAAGGCGAATAGGTCGCTGGGGAGCAGGCTCATCATTTATAACACCCTCCACCTATACGCATAGGGAAACCCACTAATGGGCTCCCATGGCTCCAGTTTGAACAAATCCGGCATAACCTAATCAAGGCCTCAATCACCAAAAAACCTTTGCTTCAGCTCGAGCGTTTTCTCCCGTATACAAAGGTCCATTGTCACCCGGGTTTCTGGCCCCTGATGTAAGGAGTATCTTCGCTATTATGGGTAGAAGATGAAGACATGTTTACACAGAAAGAGTATAAACGTCTTAAATTCTCACAAAACACCCTACTTATACCTGGAGGCTAATGCATTTAAACCCTCCTTAACCAGAACCCACATTTATCACAGTCTTAAGTGTTTCCCCAAAAATCTTAATAGTCAAACCTTTTAAACTTCCCAGACTCAACCGTTTTATCAGCATACGCACTCAAAACCTATTCCTGATTTTTTACAATCGATACATCCCGAGTCTCAAACCCTCAACCCCTATATATGCTTTTTCCTACAAACTTACCGATATATACATCGATCTTCGAGAACTCCAAGTTAATTATTCATCCCAGGTCAACTATTAACCAAGGCCTTCGATAAATGCGATAATTCAAAATACTTTTCCCCTCGTAGGGTACTGTTTCTACCATTTACCCTTCATTCAAAAGCCTAACAGTCTATTCGCCTACCATATTTATCAGATGTAAAACACATTATTCCATTAAATTACCTTTTCATTTCATTACTTCATTCATACAAAAGAAGCGAGAAGGGAAGAAGAGAAGAATACACAGACTTCAACAAAACATAACAGAAAAACTTTGAACACCCCATACAAAACAAATCCCATCACCATCTTACGAAGAGCTCGCCCTATTTTTAGACGGACCAGCTCTTCCCGCCGAGCCCTGCTCATCCTTCAATAACTGATCCTCTTCCTGCACAATACGCTCGGCCAAACCCGACAGAAAGAGGTAACGTTCTTCGGCAGCTGTAAACCTCTACTGTATCATCCCCCACAAGTACGTATAGGAGTGCCTATTGATATGTTCCCTAGGTTCCATCTCCACCAGGTCTGGCATGTTCCAGTCGAGCTCCTTGTCACCAAAAAACTTCAGCTTCAGTTAAGCCATTTTCCATCCAATTTGACGGTCTTTGGCAAATCCCATCCTTCACTGATAACGCGTGTTGGGAGTAGTATCCATAATTTTTTTTACGAAATGTAGAGGAAGAGAGTGAATATGAAGAGTATACAGTGTTACCTCATCACAAACCATATTTATATCCTCATTAACATCATTTATTACTTCGTAATCACCATAACTTCGTAATTATCTTCCTTTATTACCTTCCTCAGAAACGTAATATACATCAGTCAACTGTTCAACTTCCAACAACAAATAGTTTTTCTCAGTAAATGCCTCTACACCTATCTTTGAGCCCCTTGCTGAGAGGGGGTAAATGTTGTAGCCTACTCACAGCCTTTTAGCTCCAGTTGAACACTTGAAGGCTACATCAAAGCCTACATGAATACCTCGAAGCCCAATCAATCCGTAAACAAGCTTCCTAAGACTACATGAACTTTGACTATGAACAAGCCTTGAAGACAAAGGCAGATCTGTCAGCACACAAACCCCACATCAACATCAGAAATACTTCGACCATAGTTGTACATCGTCAAAGGCAGACATGTCAGATAAGCCAGCTCACCAGACAAGAACGATGTCATTATTGGTCCTGACGACTACAGTTGTAGAACCAGCAATGGCTACAGTGTCAGAGCACAGTGTCAGACCCAACATTAACGGCGTCAACACTAACTCTGAGATATCCGCCTGATACCCGGAGGATACACCTATAATTTGACCTTCCTTGGAGACTCAACCCTTCATATGTTCTATAAATAGGAGAGAGGGGGAACCAAGGAGAGGTTAAAAATTCTCTCCCCAGAACCCTTGCGGTTTACCTTGGACCATTCTAAAAATTACCCAGTACTTGAAACGTTGACTACTCGACAGTTATATCAATTCTCTTAAAAATCTTCATCAGAGGTCATGGAGTGTCCCATTCTAGGCCTCTATGCAAGTATATTATCAGTAGATTATTCGTATTATTGATTATATGCTTGACCCCTTTGATAGAAGATAAATCTCGTGGTATAAGAGCCAACTTCCCCTCCTTGCGAAGTTAGGCCCCTACACCAAGAGTTATATTGGCTAACCACCAATAATGAGTACACTAGTAAAAGGTGAACTAATTTCCCTCTATCTAACAATGACAGACAAATTCTTAAGTTCGACCCTCATACAGTCAGATCAAGGCATCGAAATACCATTATACTTTATCAACGAAACTTTGACCTCAGCCGAAACCATATATACGAAACTCTAAAAACTTCTACTTAACCTCGTCTACACTTCCAGAAAGCCCAAACCATACTTCCAGGCACACCGAATAAGGGTGATCACGAGCTACCCCCTTCGAGAAGTTCATGACAAACAAGATAGATCCAGACGGGTACAATAATGGTTCGTCTACCTCGACAAACATGATATTATTTTTGAGTAGTATATATCTTAGAAACGTTAAGCAGTTGCAAACTTTCTAGCCGATTTCCCAGCAGAAAATGCCGATTGGGAAGAGCATGGAGATGAAATCCTAGATGAACAAATTGAACAAACAGACCCATGAAACCCTAGTTACATTCATCGATGGCTCAGTCGGCCCAAGTGGTTCCGAAATAGGTATCATCCTAGTTACACTATCCAATGATCATCTTAAGAGGGCAATCAAGTTTAACTTCAAATGTACCTACAACGAAGCTGAATACGAAGCTTTAATCCATGGTCTCAATATGGACCTCGATTTGGGCGTGCCCAAGTTAGTCATGTTTACTAACTCGCAACTGGTCTAAAGATATTATACTGGAGAAAACCAGGCAAATGGTCGAATGGGAGAATATGTTAAGCTCGTTCGCAAATGCATAGGTCATTTTCCTGAATGTTTTTTGATAACACATTATCCTCGGGCAAATAATAGATACGCCGACGCTCTCGCCTACATTGCTGTAATATTAGGCCAGTCTGATCTAGAAAGCTCGACATTGAAGTACTCGAGTACCTAAGTATTGACTGAATGGAAATCAATACTATCAATACTGGGGGGTGAGAGTATCAATCCCAAAGACTGATACACCCCTTTCTTTGTGTATTTTTGCAACAAAACCCTACCAACTGAACTGAGGGCAAAACACTCACTATTGGAGAATTGCCAAAGGTACTCCATCCTCCAAGGCTCACATACCACAGGAAGATCCATGGCACTGCATGCAATAATATAAGTGCTATTATGGCTGAATATGAAGAAGCAGGCAGAAGACTAAGCAAAGCATTACGATAAGTGCTAGCGACACGGCCATGATATCAGAAGCCCTTTATAAGATCTCCACTGCAGCCTAGTTTTTGGCCTCTTAAATGATGGGTCATCGATCTGGTGGGCCTGTTCCCAAAAGTTTTAGGTAAGAGAGAGCAGGTCCTCGAAGCTGCGAACTACTTCAGCAAATGGTTTGAAGCAGTACCGTTATACAAAATAAGAGAAGAAGTAGTTAAGTTCTTGTGGGAGATCATAATTACACAATTCAGATCACCTCACATGATCTGATGTGACAATGGACCACAGTTTGTGGGAAATATGATCAGAACATTCTTAAAGAAGTACAACATCATTCTTTTGCCCTCCACGCCTTACTAGCCACAAGGAAATGGCCAGGTCGAAGCTATCAGTAAAACCATAGTCGACGGCTTTAAGAAATGTGTCGATAATAAGAAGGGACGATGGGTACAAGAGCTGCAACACGTCCTCTGGGCTTATCGCTCAATACCAAGAAAACCAGTAGGTTACACTCCTTTTCTACTAGCATATGAAACTGAAGCAATCCTACCAACTCAGTTCGAAGTCCATATAAGAGACCTCAAACTTCCAGACAAAGAAGGCGAGTTCCAACTCGCCTGGAACATGCCATGGATTGACGAGACCTAAGTAAGAACCCTGGTTAACCTTGACTGATGCCACAATTCACTAAAGAAGTTATACAATAAAGCGGTTAATCCTTAAAAATTTTCCATTGGAGACTTTGGCCTTCGAAGAGTTAGCCCCTCCTCGAAACGCTAGAAACTTGGCATAATCTTGGGAAGGACCATACATCGTATATGAAAAAATAGAAAAATGATTCTACTATCTCATAACCGAAGACGAAGAACCCCTGCTAAACCCCTGGAGCGCGATGTAGTTAGTTTCCTACAACAAAAGATGGCCACAACTACTTATCACAGTTGTAACCGAAGCATTGTGAATCAATAAAACAACTTCTTTTTGCTGAACCACTATCATTTTGCCTATTCATCTACTACAATCAATCCCCATGAACTTCTTGAGTCGGTCAAACCTAAGTATCAAGTCAAACCTTCGACCCGACTAATACTTGTGGGCGACTTCAAAGTTTTTCAAGGTTCTTAATTTAGTGAATCCAAGTGGCATGAATAATCGGATGATTAAATACTTTGGGGCAACCTCGAATATGATTACGACTCCAGAGCTAACCTCAAAGCCTCATGAACATAGGGGAAACCTCAAAGTTTTTTAAGGATCCTCTGGGCCTGCATAACTGAATTCCTAACCAGATCCAATACAACAGTTTTGACCAAGGCAGTTCACACTTCAATCAATATACATTCAGACATAAGAAAATAGATAATAATTATAGAACAAAGTCACCATTCAAACTCAACGCAAAAACATGATTGGCTCAATATTTACAAAATTAAACCCAAAAGGCAGGAAAATATCATTGGTTCTTACTTAAACAATAACTTATACATGAGGGGATTGCTTTGATCCTTCTCATTGGTCTCGGCAGCACCAATACCTTGGTTTAAGCCAGTATCAAGAGCTGCGACCTAGTTCTCGACGATTGGATCCCCCACTGGATAACTGTACTCTACCACTCCAGCCAGGATCAAGTCATCCGCCACTGGATTCAGGAAGGGGTCTGAAGGATAAAGTTTGAAGGTGTCTAGGTCATAGCCCAGGTCATCAATGAATTGCTTCAGGGGAGTTGTCCACCTAAAACCTCGCATGGTTCTCCCTCAATTTATCCTCGAGCTCCTCCACCTTCGTGTTTTGACGCTCGACTATGGCAAGATTTTCCCTTGCCAAATCAGCTTGCGTTTGAACCAGATGATACTCCAATTTAAAAATGTGGGTGTTTAGTGATATTATGGTCTTCTTAGCAAGCTCCTTAGCTTCAGTCGCGTCCTTCAACATTTGGCAAACTCCCTTATAGGCCTTCTTGAAAGAAAACATCCAAGCATGAACCTAGAATAATATACTATCAAGAAATCAATATTTAAAGTAGAAACTAAGAAAAAGTATTTAACAAGCTGCACAACACATTTTTACCTATCTTATGGCCACTTCGATGCAACGCCCAACTTCATCTGGATTATATACACACAGATTTACCATTGACTCAGTAGTAGCTCGGGCAGCTGATAAGAGGTTTTTAGGGCCTCTACAAAATATCTGCCCAAAGTTACGGTTGCTGAATTATAGTACGGATGAATGGGATCGAATCCACAAGGAGGTTTGGGAAAACAAATACTTTCTGCGCCCAATAACGATTTTATACGAGATAAATCTAAGAAAAATAAATAAAAACTAATTATAAAACTTAATAAGGGAGTGAGCTAAGGCATGGACTTGGCCTCTACCTTTTAAGGCACTAATCGATATATAACTAGATCCTAATATCTCCACTCATCATATGTTCGTGTTATGACACATACGATGTTGTAAAATAAACTACAAAATCTATGGCCAAACATTTAGTGGTTATGATTTTAAGAGATGGTGAACAGTGTCTTAGAGAATTATCAACTCAACCATGGCCAGGCTTGAGTGAGTTCTCTAATATTTTATCTTGTTTAGATCTCCAAATCAAGTGTATGGTTAGTAGCCCTTTTTTGTATCCAAAGTTATTGTACACCAAATCGAAGCAGTGGTCAGACCTTCGATATGATGCACTAACTTATCAATTATAAAGTACTAAGAGAAAAATAATTAAAACCTAATTATTATCAACTATTGTTCATCCAAGAAGAGGCCTCATCCTAGCCTTAACTAGGAGATTAACCGCTCATTTAAGAATTTATCGCATTAACAACTAAAAAAGACATTAACAAAAATTAAACTAAAAGAGAAGAAAAGACAATTAAATAAAACTTATGACTTCATTTCTTCTAAACTTGCTCTAATATGAGATGCTCCATTACAATGAGGGGAGAGTTCCTTTTATAGGAGAAGGAACCTAAATTTAGAAACTATACATTAAATTGTAAAGAATATTTTTAGCCAATCTTCTAAGATTCTTACATAAAATTCCCTTAAGTGATGTAAATATCTTTCATCATGGAAACTCTTGCATATATCTTCAATATAATTTTTTTTCAAAGATCTTGGATGTAATATATTTTTTGATCTTATTCTCCAAGAATATTTGTGTATATATTTCTTCAATCTTGAGACCAAATATATTGTGTATTTGGCATTTTGTGCTATGAACTTCTAGAGACACTTTTACTTGACTTTAAGAGCTTGGTTTCAAATAACCATCTCCAATAGCTACAATAAAACAAACGCTCATAAGTACCTTAAATTAAATATAATGGATGACTCAAATATATGTTCGGGTATATTAAAAATGTCATTATTACGCGCTCATCAAATACCCCCAAACTTGTCTTTTGCTCGTCCCGAGTAAAATAAAATAATATCCACTTTCATAGGGAGCGTGATTGCATTTAGTACACAAGCTATTAAACCTTCAAGTTTAGCCTGATGGACGAGTGTTGTCTCATGAAGGTTTGCAGTGACTATACCCACAAAAGTCAATAATGACATTTAAAGCAATTTAAGAATACACATGACTCATTTTCTGTGAACTTATCCTTAGTTGTGACAAAAATATACTAATAAAAAAATCCTTAAACTTGCCATTTTCCTAAGTATACCAACAAATATTTTAAGCTTATCCGAAACTAGAGGTACCACCTCAAGATTAGAAAGACATTAAAATACTTTGCTTTAGTTATATATGAGTATATAGTGAAAATAGCTTTATCGCCTAATACGCTGTCTAGAATAATTTACTCAGTTTTAGGTAGTCTAGCTCTTACTAGAATAAATTTAACGGCCAGTTCGACAAGTTCCTTAGTCAATTCGTGTTCCTAGAATTTTACTTTTTCTTTCTTCTTTTGCAAGCCTTTTCTTTTCAGTACTTTGTTTCTTAGTAAAGCCTCCGTAACAGGAGTTTTCGGTTGACAATTCCTGCCAGTTGGCAAAGGTTACCGGGGTGTGGTACCCCATCATGACCTAGACTCAAGATTCTCACAAGTAATATTTTTTTAAGCCCCTTTCACATAGTTCATGGTCAAACTCGAGATTGGTGATAATTTTTCCTCTTTCAGTTCCTAATCATGCGAGTAGCCTTGCAGCGTGAAAGTTTTTAAAGCACATTTGGCTTATTATTTTTTTTCTTAGGAATAAACTTATTCTTACGTAGTTGTCTCCCTTGTAGTAAACTATTTCTAACATAAATGCTAAATTTCCCTTATACAGAGTAAAAATCTATTGAAGATATTAATTACAAAACTACAGTAAAGTGCATTTTCAAAATATGTCAAGTTAACTTGAATTAGTCGCTAATAAAAAGATAGTACATCTAGCTAAAGATATTCCAAAATATTCTAGTATATACTTGGTGTAATTTCAAAATTTAGGCTTTTCCATAATATTTATTTCAAGGTAAAATCAGTTTAAGTGTTTAGAAATTTGTCAAAAATATATCATAAATTGTTAAAGTGCCATTATTTCACTTTTCTTCAAAAAATATTTGAAGAAATGGTTTCCTACTCCCAAACTTAAATCAAACATTGCCCTATGACTGATTTATGTTTTCTAAGGATACTCAACAGTCTACCTTCCTGGTCAGCACCTAGATTGGAAGCTATTATCATAGGTAATGTTTCAGAATCACCTAGAAAGGCATATTTGAGAGTATTAGGTAATGGCTTGAGGTTTAGCTGGGGTGGTTTAACAATGGATGGTATAGGTAAAGTAGTTGATGGTAAAAGAGGTTCAAGTCTAGGTCTCTATTTGGATATTTTTAAAATAAGAGTTGTGTCGGGTAAGGCATTCAACTCTTCAACGACCGTGTCTTTATCAAAGTCTTCACCAAAGTTTACAAAACATGATTCTAATGAGTCCTCAGAAAAGGATTTGGTGTAAGAGTTGTAAACTAGAGAGTCAATCATATTGAGCTCAGCCATATCATCAGAATGAGGGACTTGAGTATAATTGTTAAAAATATTGAGTTTGATCTTTATGTCTCCCATTAATAGTTGTAAGACCCTATTAAAGTAATTAATAATGGCATGTGCAGCTGCAAGGAAAGGGCAGCCCAATATGACAGGGATCTCATAGCTGGGATTTGTGACATCCTCAGTGTTCAAAATAGTAAAGTCTACAGGGAAAATGAGAGTATCAACCTTGATAAGAATATCTTCAAGGATACCATGTGGGTAGGTTCGAGTTCTCCAAGTCCTAATTCCTGATAGACCGAGTAAGGTAAGACATTCACACTTGCCCCTAAGTTGAGTAGCGCCCTATCCACTTTGTGATCTCCAATTTTACAAGGGATGGTTGGGCTTCTAGGATCTCGAAGCTTAAGCGATGTTAATGTCTCAGTCAAGAAGACTTTCTTGTGCACATTGATTTTCCTTTTCCTAGTGCATACATCCTTAAGGAATTTGACATATGCAGGGATAAGCATGATGGCATCGAGTACTGGAATATTTATATGAACTTGCTTAAATGTATCTAATATCTTATCAAATTGAATCCCTTTATTAGCCAGAAGAAGGCATTGCGGATAAGATACATTTGGCTCAAAACATGTCGTTGGTATGGAAATGGACGAAGTAGGCAACTCCTTAGATTTCTGAGAAGGTTCATGGTTGCCTACTATAACTGGTTCACTCGTACCTACCTCATCCTCAGTAGCAACTAGTATTGGCTCAACTCTAGGTATTTCAACTAGGCTATTAATTTTTCTACCACTTTAAAGCGTAGTAATGATATTAAGCTGTTTTGAGATTGAACTTGAATCAAAACCTGGTGGTCCTTTTGGATTAAATTTAGGTTGGCTAGGTAGCTTACTAGGTGGTCTCTCATGCAATGTATTTGTCAATTGTCCTACTTGAGTCTCTAAATTAGAGATAAATTGTGATGCAGAATTTTAATTCACCAAAGTCTATTATTGGAATTGCATCATTTGTTGTTAAAATTGTAACGCTTGTTTTTGACTTTCCATCGATTGTTTCATGAAGAGGGCAAGGGTCTCTTCCAAAGATGGTTTAGGTAGAGAAGGTAGAAACTGTGTGGATGACTGAGAGGTTTGCTGAGATGCTTGAGGATATGACTGAGAATTGGGATTCCTAGGCTAATTATGAACTGAGGTATGTGGTTCTCCAAAACCAGGACTGGGTTGGTTGTTCTTCTACAAAAAAATTTGGTGGCTCTTCCAAGTTGGCTTGTACGGGTCAAATGGCCTCTTGTATTATTTAAAGCATTCACTTGCTACTTATTGTCATTCATTTCATTTAACATGAGACACATTTGTGTCACATGGGTGACATCATAACAAATGGTGCACCCCTATTGTTGAAGTTGGTTCATACTACCCTTAGATTGATTCATACCCATAACCTCGATTTTTTGGGTAAGAGTATCTAATTGGGCTTTTATGGCTGTTCCCTCACTCACTTCATATAAGCCACCTTTCTTGGCTGTCTGAACATTTCTATGTGGACCAAAATCCCACTGCTGAAAGTTCTCAGCCAATGTCTCAAGCTCTTCATAAGCTCTATCGGGTTCAGGGTCCTGAAATTTGCCACTATGCATGGATTCTAGCCTGTAACAATTCTCAGACGTCATTTTTTGATAGAAGATCTAGGCTAAATGTTGCTTTTCAAAACCATGATGGGGACATTATGAAAGAAGATCTTTATATCTCTCCCATGACTCGCAAAATGTTTCGCTTTCATTTAAAAAAAATTTAACAATTGTATTTCTAAGAGCGAGGGTTTTTCCCATTGAAAGCTATTTGGTTTTGAACTTAGTCTCCATTTGGTCCCATGAATTGATAGATGCTGGTACTAATGAATTAAGCCAATGACTCGCCTTATCTTTTAGTGAGAATGGGAATAAACGATGGCGGACAGAATCCTCAGTAAAATGTTGATATCTTGGGAGTGCACAAATTTTCTTAAATTCGTGGATGTGCTTATAAGGGCTCTCAGAATCAAGCCTATGAAATATAGGTAACATTTGGATCACACTAGGCTTAATTTTATAATGATTTGTTGTGATGGTTGGTAGTACGATATACGAAGGTATATCACTACCCACTGGGGTCCAATAGTCCCTAAGAGATTTGGCGGTAGCCATGATTAGTGTTTCGACTTCTAACTCAACAACAAGTTCAATTGGGTCAACTCTAGATAGATTACCCTCCAAAATTGGGGGTCATAAGTTCTCTATTGTGTTGATTGGCCGAGGTAGTTGCTCTCTTCGCTTTGGCAGAGGTGGTAGGCTGCAAATAGGCAAAGGTTCATGTAAACTTCCTTAACGTTTTTCTCCACGTGTCCAATTGATCATGCACAAACTAATATACGATAAAATTTAGCACTCGATGCAGTAAATAATCAATCAAACCTATAATCTAGCACTTCAACATTTTTTAAGAAGTAATAAACAGGTCTCCCCTATATTCTTCTATGTTCACAAAAGGATAGGATTGTCAAAGGCTTTGGTTCCTACACTCCCCTGCGTCACTATGCTAGTAATAGCTTAGAGTAGATGTTCAGTCCTCACGTCCGAGTGAGTTGCCTTATCGTACGTCAGCACTCGAAATGGTGACATCGCAAACATACAACAAGTATTTTACGGTGGTAGGCTGGGGCCGTATCCTACGAACCCGTGTTTGTACCCCGGTACGGTATACCTATCCGTTGGGTGATGAAATCCTGCGGGAATCTTGCTACTCTTTTTTAATATCAGCTATTTTTCACGTCCGGGATGTTCAATTTTCGTGTGATACGAATTTCTTCGCATCCCTAATGGGTGGTCCCACTTATTAGAGAGCTTTTTGGGTGATGAAATCTCACAAGTCTCTAACAGTTTTTACCTTTACTAATGTTGGAATGAAAAAAATTTAATCACGTCAATAGGTCAATCCAACCATAGCAAATATTTTATAAGAGCAACGTATATTTCCAAAGTCCATATGACTTTATGTTCCAAGTGCCGGGGAGGAGCGGATATGAACCCCTTCTAGATGTCAAGTTTAGAGAAATACCAATCTACGGGAAGCGTTTCCCGGTGAAGCTGTGGCTGCCGGTTCACTTAGGGGGCGAAAGAAGTCCCCCTTCACTTAGGGGGAACAAAAAGGATTAGATAGAAGATGGTTAATGTACTTTGCAAATTCCTCACGATCTCTGAGTACCAACTTTGCAAAACAAGAGAAAAAATGATTAGTGAACTTGTAACAACAATATTAATCTAATTTCCAAGTTTATTGTAGTCTATGATGTTCTAATTTTCAAATGCGCATATCGTTAAACTCGGTTGAGAGAGAACATTAAATAATATCAATTTTGAAAGATAATTTAGAAAGGAAAAATATTCAAGAAGGAAATTTTCTGGAATTTTGCTTCTCTAATGCTCAAAACAAGTGATTAATGAATAGCGGTGTCCTTTACTAAGACTATTTTTTACTATTTTTTCAAAAGGCTGTAACCCACAAACGACTAAACCTAAAAATATGAGCTATACCAATTCAGAAAGGGTTTTGAATTATCTAAAACTTTTGTAACAAATATATTTTCCAATTGTGAAGTTTAGATGGTCAAAAACCGTAAAACATTCAGAAACACACTCTTCATTGAAATCTGAGTATGTTTCTTCCAAAATTAATATCTTCGAAATCGCTTATCAGAAATTGTTAAATCTAATTTATTCAGAAATAAATCTCATAAATCTAATCATAAAACTAATTGTCAAACTTAACAACTAACCTTGATAGAAACCAACAAGCTAAAATATAAGAAAATAATTTAAAGAAAATAATTTTGGTATTAAAAAGAATCATTTTCACCATTGCCTCCCCGACATCGGCGTCATTTGATAGGTGGTTTTTAGGGCCTATATAAAATACCCACTCAAAGTTACGGTTGTCGAATTGTAGCACGAATGAGTGAGATCGAATCCACAAGGAGGTTTGGGAAAACAAATTCTTTTTGGGTCGAATAACGATTTTATACGAGATAAATCTAAGAAGAATAAATAAAAACTAATTATCAAACTTAATGAGGAAGAGAGCTAAGGTTCGGACTTTGCCTCTACCTTTCAAAATACTAATCGATACATAACTAGATCCTAATATGTCCACCTATCATATGTTCGTATTAAGACACATACGATGTAGAAAAATAAACTACTAAATCTATGGTCAAGTATTTAGTGGTTATTCCTTTAAGAGATGGTGAAGAGTATTTTAGAGAATTATCAATTCAACCATGGCTAGGCTTGAGTGAGTTCTCTAATGTTTCCTCTTGTTTAGATCTCCAAATCAAGTTTATGGTTAATAACACTTGTTTGTATCCAAAGTTATTGTACACCAAATCGAAGCTATGGTCAAGCCTTTGATATAATGCACTAACTTATAAATTATAAAGTACTAAGAGAAAACTAATAAGAACCTAATTATTATCAACTATTGCTCATCCAAGAAGAGGCCTCATCCTAACCTTAGCTAGGAGATTAGCCGCTAATCTCGGACTTCATCATATTAAGAACTAAAATAGACATTAACAAAAATTAAACTAAAAGAGAAGAAGAGACGATTAAATAAAAATTATGACTTTATTTCTTATAATCTTGCTCTAATATGAGATGCTCCATTACAATGGGGGGAGGGTTCCTTTTATAGGAGAAGGAACCCAAATTTAAAAACTATACATTAAATTGTAAAAAATATTTTCACAATAATATCTTCTAATTTTACAACCAATCTCCTAAGATTCTTACATATAATTCCCTTAAGTGATTTAAAGATCTTTCTTCATGGAAACTCTTGCATATATTTTCAATATAAAAAATCTTCAAGGATCTTGGATGTAATATATTCTTTGATCCTATTCTCCAAGAATATTTGTGTATATATTTCATCAATCTTGAGACCAAATATATTGTGTTTTTGACTTTTTGTGCTATGAACTGCTGGAGATAATTTTACTTGACTTTAAGAGCTTGGTTTTAAATATCCATCTCCAATAGCTACAATCAAACAAACGCACATAAGTACCTTAAATTAAATATAATGGACGACTACAATACATGTTCGGGTATATTAAAAATGTCATAATTACGCGCTCATCAGCAGCATCACCCTGCTTAGCTGTGAGCCATCTAATTTGGGAGGATGTTGGTACCACCTTCATTTGTTCTTGTGTTCTTTTTCAAGGTGTCAACCCTGGTGCATGCAAACTCGAGCGAACCCTGATGGCTTTAGCTTTCCCCTTTTATATCGCCCAAGGAAAATCTTGTTGAGTTGAGGCCTGTCTACCAAAGGTGGATAAATCACTTGTACCGGTATTCCCTACCGAGCTCTTGGGACAAAAGTACTCTTCGGCCTTGCCAGAGAGTTATAATCCATTGCACCCGAGCTTTCCTTGGAAGTAGAAGTTTTTCTTTTCCGTGAGGGACCTGCCAATCTCAAAGGAGCTTTGAGAAGGGTATCTATCTTTTTCCATCTCCTCTGTAACAGCTTCAACCTTTGATAGATCTAATTGATACGATTGTCATTCTCATTGATCAGATCATCCATATAGTGTTGGGTGCTGTCCAGTACTCCACTTTGAGGTCCTGCAGAGTATACATATTCAAGATATGAATATGGTCGAAGATAAATACTTCAAAGTAATCAAATAGCTAATACTCCTTTAACACAAGCAGATCCTTATCCCACCTGCGCCCAGTCGAGCACAAGTCGAACAAACAAGGCTTATCAGGATGACATTGTATGTGAAATGTCCCTACCTTTGTATTACTCTTCTTCGAGTAAAAGGCTACGATGACCTAACATTTAACTAGAGGCCTATCTTTGGATAAAAACTCTCCATTTAAGGCCCTGATGACTTTTATCATCCCATTAAAATTGACATTCATTTGACAAGGTGTAACATCTTAAAATTTAATAAGTCCTTCACAAGGCATCGAAGGGGCAGCTACATGCCCAGCCTAATCTGGCCACAAAAAGCCATAATTCCTTCGGCAAGCTCATCCTCAAAGGACAATTTTGGCCCTCAAGGAATTAAGGAAAATTTCCTTCCAACCAGATCGTGTTTTTTGAGAAACCAGCCAAGTCTTGCTCACTCCTGAGGGGTAACATATGCAAAATAGACCCCATCATCCTTTATTTCTTCGTCACTATCTTTAGGACAGCTACCATCATTACATTTCCCTCATCATTTCTCTCTTCGCCTTCTTCTTTGTCCCTTGCAGGATCATTCCCAACCTCCTCCTTATCACACTCCCTAACAACCTATGACCTTCTCCAGCTTTACCTTATAGAATTGACATTAGGTTCCATAATCGCAAGCGAAGTATCGGTTACAGTATGCAATTCTTCCACATCACTACTACTTTCTTCCCCTTGACCTGAATTACTCAGCTAATTCAATATATAAGGACCTATCCCCTGATCTAACCCAATTCGAACTATTTCTAGTTCAAACTACCTCCATATCAGACTCACGCATCTTATACATGATATAAATAGTTAGCATTGACACCTACACCATGAACTGATGAAGAATGTGGGTCGAGTACAACAAAAAAGCATAAAACAAGTCAAAGACACTTGCCTCTCACGAGCTCAATAGTTATTTAGTCAACCGTCACTTGCCATATTATTTGGTGAATGTGCTTCAGCATGATAACGAATTACGAGCAAGGCTTATATAAAGAAAAAGTTCCAGAAGAGACAAGGACCAGAAAAATATATGAGAAATCACCAAGAAAACTATATTTTTTGAATTGCCAAACACCAAAATTCTTATTTACAAGATCAAGTATTTTTAGTTCGAGAGATCACTTGTAATAAGATATTAACCTCATGCAATAAAAGTTATTATTACTAAAACCCTCAACTCGAGGTCGTGATTTATTTACCTATTTAGAGGTTTTCCACGCTAAATTACCTGTGCCATTTCTAATTTAACATTAGTATTTATCGCAAAGACATTGGTGTAAGAGCTAATTCCATGCCATCTCGAGATTACGGAATTATGCCATTATATTTGGCACCGTCTATGGGAAAGAAGACATTTCCACGATATCATAAGGCATACATTCACTCTACTATCAATTTCAATCATGGTCACTTCTAGTCAGCCAGTCACCGGAATTTAGCTTAATATTTCAGTTGAGCCAGAGCAGCTTACAGGGCTACGGGAGACTCTCCACTCCGAAACAGGAAAGCGTAATGAGCTCGAACGTTAGTTAACTCTTGACCGAGAGCTCTGTGAAAAGGAACTCAAAGCTGAGCGATAAGCTCATTTGACAGCATTCAAATGACACGAAGACCAGAGGACAACCATCCAGACTGTATTACGAGCTCTGTAGGATACTCAATAAAGTCCTCAAACCAGGGATCGCGATCAGGTGCCAGAGGCTACCCGGGTCTCTGCGTGGGATAGGTTGGGACCTCGAGGAACCATCAACAAAGCTATTTCCAGAAATATTCAGCATGAGCATTAACCTTCCATTCATTTGGGTGGTAAAGTTCAGTCCAAAATTAGCAGAGGTTGCCGATTTTCCAAATGTTAGGAGGAAGAACAGTGACCTCAACCTCGAATTCCTGCATTTGATTATTTAAGTAAGGGTACCGGTACTCATAATCCTCAACCTCCTCGTCAAGCTACTTAACTGACATGTCTATATGTCAAACAAAAGCATATGGATAAGCGCATCAAGGAGTTAATAGAAGTACAAGTTCTGGGCACAACAGATGACCATTCCAATTTACAAGAAAGTTTGATTGCCAAACAACTATTCGATATGGAAATACTTAAAGGTTTTCGTACTCTAAAAAGCCGTAAATACAAGGGCACTGATCCAAATGAGCACATTCAACAATACCGTGATTCATTCGGGTTGTATTTCAATCTCAACCACATCCTTTGCCGTTTGTTCACAACAAGTCTACAAGAAGAACCGCTTCGATGGTTCCACTCTTTACCTGAAGATTCCATACTCACATTTGATCAGCTACAAAAATAATTCATTAAGACGTATCCTCACAACAGAGACAAAGAGGAGAATTTATATTCTCTTATTAGTATTAAACAATCACATGAAGAAAAGCTCGAGTCCTTTGCAAAGAAGTTTTTAGAGTTCACACGTATAGTAGAGAATCTCGATCAGAAAATAGCTGTTACTGCTTTTACCAACGCGCTTCAGCTCGACTGTAAGGCCAACAAATACTTCTTCCTCAACAAACCTGTGACCTTGGATGATATGATCACCAAGGTCAATGGTTATGTTGACCTGGAAAGTATGATGTTCAAAAGGCTTAAATTTACTAAAACCGTCATAACCACTAAAGGTCCACCCACAGATCGAAATACTGAACAAAAGAATGATTAGGGTAATCAAAAATGCTCCAAGGGCAACACTGACAACCCTAAAATAGGTGGTTAACTACCCAAATCGGTTCTCCCAAAGATGAACGTTCAAATTGCCATAATTTTTCCAATCCTCTCCAGGGATAAGTTATACCGTCACTTTCAACTATTGGAACCAATCAAAAGCCGCCCGTACTACATGCATCACAAGGTAAACCATCATTCTACTAACAACTGCTATACTTAACAGAGGTTGCTGGAATTCATTTTCAAGGAGGGACAAATGTACGACTACATTATCGACCTAGAATCATACAAGGATGGCAGCTATAAGAAGCAGTTTGATGTAGTCCAGGTCTAAGATTAAGCTGAGGGGAAACATCTCTGCTATATGTACCACAACATCATGATCAAAATTCATCAGATCAACAACTCTTTCCAATTCAAGCACAGGAGACTGTCAGAATGTTACGATCTTACAATTCAAGATAAAGAAGCCAAGCCTCTGCCAGAGTCGAGCAAACGCTGACCTGGGATGTCATTTGAATATTGCGACATTAGTCATGTAAGATTTCCATATCATGAGGCTTTAGTCATAATGCTCAAGATGAATAAGTTTGTCATGCACATAATGATGATCGATATTGGAAGCGGTATTGAGATTATCTTTCAGAGTACAATCGACCAAATGGGATTAGCCGATCAAGTTATTCCAAACGACACCAATATCAGTGGATTAAATTATTCTAAAGAAGAACGAGTAGGAAATATAATCTTACCTATTATAGCAGGACCAACCACCATCAACGTCGTCTTCTACGTCATCAACACCAAATCTTGTTATCTTAGAATTATGGGCCGCTGCAAGATTCACAACATGGAAGCAATCGCTTCCATTAATTATAAAATACTCCGCTTCAAGCACAATGATGGTATCTATGAAATCAATGGTAGTCGAAAGATTTCTCGGGCTTATAAAAACATTGTCTCTGCCAATCTAGATACCCCAGACAGATACACTGTATAGCAATTACAGACAGCAGATCACCTTGATGATCAGACTTTAACAGAAGAGCCTTCAGAATATATCAATATTGATGGACCAAGTAGAGGTACTTTTATCGGTACCAAGCTGGTCCAGCACGATAAGGATGCTCTCATTTAATTTTTACGACTGAATCGAGACGTTTCTACATAGACTTTCGAAGAGATGCTTGGGGTCGATCCGGCTAAGGCATGTCACAAATTGGACAATAACATCAAAGCTACGGTGGTCAAACAAAAATTGCGACGACTGTCACCACTCCCTAAAAATGAAGTTAATATGGAGATTAAGAAATTGTTCAAAGTAGGATTCATTCAAGAAGCCAAGTATCCAGATTGGATATCCCACAACATCGCTGTCCCCAAGAAGAAAGGAAAAGTCTGAGTTTGTACAGATTTTAAAGATCAAAATAAATATACTCCAAGGATAGTTTCCCTCTTCCCAATATCTATCAAATTCTTGATTCTACAATAGGTCACGAACTCCTATCTATGATGGATGCTTCTTTTGGATACAATCAGATTCCACTCTTGGAAGAAGATCAAGAAAAGACCACTTTCATCACTGGAAAATGACTTTATTGCTATAAAGTTATACCCTTCAGACTCAAAAATGCAGGCACGAATTATCGATGTTTGATGACTATAATGTTTAAAGCACATCTTGGAAAATTCGTGGAAGTCTATATTGACGATCTCTTGTGCAAGAGCATACAGTCAGTAAACCACATTATAGATCTCAACAGAATATTCAATATTCTTTGATCTTATAAGATGTGACTCAACCATGATAAGTATCAATTCGGAGTAGATTCAGGTCAATTCCATGACCATCTTATCAGTAAGAAAGGGATTGAGGCTGATCCAGATCAAATGCAAGCCCTTATTAACATGCCATCTCCAAAAATGACAAAAGATGTACAAAAACTTGTCAGCAATATTGCCGCTGTCAACCGATTCATTTCAAAATCTTTAAATCGCTATCGTTGGTTGTTCCTATAACTCCACAGTTGTACCAAACAAAGAAAAGTTTAGCCCAATACAGAGATTCAATGGACATCAGAATGCGAGGTAGCTTTTCAGGATCTCAAAACCTATTTGGGGAAGTCTCCCATAATGAGCACCCTTGTAGATATTGTGGAACTTATTATTTAATTAGTAGCTACATGTACTTCTATCAGCTCGGTTCTCATTCAACTTGAAGGGAAAATTGAGAAGCCAGTCTACTTCATCAGCAAAACCCTCACTCCAGCAGAAATGTGGTATTCTAAAATCGGGAGACTCCATCTAATTCTTGTTTAGACTTCACAGAACTTTAAGCATTTCTTCCAAGTTTCTTCAGTAAAAATCATGATGAACTACCTACTCCGGGAAGTTTGGTCCAAGAATGAAAAATTCAAGAGAGTGCAACAATGGTCAGTCAGCTTGGGAGAACATGATATCATGTCCGTACAACGACATTCAGAGAAGGGTCAGGACGTATATTTTCTCGTGGATTTTCTAGTTGAAGATCCCGCGTGGGAGGAGCGCGTCATGACCTTGTTGAAGAAATTACTGAAGATCC
Organism: Kingdonia uniflora; assembly: GCA_014058105.1. Lineage (NCBI taxonomy): Eukaryota > Viridiplantae > Streptophyta > Magnoliopsida > Ranunculales > Circaeasteraceae > Kingdonia > Kingdonia uniflora. The sequence continues at coordinate 706,130 of JACGCM010000750.1, forward strand.
ACCCACCAAAGCATTTTACGAGCGAGCTAAATGGATTACAAGGAAAGGTTGGAGACTTCTTACAGATGGTTTAGCAGGACCCGCGGGGCCAGGAATTAGAATTTTATTGATTACCCCTTCCATCAAAAGAATTGAAAAATCAATCCGCTTAGATTTTGAAGCCTCCAGCAATATCACCGAATACAAAGCTTTCATTCATGGACTTGACCTCGCATTTGAGCTCGGCGTCCCAAAACTCTTAGTCTATACCGATTCTCTACTCATCGTCCACCATTACTCCGAGCAATACAAGAAAAATGGTAAGATGATCGAATATGCAGCCCTCGTTGCAGATAGGATGAATCAATTTGCAAACGCAACTTTCGATTATCTTCTTCGATGTGAAAACAGACATGCCGATTTCTTAGCTTATCTAGCCAGGGTCTTGGGTACATAAGCTAGATATCTCTAGATCAAAGTAATATAAACCCCTACCATTTATCATATTTTTGTATGTACGATCAATACTGGGGCGATAATGAGAACGACGACGATTGGTGAAAGCCTTTCCTTGCCTACCCTGGCGCCAACAATGAATATAAATGACCCCTTCCAGAAGATCCAAAAGAGTACCGACAGCTGATCGAAAACTTAAAGCGCTACATAAATCAAAATGGTTTTTTATATCGCCGTTCAGACATGGGGCCGTACCTCAAGTGCCTCTCCAGAAAGAAAGCAGACGAGATGCTCAAAGATTTACATGAAGGGACATGTGGCTCCCATGCCGCAGGCTGATCACTCCCTAATAGTGCCATTACAAAAGGAGTATTCTGGCCAGGAATGCGCAAACAGGTAGAAGAGTACTCACGTAAATGTGATACATGTCAACGGCATCGACAAATGATCCGCGCCTCTGTGCTCGAACTACATGCAAGCAATGTGTTCTGGCCATTCAAAAGATGGGCACTTGATCTTGTCGGTAAATTTCCTAATTCTCCAGATAACCGCAGATACCTAGTCATAGCTGCAGATTATTTTATAAAATTGGTTGAAGCAGTTCCACTCTGTCGAACTAGAGAAGAAGAGGTCATCTTTTTTATCTGGAATACATCATTACTCAGTTTTGACACCCCTACCTAATTCGTATCGATAATGGGCCACAATTTGCTTGAGAAAAATTAATAGCTTTCCTTAACAAACATAACATCATCCGCTTACCCATCCAATCCTTACTACCCTCATTGTAATGGCCAAGCCAAAATCACTAACAAAACCATCGTGGATGGACTCAAGAAAAGGCTTCACCTCACCAAAAAAAGGAAATTGGGCACGAGAGCTTCCTCATATCTTATGGGAATGCCGCACAGCTTCACGTTAATCAGCCAGTTATACCTCTTTCCTTTCTGCCTATGCCACCAAAGCCGTCATTCCAGCTGAATATCATCATCCAGTACTAAATCAAGAGCTAACTGACGAAGAAAATGAGATTGAATTGGCCTGCACATCAATTGGATTGATGAGACTAGGGAGCGCATTATTGCCAACCTAGGTCGATATCACCATATACCAGCCAATTTCTACAACAGATGAGTCTGAAGATGTACTTTCTAAATTAACGATCTTGTTCTCAGAGAAATCCCTCAATACAGAAAAGAGGCTCATGTCGGAAAACTGGCAGCATATTAGGAGGGTCCATTCCTAATCACTTGTCTCACTGGCCTGAAAAGACTAAGCGCTTGAAACGGTACTATCATTAAGTCCCTCACTACTCCACTTTAAATTCTTGCACTTTTCATTCCGACAGTGAGATTTTCATCTTCATATAATGTACATTCAATTCAATTCAATTCAATGAAAATTTTCAAGATTATTCCTACACGGCTTTCTACTTACGTAGACAATACATAGATTAAAGCAAAGGTAAAACTTACTTTCAAACCATACTCAATACATATTCTATGAATAAAATGAAGGTAACACTAGTTTTCAATTAAAGAACTCTGCCGGACATAAGATAAAGCATAGGTAAAACTAGTTTTCATCTCTCAATATGTTTGCGACAATTATACCAGTTAAAGAAAATATGAAACTAGCTTTGATCAACTCTATACATACTTTGGGATTAAAATGAAGGTAATACTAGTTTTTAATTAAAGAACTCTGCCAGACATAAGAAAAAGCAAAGGTAAATCTAGCTTTCATCTCTTAATATGGCTGCGACAATTATACCGGTTAAAGCAAAGGTAAAACTAGCTTTGATCGACTCTATGCATACTCTATGATTAAAAGAAAGGTATTTCTAGTTCTCGATCAAAGATCGCTGCCAGACATAAGATAAAGAAATGGTAAAACTAGCTTTTATCTCTCAATATGGTTGTGACAATTATACTGGTTAAAGCAAAAGTAAAAATTATTTTGATCGACTCTATACATACTCTGCGATTAAAATGAAGATAATACTAGTTTTCAATCAAAAAACTCTACCAGACATAAGATAAAGCAAATGTAAAACTAGCTTTAATCTCTCAATATGTCTGCGATAGATACTTTATCAGGTTACATATACAACCACTATAGGAGGTCAGATATGCTTTCCCCTATAATAGGAGGTCAGATATGCTGTCCCCTACAATAGGAGGGCGATCAACCATAAATTTTTGAGTTCAAACAACCATAGCTAGCCTGCCTTGCTCAATCAATTTAGCAGGTCGAGAACCTAACTCTGTTTTTATGGAGTATATACAGTTTCCTCGATCTACATAAGCTCTACAAATACATTTTCTATCCTGCAAACAATCGTGCAAGGTATCTCTCTCTAACTTAAGCCTTTTCAGCTCCACAGCAAAATAGGCGATCACTGCCATTAACATATCTGAGCGCGAGGGCTTGGTCACGGCTGCCATAGAAAAATTAGATCTCACCGTTTGAAGACGCTCTTTCAGCCTCTTGTTCCGTACTTTATGCCATTCCATTTAAATTTCTGCGTGGGACATAAGATTGATATGCTCCCTCGCCTTATCATCTACTTTATCTAACTCAGCCTAGTTCATCGTTCTTAATTTAGCTACCTGGGCATGAAGTTCCTCAAACTCCATATCTTTACTTGCCTTCAGCTACCTGGGCACAAAGTTCCTCAAGCTTCATATCTTTACCTGCACTTACCCTAGCGGCACAGTTCTTCAGCAACTCGTCTTATTTCTTTATCAAAATATCATTACCTTTGATCACCCGCTCTAACTCCTGTTCCTTGACATGAACAACATCTAGCTCACTTTGGCATTCCCTTAAGTGCTTATTTCCTTTTGTACGTGAAATTGAGTCCGAGCTATATTTTCCTCTAGCTCTCTGATTCAGGCTGATGGGCTAATCACATCCCTTTAAACAATAGAGACCTTGGCATCACCTTTATTCTTCCTCGAGCGCTCTCCAGCTTCACCATTTTTGGAGCACAAATAGGCTGAGCCAAATCGGTCTTTAATTGTGCCACCCTCTCATTCAACTCATCTCATTTCCTATGCACCAAACAGAACTTTTTATCTTTAGTAGATAAAGCTACAGCCAACTGTTCAACCTCAATTTTGGAGTTAGATAGGTCATCTCGAGCCTTTTTCAGCTCTCTATCTTTCTCTGTCATTTAATTCTTCAAATGATCTAGTTCACTCCTGGTATTTTCTAAATTAGCTAGAGTCTTCTCTTGTTCATTTGTTTTACGGATCATTTGGTCCTACAGACTCCCCATAAAATGACGTAACTCTTTCTTTAACATTTCTAACGCATGTATGCAGTATTGAGCCATGTCAGCCTCCTGACTCATTACTATCAGCGAATCATTATGGCTTTTGAGTTTCACTGTCTTTTCCTTCATCTCTGCAAGATCTTTTTTCCCTTTAAAATTTTTGGTTGAAATGTACCTCTACGCGTTGATCCTTCCTATCTCTGTTTGCTTCTCTCATTTTATCAAACTCCATCGTAAACTCTTGATTACATTGGTGTGTTTCTTCTTTGCTCAAACGAGCTGACTCCAATTCGACCTACACATAACAGATAAAATACATCAAGTTCGATTCAGAACACCCACTCAATACATACATCTTATATCTAAAGAAATTTCTATTTTTTGACATCTACTGTGTGAAACTATTTTGAAATTTAAGGTCGAAGTATGATCCCAATTTGATGAACAATTACATATACTTCCAATTCTAAGGTATACATTCTCTATATTCTAACTTTTTCAACACTTTGATATTATCTATACACAGTTGAATACCATTACCCCTAAACTACTAGCAAGTTTTTAGTCTGTCTCTACTCTCTAATTTTTACTTTGTAGCTCTAGAGTAATAAATAATACAAGTCAAATATTTCTTGCTCTTTTCTTACCTGTTGCTCCACTTGCAAAGTCAATAGGGACGTTGAGGCATTTTTCTCCTTAGCAACCTCATTCTCTAATTCTTTTATTCTGAAATGCATATCCTTACGTTCCTACAAAACAAGGTTTACCAACATAAGTTAGCCTTCAATTGATTTTTCCTGCATTGATCAATATAGTTGCAATTCATAAACCCATCATAATCACCGAACCAAATAGTCAATAATTATACTCTGCCTTCTCATTCACATTCTCCAGGTTAACATCATAATCCCCTTTGTTCTCTCACATAGTCTGGGGAGAAACTTTATTCCTTCTTACAGCGCCAGCTACATTATCCTTAGCCTCCTCCTCTTCAGCATAGGTATCCTCCATAATATCATATAGTTTTGGAGTACCCCATTTTTAAAAAGTGCCGCCTAATTCTATCAATCTGGATTACCACCTCCTCCCGATTCTTCCCCGCTTCCACTGTCAGCTCGCTTATCTCTAACACTTGTGTAACCTTCACAGAGTCCAGTCGCTTCCCTTCCCTAGCAAAGTCAATTTTCAAATGGGCTACCTTCTTCTCGAGCTCAGCCTTCCCCTTATCGTGCTCGACTTTCTTCTTCTCCATCCCGAGGCAGATCCCCTATATCAAATGAGCAACATATATAAAATAACACAGTCATCGACCACATTTCTTTGTTCGAATTACAAAATAGAATTCAAAAGATATTCCAATCATCAAACTTACCATTTTTCTCATCTCCTCATCACTATTGTGAACTGCAAGCGTTGCTTTTTCCTCTTCTGTTTTCAACTCATATTCTTCACCAGGTCGATTATCTGCGACTTTCGCCACAATTAGTTCAGAAGAAGGATCTACCCTTCTCTTCTTCGCCTCTCCCTTGATCTCACCACTTCCCGTGGTACCTGAGGTCGAGCCACGCTTTAACATCCTCTTATTTAGAAATGCCCGAGCTAACTTGCTTGTCTAGTGGACCCCGGCACATCTGCAAAATCAACTCTAGAAGCCTTTGGAAAAACCACGCGTCTCTCTCCATCAACTACCATCCTCTTGTTGCCACCAACACCCATCATTAGCCTCATTGCTTGAGACTTTTGAACTTTCTCAGACCGGCTGTTAGCTTGCTTCTTTCAACACAGCCTTGAGCTTGGTCCCTTCCTGTGTAACAGTGTCTAACAGGGACTTCTTCCTCTTCACTTTAGACGAAGGACCTGCCATAAAACAACTCATTATCAGTAACAGAATAACATTTGATTTCAAGATTTCAATATTATACATTATTATACATACTTTACTTCACAGTTTAATACAGAACTTTCTTGGGCTCTTCATTATCTCTTTAAAGGTAATTACTCTTCACCCATATTACATTATCATTCCACATTCGATCTGCAGAATTCAGATCGAAGAAAATAGCTCGAGTCGAACTCGGAAAAAAATATTCCCCTCCATGCATAATAGTCTTGTACGCCATAAAATTACGAAACGTCTTCAGGAGATATCCTCTTCTCAACCTCATCCTCCTCCCATAACTTATTCAAAAACTCACAAACATTTATTACCTCCTACATATTTCTATTAAACTGAACAGGACATGCCTCAATGATATTCGTTATCCTTTTCATAAGATTGCTAAGGGGAAGACTCAACCCATACTCCAATTGTGATAGGTAACACAAAAAATGCTCTTCCAGGTCGCCTTGGATATTTCCATCATAATACTCCAAGGAGATCGATTCATCTCACCCTCTATCTAGTTTCTCCATCTCTAAATCAGCCAACAAAAAGAAATGTTCCACTCCAAATCCTACCACACAACTTCTAGACTGCCTACCGTCATGTTCTACAAAATTGCCCAATCTTCCCCCTAAAAGAGCTTTGGCTTTACAAAACTCTCTAAACTCGTCAGAGTTTGGAGAATATGATACCAATTTTCCAAGAAAGCCTAGAAATTAATCAACTTCTACTCCATCCTCCCTGTCGAATACTGCACTTTTGAACTCTATATCAACTACAACTCTACAGATGAGATTTGATTATACACAAAACTTTTCATGATCGACCGACATATAGGTCCAGGTATTCATTCATTATCTTTTACATATACATCACATAGATACGTATATCATTCGAATCTCATTTTAAGAAATATATATAACAAATCTTATAGATTGTTATAAATAGTAATTTTTAGATTTGCGTACCACAAAAATATGAACTTTCTAAAAAAACACATTTACAGTTTCACAAATCGTCTATTAACCTTCGATGTTGGAATTTTAATCTGACGCAGTGCCAAATCCTTCCCTTACAATGCTACTATATAACCACCTTCGTGATTTAGTCTCTGCAACTCTCTCTCGCTTTTATTATTAATCACTATCGATTAATTTCTCACGAAATTCTCTACTATTTTTTCTCTTTCCTCTCTCACTACTATACAATTTTTCAGAAGTTGATAAACGTTTGAATGAATAAGTTGAAGCATTATTTTTATTTTCTCACTCAAACTGCTGGCAGCTATTGGGCCTCGCTCGAGCTTCCTTCAGTTTTGGATCTGAGGCATCCCTTCTATAATTAATGGCAGACGTTTTATACCTATCCGGTGAAAATACCTTTCCATCATTGCCCCCTGCCCTATATTTTAATATATTTTCTTTTCTCTTACCCAAATCTCTCTCTGACCTCCTCACACTCATGATGACTCAACACTTACACGCAATCGATTTTTCCTTGTAATTACACTAGAAATAAAATCAAAGCGGCATGCTTTTTTATTTTTGTTTCTTCTACTTATAGAAGTGCCGACGTTATTTCCAAAGCTCTCACAATTTGAAAATTTAAATTTATTTTTCACAACAATCACAAACAACATTAGCAATAAAAAAGGACAGATTCAAACTTCATTCTCACTACATTTCTTTGACAGTTATTCAAACTCATACAATTTACTCCCTCATATATAATTATACCTAAAATATCTCTGATGTCGTGGGGAGCCACACCTGATCAGTTCGCCTCTAGCAATCCTCACATCTTCCAGCTCAATCTCTTCTTCAACAATTAATCTCATAACCTCTTTTCGAGCTGAAGGCTCCATAATCACTTATCGGAATAGCTCCTCATAGAAGTGATGTCCTTACACAAGTTCCCTACCCATCCAGTCTAACCCTTCAAACTAATACTCGGTCACAGGAAAGTCTGCATAACAGTCTAATAAGCCAAAAATCTACTCCCGCACTTCAGCTATCTTTATCGCCAACCGTCCCTTCGTAGTATAACAAATTCTCTCAGATCGAGTCTACACCATTTCTATTTTCTTCCACATACTTAAAGCTCATTTCCCCCTATTTTTGTAGTTTTCAAGATCACTTCAAATCCCCCATAATTTATATTTATATTATGATTATAATTCCAATATATTCAAAATCTTCTACATGTACCTCTCATAATAATTCTAAGTTATTGAGTTCTAAAACAAATTCTTGCACATCTTGTATGTTACAAACACATAGTTACAACTCGATTGCCATAATATACTTTGTATGCCCAATCATATATATTACATTTTAACCTCTATTCGTAGATCTTCAAATTACTCATGGCTCGATTTCAATCACAAGAGTTATTCTATATATCAACACAGAATTTGAATAACCAATTTTTATTGAGCTCAAATATGAAATACAGGGAGATTACAGATGACAAGTCTTTTAGGTACTTTACAGATAACAAGTATTTCAGGTACTTTACAGATAACAAATCATTCAGGTACTCTGAAACAAAAAATCCTTTAGTTTATCTGAATTCAGTAATGTTTCACTCGAAGAATCTTTTGAAGCAAAGCATGGTTTGGAGGAAGTTTAGGTTTGGAGGAAGTTTGGACATGAAAGCAGAAAGAGTCAATGCTTGAACAAACTCTTCAAACAGAAGGTCTTCTCAGAGCCAAGACACGATGGTGGTGCAGAAGCAGACTTCCATTCTCCATTTCCCTTCTCCACTACCACCGTCGCCTCCACAATAACCATCACCATCGGAGAGTTGGAAGAGATGAAGAGGACCCGACCATAGAATTCAATCCTACACAAGACATCGACGAAACTACCCTGCAGTTACATCGACCCACACATCTATCTCCTCAGCCTTGTCTTCCGCAAGGATGCAAGGACACCTCCAACGTGCTCACCTGTCAAGATAACATAATAAAATCTCCACATACAGTAAAAATCATCTTCAGCTTCAGCCGTATCCTCTTCTAACATACCCTGATACGTCGGTAGAATAGGAATGGGGGTGGGAATTTCCATGAACTGATCACCAAAATATCTCAACTTAAACTTCTGCATCTGAGCAAAAACTTTCTCTTCGTAAACCATTCTCCGGGTCTTCACCATTGTCAATTTAGACTCCCAATTATTTTTTACAGTAAACAGTGTACTTTACCAAGTACCTCGATACATGTACTATTTATATAACCTTAGTATTTAATGTATAGGTACATTTCCAAAGCATCATCATTCAAAGTAGAAGAAACTCTCAAAACCCCAAGCATCGCGTACATCAATATTCCCATCATCATTTAATGCAAAAACATATCCCCATAAAAGTATACATATTTTCCATGCAGTCAAGTCCACATTAATATTTCCTTCCTTTTTAGCTTCCAAAACATATATAGCCACAGATTCTTTCTAAACTAAAGCCACTTGTGACTTCAATTGCGAGTGGGCGATTGTAGGGACCTATCCCTCAATCTAACCCAATTTAAACTATTTCCAGTTCGAACTACCTCTATATCAGACTCACACATCTTACGCGAGACATAAACAGTCAGCATTGACACCTACACTATGAACTGGTGAAGAACGTGGGTCGAGTACAATAGAAAAGCACGAACAAGTCAAAGATACTTGTCTCTCATGAACTTAATAGTTATTCAGTCAGCCGCCACTTACCACATTATTCGGAGAATGTGCTTTATCACGATAACAAATTACAAAAAAAGGCCTATATAAAGAAAAAGTTTAAGAAGAGACAAGGACTAGAAAAATATACGAAAAATTACTAAGAAAACTATATTTTCTAGATTCTCAAACACCAAAATTCTTATTTACAAGATCAAGTATTTATAGTTTGAGAGATTACTTATAATAAGATATCAGCCTCAAGCAATAAAAGTCATTGTTACTAAAGCCCTCAACTCGAGGTCATGGTTTTTTTTTACCTATTCGAAGGTTTTCCATGCTAAATTACCAGTGTCATTTCTTATTTTACATTAGTATTTGTCACAGGAACATTAGTATAAGAGATAATTTAGAGCCATCTTCAGCTTATGAAATTAGGCTATTACACAGTACATCTTCAGCCTCATCTACTAGCCTCATCATCGAAGATTCACGGGTACGCATTAACATGCTATAAAAGAGGAGGGAACAAGTTATCTTGATATATTCAAGTTAAAAACCTTGATTATTCCAACCCCTGGTAACTGCCTAAGTATTACCCAACAGATATGCCCAAATCTAAACTCATAGGTATCACACCCGATTGACACACTTACCATTGTACCCCTCCTACTAATACATCACCTTGAAGCTAATATACATAAGATCTGAAACATACGTAACCACTCAGCCCAATCCTTATTTACCCAATCACCACCTTCTCTTTCAAACCACAACATCCATATTAATGACAGACACCAAGCCTTCTCTACTCTAATTATCAGATTCATAAAGACCAAATTAAAATAAAGACCAATTCAAAGACAATAGCAAGGGAGACATACATAAAACTGCTAATTTTAGATGATCTCCGTCCACACCAACGGCAAGCAATGGAGTTTTAAGATAATTTAAGTAAGAAGCAACAAGATTTTTCCTCTCTCCTTCAAAAAAATACAAATGTTATTGAATAACTTTATCCTCCTTTCTTTTTCTTCTTAAATAAACTATTCTCAAACTGTATCAATTTTCTAAACCGCCGTCATTACACCCACTAACTCCACTCTCTCTCTCACCTCTTGACCTTCCCTTAATAATTCTTGCAAGCCGTCTCTTATAAATCATTCCCGCCTCCCTAAACATTTTGACCACCTAAAATTTCTAGTTTCATACCTTAAATTTCTCCTCTAAGTCTTCAAATTATGCACAACCAAACCCTCAAATACACAAGCCCCAACGATCTATTGATTCAAGCAACCTTTGTTCTCTATTCCTCGAACAAAATCATATCTGGTATACCCAAGAGTTATTTGCAAATTGAAGTCTCAAAAAGGGAAATCGCATACGTCTTCCATGTGGCAACCATCATCATATCTAAACTTAATTATGAAGTGATTACTGCTAACCCTGCGCTCTGCTCAAGACAGGCTAGGTCCCACATGGTAGCACTACCGCTTGCAAGTGTTAGATCACTGCAGTCGATACCTTCAACCACAGTATAAACTTTGGCAATTCAAATATACCATTATGCTGATAGCAACAATCGATCCCATTCCAATTGGAATTTGAAAAATCCTTTTTATTCTGACTCTTTCTATATCAACTCCGTATAAAACAACCAAGCAACTTTGACTTATAAGAATATTACCCCTTTTGATGGACGTTGCATCATTTTTCCTTTGACTTATTCCCAACCTTCGAATCTGAAAAATACTCCCCTTCTCATCTTACATTTCTCACAACCTTCAACTTATAAATATTTAATTCATATTCAGCCTTCAACTTATAAGACCTTCAAAGAGTAGAAATTATCGGCATTGCCCTATTCTAAGTCATTTTCTTCGATCAAATACAAGAACATTCGATCCATACTCACCGGCAATACATGAAATAAAAAAGAAAGTCTATTCATGATATCTTCTCCATTACAAAAAAGAAGAGAAAAATCATCAACAATAATCAAAAAATAAATAAGGAGACATTAGCTGCAACCAGGGTAATTCTTTCAGCACCACAACCCACCACCACCCTTCACCACCATCAGCCACCGTGCTAGATCCCTTAACACAACATACCATTCTGTCATATTTAGGAGATGATGATGGGACATCCCCCACCTAAAATTGAATGACTCTGCTTCCTCCCATTCCAGGGCGATTAGCTCCTCCCTGTTCATGTCAATAAGGTCAGGTAGTGAGACCTTCATATTCCAGAATCTAAAATACCACCTAGTTAGTCCAGCCACCTTGGCCTCTATGCATTGTTCCATTTCCTCCAGCTGGCTCTGATAGCGAGTCTTCATCTAACTTAACAAAGGTAAGAACATTTTGGAGAAGGATCTTAAGCGGAGTTAAGGAAATTCTAAATAAACTCTTAACTTCCTTTTTATAGGAGATTAAAAGATCATTATTGATGTCATAATCAACATATTCAACCATTAATGATCTTAGAAACTGGCGCATTCACACTGGTCAAACCACCAAATTCCTATGAAAATAGTTTTCTCAGTAAAAACCATCCGCAACAATTTTTGAGGACCCAACTGAAAGGGGGTGAGTGTAGTAGCCTACTCGCAGCTTTTGAGAATGAACTGGATATTTGAAGACTCCCAAGGAGCTTAAAGCCTACCGTACTTATAACTCTACAAGAACCGCAACAATCTTACCATCGAAACTACTTAAGCCTCGACCATGCTTCAGTCCAGCTCAGCTCCTAGTTGAAGGCAGGCAACTTTGACAACAACCTAGCTAAAAACTCTGGTAGGACTGACTTTAGTACAAATTATTTTTAAATAAAGATACATTTGTAATTTGACCTCTCTATTGTAACATCACCTTTCCTATCTTTTATAAATAGGGAAGGAGAGCTGCCATCGAGGTAGTTGATGGATTTTCCCCCATACACCCCTTAGAGAGGCTATGACAAACCATCGAGCACCGCTTAAAGCTTGAAGATTCAGTCTACTTAACCCTATATTGGTAATCTCATCCATTTACACAATCTCACCTTAATTTTTTTTATAGGAGCTCGTGGAGGAATCTCATTCAAGATCTTCACTCAAGTGTATCTATTAGAAGTTTACTTTATTTGTGTTAAACCCCTTGGCAAACATTAAACTAGTGGTATTGGAGTTTTATCTCCCCTCTGCGAGATTAGGCCCCTAGATTTGGCACCGTCTGCGCTTTTACCTTCACTTTCCAAAACATTCCCAAACCTGGCATGTCCGTAATGGATTTTAACCTTCATTCAACCTCTGCCATAGTAGGAGCCCCGGCTGACGATGTTGCCGCCCAACTCACCCTGATGCATGAGCAGTTTACTTTGGCTGATGAAAGACACATCAGCCAGCTTCGCCACGAGCGTGAAGCCCGATGATAGGAGTTCAAAAATGAAGACCAGTACTGCATCATAAAAATGGAGAGACGTCATCGTTACTTCAAAGAAATCTACAACCCTATTTAGGGCTTACAACAAGCACGAGCAATTGACGATCCTACGCATTATAGATCTCCCGGTCCCTCATGGATATCCGCTCGTGTGTGTTTAGGACTTCACCCCCGAACAGAGGCCCCCCTGATCCATCTAGGAACCGAAGGTATCAGCAATCCCATACCTGAAGGCTCGGTAAACCCAGGTGTTTCCATTTCTATAGCTTTGAGTAACTTTACTATGCAAGCATCCTGACACCCTAATCAGGGACTAGCCTGATAACGGCAATGCGAGCGCAGTATAAAACATACCTTCGGGCCGAAACCAAATTGACCTCGGATACATCCCTCTTCACCTCGAGCAACTTATGTAATATAACAAGAGATCGATCAATAGATCAAAGTTTCCATCCAGATCAGCTCGAGGCCATCCCCTAACTCTAAAAGCCAACATAGCTACCCAATCTTTACTGAACTGTTAGCCATCAAAGTCCCTTTCACTTTCCATATCCCCAAGATCTATAAATATCAAAATACAGACACACAGTCCTACGGCCTTAAGTTCCATAACTCGTTAAGCCTCCATTTGTTAGCCGATCGCATCTATTACAGAATATTCCCCACTAGCCTCACAGATAGTCTACTCAAGCATAGCCCTACCCAATGGATCTATTTGAAACTTTGAATACATGCCTAGTTTGTTTATCTCTTACTTCGTATGTAATAAGGATTGAGGGGTCAAAGTCGATGCACACTTAAACATTCGAGCGAGACAAGCACAAATACAAATACTCAAAAGCTTTTCCAAACAATTCTTTGATATGCCTTGCAAAATCGAGAACCTCGATTGTGCTAAAACATTTTATAATATGCTATAAACTTATTTATGCTTCAATCAGACTAATTAACCATAATTTAACCACGGAGGGTGCATTTTATAGTTCTTTAGGAGCACATCTAGGGAAACTCTTTATTTAATGAAAAATCTTGGATTTTGTCATTAAAAAGGCTATTTACTGAATGTATAAGACATGAATTAAGTGGGTATGTAAATGTCCTTCGAAACATTTCAACCCATATTTTTTTGTGTCTAGTATCCTAATACACTTAGGTGCATGGATTAAGGATTTACTAGGTAAGATATTATAAAGTTATCTTACTACATTAATCTAAAATTACATAACAATTTTGCATTGGCTAGTAATTCTTAGGGTGCATATATGTGGTTTACTCTTAAAAGGACCCTATACGAAGGAAATATTTAAGCTTCAGATTAAATTATATTTGGATTGCTTGATATCCATACTGATTAAATTCAATAATATGAACAGATGTTAAAGTGCAAGAGTTGGTATTTCCCACCACTGTAAATTTTGGTGAAAACTACCTCACCTGACTCGAAGACGTCTTGGAATCTCAAAATATGTAACATACTATGGTGACTGTACCAACTGATTTGTTAATGCTAAGAGATAGTACCTTGATACTAGATGCGAGTGTTGTAAAGAAGCTTCCTAATATAAAAGTCAAAGGTACTTTTTTGCATACGTCATCATATTATAGAGGCACTCAAAAGGAAGTACCTATCTGTGAAGGACCCTTCGACACTTTGGGAGAACATTAAGGGAAATTTTGGCCATCAGAAGGATACCTTACTCCCTAAATCTAGGTTCTAGTAGTCAAACTTCAGATTGACGAACTATCAAAATGTAACTGAGTACAATTTTGTAGTCCATAATATCGTCTAAATACTTAAGTTGTGTAGAGATCTAATTATCGAGTCTTATTTGATTGAGAAGACTCTGGGCAATGTTTCATACATCGAATATTATGTTTCAAAGGAAATTTGGATATGATAAGTTTGCTACCCACATTGAATTGATCACTGTGCTATTAGTTATAGTGCAAAAGGATGAACTACTGATGAAAAATTAAGGAGTTTGGCCTGCTAGAACTACGGCTGTACCTGAGGCACATGTGATCAATTTTAGGGGTAATAGTATTACCTGCAGATGAGGCCACAATTGAGGCAGAAGTGGAGGTAACATGGGCTGTCAACGTCTGGAGGGAAACCAATTTACAGTTACCCAAAATCCTGGATGGGGTGGTAACTCTCAATGACTACAACAACGTAGGAAAGGCATAATGCTAGCCAAAACTGCGAAATGCTATAACTATGGTAAAAACTAGCACTATGCAAAAGAGTTCACAAATGCTCCTATGTATAACGGCAGGCCTAAAGCCAACCATGCATTTACGGGAGATATTAGCCCCCCGAGATTTAAGTCAACAAACTTTTTCGGGGATATGGATACAGTGATAGGGAAAAATTCCCAGAATACTGGCGCAACCCTGTAGTCAGACCAGTGATACATGATAAGCAGTTTAGCCCTTCCCTATTTTTTGTATTTAGTTTAGTTTGGTTCAGTACTTAAGTCCCCATAAGGTAGCATTTTATTTTTTAACATTATGTTTCCATACAATTTTTAAAATGAAATAAATGCTTGTATCGCGGTTATATCTATGTGAGCTGCTTTACATGTTTACATAACTCGTAGTTAATTTCTATCAGAATTTAATATTGTGTATGTAATGTTTGATCTGTCTTTTCAAATATAGAGAAAAGAAAATGGAACTGTCTGACTACATGATGTTGATTTATGATTATAAAACAGGGTCTACATGTCTAATTGACAATGGGACCACACATGCTATACTTCAAGAGAAATTGTTATTCTCAACTTTGACTTCGTGTAACATGAGATCATAACAATATCTGGTGCATCTAATATGGTAGAGGGTAGCGGCCAAGCTATTGTACTACTCCCGAATGGTACAAATTTACAAATCGACCATGGATTCGTGTTAGTTGAATTGAAATCTACTTAGTTGTCAAGTAGAAACTGTGATAAACAATGACATGGCTCACTTGTGCATTGTATCAATGGTTAAGGGTAAAAAAATATCTTAGAATGGCGTCCAGGACATTCCTCAGGGATAATTCCCTACAGAAATAAGGGTTGTTGAAGCATATGCTATTATTAACTTTTCTCCAATGCGGGATAAAATGCTTGAGCTTTAGCATGATCGTTTGGGATACCAAGGCATATCTATGGCTGGAAGTTTGAGTAGGCCGGGCGGGTTCGGGCTGGGCCATCGCAGGCTAAATAAAGTTTGGGCCGGGCCAGGCCAGGCTATTAATAGTGTTCAGGCCGGGCCGGGCTAGCTTCAAAGAAACTTAGCCCGAAGTACGCCTCGTGGAATATACGAGCCATATACGGGCTGGGTTTGGGCTGGGTTATGCAGGTCAAGTTTAGGCCAAGTTCGGGCTGGGTTTGGGCCAGATTATATGGGCCGAATTCGAGCCGAGTTTAGGCCAAATTTAGGCCCAATTTGGGCCAAATTCCTTAGTTAAAAAGAAACCCTTGTTTATTAATTTTTGTGAAAATTTGAGAGGGGGACATAAAAACTTACCTCACTACAAAAGTTCAAATACTCAAAATGAAGTACTCATTTGGCCTTGTCACATATAATAAAAACTAATCTATAAATAATAATAAAAAACAAAAAAACTATTATAGTTCTAACTCTTCTTCTGATCCTTGAAACAACTTATCTGGATTTCTATCTTCTGCTAAATACCAATATCTTAAATACATGGTCACTTCGATTATATCAGGCGCTAAACTACTCCTATAATCTGTTATCAACCGCCTAGCACTGCTAAAAGCTACCTCTGATACTACTGTAGATACTAGAATTTAAAGAATATCACGGGCGATAGCAGCTAGAACGGGGACCTTAATTTTATTAACTTTCCACCACTTCAAAACATCAAAATCTGTATCATCAATTGTATCAAATTTGAGGTAACGACTCAACTCGTTTGATCCTCCTCCACTATGGGCTCCTCGACAAGTGCTCTCCCTTATTCTTTCTGTCGTAGTTTGTGGTTGAGATAAGTTTGATTCGACATACGTTAATGGTGAGTTAAATTTACCACTCGCCTCGTAATCCTTAAAAAGTGTAGTTATAGCATGCCTAGCCACTTCAATTTCAAAACTATATGTAGAAGGGCAAAGGACTTCTTTTAAAAAAAATTCTAATACAACAAGCTTATTTTGAGGGTTTAATATTGTATCTACGACCCAAACTATTGGAACATGTTCCCAATATTATTTATATTTGTCGTACATCTCGCCACAAATTTCTCAAAAATGTGTACTATGTTTATCTTTAATAAATACCTCACAAATGTTAACTAAATGCGTAATAACTTCACAAGATGTAACATGATAACTCTTGGAAAAACATAGTGTTACATCGGAAAAACTTTAAGAAAATTTTGTAGTAGTTTTGTTGCTACCCAATCATCATCACTAATAGTGTGATTAAGGGTTTTTGCCATTTGATATTATGTAATTGGTTGTTGTAAAGAAATTATCACGTTTAACATTAAATATGCAGAGTTCCACCTATGTTTAACATTTATTGGTGGTTTTCTCGATTTTATACTTGAAGCTTGACATATTTTTGTAAAATCTTGATAACACTTTTGCGAACTGTACAAATAAATTGTAGTCTGTCTTACAATTTCTAAGGCATCTTTGCTTACATCTAATCACTATTTTACCATGAGATTAAGAATGTGGCAACAATATCTCACATGAAAATATTAACCGCTATGCTGAATAGGTAACCAATTACTTAATTCATTACTTGCACGATCATTTGAACTAGTATTATCTAAGGATATAGAAAATATTTTATTTGAAATTCCATATTCGTTTATTGCGTCAAAAAATAGAACTAGCTATAGTTAAACTGTCGTGGGGGATTCCAAGCAACCTTAACCAAATAATTATTTTTTGTATTGTCCAGGTAGAGTCTAAAAAGTGTGCAGTAACACAACAAAATCCTAATTTTGAAGAAGAGCTCCACAAATTAATCGAAAGAGATATTTTACCAAAAGTATTTTGCAAAAGATTTTTTAATTTTTCCATTTCACTTTTGTAATATTTTAAAATATTAGCTTTAACGGTATTCCTACTAGGTTGTTAAAATAATTCTCCATATGTCATACTTTCCTTCCTTTCAAATGAGTCATTTTCATATAAGCTAAAGGGTTGCTTGTCAACTTTTATATATCTAACTAATTTCTTATGAGAAACTTCTTTATTAAAGAAAAAACTTGTAAGATTACCTGTAAGAGATCTGCCAAATTGTGTTTGTGAGGGATCTTGATTTTGCTTACAATCTTCCATGCATCTTTGAAGGTGGGAAGTTCCGCTACCTCCAGAGGCACTGTATCCCAAACCTCTGATCTAAGTATGAGGCACTATATCCCAAACCTCTGGATCTAAGTTTTAGTGATCTTTTTAATATTTTACTGGAGGAGCTAAAAATTTCGGGGTTCGGATCTTGGCTCTCGGATCTTGAGAACTCGGATCTTGAGGGATTGGAGGTTTGGTTGGTAATTTATCATCCATATCAGAATATGTTGGTGTATGATGTGGATCATTTTTAGTATATCTTATCTGGGGACTTTCGTCATCTATGTCGCTGATGGTGGGAAATCTTTTTCGTGGCCCCATTCTGAAATGCTCAAACAAACAATAACTCAATAAGTTTGTAAACTTCACTAAAAAACAAATAACAAAGATCGTATAAATGTATATTATGTGGAAGTCAATAGTGCTGCTAAAACTGTGGGGGTTAAAAAATACCAGTTTTGAAGGAAATAAGGATAGTTTGTAGATCAAAATGAACTAATTTTCATAGATCAATGTTTCCCAGTGTTAAATTCTCATTCAATATCAATAACAATGAATAACATTAACTAGATAAGAAAATATCAGTCCCTTAGATATTCATTGACGCCATCATCTCTGCGTTCATTACCGGTCTATTGAGTCATCATTGATTACATATATACCTACAAAAAAAAAAATCCTAAAACCAACCAACCAAATTAGTTAAGATAACAAATGCAATCAAATTCCAATAAAACGTGTAACATACTGCTCCAACTCCAACTTATAAACTAGTACAACACATCAATGACTTAGAAAAAATTGTAATAAGACATGAAAACAACAAACATATAATGCATCACAGAGTATGCACTTGGAGATATCTAAGCAGCTTATCCTCAATAAGGATGACTTATGGTTCCGTCGTCTTTATCGTCAATGAAGATATAACGCATCACATAGGACTATGAAACCCCATGTTCATACTATGGCACAGTACCAAGGATATTACTTGTGCTTTCTATAATTTATGATCTATTTGAGAATATGTCTATTGGCTAATTTTATTTGAGGACTGTGACGACTGTCTAAAAGTTACAGCAAATCGTCCAAACTAATGTTGGTTATTTTTTGCAAATGTGTGTAGAGATCTCTATAATGAGTTCAACCACCTAACCCCAGACCTAACTCAAACCAATAACAACTTTAATTTCCTCAAAATCCTTGACTCTCAACTCTCATAAGTTGGTGAAGAGTATCTTATTACAATATATTTGGCTCTTAGATTACCCTTAGCCTAAAAACTAGGAAAGTTGTTACATGATAAAGGTTGTATATCAAGTAGTTATAGTGGCTGGCTTTGTGTAAGTGGGATACAATGCAATTGGTAAAGGCAGAGGCTCATATTCTATGGGTGTAATTGGAGTCTGTCATGCCATTAGCATCTTAGTTAGAGGAATTACTTTTACAATCATCGCAATCACCCCCAATTCAAAGAGTCATTAAAAATCTCAAAACTATAACTACCCAAACAATTCTTTCTACCTGAATGTGCTTCTAAAGACATAAAAATTACTTCTTTATCATACCCAATGCCTACATATCATAACAGCAAAACCTAATGTTTTTTTATCTGAGAATCAATTTCCCAATAGTTAGAATCTGCAGTAACATATATTTACATAACAGAATATTTTTTTATAGATTGGGGTTTATGTTGTTTTGAGGGAACGAATCAATCAGAAACAAATCAAACATCAAACAATAAACATCAATCAAACAGCCGAAAGAGAGGGTACCTATTAGGAAACCAAAACTTTACCTTCAATCAAAAGTAAGGATTCAAGAGTTTTAGGATCAAGATTGAAGATTCAAGAGTCTTCAAGAAAGAATTAGTTAGAGAGAATTAGAGAGCTTGGGTTAGAATTAGAGTCTTGAATCAAGATGGTGTTTGTGGGGATTCAAAAGTTTGTAACTTAGAACAAAGATGATTGGTTTCTTTTTAAAGAAACATCTTCAACGGAATTAATTTCTCTAACAGATCTAATTATTGTTCAGGCCGGGCCTAGTTCGTGCCAGTTCGGGCCGGGCCTAGCTCGGGCTGGGCCATGGGGAGGCCCACTGCTATAAAAGGTGTCCCGCAACCCACCCATAAAATTAATCGGGCCGGGCCAAGCAAGCTATGAACAGTACGCGGGCTGGACGCGGTTTTCACCGGGCGGGCTGGGCTGGGCCGCAAGCTTTGGCCCATATTGCCAGCCCTAGGCATATCCATGGTGAGGAAAATTATCAAAAACATAACGGGCAAGTCAATAGAGTCACAAAAAATCCCAATTTTGTACAATAGACTGTGCAAAGCTTGCCTGTATGGGAAGCTAATCACACGACCTATTAATACCATGGCAGGACATGAGTTGCCAGCCTTTTTCCACCGTACCCATGAAGATATATATAGACCTATCCATTCACAAAGTGGGCCATTTAGGAATTACATGGGGATGATTGACGCATCGCTGAGATGGTCTTATGTTTGTCTATTCTTAAGTAGAAATTATGTTCTACCACGGTTATTGAGATAGATCATTATATTACGGATGCAGTTTCCCAGGCCACCCGATAGTGTCAATTCGACTTGATGGAGCTGTAGAGTTTAGCTCGAAAGTATTTGGCGAGTATTGTACTTCAAATGGGATTGATTTGAAGTTTCTAGCCCATGCCCTGAATGGGATGACAGAGAATCTAATCAAGTGATTACAGTTATTCGCAAGACCACTGTTATTATGTGCACAACTTATTGCAATCGCATAGGGACATGTAATTTTGCGTGCCTCAGCGCTGTTTTGGATTTGTCCAATGACATACCACCAATATTCCCCAAAGCAACTAGTAACTGGGCATGAGCCCAATATCCACCATCTGCTCATATTTGGATGTGACGTGCAGGTGCTGATAACACCTCCATTATGCACAAGGATAGGTCCCCAACATCGTTTAGGCATATATGTAGGTTATGATTTGCCATCTATTATTAGATATTTGGAACTCACGATAGGTAATTTGCTCACCGATAGATTTGATGATTATCATTTTGATGAGACGATGTTCTCGGTATTTAGGGGAGATAAGGCACATGAATGTCGTGAAGTCAAGTGGAGTAGCCCATCACTATCTTATTATAATCCTCTATTACCGGTGGGTGACCAGAAAGTCCAACGAATGTTTTATCTATAAAGAGTATCGATTAAAATGCCAGATGCATTCAATGATGTTACTAAGGTAGTAAAGGGGCATGTACTTGGGTGTAATGCACCTGCACAGTTGGAAGTCCCATTGGGGAGTTACATAGTACCAATAAATGAATTAGTGGTATGCATGCAGTGCAGCCATATACCTGCAGCTTTAGATTTGGCTGACTGCAATCGGTAGAATAAGAGGACTAGAGACGTCATAGTTAAAAGGACTTAGGGATTACTTAGGACCCAAAAGGGGTCCGGAGTTGAAGGAGGGGCTTAACAAATACTAGACAATATAAGTCAATCTATGGATATATTATAGGATATGCCTAGAGGGGCTAATATACATGATAATAACGAGGTTTTTATCAATTATATTTGTAATGGCATAACATGAGATTGCAATAAAGTAGTTATCGACAATATTTTCACGCTTTTAGTAGTATTAACTATGATTGATGACGACCTCAGACCAATATCAATGGATGAAAGTCATCATTACACTATTTGGCTGAAGTGGGAAGATGCTATCAAGGAAGAGCTATGCTCATTGGAATAGTGTGAGGTCTTTGAAAAGATTGCCTAACAGGATTTATCTAAAGGGCCAATTAGATATAAATGGGTATTTGAAAGGAAACGTAACGAGGATGGGTAGATCGTAAGTTACAAGGCTAGACTAGTTGGCCAGGGTGTCTCTCAGAGGCTTGGAATCGATTTCTATGATACCTATTCTCCCGTCATGGATGTTATTATGTTTTGGTTTTCAATCAGTCAATCAGTCGTTGAGAGAAACGTTGATATCCGTCTAATAGATGTAGTAATAGCGTATCTATATGTGAAATTAGATACTGATATCTACATAATGCTACCAGAAGGGTAAAAGCTTCTGGATGCATTAAAGCCTAGTATTAAAGACACGTACGTAATAAAATTAGATAAGGCACTCTATGGATTGAAACAATTTGGGCTCATGTGGCATAATAGGTTGAATAAATAATTGAGAGCAGAGCTTTGCAAATAATCCTATATGCCCATATGTCTTCATACGGAAGACAGAGATAGGGTTTGTATTCATAGCAGCATATGTGGATAGTTTAAATATTATCGGGACTCATGAGAAGATTACAAGGGCCACGGAATACCTTAAGAAGGATTTTGAAATGAAAAACCTCGGAAAGGCCAAGTTTTGTCTCAGTTTGCAGATTGAACACCATGGAAATGACATCCTTGTACATCAAGAGACATATACAAAACATATCCTTAAGAGATTCAATTTGAAGAATGCCCATCTTATGAATATGCCCATGGGAGTCAGATCACTAGATGTGAAGGTTGACAAGTTCTGCCTGTCTGACGGGGGGGGGGGGGGGGGACTCCTTGGTTTGGATAAGTCTTACCTTGGAGTGATCGGTGTACTACTATACCTTGGAGGATATATTTTTCAAAGTAAATTTACTTGTGAGGCATAGTTTAGCACCTACCATGAGGCATTCGAAAAGTATCGAGCACCTTCTGAAGTATTTGCGTGGTACTAAGGAATTTTCTATCTTAGGGATAGAAAATGTAGGCTAGTTAAATACGTAGATGCAGGATATCAATTAGGCCTACATAGAATATGTTTGCAAATGGGATATGTGTTTATAAATGGTAAGATAGACATTTCATGAAGATCAGTAAAATAATCCATGGTTGTGACTTCATTGAATCCCTAAGAGATTCTAGCATTACATGAAGCTGGCAATGGATCTTTCTAGTTAAAATTTATGACTGGTCATATAAATGGTAGTTATGGTCTTAGTTACAATACTTGTGATTCTATAAAGATTTTTCAGAATAATGCATCATGTGATCAACAAGTTAAAAAGCTAATTATATCAAAGGTGATAGGACAAAGCACATCTCGCCAAAGTTCTTCCATATCTACGAGTTGCAAGAGATGAAAGAATTTGAAGTTATTCAAGTCGTTCATCTGTGAATCTTGCAAATTTGTTTACTAAGGCATTGCTAAAGCCAACTTTTGAGAAGTTAGATTATGGGATCAAAATGTGCAATTTATACTCGCTTAAACTGTGTTGTGTTTGTAGACGTCAGGGAAAGTTCGATCTCGCTGACGAGTTTCAGAAAGTATTTGATCTTTGCTGACTACATCAAGGGGAGTTCAACCCTGCTAATAACATCTAAAGGTGTTTTATCTTTGTAGATACATCTAAAGGTATTTGATCCTTATAGATAAGATTTAGGGGTGTTTTGATCATCAAAGATAATATCAGGAGGTGTTTAATCCTCACTGATATATTAGGAGGTGTTTGATCCTCACTTACTGGACAAGAAGCGTGTTGTACTCTTTTCCTCTTATACGTAGCTTTTTCCATTGGAGCTTTTCCTAGTAAAAGATTTTACCGAGGCAACTTGAGCGCGTCCAATACTAGGACGGTGAGCACTGGGTTGCACTCTTTCCTTGTACACTTTTTTGCCAAGGGAGATTTTGTGTGCGGAGGTCTTGACGAGGAAATCGTTCATGGTTTGTGTGGTGCCCAAAAGGTGGAGTGGTATAAGTTATGGTCCAATGAGAGGAGTCAAATAGCTTTGGTTAAGTATGGGACCTACACGGGATTTGGGAGCCCACAGAAGATTCCTCCTCACTCCTAGGGATACATACTAGAGATTACTTGGTGGAGACTTAATCTCCTAGGCTTATGTTTATGAGAGTTATATATATAGGTTTTGTTCCTGTCATTACAACTTACATCTCAATAAAACTCTATATTTACCCTATATTTCTTTTTTCTTTCTCTCTCTATGAATGTTTAGGTGCCTGATAACATTATATTATAGTAATAAATCAAATAATTGTAGAGGCTCATATAAGAGGATGGAAAGTTGTTTTTATTTTTGATTTCTCGGTTTTAGGAGAAGTTTTTTTGTGCAGGCTTTGTAAAAATAGATGATGGGTGAACTGAGATGGAAGCCTTAGGGTTATAGAGATGGAAAGCTCAGGGTTATTTTCACCAGATTTAATGTATTAAGCTAATGGTAGGGAGGTGCTTAAATTAGAGTTGGCAAATTATACGTGTAATCTAAAATACAAAAAGTGTAGAAAAGGATTCTCGCTACCATGGCCGAGAAGATCTGGACTCATTACATATTTCAAGAATTAAGTCAACAAGAATATAAGCATAGATGAAGATATTATATGCACAAGATATTATAAGGGAAATACTCGTACTTCTCTACGGCTTCACACATAGATTGATGAACGGACATCCACACCTCTTCAGTATCGACCTTGGACTTCTTCATGGCCTCCGCAAGCTCTGTAGCTCTATGACTCTCCATGGCCACCATCTTCTCCTTAAGTCATGTAGCCACCTCTGACTGAGCGTCCTTCACACCTTATGAGTAGTGCTTAACTTTCCAATAGCAATCGAGGCCTCGAGCTAGTGGAAGGTTTCCTACATCGCTCCGCGCAAAATAAAAGGAATTCCCTTTTTTGCTAATATTCGATTTCTTGCTGGTCCTTGAAAGATTGTGAAAGAATAGCCAAGTGTGTCATGCTACCTTTCTAGTGCTGGCCTTTTTTTTTCTTCTTGTTGGATGATAAATACGCTAGGAGCTTTTATTTCCCGGCAAGAGCATCTCCAGCAGGGTTTGGGTTTGGGTTAGGCTTGTCAACTCAAACCCAAGCCTAAAATTTTGGCCTCCCAGCAGCCACAAAATGGGTTGGGTTTGGTGACTTGGCACTGTTAGAGCCAAATTGAGTTTGAGGAGCTCAAACATAAAAAATGAGTTTGGCGTACTTTATATTACCGTCACGTTTAAATATTTTTTATTGATTTTTTATTGATGTGTGAGAGGTGTTGAATAGTTGTACTGACTAAAGAATACCGTGCGGACTAAAGATTACCACCGCGTACTAATATTTTTTTTTAAATTACAACTCACACCCACTGCTGGAAGGGGCAGAGCTTGAGTTGGGTTTTTATTGGGACAACTTGTCAAGGCCCTCACCCAAACCTAAACTTACTGCTGGAGATGCTCTAATTTGGTCTGGTGTGTTTCGCAGTAGTAATGTCTATAAGAGTGATTTTCAGCAAGTTAGTGCTTCCTACCAGTGGTCCCTTCGCATGTGAAAGGATTTGAATTCACGGCTGATGTTACTAATAGATTTGCACTGAGAATAGAGTAAAAGACTTTCAATTTCTTCCTAAACTTAGTGGTCCTAGGAAAGTCATGTATATTGGTCTTTAAATCTTGCTAAATGGCCTTTTTATATAGTGGGATAGGTTTATTTGAGCACCTAGCCATATAAAGTGCCTAAGAACATATCTAACAGACCCCCGATAGGAATGCATATTAGGATTAATCACTAAGAGTGGCCTCTAACAGTGGACCCAGAATCAAGATTCGAAGCTGGAGCCCTAGTTCAGCGTTCCTAGTACGGTGTGGGGATGGAGTGTTCCAAAATAGATCTAGGCGCTTAATAATTAAGCGCCCATAATCTTCAATAACTTAGAACCAAGTGTTTAATTTAAAAGTCAGGTGCATTAAGAACTTCGCTTAAATCACCAAATCATTTATCATTTTAAGCTAGGAGCTTAATAATTAAGTACCTAACACACGTCATTTAGAGCACTTGGAAAATATTGTTGGCCTCTACACCCCTGCTCCGAATCTAGATCTTAATTATTGCCTGTATTCGGAGCAGTAATTGCTTAAGATGCTCTAAAGTCAACACACTTTGCAAGAGAAGAGCAACATGCATGGGGAATGGATCTAAGTAATTAGATAGATGGCGAGAACAAAGGCCTACTTAGCCAGCTTCTTTGTAGCAAGTTCACGCTCCAGTTGGTGTAGTTGAACTTTTCAATCAACAAAAATTTGAATGGTTCTTTGGATTATCAAAGGATGCTACAAATAAGAAAGGAATATAAAAAAGATGAACGACAATATTTTAACATAAGTAAAAAATAGGGTGAGTACCTCGTCTAGAGATCATGTAAGATAAGCTCAAAGGTCAATCTAAAACCCTTCATCCCTCTTCAAGGAGGAGACGATAAACTCCAACTCTGAGAAGTCAAATGGTTTCTTGAAAGCCTTATTGCACATGCCATAATACCTGGAGCTGGATAAAGTAGGGGGCATAAAAGCATCAACATCAACTGTTGTACTTTTAAAACTTATAAAGACAATGCAAATGTTTTCATAAAAAATACCTCATATGGGTTTGAACCCTTGACCTCTTGGTCATTTCTTAAAGCTTCTCTTTATTCACCTCTTTTACTTATGCAAACCATG
Organism: Kingdonia uniflora; assembly: GCA_014058105.1. NCBI lineage: Eukaryota > Viridiplantae > Streptophyta > Magnoliopsida > Ranunculales > Circaeasteraceae > Kingdonia > Kingdonia uniflora. Next base: position 732,642 of record JACGCM010000750.1, read on the forward strand.
TGACCCTTAAATACTATATAATAGCCTAAAGCTTAGTTCCACATTATATAGAAAGTTGGGAATCCACATTCATATAACCTATGGTTTGTATGATATGTATGTACATGTGGTTAAGAGAGAGTGTACATTTGTGTGAGTATGCTGGAGGGCTTTTGTACCCTTTATATACTTGGACCTCTCTCATGTGGCCCGATGTGCCGGACTAACTTAGGCTCGGGATCAAGCTCAGGCTTGATGGCTATTTGGGCTAACCGTATCTTTTTACCAAAACCTTCAAGAGTAATTTTTGAACTTTGACTTGACTTGGTCTACTGTTGTACACATTCTCTTTTCAAACGACTAATAGAGACCTGATCCTTTGGGACTGTTCCCCACGTACTCACGTAAGAGTTGAAAGCTCCAAACGTTGGAGTAAAATGGGGAGATACATTGTAGAGTTGAAGTCTATAAATACCTCCCTTGCATTCTCTCAAAAAACACGGAACAAATACAATTCTTCTCTCTCTTTCTCTTTCTCATTTTCGAACACAGTTTTACTAAGGCAGAAATTGGTGTACATAGTCCTCCTGTACTGGACTACTATATTCTTCCTTGCTCGTTGCATTCTGAGAAGAGACTCGGCTACGAATACCTGTACTTTGGGGTAGATTGAAATACTCTTTAAGGAAAGTGTGACCCACGTCTGGAGCTATTTTATCCGTTACTATTATTGTTGTATTATTTACCATAATACTATTGTTGCATTGTTGTTGTACTAATTTCCAAAGTGCTGCTACTGTGTTGCTGTTGTACTAATTACCAAAGTGTTACTACCGTTCTACACTTCCAGCACCATACCAATATCAGTTCTTCTACTTCTTGGAATTCTAAGTTGCGATTTTGATTTGGGGAAATCTATATATATCACAGGTTCTTTATATTTTCTACATCAACCTTGACCTACATCAGTCCCATGAGATGCATGGATAGTTTTTCCAACATTAAGCCCACCTTGACCTCTTAAAGATCTACCTCGACCACCAAAGGCTTTATCACGACCTAGAGACGCGGGAAGAATAGTACGGTCCGTCTCATTAGAAATTTTCTTAGCAAAGTATGGACTACCATGGTATGATTCAGTAGGATGGATTTAGTCGAAAGAAGCTTGAGAAGCTTTGCAGCGTGCAACACTTAAAAACTGTGAGTTGATAAAATCTTTGAGCTGGTGGATCTCAGCGAGGAGGCTCTTTGTTCGGCAGAGTTTATTGCTATTATTCAGTCATGAAGGAATGCAGTGATAAATAAGGTTTGGATCTGCAAGTAAGAAGCAAGGTCGATCAGTTCAAGAAAGTAATCAAAGGTATTTTAGAGAAAAAATAGAGTAAAGTTTCATGATAAGTCGATTACCTATGAAGTTAGAGTAGATATATTTGACATGCTTGTCTGAGGGACTTGAGTGATCTTATTTTCCCTTAATTAGTAGGGGATAGAGGTATTGAGTCACAACCGCAGAAGTCGAAACTCCAACTTCGATTTGGCTAAAAATGAACAAGCAACAATCAAAGAAATGCATAATACACAAGTTTAAGGTGGTTTGGCAATTTCCTACATCCACCGTACAAGAGAGAGAGAGATTATTCAATATCCCAAAGTTACAATCACTCAAAACAATTAAAGGTTTTCTCAAGGATTTCCTCTTAAATTGATTTCACTAAGGGTTGCTCTAAAAGAACCTAAGTCCCCCTTTATATACTAGGGGAGCTATTTACAATCGCTCAGATCTTGAGGCAAGTCAAGGGCTCTAAACAAAACAAAAAATTAAAATTTACCGATGTCTGTTCGAGCAGACAAATTGTTTGTTTGAACAGGCCCCTTTTTATTTGAACTAAAACAAGGTCTATTCAAACTATTACGGTTCGGGGAGCTCTATTCGAACATAAACACTTTCTGTTCAAACAGACCCAATCTTGTTCGAACGGCAATAAATCTTGCTCGAATGACCTGTTAAAAAATAGTCCCACAATTTATACAAGTTTAAGGTGGTTCGGCAATTGCCTGCGTCTACAGTATAAGAGAGAGAGAGAGAGAGAGAGAGAGTTTATTCAAGATCCCAAAGTTACAATCACTCAAAGAAATTAAAGGTTCTCTCAAGGATTTCCTCTCAAATTTATCTCACTAAGGGTTGCTCTAAAAGATCCTAAGTCCCCACTTATATACTAATATAATTATTTACAATCGCTCAGATCTCGAGGCAAGTTAAGGGTTCCCAACAAAACTCAAAATTGAGTTTTATCGATGTCTGTTCGAACAGACCCCATTTTATTTAAACAAAAACAAGGTCAATTCGAACTATTAAGGTTCGGGGTACTCTATTCGATCAGAAACACTTTTTATTCGAGCAGACCAAATCTCGCTCGAACGGCAATAAATCTCGTTCAAAGGACCGGTTAAAAAATAGCCCCACAATTCTCCACCTCGATGAAGATTTCCCAAAACCAAGAGAACCGATATCTGAGCCGAACATAGTAACAATCCATGCGACCCAAAACAATCCCTTTCCGCCACCAAATGTCCCCAAAGGCCCAAGCACATAAACAGCCCAAGGAAACCAACCAAACCAAGCATCCTGAAAAAGGATCAGAAAAAGAACCAAGTGTCCCAAGGAACCAAATCCAAGCCAAGCGTCCCTAAGGGCCCAATCAAACCAAACGTCTTTAAGGATCAAACCAACCAAATATTTCAAATGACCAAATTGTTCCCAAGGAACCAAATCGACTGTACCAAATCAATGGTTGCCTACATACTGCTGTGGATCAAGTCGCCCATAGTTCTCAACAATCCCCGTGAGGGGCCAAATTAATCCACAGGAAAGAGAAACACCGTTCCCTTTTCTCTATCTCAATGAATTTTTATATCAAGAGTCCATTTGTATCGTTGCCTAGGAGACCTCTTCAAGCCGTACAACTATCTCTTCATCAATTGACACACATTTTCATTTTTGATAACAGTAAAACCACTCGGCTGAGTCTTATTAATCTCTTCTTTAACTTCCCATATAAGAACGCCGCCTAAACATTAAGATGCTGCAATTCTAATTCAAGTTCACTACCAAAGCCAATAGGATACAAATGGAGAAATGTTTTACCACTGGACTTGCTTTAAAGTGAAACATCATTTTAAGATCATTGCTTCTTTTTGTAGATCCATTTACCACCCATCGCCCTCTTTTACTTAAGAAACTTTAAAAGTTGCCAAGTTTATGTTTTGTAGAGATAATACATCTCTTCCATTATTGCTCCCTCTTAATGTTTAGCGGTAGAAGGAACATCATCTTCAATGACTGGTAGTGCATAGGCTACCATGGCCTTCACCTTTGGAAATACCATATCCTTTGTTAGCCATTATGACTTACTCATATTCCTCTTTGGTTTACTAATTGTAATTGACTCCACAGCCAGGGTCTTCTCATGCGTACTACCAAATGCTCCACCATCGTTTGTGTCTTCACCATTTAGAATATGAACTAATGGCTCATCATCCGTTGTCATACCGGTAGATGATACCCCCTTTAGTACGGAACATTCTGGCCAATGTGAAGATGTTTCAATCCCTACCCGCTACAAAACCTCGCTGGTCATCTTCTCTGTATACTCAGAGACATGTGACTTCATCATAGAAGTCTTATCAAAAGTGGCATCCCTGCTAAGAATGATTTTCTGGTCTCTTGTATCCCATAACTTATAGCCTTTCACACCTATCTTCTTACCCAGAAAAATGGCCTTCCTAGCTCGTGGATCCAACTTACAATCCTTAACATGATAGTATGCCGGACATCAAAATATGCGAAGAATATCATAATCTGCAGTTAGTTCTCCCGACCAAGAATCTATTGGTGTCTTACCCTCAATTGCAGCCGAAGGCAACCTATTAATAAGGTAGCATGCATATATCAAAGCCTCAGCCCAAAATTCCTTGCTCAACCAAGAATTGGACAACATACACTGTACCTTCTTCAACAAAGTATGGTTCATGCGCTCAGTTACACTATTATGTTGCGGCGTCTATCTAATCATAAAGTGTTGAACTATCCCCTCATCCTAACATACTTGAAAGAATGGATCACTAGTGTACTCCCCACCATTATCCGAACAGAGTACCTTGATCTTTCTGCCAGTCTGAGTTTCAATCAACTTCTTCCACATCCCTAAAAAATTCTTGGACTTCATCCTTTCTCCTCATGGTATATACCCATACACGCCAAGAAAATTCATCCATAAAAGACATAAAAGTAAAATTTCCCCCCAAGCGATGCATTCTTAGAGGGTCCCCAAACATCAGAGTAAACATAATCATGGGTTTCACGAGTACAGTGGATAACAATGCAAAACTTTATCCCTGTCTGCTTACTCATAACATAGTGCTCACAAAAATCTAATTTGCACACCTTGACACCTTTTAATTGCCCCTGGTTCACGAGAACTCTTAAGGACTTTTCCCCAGCATGCGCCAAACGCATGTGCCATAGCCGAGTATCATCTCTAAAAGTGGTCTCCTCCCTTCCCGCGGTAGCAACCTCACCAAGAACAGTTGTGCCATCCAGATAGTACAAGTTGTTACTCCTTTTGTGCCCCTTTAATACAACCATGGATCCCTTAAGAACCCTCTTCATACCATTCTCAGACACAACCTTGTAGCCTTTCGCTTCAAGTAAACACGTCGAGATAATATTCTTCCTCAACGTCAAAATATACCGAAGCTCATCAATATCTTAAACTAACCCATTTTGCAACTTTAGAGGAATGGTACCTATTCCCATGATGCGACAAGAACCATCGTTTCCCATCAGCACCGTTCCACCTTCTAGCTTCATCAAACTAGAAAAAAAAACCCCTTTCGGGACAAATGTGATAAGTAGTACCCGAATCTAAAATCCATACCTCCATTTGCTGTGTCCTGAGCAACATTTATCGAAGAGTTTGATTTTTCCCCTTTCTTCTTCTTAAGAAGTGCGGGACATTCATTTTTCTAATTGCCCATTTTTTTACAAAACACACATTGGCCTTTTCCCAATTTGTTGTTATTTACACCGCAACCTTTCGACTTCGATCTAAGGTTGTTACCACTCGACTCCTTTTGGTCTGAAAACCTCATTCTAGTCATCAATACCTCGGATGTTGACTCCTCAGACTCACATTTTCGTTCCTCTGGTACTCATGGTTTACAATCGCCGTAGTCACATCCGAGTATTGCAATAAACTCTTCTCATACGTTATCGTCGTAAGGAAATGCTCGTACTCTTCAGGAACCGATTTCATGAACAAAAGTATTTTGTCTTCATCGCCAACCATTTCCTCTAGATTAGCCATATCGGCTAATAACTTTGTGAAATCATTCAAGTATTTTGAGATAAAGACCCCTTGTCTTATTGTGAAGTGATAAAGCTTCATCTTCAAATGGAGTCGATTTTGGATGCTCTTCATCAAATACTTCTCCTCTAGAGTCCTTCAAATTTTATTTGTTGAGGCTTTTCTCATTGCAAGGTATTGTATATCTTGAGCAAGACATGAGCTGATTTGACCGCAAACACTCTTGTTCATCTTCTTCCAAACACTCTCCTCTACCTCATCCAGTTTGTCATCCAACATCTTATCTAAGTCTAGCTGACTTAGCGCATCAATAACATTGCATTGCCACATACCGAAGCTATTGGTGCTATTAAATTTCTCAATTTCAATCTTCGCATTGTTGAACATCACCGTTAAATTTCTTTTCTGGGACGAAGACCTAGATTTAACTACGTCTCCCATTTTTCCCCTAATTTTCATTTACTAACCAAATCCTTAAACTAATTGAAATTGAGAAACCCTAAGTTACCATAAATTTGCACACCACCGAGGAACCAACCTCGCTCTGACACCCATTGTTGAGCCGCAACAGCGGAAGCCAAAACTCCAATTTTAATTTGGTTAGCAATGAACAAGCAATAATCAAATAAATACACATTAGACATGTGTTAAGGTGGTTCGGCAATTACCTACATCCACCGTACAAGAGAGAGATAGAGAGTTTATTCAAGATCCCAAAGTTACAATCACTCAAATCAATTAGAGATTTTCCCAAGGATTTCCTCTCAAATTGATCTCACTAAGGGTTGCTCTAAAAGAACCTAAGCCCCCATTTATATACTAGGGGAACTATTTACAATTGCTCAGATCTCGAGGCAAGTCAAGGGTTCCAAACGAAACTCAAAATTGAGTTTTACCGATGTCTGTTCGAATAGATAAATTGAATGTTCGAACAAACCCATTTTTATTCGAACAAAAACAAGTCTATTCGAACTATTAAGGTTCCAGGTGCTATATTCGAGCATAAACTCTTTTTGTTCAAACATACCCAATCTCGTTTGAACGGCAATAAATCTCATTTTAACAACCTGTTTAAAAATAGCCCTACAAGAGGTTCTACGATTTCCCATTCGTCAGGATGAGAATGAAACTCGTGACATAATTGGCCTTGCCTTGGTGCTTTTGAGGTCCGTCAGAATTATCCCTTCGACCAGCTAAGTAGTACCAATGACATAACTTAGGAGAATGCTTGTATGACTTTGGAGTAGGGGTATTCGGTTTACCAGTTTCACCGGTACCTTTTTCGTCACCATGAATATCGTCACCCTTGATCTCATGGTTGACTTGCTCTGCTTGTTTAGTCAACCCACCAATGATCGAGGGCTAACTCGGTTATGCTTACTAATTCCATGAGGATAGTGAGCTAGAGAGTTGTAATCGCCAAGGTCCTTCATCCCTATTCGATCCAACAGTTAAAAATGATCATTAATTCCCATGATGTCATACAAGTCAGGAGAGCGATAAAAGTTACTAAGTATTTTCTTCACCAAGTTAGGGATGGGAAAATGTATTCCAACATGAAAATGACCAAGGAAGAGGATCACCTTGTGATCTACTAAGTCATGAGCATTAGTAAAGAGCTTGCAGTCGGGCATATCATTTAAGAACCATATATGTACATCGCCCAAAATATCAAAGTCCTTGTAGATCTCTTTGATTGTCATTTTACAAAAGTAAGCCTTTGGCCCCTACCACTCCTGAGATTATTTCCACTTGAGAGGCTTCTTGAATTAAAAAGCAACTGGATCAAAAGGGCCTCGTGATCTCTTCGGGGATACCCACCTTGAAGCACTAGTACCAACGTCCTTGGCCCCGTTGCTAGAGCCGGTTGGAAGAGGAGGATATGGGGGAAACTCTCGACAACTAGCCATCCGACCCCTTAAATACGAGGCATCTTGATCTCCTGAATTTTAGGGACATCAACCAGCTAGTTAGTGTCAGAGTCCAAGTTTTCCTCCTCTTCGTCCATAGTAGCTGAGTCAACAATAATAGAAGAAATGGAGGCTATTAAGCCAAAAATAGACGACTCACTTGATGAAACTGTTAGGGTTGCGGCCCAAAAGAAGAATAAAAAAGAAGAAAAAATAATATTTTGTGTTCATGTTCGAACATGAAAAGTTCATGTTTGAAGCTTTTTACATTCAAACATGATGCGTCTGACCTGATTTTGCCTCTCATGTTCGAACTTGATCGAAAGTTAGGCCTTTTTTGGTCATTCAAAATGCATTCTGATGTATATTTTACGACCAACCTCATAAAAAGTATATTATATAGCTAGGGCTTTGTTAAGACATAAATTATGTTGTTCAAAGCCTCCATTAGAAAAAAGATCTAGAGAGAGAAAATGGAGACATTTAGAGCATCTCTAACAACATGGTATACTGTTACACTTTTCACATAATTTTGCAAAAATTCCTTCCAACAGGAGTATGGTATTCAACATACTCATCCCCATACCCCTCCAAAGTATGCGAATCTGGAACTTGGAGAGTGGTATGCGCATACTACTTTTGTGGATCTCCACAACTATTTCTTCTCTTCCTTTCTTTTCTCTCTCTAATAAAAGAATATGTAGGTCCCAATTTTTAATAAAATTCACCTCTATCTCGTAAAATAACATTGTGGGACCCAATTTTAATATAAAAAGTGAATTTTGAGAGAAATCCATTGGAGTAAAGTGGTATGCTATTCCGGATACTAGTATCCAAAATTAGAATAGCATACCGTTTCTGTTAGAGATGCTCTTAGAATTTTATTCTTGAAAGATTTCTTGAGTTTTCTTTCTAGGGAATCTTGCTTGGGATTATTTATAAGAGTAGAGGGAAGGTTGAGAGATATCTGGAGCTTCTTCTTTGGGTTTTAACTTCCATTGAAATTATGTGTGCGTTTATTAATTTATAGATTGATTCTTCCAGGTTAAAGGTTGTGATCTTCAAGTTCATGTTATCTCGTGTGTATCCGCGTTTAATTTTTCCCTAGTTTCTTAGCAACTGGTATCAGAGTGAGGTTTGGGGAAAATAAAAAAGCAAGATGGGAGGATATAAGTACTCTAACACAATTTAATTTGATGTGGAGAAGTTTAATGGGAAGATTAGTTTTGGATTGTGGCAAAAACAAGTTATGGATATCTTGATTCAAAGCGGGCTACCTAGGGCAGTGAAAGAGACGCCTATACCTAAACCACCTGTTGAAGGTGTAATTGCTCAGAAAGTAGATGACGATATAGAGGACTGGGAAGATCTGGATTTAAGGGCTACGACTGAGATTCGCATTTGTCTCCCTAAAAATGTTTTCGCAAACGTTGCTGGAGAGAAGATCCTAAAGGGTCTATGGGAAAAGGTTGAAATTTTTTACCAAACGAGGAGTCTTTTGAACTGCTTTACCTTAATGAACGACTTCATACGCGTTGGATGGATGAGGGTACGAGCGTTAGCGATCACCTAGGTTCTTTAAGCGGGATTGTTTCAAAATTGGAATAGATCGGAGTTAAAGCTGAGGATGAATATATATGGTGCTCATCAACCTACGCTGATGTATGGGAAAAGAAATTAAGTTTTGAGGAGGTTACGAGTTTGCTTCTTTTTGAGGAAAAAAAGCTAAAAGGTAGAGATTCCTTTGTAGTGAACTCGATGATGGTGGCTAGTGTGAAATTGGGTTTCCACCTCCATTGAAATTGTGTTTGTATTTACTACTTTATAAATTGAATATTCTACAGGTTTAAGGTTATGATCTTCAAGTTCCTGCTATCTTATGTGCTCTCGCGTTTAATTTGCCCCTAGGTTCCTAATAGGAGCTACACTCTGCATGGGAATATATGACTGATTGTCATAGCTATTATGATTACTAAAGCAACTTCTAGAAGAGACAACATGATTAAAGTTACTACTGCTACACAAATCACCTAAAGGTTATCTCGCTCTATGGTGTTAACTCAATTCGCAATAACATCGTGACGTTCATGAAAGTTTCAAAAGTCGGTTGGAGTCATACACTCCCTATGGAGACTATGGGAAGCTAAGCGTTTTGGCTTAGACTGTAGGAAGGTTTTGGGAAACCTAGAGAAGCAAAATTCCTATGGCAGTCATAGAGTCAACTTAACCATATAAGGGATAAGCAACGTGGAGGTCGAACACCGTAGCCAAGAGAGCATCAAAAGTAAAGAGAGCAGGTATTGCTTCTTGACATATTGGTTGACTTCCACAAACAACTTAGGGTCTGAAAACCAAGATCGAAATATAAAATTTGATTTGTTCTTTGGGAGAGGATTTAGATACACTCACAAACAATACGCTAAGGTCTCACGCAATATCAACCACTCATCTCTATTAGATGAGTGGCTATCAAAATTTGGGATTTTCTATAGAGGAAATTAGGTGGTAAAACTTATTTTAGGTGCCAATGTCGTGGCTATTTCTCTCTCTCTCTTTGATCTATCTCTCTATCTCTCCTATGCAGTTCAAATTTTAAGCAAAACCTCTCTTTAGTTAATTTGGTGAGATCTGTGTCTCTCAGTCACCCTTTTTTTTTTCTCTCTCTCTTTGTCCATTTCTTCCTCACCAAAGATCATCAATGTAGTATGTTTAGATCTCTGTATTAAATTAAGAACGATCAGTTTGAGATTTGTTTTTCGATCTCCGTCTCTCTCTAGTGAAAAAGATAAATCAATCAAAAATTGAAGAATGACAAAGCCGGTGTTTAAAATTAGTTTATCATTGTCTCTTTCTTTTTCTCTCTCAAACACAGTTCCGAACAGTCTTTTTCTTAAAACACGAGTTCTATAGATCGTGATCTGGAGAATCCCTTAAAAAAAATAGATTTTGACTGAAATAGGGTTTTGATTACTCACGAAAATTTGGGGTTTCCATGTATTGGTGATACATTCATCCTTAAATCATTTGAATAAAGTTTGGGTTTGATCGTAAAAGAAGTTGAAGATTATAAACTTGTACATAGTGGATTTCTAGGGTTTAAATAAGGGATTTGGGTTGTTGATTATTTTCTTCACTGGGTGAATGATAAGAAATTGTCGGTTATAGATTCGTCAACAATTTGTGATGTAGATTCCGAATATAATATTAATCGACAATACTCTAAACTAGTTGATTGTCGGTTATAAATTCGACGACAATTAATTTTCGATAAGCTTGGGTATTGTCGGGATTGACAATAATCAGGGAGTCCATTATTTTTTCGATTAGCTTGGGTATTGTCAGGATCGACAATAATTAGGGAGACCACAATTTTTTTTGTCGAAATTCTTGGGATCGACAATAATCAGGGAGTCCACAATTTATGTCGAAATTGTCGGGATCGACAATAATCAAAGAGTCTACAATTTTTTTTGTCAAAATTTTAGAAATCGACAATAATCAGGAGTCCACAATTTTTTTTATCCAAATTGTCGGTATCGAGAATGTAGGCCCCAAACCATCATGTGACCAAGCATTAATGATTCTTACTGTGTCAAAACTTTGGCAGTATTTAGCATAAGTCTCCCATTTAATATCAAGAATAGCAGTAATGAAAAGACAACCTAGTAATGTCAATTCAAAATAGTGCAAGAACCAACTACAAACATGTCTTGATTAAATCCACAAGTCATACGTGCACTCTCGATAATTCAATGGACTAAAAGTAAATTGTCGACCTTAGTTTTGATCGACAATAATGTAAGAGAGATAATTGTAATAGATTATCGATACGTGCACTACTGGACAATTTTTTCTTTTTAGCAATTGTATTATAAGATACTCAATTGTTGACGAATACGATTATGGACAATTGTCGTAAATACATTGCTATCGACGACTGCATTGGTTGACAATAAATGAGGCATATATATTTCCGGATTATGGATTCATGCTTTAGTTGATGACTCCTTTAATAAATCAATCACAATATACCAATATCTATTGTAATAGCCAATTTTTGTAGATACCGAAAACAGTGCTTTACACCCTTGAATTGGAGAATGATGTAGATGAAATAATAGCTATAAGCACAAATTTTTAGGGTGGAAAACCTTTAATTATGTTAAAAACAATGGCCTCTCCTAAGGATTTTATAAAGAGAGATGTTTATAGATGTTTGCTAGCTACTACATATAGAGAGATGTCGAAAAGATCTCCCAGCCTCCTTTGGATTCTAATCTCCAGATTTCTTTTTATAGGTCTTATAATATGACTATTATCTGCTTTAATGAGGAACGTTACAGTATCAGGTTTTGATGAATCTTCATAATGGTCGGGTAACGGCTTGAGTAACTCTTCTTCCTTGTAACTGGTCCATAATATGTCATAAATGCGTCATGTGTACCTTGGTGAAGTCGAGTAAATGTGTGATGGTCGTATGCTGAGGCCTGAGCTTAAGATTCAGAACTGACCCTTACATCCAATCGAACTGAAGGTCGTAATCTGGGTTTAGGTCGAGTATTGGAAATAAGCCCTCACATTTAGGAATAAAATTTTGGTAATCAAAATCATAATGTCAAATACAACACTATTTTTGGTTACAAAGATATTTTTCAATGTTCATACATTGTGAAAGGAAACAGAAAAACAAAACACCCCAATTATGCAGACTCCAAGCACCCTTAAACATCACCTTAACTCTCTTCCTCATGATGGTCCTGCAATGGGTTATTGTCAAGCTCAACTACATTCCCCATACGCTCGAAGAATCTTAGGAGCAGCTAATTACCATAACGTCTGTAACAATTGTGGCTTCAACATAATATCCGTTCTCACCGATAGGTTCACCCCCAGTAGCTTGGGTAGCTCTCCCATTCTTTCCATGCTCAATATATGAAAGAATTTTTTCTAATTCTCCAAATCGACTATTTGTTAACTCATGCAATTGTCGACCTACTGGTGCTCGATAATATTTTGTCAATCATTGTATGCTCGATAATATTTTGTCAATCACAGTATGCTCGATTATCGACCACCCACATCCTCGACATACACCATGGTACATCGTCGAGTCATCTGTAGATCAGCAAGTCCTCACACCCAATAATGCTTTGGCTAAGGGAATCCAGTGAACAACAAAAACAATGATTACACCAAAACGGTTCTTATATAGAAAACACAAATCAAATTGATAATAAAATTGAAGTGTTTAGTAATTTTTGATCCTATGGGCAATCGACATTATATTTTTGATCACTGAGATAGCAGTAGAAAATAGAGGCATAGATTGTCGAACAATCCCATAATCGTTAATTCGATCAATATATTATCGATCTCATGATATTTCGACAATTTATATATTACAAACAGATTGTCAAACAGATTGCTAAATCTTAGAGGCATAGATTGTCGATCTCATGAGATTAATTTATTGTCAATCTCATGATATTTCGATAATTTATATATTGCAAACAGGTTGTCGAATCTTAGAGGCATAGATTGTGGAACAATCCCATAATCGATAATTTTGATCAATATATATTTTTGATCTCATTATATTTTGACAATTTACATATTGCAAACAGATCCATTAATGCAACAACAACGTTTACTCTGTCAATCATGTAACCTAAAATCAATAAGAGAGGGGAATTACTCACCATTACTGATTGTGCTGTCGCTGTTGGTACTTCAAGGCTGGCACTTCACGACGAATCTGAGTTAACTCAGAAAGAGGGAGATTCAAAGAGGGGGATCGTTGTTATTATTTAGCACAATTGGATTTGGCCTAAATCTAAGATTGTTGATGCTAGGGCCACTTTGAAGTGTGCTAAATTCCAAACATTATTTATTCACTGCGGTGGTAGTGAGTGAGATAAACAGAAGAGAAAGAAGCAATTTGAAAAGGTTTTTAGAGTGAAAGAGATGAGATTTCAAATTGGTTTGTGACAAAAAAGAGAGATGATTTGTGTGTGGGCCTGTGATGTGAAGAGGTGATGAAAGATAGAGTGGACAGGTCTGAGGGCACCTGGCTGCCATCTGGAATAAGTTTTACCACCTCATTTCCCTATATAAGAAATCATCAATTTTTGGAGACACTCATCTCTAGAGATGTGGGGTTCCTATTGAGTGAGACTTTAGTGTCTGGTTTGTGAGTGTCTCTAAATCCTCTCCCTTGCTCTTTTGGAAAAAAAAATTTACGCAGCAAAATTATTTTTTACATGTGCTAAAGTGATATTTCATTTGTCAATGACAATGCATGAAATATTACTCAAAAGAATCACATTTTGATAAGGAATTAGAATATGGCATAATATATAAGAAAAAGTTACCCAACAAAGACAAAATACTGAAAATAACGGTTTTGTTTCCTAAGCTTTACATTTTCTCTCACCAAGTGTTATAATCAAGACGAAATAGAAGTAACAAATTTAAAGTATGATTTTTATAGGTGGAAGAAATTAAAGGTCAAATTGACCCCAAGCTCAATATAACCCTAGGGTTAGGCATACCACGAGTCAAGTAAGATCAAAAGTATCATCCATTTGAGAAATTAAAAGAAAGGTCGATGGCCAATTACCAAGGTAAGAAAAATTATGATAGCCATGGAAATTTGGAATGTAAGGCATGTAGACTATCACGGATAAGTTGCACAATTGTTTAATGATTCTTAACTGCTCTTCGCAATTACATAAAACCCAAATTTACCTTAAAATTGTATTTCATATATAATTTTGATTATAATTCTTTCATTAGTAGTGTTTTCATAAATTGCACATTTCAAGTAGTGATAGAGGTTGAAAGAGAAAGTGAGGAGGAAGGGGGGAGAAAGAGTTGACAACGACGAAACCGAGAGCTTAAGGGGTTTGAACGTATTTTGTCTGGGGCCAAAGAAATGGGAAGGGGAAGAAAAATGGTAGAAAGAGAGGGTCGAGAAAGATTTTGAAAATTTTCAGGCAGTAATAAAGAACTGTTGTTTTAGGGTGTGGGTGCTCCTTTTTTAATTGGAGTATACTTGCCAAAAACGCTACTTTTCTACGAAAATACTAAAAAGTAAGTTTGCCAAGAGTCAATAAAATCAAAATAGAGAAACTAATAGAGAGTAAAAATTGATGGAAACAAACTTGTTTAAAAGAAACTCAAATCTTGTTTTTTGTTTTAAAAAATAAAGTACAGTGATTTTTGCAAAATAATATTAGATTATAGAGTTTTTGCATACTTTGATGTTTTTAATACTGTTAAGGGATATTGTAGGAACATAAAATATGGTTCCATAAAAATGTTGCATAAGAGCATCTGCAGCAGTTGGAGGGTGAATTTACTTAAATCCACCCCACAGCAGTTGTGCCAAAAATAGAGGTGGATATTAGCCACTGCAGTTCTGAACTGCGGGGCACAGCCTACGTCCTAGATTAAGCCACGTTTCAACATCCTAATCATTCAATCCCCACGCATAGTTCTGGACTACGGGGTAGAGAAAGCCAATCAGATTAAGCCACATAATTTTTTTTAATTAATATCGCGCAGTTCTGAATTGCGCGACATGAGCCTGTATGAAATTACATTCGAATTGCAACAATCCTTCATTCATTTTGCTAAGTATACATATTTTCTCAAAGTTTAAACACCCAAACCCAACTTCTTTCTCAAGTTTCCCAACCCCCACCTTTTCCTAGTAATTCAATCCCATAATCCATAGATTAACAATGTTGGGACCTAGACATGTTATTCCCAAAACTATACGTAAGCCAAATGATGAAGTTAAATGAAGGGGTAAAGAATTGGTCACGAATATATGGCCGTTACACCTCACACTTGATTATGATCCTGCCCCAACCCTCGAAGAGTTGTACAGGGTAGATATCCTCTTGGACAACTGGGTTCACATTTCCATTGGATCAAAAGAATTGTCGATAAGTTTTTTGTGAAAAATTTATATGTAACGTAATTTTTCAAATGTTCGACAAAATGTCCCAATAAAAATTTAATATGTTAATGTGATGCTTTTGCAGAACTAAGATGAAATATAATGTAGGGGATCATTGGACAAGGTATAAAAGTCACACCAATAGATTTCTAGGTATCCCACATTGAAGAGGTTGGTCAACATTATGGGTCTTGAAGAGTTTTTGGGGATTAAAGCGGGAAACTCAGATAGCCACTTAATTCATGCTCTCGTAGAATGGTGGTGGACTTCCACCCATAATTTTTACTTCCCTTGCGGGGAGCTTGGCGATACGCCGTTAGACTTGGTCATGCTAACGGACATAAGTTTTGGGGTGGGTCTCGAACTCCCATAAGATGATAAATATTCGGTGTTTGGAGAAGCACAAACATTGTTCCTCGAAATCACAACGGTCGACATCAGGTACAGTAACATCACTCTAGCTTATTCGAAAATATTGAGAGACGGTTTGAATCGTCAAACCAACAGTTACATCCAATACATGGATCTCGTGTATGTGAGGGCATTTATTGCATGCATGATGGGTAATATCTTATTCTCGAATATTGGCACATTTCTGCTGGTCAGTTATCTTGCAGCTTTGACAGACTACCATATTCAAGGTACGTCGAGGCTCGACTGGGGTACTTTGATCATGGGGGCTTTTTATCGGGGACTAGATGAAGTCTTAATTTTGAAAAGTAGGAAGGAGGGGAAGAGATTAATTACAGGCTTCTATGCTCTGTTGAAGCTTTGGTTCTTCGAGTACTGTCGCGTTGGAATGTATCTTGTCAAGTTGTAGTGTCCAAGTGATGACAACGTTTCTAGTGATGAAGATTGATGTAATCTTTTGTGTTAATAGTAGTTCTTAAGTTCTATGTAATTTCATTATTTGAATAAAATTATTATCAATCATAAGTATTCCGTAAAACATACTTCAATCAAGTAGACAAAATACATTACAACTTTAACATAAAACTAAAAAGTTTGAAACAAAATATATTACTCTGCCCCTTTTTTAATCCATAAATGCGTGACAAGTTCATTTTGTAATTGGAAATAAGCACTTTCATTTCTAATTTCATGAATCTTCTCGATATATTATGCTATAGTGCTGATCGCGTACTTTAGATTTAACGTCTTCTTCCAAGTATCCACGGTTTTTTAAATTTGGGATCAATATCCACTTGCCGGACGTAAGTATGATATTCATCTTCGACGATCATGTTGTGCATGATTATACATGCGTACATAACAATTACTAGATCACTGGGCTTCCAAAATTGCGCACTGTGCGCCAATATTTCGAGCCTTGCTTGTAATACCCCCAAAACACACTCTACCTCTTTCCGACATGGTTCTTGCATCTTGGCAAAATATCTTTCGGTATTACTCGAAATATTTCATATGGTTTGAATAGTTGTTTGCATTTTAGATAGACTCCGTCTGATAAATAATACCCCATAGTGTGCGGACTGTGTATTTTGTAATTGTATGGTGGCGCAACTCAATTAGACAAGTTGTTGAAAAGCCACCCTTGATGCAAGACGTTCACGTCGTTGTTAGAACCGGGTACCCCAAAGAATGCGTGCCATATCTAAAGATCTTGCTATACAGCCGCTTCAAAAATTACCATCGAGATTTTCTTATACCGAGTATATTGTCTTGCCCACCCGGTAGGATAATTCTTCCATTTCCAATGTATATAATCTAAACTACCAAACATCCCCGGGAAGCATATTAACTTCTAACAAGTGTAATGTATCGCTTTCGTCGGGAGATCTAAGGTATTGAGCATTGAATAGTGCTATAATTGTTTTGCAAAATTCTTTCAAACTCAAATTGCCAGTAGACTCCCCAATCCGAACGTATTTGTCTTGGGTGTCTCCGCTCGTACCGTAACATAATATACGGAGTGCGCACGTTATCTTTTCATGCGGTGATAAGCCCATCGTCTTAGCGGCATTTTCTTTTTGAATAAAATATGGGGTTCATAAAAATAACTTGATCATGAATACGTTGATACACACCTTCGCTCATACGGAATCGACGATGAAATGTGATACCGACGAAGACTAGGTTGGTACCAAAGTTATCCAAATTAAGGCTAAACTCACCCAATTTATGATTATGGCCTTTCTGCTTGTCAATCATTCCCATTTTACTACCCTCCGCCTCCGTAATGATGTTGCCTCTTCCTTTTTTTCTTTCGTTTCTCCCATCTCTAAGAGAACCTTGTTATACTCATGCATCATAATAATTTGATGTCGAAATAGTTCTCCGCTTTCGGACAATGATGAAGAGGATGATGACATGGATGAGAGTGATGGGTCTGATATGATTAGGTTAGATATAATTAAGTGAAATTTATAACAAGAGAATAAAGAAGAGTTTAGAAGATTAAGAGAATAAAGTTGAGTATAGAAGAATAATAGAATAAAGTATAAAAGATGAAAGGATTTTATAGATGAAAAAA
The DNA here is from genome assembly GCA_014058105.1 of Kingdonia uniflora. Classification (NCBI taxonomy): domain Eukaryota; kingdom Viridiplantae; phylum Streptophyta; class Magnoliopsida; order Ranunculales; family Circaeasteraceae; genus Kingdonia; species Kingdonia uniflora. The sequence continues at coordinate 750,357 of JACGCM010000750.1, forward strand.
CTTGTCGTTCAACTTTTTGTCAAACAAGTTTGGTCAAAAAAGAAGCCGTTGAGCTTCTTGTCAAACAAGTTTGGTAAAGAAAAACTAATCGTTGAGCTTCTTATCAAACAGGTTTGGCCAACAAGCTAGCCGTTGAGATGCTTACCAAACAAGTATGCCAAAAAATATAGCGGTTAAGGTTCTTGCTGAGCAAGTATGCCCAAAAGTATAGGCCTTATGATTGGCAAAAAACAAAACCAAGTATGGAGAAGGGAAAGATTCGCATTTTCATACAGGCTCTAGTCGCACAGTTCAGAATTGTGCGGTAAGAACTAGCCGTTAGCCAAGTTTAAATCCCAACCGTCCACGCGTTTGCATCTGGAGCGTACACTCTGTGTTGCTTTGAAGTGCATGGCAGGAGAGCCATGTGAAGCTTGATAAGTGTCATCGTTCTATTCGGTTAAAGGCAACGCGCAGTTCTGAACTGCGCGACATCAATCCACCAAATATCTACCCTGAAGGTGGTGAGACCACCCTCAAGGTAGGTTTGGGATGGCCACATCAGCTCTTCCACCTAGCTGTTGTAGAGTAAATTGGTGTTTTGGAGGGTGGAGAAATCAATCCACCTCGCCACCTCATCCTGTACCTAGCTGCTGCAAGTACTCTAAGGAGCTCAATCAAATCGATCAACCAATAGGTATTCCACTTGGTTGACTAACACACAGTCAGTCTAGATACACATGTGCCAGATGGGCTCAACTATAATTAAGGGCATAACGGATGAATGCTAAACTTATACACACACTAGCAATAATCTAAGACATTACTCCAAGTAACAGATGTAAGAATTTAATCACAGGCATAAAGAACATACTAGATGTAACCTACGGCGTTGCGGACAAAGGTCAGTAATGATGGATGTAAGACGCACAAGATGCAAAATACGCTTAGGTCTATATAAGGCACATATGACATTGTGCTAAGATATACGATCCTAATGATCAAACATAAGATAGCCTTTACCGGAGCTTGGTAATAGTAATAAATTTGGGAGCTGAATGGTGCCACTCTCCAAGAGCTCATTGCAATCCCCAAACGGCATAAGAAAGCTAGGTGTCCCAAAAGAACACCTACCCCCTCTCCCCAATAGATACAAATTTAGAATTAGCTCTCTCGAGGGAAAAGATATGGCCTTATAGGAATGGAGTATCTTAGAGATCCATATTTCCACCAATTCATCAAAGTTATGCCAATGATAATAGAATATGAAAACTTTCCTTGATATTTAAATAAAATTTAAATGAATATATAGTCCAACGAAGATAATAAAAGAGTCTCACATATTTTTGAGAAATTACAATACAATCACTTCTGCACTCCAAGGTTATACTAAATGTATTAAGTTAGAGCATGTGCTGCAAGTTGAGAAAAGATGTTTCGGCCATACATTTGTATCAAAAAAATTTAAAACGGCATAAAGAAAATTGATGGTCCGTCGTTGGTCTAATCTAAATTCTACTTAACACTATGACAAAAATAGTAAAATACGACATATGAAAATGAAAGAACTTTTGGACGTTAAAAGGAGACAACTGGAGTACACAATTTATACAATAGAAATCGTTTCTCCTACTCCAATCTACTTCAACACAAACTCAATAACTAGTTTCAATTTTTTGATCCAAGATGTCTCTCCATCTCAGTTTCCCGGACGATGTTGCACCCAAAAAAATTGGGTTTCCCTCTCACCTATGATTCTCTCCCACTTATTCGGCCTCAAATTTCCATGAGCAGTTTCTATATGTTAGGTTTTTGGCCAAAATGAGTTTCACAGTTATTCTCTCTCACAGTTTCTATTTTGGGTCGCAGGTAATTTTTTCCCAATCTTCATGTTTTATATCTTTTGATTTGTATAAAAGCCTAATTAAGACCAATGGGTTTCATCTTCTAGCGTTTCTCTCATGATTTTGATTTGAATTGGTGTTAGATTTCATAGAATTGGAGTTGCAGCAAAATTTTAAAGTTACAGGAGGTATTATTTTTAGGTCATCTCATTAATTGGTGTTAGGTTTCTAGCGTTTGCACATGATTTTGATTTGAATTGGTGTTAGGTTTAATAGAATTGGAGTTGTAGTGGAATTTCAAAGTTGTAGGAGGTATTATTTCTAAGTCTTCTCATTAATTTTCATGAATTCAAATTAGATATCCTATTTGTTATGTTATTTACAGTTGTATGAATAACATGTTATTGTTAAATTTTACTAAATTAATCTTTTAATTGTTTCCATGATTGAGATTATTTCAAATATCAGTGATATAATATAGGTCCTTATGAATAAGTTTAGATGTTTTTTATTTATTTAGTTATTTCCTATATTATTGCAAGAGATTATAATATTATAAGCTTTTTATTATAATATCATAATTAGAATTTGATGTTGTAGGTTATATAATCCGCTGAATTTTAAGGATCCAAGGTAGTTTGTTATATTTGAAAGCTAAAATTATAGTTTTGGAGAAAGATACCACGTACAACTTTCTTCAACCGTGAATGACATCCTTTTTTGCTTCCAAACTATCAACTCAAGTATCTTCTGAGTTAAGAGCTCTTGTTGCCCTTAGCTGTATGTTGATTTGAGTAAGTCAAAACTGGCTCAGACTGTTATTATGTATAGATTTATATAGAAAGAAATCTTAGTCTCACGGCAGGATTATACATGGATTGCATTAAATCACATTTCGATATACATAGCAATGAAAAGAGTAAACACCCTCTTTCTTTCATTTTTATGTCGCCAAATCACCTTAGATAGAATACTAAATGTAGGACTTCACAAATGTAATAAGTTTCCTTTAACATCCAATGATAATGCGATAACCCATGCAGGGAATATATTCCTCAGTAAAACTAGATGTAAAAACTTTTATAGCTTACAAGCCCTATGTGAAAATATTGGGTTTCTCTTACCGATAGTAAAAAATTGTACGATGTGTTCACTCGTTCAGAGATAAGGAACCAACTTGTTCTGCAGCGTCTGATTCCGTCATAGCTAGCTGTAACACATCTATTGGCTTGCCTACTATCTTCTTCAGAGCATTAGGGGACTCTAGAAGATGGAAAACCTCTGTTTGGTCCATCTCCAATAGCATCCCAGTCACCTTACTAGTAACCTTTTGCTCGAGACAAACCTTTTAGAAGCTATATATAGACAAACCTTTTAGAAGTTAGTTATGTTACAGTTTTTAACTATCTAATTTTGAGGTGCATGTGCATTTTTCTTTTAATTCTGCTACAAGTATTTGAATAAGAAATATCATATCCTCAGTTCGATGCTCTGTATTGTGTGCAACCTCTGTACAAAATAAAACCGAAACTACTAAGTAAGTCCTTAATCATGCACTGTCTATGCCAATTATTGTCACGGGGTTTTGAGGTTTACTTCTAACGTTGAAATTGATCCCAACTTTATTTAAAGATTGATTGAATGGTTTGTGATACTCCCAAATTTATTGCATTCCATTCCAAGTGCTCTTCTTTTGAGCAAACAAGGGTTGTGTTGCATACATGATTAAGAATAGTCATGCCTGGGTATTAGAAATTATACTTACATATATGATGTTGGTATGTGATTTCACACTCCTACACATTGCACTAACCGTTGTTCTTGTTGGCCTACATAATACCACTAAACAAAATCATTCCAAGAATAGGAAGCTTAAGTTCATTGCGCTTCATTGTCATAAGTTAGTCTTCGGTGCCTTTCATTTCTGAAATACTTACTTTTTTCAAGTACTATCTCTCACCTTGAAGTCTAAGGTATTAGAAATTATACTTACATATATCATGTTGGTATGTGATTTCACACTCCTACACATTGCACTAACCGTTGTTCTTGTTGGCCTACACAATACCACTAAACAAAATCATTCCAAGAATAGAAAGCTTAAGTTCATTGCGCTTCATTTTCATAAGTTAGTGTTCGGTGCCTTTCATTTCCGAAATACTTCCTTTATCAAGTACCATCTCTCACCTTGAAGTCTAATAGTGCTGCACCCAACTATACACACGGAATATGAATCACAACTTAATGGTTGTCATCAATCACACGCCAGTTGCATACCGCTTACATTACGGAATCTATTCTGAAATTTTCATGTACATATCTTCACATACAATTTATGGACCGCGATATTTGTACATTGATACTTGTTCCTATCTCATTGTAATGAGAAGCATTTTTTGAATCATTTTTACTATATTACATAATAGAGCGTAGAGCATTGAACTTATCTATCATCGCAACAAGCCATTCAGAGATTTTAATTGCTTGAGAATAACAAGTAACTTTCATTGCTATTAAAATGTCCTTCAGAGATTGTTTTCTTGAGGATTCTTGCTCGAGATGACTTCATTTCATCCATTTCTTCGAAGTTCAAGTTTACCCCATCAAAGAAGGATTGCCTCCTGTCCTCTCTGCCCTTGGGCTGCTACATGCACTGCTATTAGAATGTCCTGGTTTGTTTAAAAGGATACCTGTTGAAGATGACTGCATCTGAGATTTGCATCCAATCCATCAGACATGAAGCTAAAACACAATGATGAGTGCATCCAATTCATACACGTCTTGGGTTGATAGCTGCATTGCTATTAGAATTTCTTTTAAAGGTTGTTTCTTAAAGGACTCTCATTCGAGATGACTCTATCTTTGGGACCCATCGCTAGATTCACTACCTTGAGTCTGAGGCTTGTATCCAATCCATTAGTCATGGGATTCAGGCAAAATAAGAAGAGTACTTGAGGGTATTTTCGATGGTGAGGAAGCGCGATGGACATTTTTTCCGTAGACTTTCTTGAATGTTGGCGGCCTCTAGCATAATGGTTCCTAAAATCATTGGCGCATTTCAGGCTTTTTCGAATACTTTTGCATAGCTTTGAAAAGTGCTCTTCAGGCTTTTTCAAATTCTTCAGAACAATTCTAATCTTAGGATTTCTGGAGTCAATAGAAAACTTCAATCTCCTATTCCTAACTCTTTTCCTTAATTCAATTTTTAGGACAAAAATTCACATTTTATTTAGACAAATCAGGCGCCACTCTTTTCACCGTATCAAGTTTCAACAAAAAGTATGCAAGTCTACCTATAGTTTGTTTTTGCTTAGATTTCATTATAATTATAGACCAGATCTGAGGCTAAAAACCCAAGGAGACATGGTTTTTTTTAAGCCAAGTTTTTCAATAGATTTAGAAGAGGAGCGCAAGAGCTTCAACCCTCCGCCTTGAGTAATCACTCAAGAAAGACCAACCTCTAAATTATAGTTGTTGGGCCTCCCCACCTCCAATTATAAGACCTGACTGTCAAGTATAGACAAAGACAAGGCTATATGCAACCAGTAACAAGGCTATATGCAACTGGTAAGCAAAGCAGTCGGTGATGGCGAACCCCACCCCTTTTTTTCCTTTAAACCTCTGCGCACAACTTTATATTTATCCAAGGAAACAATGGATCCTTCACTATTTGTCCATCTCGTCGCCATTCACATAGCTTATGGTTTTTGACTCTTCATATTGAACTATTAAAGACACGAGGTCTTGGCCTTTTAACCAACTAACCCAGCGAAAATCCTTACCCCTTTTACCACGCTACCGGTAGTTGCCTAAAATATACATTACGGCTATAACTCCACGGCGATGCTCTATAAAAGGCATCATCTGTCCTTGACGTAAATTTAGCTGATAAATCCCCATGAGCATCATCTGTCCAAATTTGTTTATCTGCTATTTGAGGGGTTATAAGGAATATTGGCTATTTAAATGCCATGAGAACAAAGCATGAACCATTTATTTGATTGTGTCGCCCACTTTAATAGTAAATTTAGCTTTTAGAAAGCTAGCCAAGTCTACTTTACCTTCCTCGAATGTCTAAAGGGTGTATGTTATGTCTTAAATATATTTATAGTCTACTTAAATAATTAGTCTCTAGAGCAGTGATTAAAGTATTTTTTTTGGAAAGTAATCTAGGGAACTAACCCCATGACAAATAAAAAGATCAAGTTGCTGTTTGGGAAAAGTTTACTGGATATTAGTAGAAGTACTATGACCAATAATATAGGCAGAATCATGGGTAGATACCTTTAAGTAATTAGTATAACGTATAATGTTTTTAAGGCCATAGTATATTAAACAATAATATAGGTAGTAAAATAGTCAGATGCTTGTAGTTACTAGTAGGTGTATATGAAACTCTATTCAACTTTGGATTGGTGTAAATGGCTGGTTATAATTACTTAATTAGAATATTTCTATTTTTGACATTTTGAAGAAAACCTTTTGTTTCTTTCCTCCTAACAGAGGGAAAAGCTACTATAATATTTCTTTATGTTATTTCTTCATTATATTTCTTTATGATATTTCTTATACTTCAGGATTCTTACCTTGTCCTTGATGTAAGATGTCTTTAATTTGCCCAAACAAGGGTCGGATGAAGGATGATAGTCTTTCAGTTGAATATCTGTACGGTGTTTGTTCATTTATTGCATTCACAAAAGCTAATCTAAAGTCTAGCGAGTTTTCTTGTTCTTGTGCTAAGTATCAAAGTATGCGTAGGCAAATTACGTCAGCTCAAGTTAGTCATCATTTAGCTTCAAAACGTATTGACCAATCAATTACTAATTGGTACTTCCATGGAGAACCAATTGAAAACAATGATGCCAACTTAGGGAATCATGGGGCAACCTGTGATCATCCTCAAAATATCCCTAGAATGCCTAATTTGGTAGATTACGCATTTGGGTATGCCCAACCTGAAGATCTTCCAATATACATGGATGGAGATAACTCCCATGAAAATATGGATGTTGATCAGCAAGGTGTTTAAGATTTTAGTGATCCACCTAACAATGAATAAAAAATTTGAAGGATGATGCGATGCGACCTTTATATCCTGGATGTGAAGAGTAGCACACTACTTTGTCTACTACTGCTGAGCTCATGAGTATCAAAACAACATATGGGTGGTCAGATAATAGCTTTACTGAAATGTTGAAAGTATTTGAAAAGTATCTTCCAATGGATAACACATTGCCCAAAAATGTATACACTTCTAAAAAAATGGCTAATTCCTTGGGTATGAGTTTCGAGTTGATTCATGCGTGCCCGAATGATTGCATACTTTTCTAGAAAGAGCACGAACATAAGGATAAGTATCCTACTTGTGGTACGAGTAGATTGAAAAAATAGTTTCTTAAAAAGAAGATAAGTCGAAAAGTACCACAGAAGGTGTTAAGATATTTCCCCTTGACCCCAAGACTACAAAAACTTTATAGATATCATTTCTTCTGCTTGATTTTTTTATACACCTTATTGTGAAGTCTTATTAAGTTATGTCTACTTCTCAGCATCCTATGGATTGTAGGGAATATGACATGGCATTCAAGATCGACTTCTCTAGATGTAGTCATGGGTCATCCGGTGGATTCTACGTGTTAGAAACGAGTGGATGCTATATGGCCCAATTTTGCTGATGAATCGCACAATTTTTGACTAGGACTCGCAACACACGGTTTTAATCCATATGGTAATAAGAACATCTCTTACATTTGCTGGCCAGATATGATTGTCCCATATAACCTTCCACCTTCTTTATGTATGCGAAAGGAGTTTACGATGTTGTCCTTATTGATACTCGGAAAGCATGGCCCAGGTAAAAACATTGATGTGTATCTCAAACCATTAATGTCAAAGTTGAATAAATTATGGTCCACCGGCAAGAGAACATATGACTCACATAGAAAGTCTATCTTTACAATGAAAGCACTTTCATTATGGACTATACATGACATTCTGGCGTACGGATATCTTTCGGGTTGCCGAACTGGGGAAAGTATGTTTGTACCTGTTTGCGGTGAAAATGTAGATTCAGAAAGGCTTAAGCATGGGAAGAAACATTGTTATATGGGCACTAGAAGATTTTTACCCCTAAATCATCCTTTTAGAAAGAAGAAGTCACAATTTAATGGGCTTCAGGATAAAAGAAAGGCTCCTCGGCGCTTGACTGGATCTGAAGTGCTAAGTAAGGTAAAAAATATTTCGATAACATATGGAAAAGAAATAAAGAAGGGGAACAAACCTGGGCTCTATATAGGGAAGAAGGCAGAAAAACCCATGGTCAATAAAGGAGAATCTATTGAGGATGAAGAAGAAGAATCAACCCGGGTTGATGAAGAAGAATCAACAAAGAAACCTATAGCTTGGTCAAGGAGAACGATCATGTTTGACTTATCGTATTGGAAGGTAAAGTAAAAGTATATTTGACAAATTTTGGACCATTTGAATTTTCTAATTTTATATATAAAATTTATTTAGGATCTTCCGGTGCGTCACAATCTATATGTGATGCACGTCGAAAGTAATGTAGCGCAAATTCTTTTGGCAACACTTATGGACATGAAGGGCAAGACCAAAGATTGATTACAAGCTCGTCAAGATCTGAAGTTAATGAAAATTAGAAAAAAATTATGGCCAGTTCAAAAAGGAAGTAAATTTTGCTTGGCAAAAGCTCCCTTTACTCCTTCTCGAGTTGTGAAAAAACTAATTTGTGAAACACTGAGTGAGCTAAAGGTTCTTATCTGATATAGGTCCAATTGGAAACATCATGTAAGCATGGAAGATCTGCAAATCAAAGGCTTAAAATTATACGACTATCATATATTCATGCAGCATTTTCTACTTGTGTTGCTAATGTGCGGATTTAAGAAATAAAAGCCATTGGTTGCTTCAATCCGATAACTATCAATAATCTTTAAAGTATTATGCTCCAAGTCGGTTTGTCGTGATGATCTTTCTATTTCCAAATGACGTGTTATTGAAGCACTATGTGTCTTTGAAATGCACTTTCCACCTTCCATTTTTTGTTCCTATGATACACCTTATTGTACATTTGGCTGAGGAGAAACAAATTTGTGGACCTGCTAGATACCGCTGGATGTATCCTTTTAAAAGGTAAGAAAATATATGGAAAGCTTTTAATTTATATTTTTTTCATAGTCTTGGATATCATTAATAACAGTTTCGATTTATTAGGATGATGAGAACGTATAAACTTTACGTAAAGAATCCTACTCGCCCTGAGGCATTCATTGCAATGTACTCCATTACTGAGGAGGCAATTATGTATTGTATGGAGTACATGCCTGATGGTAGCAAGGGACGCCATAAATGAGGGTGAGACCCATTCATGGATGATGACGATGAATGTTCTAATGAATATCCTCTTGATAAAAAGGGCATAAATCATTTCCTTGATCCAATCATGTGCGAGCAAGCACGCAGATGGGTTTTGGAATCTTATGATGACATTGATGAGTGGAAAGAGTACGTATAATTTGGTGCACTTTTCATAACGATCATCATAAATATGTCAACTTCTAGATTTTCCTTTATTTTTTATTTCATGGCATCTTTGCACATTCGTAGGAAGCATAAGATTTATACCAAGGGCTACACTTCAGGGGGTCAAAGGAGGAGAGGGACCATAACATCTAAAAAGCCATTACGGTTCATTCCATTGTTAAGGCGACAAGTATGAATTTGACTTGTATTTATTATAAGATATGTGTATTTTTTGTATTGATTCTATATTAGTATATACATATATCATTGTCAGCATACCAGCTAGAAAATGAGATGCTAGAAAACGAGAAGGTGTTAGTCTTAAAGAGGTTAGCAGACGGTCCAGACCATAATGCAATATCTTATAAAGTCTATCAAACTAATGGTTTTGTATTTCATACAAAAGGATTGGAAAGTAACACGACAACACAAAATTGCGGGGTTATAATGAAGGTGATCACGACATTTATATCACGTAAAAGTGATTCCAATGGGGTGGAAGATGAAACTACGTAATATGGAGTGCTCAAAGATATTTTAGAGCTAGACTATATTGACTTTCAGCAAATAGTATTCTATTGTGATTGGGTACGAATAGAGGACAAGGTTAACAGTTGTGTTATTGATCCCGAAACTAACCTAATATATGCGAACTTGGAAAACCCCAAAAGAATTTTAAAAGAAGAGGATGAGCCATTTATACTCACATCTCATGAATTTTATTACAAAGATTTGACGAGGAGTGATTATTGGCATGTTTTCTTAGATGCCCCAAAGAAATTGACTCGAGATGTAGACGCGTATGAAGATCTACTAGTGTTTAAGGGTACAACGCATGAAGGTTCCTTAGATTTTACATTAGCAGGAGAGGTTATGGATGAAGAATAAGAGAGTACTGAAGGGTTATGGGTGCAAGAAACTGAACAAATTTGTTAACTATTTTAAGATAGAATAATATTATATTTAATAAATTATGAGATAATTTAAAGACTGGCATTCTCAATTTTTCTTATTCATGAACTTGTCATATAGTGATTTTAAATTTCAGTAGAATATTATCCCATATTGTGGTAAAAAAATTGGTTTTTTAAATAAATTTTTTTTTTATCTAATTTTATAACTACTATTTTTTAGTGACATGGCCCAAATCGAGGGAAAAAAAGTGATTAGTTTTAATGAATATGCGCAACCAATTGGAGAAAATGGTACCAAGTTTATCTCTAATATTGGTGGCTTGATGAGAACACACAGTCTTATTTTTTATGAGTTCTAGATATTTGTGCCTGACCATCACAAGGAAGCAATTTGGAAAAAAGTGACAGTAAATTGTTGGCCTTATATTAAGAATTTCTCAGTATCTTATGTTTTAAAAATATCAAATAATCTTATGAGATGATGAGTACGATGTCCCACATACATGAAAGGGAATGATCTCGTAAGGGCTCAGCGGTTGAGGTGTAATCGCAATTCCAAATATCAAAAGCTTAACTATGATCCATATCCCAATGATGAGGTAAGATTGGTAAATATTTCTTGAGTTGCAAAGAGAACCCAGAGTAATAGCTCATCGAGAATGGGGCATGGCTACGAGGAAGGCTATGAAGAGGCCACATACATCTGGTAGACGTAGAAGTGGAAGAATAATTGAAAGATTGGTAACTGTGCTAATATATATATTTTTAAGTAATATAGATGTTTTTGTTTGAGATTACACTTTTACTTGACTTTTACAGAGGAAGAAAAATCCTAAAGTACCAATTTTTAGGACAGATGTGTACTTGGCTACACATACGAGAGCTGACGGATCTTCTCTTACACCAGAGCTTGATGTTGAGCTAGTAATCATTAATACAACTACTTAATAAATTTCAAATTGATCATCAATATGAAATAAGCTTAAGTCTTTTGGTTTTAATATCATTTACAGGAGAAAATAAGAAACATTTGTATCGCTGAACCTGAGATAGTCAACTTAGACATAGACAACGATCCCGTTGTACAAGTTTATGGTAAAGATACTAAGGGTCGTGCACGAGCATGCGGACTCAATATTTCCTAGGAGGAAGTATTATCATCATATCACCTCAGAGATCAACTACTTCAGGAGAAAACTGCGCGCTTGACTTTTGAGGATGATTTGGTTCATGTCAACGACATACTTACAACAATGGATAAAAAACTTTCAAGTTTGGCGGCGGGAAGGTAAGCTACTTTTGGCTCTGTAACTTTCAATGTAAGAATATATCCCACTTAATAAATCCTCAAGATTGTTGTAATTAGTTATTTTCATTTATTATTATTATTTATTTATTAAATAATATCTGCATCTTACTCGAGCTTTTATCTTTCTTAAAATGAAAGGCTATAAAGTTTCCTTTAAGCATGCGTCCATCATCACCGATTGCTTTATCAGGCAAAGAACGCCCTTGCGAGCTACTGTACTTCACTTGTAAAATCGTTGTAAGCGGGAGAGCTATAGGAGATTCACATTTTACTGTGTACAATGTAATTATTGATGATGTGACGTACAATCCAAACATTGATTTAGCAGATAGCGACCCTTCACTATCGTCACTCAACGATGTAGAATTGGGAACAAGGATTGTTTGGGCAAAGATGTTGACATGCTTCTTTAATTAGATTGGTAGGTTGCAGTCAATTTGGAATCCTATATAAGAAATATTTACATTATGCAAATTGATGTATATGCATTTTTTTCTTGCAGTTGGTAGTACTTGTGCTTCTCTTGGATTTGATCATAATAAGAGCACTTTTTTCATGTCTCATTTTGTTTACTCGCACAGACTTATGTTAAGGTGATTTTGAGAATGGTTAAGTATATTATAGATTTAATCTTGGTTTGGGTTTCTAATTTTAAGATTTAATTATGCTACTATTTTTTGGTATATGCATGTGTTATTAGAGCATGTGAAGATATATGTTGAAGGAGCAGTGTGAATATATTGTGCTCTTTTTGGTCCCTGTACTCTCTGAAAGATTCAAAAGAGTCTAATTGGAGCTTCAAGTAAAAGGTAATCTTTAAAATTTGTTTTTTCCTAACGCAGACCACTAATATGACTCATGATTTGTTTTGAGGTTACTATAGTAGAAAGGATATGAAGTTCTAATTATTTCTTTCCCATTGACTAATGACCATTGCTCAAATTGTGAAGCACAAGGTAATTCATATCCTCGCTTTTCATTTATGATATCCAAGTAATTCATATTTTGAGCTCTAAAATGGGAAGTACTATTTTTCAAACTCAACAGAACATGGTCTTGACAATACCATATAGTTCAAATGGAAAAACATGCAAGACGTGGGGCAAGTAAGATTATTAGAAATCAAGTTGGATTTTACATTCCTATTAGTTTGTTCGTTTATTAATTTAAACTTTGCAATTCGGTAAACAGGATAGTTGTATAGAAAATTCTTGGTTTGAAGTGCTCTCAGTACTACACATGATGGCAATCATGCTATTCCCAAAAGCCAACTCATTGCTTGTTAGTAAGAATCTCATGAATGCAAGTGAAAGAAATGTATAAGAGGGTTTGCTCTGAAATCTATATCAGATAATTAGTTATTCTATAGTGGATCCGGCCTTAATATGTGTAATATAAAAAATTCTTTATGATTATCATTTCCAAATTGCAAGAAAGATTTTATTGATCAATTGCTGAAGGCATCTAGGTACTTAGAATTCTGTGTGAATCATATAATGGGTCATCTGCCAAAAGAGATTAAGTAAGTTATATTGATGAGTATATTTTTTTCTTTTGGTTATATTCAATGTCACTGTAAGTTTATTTGTAAACGATTTTTGTAGGACTAGGTTGCCGAGAAATCTGCAGGAGGGTGTTTTGGAGGCTATTTCCATCCAAGCTCTTGGTCAAGTATGTCTTCATAAATTTTCATATATTTGTTGTAACGTACGTTAATATTATGAGTCAACTTATTGGTCATTCTAATACAGGGGACAAAACTGCAGCTAGGTTTGGCAATTGAAAGTCAAACTGCAACTTTGTTTGCCAAGAAGAGGTTGGCCTAAGAAAAACTAATTTATTTTGCTCATGTTTATCTTAAAGCTTTGTTTGGACTCAGGTTTCATATGGCTATTTTTCCTAGGTAGCCTAACCAACATGAAAAATTACCCTTGCAGGGCTTCACTATAAACAGATGCATTTCAAGTAATGGCCCGGATAGGGCAACTGTTTCTCATCTTTAAGTCTAGTTCTGATCAGAATTTAACTGTTTAATAGTGTTAGACACACCTAAACTAAGCCAAACCTAATTTAATACAGTGACAGTCTTTTTTTCTAAACTTTTGTGAGTTTCTATATTTTGAAGGTCAGTTAAACGTTATTATGCACCTAAAAATCTCAGACGTGCTTCTTAAATTCAAAGAGATGTACTTGAGCCTTATGCACATACGCCTTCCCTTTTATTTATGAAATACCTATCAAGCTGTGCTGGAGCCTGAAGATACCCGTGGAGTTGGAATACATTAGCTGGTTCAAATGTTGTTGTGAACCAAGATTTTAAATCCAGCGCCAAAGTTCAAACCCCTACAAGGTTTATTTAAAATTGGACTTTAAGTTAAGCTTAAACAAACAAAAAAATAAATCAAGATTTGTCAAAGACACACATATCTCTCTCTCAATTCCTTGATCATCGCTTAGCGATGCTTCGATCTGGGTTCTATTCCTACGATTATGCCATGTGAGATATCCCTTGCTCCTTGTTCTCAGATCCAACTTTTATCTTTCATTTCTACATCTCTAATGAGTAATGATACCACTAATCATCTCACTTCTCACATCTCTCCCACTACCAGTAAGAGAAACCTCTCTTCTTTTGTTCTTTCTATAATAGTTTTTCTCTAATGAATTTGTTTTTGCCGCTTGTTGTAGGATGCTGAAAGATGGTATTCACATCATCATCAATTTCCAGGAATACTTATGACAATGCCATATTCAAGAAGAAGAACAAACTCAATATTATAGTGATTGCGGTCTTTGTTCCATAAATGCAAATTCCAGTAGAATCTGATGCTCAAAGAGCTCTTACAGATTTAGTGCCTCAAGATCTCGTTAATAAGCTGTCACCACTTCGTAATCAAATCGTCTCAATCACTGACAATAAAGGTAAATTCCCAAATAGAAGATACATTTTTTTGATTACCCATTAATTACATTTTTCTCTGAATCTAGTTGGTATAATTACTCGGTCTTTTGAAAATTATAATTATCAACAATATTATGATCAAGTTAGAATAAAGAAGACTTCTAAGAGTCCTAAACTTATATTCATGAAAATTATACAATTTTGATTCGTAACTCTGTATGTTAAATATGACACTCACCGGCTAACCTCTGTACTTTGCCCCGCTTTCGACTATGCGAGAGCTAGTAGTCGTAGTATTGGTGCTTGCTTATGAAGTATTTTATATTTTGAAATATGTTGCTTGCAAATTATTAGTTTCTAAAAGTGAATTTCATCTTGTAGGTGGATCTGCTTTGTCTGAACTGCAGCGTGCTCTTTAGTAATACTTGCCTATTGTGCTTGGACTAACTAAGAATGGTTTTAGACCTCATTTTTCACTTTTGATATCCAAGTAATTCATATTTCGAGCTCTAAAATAGGAACTAGTATTTGTCATACTCAACATAACAAGGTCTTGACAATACCATAGAGTACAAATAGAAAAGCTTACAAGTCATGGGGCAAGTAAGAACATTACAAATCAAATTGGATTTTACATTCCCATTAGTTTGTTTGATTACTAATTTAAACTTTGCAATTTGGTAAGCATGAAAGCTGTATAGCAAATTCTTGGTTTGAAGTGCTCTCTGTACTACACATGATGGCAATCCTATTATTCTCGGAAGCCAACTCCTTGCTTGTTCGTAAGAATCTCATGGATGAAAGTAAATGAAATATACCAGAGGGTTTCTTCTTAAATCTATATCAGAGTCATAGTTATTTTATAGTGGATCCGACCTAAATATGTGCGATATAACATATTCTTTATGATTATCATTACCAGATTGCAAGAATGATACTATTGATCTATTGCTGAAGGCATCTGGGTACTTAGAATTCTGTGTGAACCATATAGTGGGCCGCCTACCAAAAGAGATTAAGTAAGTTATATTGATGAGTCTATTTTTTTTTCTTTTTGTTGTATTCAATGTCGCTGTAAGCTTATTTGTAAATGATTTTTGTAGGACTAAGTTGCCGAGAGATCTGTAGGAGGGTGTTTTGGAGACTATTTCTATCCAAGCTCTTGGTCAAGTATGTTTTCTTAAATTCCAATATATTTGTTTCAACGTGCGTTAATATTATGAGTCAACTTATTGTTCATGCCAATGCAAGGGACAAAAATGCAACTAGGTTTGGCTATTGAAAGTCAAACTGGCACTTTGTCCATCAAGAGGAGGTTGGCCTATGAATAACTTAGTTTTTTTGCTCAGGTTAGTCTAAAAGTATTAGAAATACTGGAAAAAACCCAAGTAATTAATATGTTGAACTATAAAACCAAGTACCAAAGGCAATGATGGAAGTGGTATACCTTTAAGACCAGAGCAAAATCCCTACTGGTAATGATGATCAAGCTCTCATTATAAGCAAAAGAAAATACTAATTGATAATTTATCTATAAATGTAAAGAAGAAATTAAGAGAACTTCCATCTGTAATTACTAAAATTGTAAGTATAAGTATTGTGTAAATTTGTGTAAAATGGGTTGAATTTAATTTTGTGGAGTCTATTCAAGTGCAGGTACCAGAATTATGGGATCTCTTCCCCAGGCTATACATGTGAGTTCCTTGCTGCCATTTATTTGATTTTTGAAACATGTTACATATTTGATTCCTTGTTACCATTGATTTACTTGTTGATTTCAATCTGATTATTGTTTTAACCCAGGATTATGAGCTTTGTAATCACGATATGTCTGAAGCGTTCACTTTCTTTGGCTTGGCTTAAATGTCTCAGCTTGCATATGTTAATCTCTTGAACTCTAAAGTTAGTCTTCATTCTTCAGCTTCAAATTGTAAGTTCTACTTCTGATAGTATTTTGTATTTGCATGCTCCAAATTGTCTTTCACATTATTCACATTTTATGTTTGTGGTTTCTCATATTTTGTTTGTACTTACCTTAGGTTCTCTATTGATGGTGAGGGTGATTGATATGTTGATATTCCAAGAGTATATAATATTCCAAGAGTTCTTAGGAATTTCAAAGTTCGAGCATGCAAATATTAAATGTTTATTTTCCATGAGAAACAAGTTGTTCAAAGAAGACTTAGCCTCTGAGATTGTGGTTATGGATGGAAAAAGTTTCTTTATTACTGATTCCAATCTTATGTATTGGTAACAATTTTTTTGATAATGATATTTAAAATATTTTAATTAATAAATTTTTTTATTTCAGTATAATATTACATTTTTGTAATGAATCAAAATAGGGAATATTTTTTGTTGAAATTATTTATGATATTTTCAACTGCTTTGGCCTTCGTTTCTCTCTATTAATGTTAGCCACAAAAATGACGAGTTTGCTTAGTCATATTTTGGCAACTGTTAGGGCTGACGTTGTTATGTAATCGAGGGTGGTACTCCATCGCTAATTGTGAAAGTAACATGGCTTTGGAGGGGAAAAAATGGTAATATACTATAGTCCCATTTCTGCGACAGACTGGTTTAGTCGTTAATGCTTTGTATGAAAAGGGAAAAAATGACGGCTCGTGTTGTCGTAATTTATCGACATGTATGAGTAGTCGCAATGTCTAAAAAACTGACGACCAATAGCGACGCAAAAAAATGCGGCTAACAAACGTTAATGGGTAAAGTGACGGCAATTCCCCTCGTTTTTAAGTAAAAATGATGGACTACTGCCCTCATTTTTTAACCTTTTTGTTACAGTATAACTAATTAATATAGTAAAGAGAAAATAGGGTGTCAATCCACAAAATGGTATGTTCGGCCAAATAAAATTTTGGGGAAATGAGGTTTTCTTTTGTAGGAAATCAACAATAAACTAGGTATTCTAATTCAAATATTAAGGTTAACTAGACCTTTGTATTTGATCCTATATTAGCATATTAGGTATTAATTATTATGGTTTTGGTTTTCTCCTTAAATTATCTCATTTGAATCGGATTTGAGAGGATTTAAAGTTCTTTTCTGATCTCTCCGTAAGGAATAAATTTTAGAGCTCAACCTGTCAAGGTCTAAGCTCAAGCTTTTGGTTGGAGATTGTAATAACATATTTTTTGGGAGAATAATCTTTGCCAATATTTTTGTTAGGATTATACAATTTTAACCTTAAGCATATAGGATTTTACGTGGAAACTTAGTAAAGTATAAGAAAAACTACAACTTCGATGAGGGTTTTGGTATAAAATCCAATAATTTGCAAGTTATTACAATTGCTGATTGGTAAGGACGTAACAATGTTTGGTTAGGAGAGTTGCGGATCCGATTAACATATTCTCTGCCTGTATTTATAGTAGATACAGGTAGTTACAAAAATAAAACATTTTCCTATTTTGGCCGGTAGTGGGTGAACTTCACGAATCTCCCAGCAACGGCTCTATTTAACCAAGCATAATGGCTACTTCAGTGGGTCGAGCTCTGTATTCGCAGATATGACATCTTCTCTAATGATGAAATATCTTCTATTAATTTCCATTAGCATCTCCTTATCGAATCTGGGAAATATGCTACTACAATTACCCCATTCTTGACATAATTATATGTTGATGCATTGACAAGAACATCAGAATATGAATAGGTTATCGAATGCTTTAGAAGTCAGTGTCATGTCATTTTCGAGGTGAAGGTCAAAGGAATCTGGTCATGTAATTTTCTCGATGAGCATTTATAGCAGGTTGTTGGACTGTGGTATCTGTGAAGGTGAAGGTAAGGCTATAAATAGATTGGGAAGGGGGAAATGGTTGTTCAAAAGTTTGTGAAGGAAAGTAGGTTGTGATGGTGACGACACATATTCAGGTATGGCACAATGAGTTTTTGGAGCATGTGGACGTGAAGTATGGTGGGCTAAAAGTATTTTACTTTGGCCTGTTGTCGCTGTTTTCTTATTATCTGAAGCCGATAGTGATGAGATTTGCAGAAATGACGGAGAAGGAGGAAAAAATCACCGAAAATCAGTGTTCTTTTTAGTGTCAGTTTTATTTTATGTTATTGACGGCTTCGGAATGCATCGAGTATCTTTACGAATTAGCCACTGCTCACGTATAGAACGAAGATGCTTTGGCGGGCAGGGATACCTGTGGAAGTTTCTTCGAGCACTATCATCTCTGCAATCCCCTCGGGTTGTAAGATGGTGGTGGTTATAGAGGAGGAAGGTGTGACTATTTTTCCTTCGTGGGAGAATATATCACACGAAGGATGTAAAGTATCTTGTAGTGTGAGTTTTAATTTAATCGAAGTAAAGATTCTCGAATGTAAAATGTAACAGTTACATTTATGAAATAAAATCTTGTTGCAGATTTTATATTGATAAAATATCTTGGTACCTCAAATGAAATGGAATAAATGTTGACTGTCGAGTTATGTTACTTCGAGATACAATTAGATCGTGGCGAAAAAGGTCGAGCTACCTGTTTCAAACAATAGTAGGATCTCGAAGTGGTAAGTGTGGACTGTGTAGGGCCCGTAAATGGTTCCCTAGGAGGTGTAATTGGCTAGGTAGTTGGGGGTCAAGTGGTAGTCATTGATGTCTTTGACTCTTGAGAGTTGTGTCACTTGGAGTTGTCATATAAATACCCCTTATATTTGTGAAGAAGTCATTTGGTTGCCAGAGAAGATGGTTAAGGCGAGGGCATAACTGCTTAAAGGGGAGTTTTCCAACTGTGTGTACTTCAATTATTGGGAATTGCTAGAACAGTATTTCGGCAAGCTTTATGTAAATGGGCTGCCGTTGGCGCCGGTGGAGCCTAACTGCAAAGAGATAAATGAAGTAAAGGTGATGGTGGGCGAGGAGGATTACTTGTTTCACAACCAATTTTAATATTTAAGTCCTCCCGAACGCGTTGGTAGGATAAGGACTCGAGCGAAGGCGTTGGTGAAGAAAGAAGATGTTGTCGCTGGTCGGAGTTGTTGAAAAGCAAATTCATTGGCTTCCATGGCTTGTAAGAAATGAGTAACCTTGTACTGTGTTGTTTGAATTAAATAAATGACTTTATTTTGTCTGATTTTTTAATCGACTTCCATAATACCAAAATGTTTTTGAAGTATTACTGTGTATATTTTAACTATTTTCTCAAATGTGTTTAGAATTGTGATGTATACAATTTTTGGTCGTTGTGTTGTCTAACTTATTTTGAATTTTAAATTGCTTTTATAACTGTCCTGTAAATAAAGGAAGGGATTTAGAAAAGGAAAGATGTATAAAAGTTTAGGGAGAAAAATGGCTTGGTGTTCTCATGTAGGTAATGTTTTAAGGTACAAGGAATTGGATGTACAATCTTAGTTTGTTAACATAAGAGTTACTTTGGCGAGGATGGATATAACAGAGGAGTTAAAGGGAGATATTGATGGATTGGAACAACAATACCTGGGGAGATCAAGGCATTACGCTCGAGTATTAGAACGGCCGCGAAGGGGTGTGATAAGTAGTTGCATGGGGCCTATAAATAAGCCCGTGGTTAGCGACTGTTCGCACACCACTGATTCTCAAAAAATCTATTTAAGTTCTAACTTTTGGTGCTCATTTTTTGCGTTGTTGTCAACTATTGGGAATGAGGAGATTAGTATGTTGATTCAGAGGGCTAAAATTACAAAGCAAAAGGATACAGAAGTAGAGCAACTTCATGGTTAGCGACTGTGTGGATATTTCTCTTTCACTTTAATATCTCATTAAATATTATGCGATTCTATTTAAACCCTATGTAGATAGAACATGGTGGATATAATGTTGGAAGTAATTTGAGTTTTTTTTTTGTGATGGAAGAAATCAAAAAAATACAGTTCTAGGGTTTTTGCTAAATTTCTTGTGATATGGATTGATGGGGATGTGATTGTTGGTGGGATGGTATTGAAAGTGATCGAGTTATTTGGAGGAAGGGGTTGGTGGTAATGAAAATGATGAGGGAAGAGATTATGTTTTGATCACCGCCGTGATTGCGGCGTGACTTTGGGTTTGTTTGTCGTGATATTAAGATTGGATGATTCTTTGGAAGTTGGAGCACCAAATTTCTTGCTAAATGGCTAGATTTCATATCGGAAAGTGTGTAAATTAAAATTTTTTGAGCTCGGCTTGCTTTGGCGAGAAATCTTTGTACTGCCAAAGTATTTTTGAGAAGTTAATGCTTCGTGTAATTCCAGTACAAGATGTTAGGGACAGATATATAGTTGTCGATGTTAGGAGTTAGTAAAAATATGAAATAAATCCTCTATCGATAACTGAATGTAGTAACATGTGAATCAGATAGGTATAAAAAAATGATGGGTTGGAGATTAAACTCAACAACAATATTGATACTAGCATATGAAGTTATATAATGTATCATATATGATATTATACTAACTTGAAAAAGGGAATCTAATTTTTAGGTTCATAAAAATGGCTGAACTTATCCAAACGATGTTAAAGAAGGAATATTCACCAACCTCGTAGACGTAGAAGCACTCCTAATTGATGTAACAACATGTATCCAAAAGTTGGGTGTGTGGTATAGGGTTGGTTCGAGTAGCACGGATGTGGCAAGTATTGATCAATTGAAGCTGGCACCCTAGGTGGTAGAAGTGCCAGAAGAGGAGGTAGTGATGGTGGAGAGGAAGATGTCAAAGGGGAAGAAGGGTGTGTTACGGTGAGGCCCCTAAAATAATTAAAAATTTTAAGTTTTAAAGTGAAGTATGGTATTCCTAAGGACATTAGTTTTGGGGAATGCCATTATGAGATGATAGATCAAGAAATTATTTTGGATGACATTCTTGTCCATCGAAAACAGATAAAAAAGGGGTTAAATCTGCCTCTTCAAGCAGACCAGAAGAGGTTCTTGAATTTTTTTGATGTGGAACCTGGTCAGTTCAATCCCAATGTTTATGATCTCTTCCGTGTAGTGGGAGTGATAAATACTCAATTAAAGGTAAGAAGGGATTAGCTTACACACTCAAACAAATCCATAGAAGTTAGGGTATAGGTACTTGACGAGGTTCTTGAAGAGACCCCTCTTTTATGAAATGGTATCGACAGGGCGGGAAATATTTTGATGAATGTCTCCTTGTCTTGGGGAATAATGAGTTTGATAAGGAAAATTTAGGGGAGCCTCTGAAAAGGAAGACTTTCCACTTAGTTGTATGTTTAGGTAATTTGTATGTCGAAGTTTTGTCCCGTATTGGTTGAAATTGGTGTCTAACATTTGGTCATTTATCTTCATGCAACTTTGAAGGAGATCGATAGAAATTCAATTGCTTTTGAAAAGTTATACAACATCAGGAAGGGTTACTTTTGTCGGATCGACAATTTGGTTGTTGATCAAGATAAAGTGGACGGTCTTTTTCAAGATGCTGGTTTTAAGAGAACTCGAGCTAACATAGCTAAAATCTTGGTTATCGACGGTAAATTGTCAGCCAAGAACAGGAGGGCTGCAGATTCTATATTGCCTCTTGAGAATCCTTATCTGAGTGGTTATACCACTGATTTTATGACTACAGAGAGGGAGGCCCTGTTGCCTAAAACCTTTTAGAAGAGTAAGAAGAAGAGGGCTGGCAACCAGCCTGCTCCTAGGGCTCCTCTACCAAAGAGGGCATCTCGACAATATTCTATGATGGAGGGAGAAAAGGTGGATGTTCTATCATCTGGGACTGCAGATGGTCGACCTCCAAAGGCGGCCACCTAACTACAGATGAAGAAACAGGTATCCACGGGTTCGACAAAAAATCAGCTGGGCGAGGATTCTGAGGTTAAGGTCCAACGGACCATTGAAGCATATATCGCAGGGACAACATCTCTCAAGGAGGAGTTTGATGACTGCTTAGTAGGAGCAAAAGGTCTATCATCATTTATCATCGAAGGCCACAAAATTTTGAACAAGGATAGAAATTTTTCATGTTTGCTTCGATTAAAGAATTTGGTTCCTCAATCAAGAACTCATATAATGACTCTGTTGCAGATCAAGAAGTTGCTAGTCAAAGGGAAACCTCATATCCTTAGTGCTGGGACATTGGCAAACTGGCTTCTCACTTACAAGAGTATCGAGAAGGAGTTGGTGAAGGAGAAAGAGGATCTTCTCCTGGAGAAAGAAAGGCTAGAGGCGAAGGTGGAGAAGTTAAAGCTTGGGGCCGAGAAGGTAATGGAGGCGGCTATTCGCGAGGCAAAAAAAGCTTAGGATATGGAGAAGAGGAAAGAAATCGAACAGATAAGGGCCAATCTAGAAAAGGAGAGAGAGAGAAGGCTTTGGTATTGCAGAAGACGAAATTCAAGGGAGATGTTCGGGAACAGATTCTTTCTTCTAAGAGGACAATGGAGGTGGAACATTCCAAAGTCCTCAACGAGGTGGAGGCTGAAGCTGACCGAGTTAATATCGAATCCCTCAAGCGTATGAAGGCTAATTTATCTGAGCAATTTAATACTATGGAAGAGAGTAAATATTTTTATAAAAGGTTAGCTGTTGCTGGTAACCAGTTTTTTCTAGATTATGATTTGGAGGGTGAAGCTTTTAAGGTACTTGCTACTACCATTCCCAAAGGTACTTTTCCTGAGGAAGTATTGGATGATCTGACTCCTGGTCTCCCAATCATGGTTGATACTCCGATTTCTCCTTCTGTAGAATAGAAAGTATTTTTTGAAAAAAAATTAGTGCTAATGATTGATGTGCAAGTGGTCGATTGGACTGAAACAATTTATTGTTTTTTGTTTTGAATGTTTAAGTTATGATATAGCTGTCTATCAAATAATGTGTTTGAAGTAATTAATTAAGATGCATAAATTTTTTGGAAAAAATAATACGCTAATTCTTTCGATTCGACGAAATGGATAGCATTATTTACTAATGCAAATAATATGCATAGTGTTGCATTGTGCAAGAAGTTGAGCTGATGTAAAGAGGGTAATGTAATGGCTCTATGAATTAAGAATGATGACCAAATATTGTTCCTCTTTCGGATATATGGGTTTTGAGAAAAAGGACAAAGCATGACATGTTTTGTTCGATAAATAATGAATTGCAAACAAAGTTATTTGTGGTACTTACTTGGCAAGTATGTACCGATACTAAGAAAATGTATAACTAAAAGATGTAATTGGCAGTAAAGATGTCTTTATTAGAATTATGCGAAAGAGGTTACAGCAGTTATCAGTAGAACATTTTTAGATGGGTTGTATTCCATGGATATTCAAGTTTTACTTCTTTTTTAGTCATTAACCACTATGTCCCACTACCGTTCTTGTCACCGATAATATATGGCCCATCCCAATTTTTGACAACTTGCTAGAATTTATAGGTCGGGTACTGTCTTGGATGTGTCGTAGGACAAGGTCGACGATGAATGTTCATTTTTGGACCTTCAAGTTGTTAGATTTCTTGATAGTGTCATGGTATTGCCCCAAGTTTGCAATGACATGATCTCTAGTTTCTTCGATCCAATTAAAGTTGTAGAGAAGTCCCAGTTCATTTTTCATCTGTGACTTTTCTTCGGGTACTGGGGAGATTGAGATTTGGGGGTATTACTACTTCAGCTCTGAAAGGCCATCATAAATGGTGTACAGCAAGTGGGTGATCGAGGAGTCGTTCGGTATGCCCACAATACACTAGGTAATTGATCAACCTATCTACCCTTTTTTCTCTTCAAGGCGCTTACGTAACCTTGAATTGATGCTCTTGTTGATGGCTTCATCATGGCCATTTCCTTGAGGATAGTATGATGTTGAAATAGATAGTTGAATCTTGTAATTGTGGAGGAAATTAAGGACTTTTCTATTGATGAATTGTTTGCCATTGTCAGATCGGATCATTTCTAGACAGGCAAATCTGGTTATAATGTATTCCCAAAGAAATTTGATGACTTCATTTTTGTCAGTGTGACATAGTGGTGCAGCTTTGACCCATTTGGTAAAGTAGTCTATTGCCAAAAGAATGAACTTTCGGTTACCCGATGTTGGATGGCCAGAAAACATTTCTAACGTGTAAGTCTAGGACTAGGTTTTTGATGTCATGAGCATGGATTTGGCACTTATAGCATTTTCAGACAAAGTCTTTGCAATCTTGTCACATTTTTTGCTAGTACAACTCTTGAGAGAATGCCCGTTGTGCCAATGATCTTCCCGAGATATGAGATGCGCAGATTCCATCATGAAGTTATCTGATTATAACTTGGTCTTATTTTTGTGAGATGCATTCGATAAGTGGTCCTCCCCCAATGATTCGATATAAGACTTTATTCTAAACTTTGAATCCGGGATATTTTTCTAAGAATGATTAGGCTTATTCCTTATTGCTTGGGAAGATGTTAGAATTGAGGTATGCATATAATTGTCTTCTCCAATCTTTAAGATCTTCATGGCT
This sequence comes from Kingdonia uniflora, assembly GCA_014058105.1. Classification (NCBI taxonomy): domain Eukaryota; kingdom Viridiplantae; phylum Streptophyta; class Magnoliopsida; order Ranunculales; family Circaeasteraceae; genus Kingdonia; species Kingdonia uniflora. Next base: position 775,256 of record JACGCM010000750.1, read on the forward strand.
AACGTTGAGACTTGAATGTTCGATGGCCTTGATGTCCAAAGTTCTTTTTTTACTATCTTTGAGTATTGCAGCAATGTATACTAATGCGTCAGTATGGCAGTTTTCAGCTTGAGGGAGATAGAAGATTGTGGTTGTTTTGAATTTTATCATTTTTTCTTCAACCAAAGCTTCGTAGGCAATAATTTTGCCTAATATTTTAAATGTTTTGTAATAATGGTTAGATACGAGTAAGGAATCAACGTAAACGGCTATTTATTCCACTCTCTGTGTAATGGCGAGATCCAGTCCTTGTAGGATAACTTCATACACTGTTTAATTATTAGTGGCATAGAACTTGAGTTTTATAGCTTTCTTAATTCGATGATTGGATGGTGTAACGATGCCGATGCCGATCCCATACCCTCGCGGTCCAACAGATTTGTCAGTAAAGAGTCTCCATCCTGTGCTTCATGACCATCGGTCTAGTTCTGGTATTGAATCATCAGCCAGTACTTCTTCGTGTTCTTCCCATATGGGGTCTCGACTGTAAAATCTGCAAAAAAAGTTGGCTACTACTTGACCTTTGATCGATATTCGAGGCTCGAAGGAGATATCATATTCTCCTAGGAACACAGACCATTGCTGGACTCTCTGGGACTTTTCCTTTTTGGAGAGAACGAGTTTGAGGGGGAATTTGGTGATGACCTTGATGGGGTAGGCTTGAAAGTAAGGTTAAAGTTTTTGACAACTATTCACCAAAGCCAGTAGTTGCTTCTATGTTATTGTATATATTTTCTCAGGTGGCATGAGAGTTTTGTTGATGAAGTAGATGGGCTTTTCCACACTACCGTCTTCTTGAATAAGGACAGAACTAATAGAGTCATTTCTGGTCGATAAGTACATTGTTAGTGCTTTGACATCAACATGAGTACTCATTATACGAGGATGCCCCATGTATCTCTTGAGATCATTGAAACCTAATTCATAGTGAGGGGTCCAAATGATTTATTTGTGTTGCTTTTTGGACATTGGAGCTGGATTTCCATGGAGAAGGTGGTAAAGAAGTTTACATCGATCAGATGACTTGGAAATGAACCTGTGAAAAGCTATAATCTTGCCAACAAGCTTTTGTACATCTTTTTTGGCTCGAGGAGATGGCATTGCCATGTGTGCTTTGATTTGTACTGGATCGATTTCTATTCCCCTTTTACTAACCAAATGACCCAGAAATTTACCTAATGCAACACCGAATTAGTATTTTTAAGGGTTGAGTTACATTTGGCAAATACAAAGGATATCGAAGATGGTCCGTAGGCTGTTGCAATGATCTTCTCGCCTTTAGCTTTTACAGATCACTTCGTCGATGTATAAATCCATGATTTTGACCAAATGATCTTTGAACATTTTAGTGACAAGTCATTGATAAGTGGTTCCTACATTCTTTAATCCAAAAGGCATTACTGTGTAACAGTAGCGACCTCTTTCCATAACAAATACTATCTATTTTTTGTCTTCTTCGGAAAGAGGAACCTGATTGTAACCAAAATCTACGTCCATCATTAAGAGAAGTTCGTGTCGCACTACAGAGTCGAGGAGTTGAGGGATTGGAGGGAGAGGAAAATTATCCTTCGGTGTGAACTTGCTTGGCTCTGTAAAGTCGACACAGACCCTGATTTTCCAAATATTCTTTAGGACTATCACAATATTTGAGACCTATTTAGGGTATTTGGCTTTTTGAATGAATCTTACATGAAGGATCTTACCTATTTCTTTATTCACGGCTTTGTGAAGGCAGGGGGTAAATTACAACATTTTTGCACCACTACTTTACTGTCTGGATGGAGGTTAAGCTTGTGGCATGCTATCGAGGAATCGATGCCGGGCATTTCATGAAAAGACCATGCAAAGATATCAACATTTTTCTTTAAAAGCTGTACCAAGGTTTTATTTTCATCAGATGACAGTCTTGAGCCAATAAAGGTATTTATTCGCTGTCCGTCAAGTTTGACGGATTTTACCACCTCAATTGCATGTGTCTCGAATGTTGGAGGCATCTCCTACTGTAATTGCTATGCTTTAGTTATGCTGTGTGGGTGTTGGTGGTGGTATTTTCGCACATACGTGCTACAGCTTGACTCCCTTCGATTTCATAGATTCCATGATCCGCTGGAAATTGTAAGGCCAGATGATTTTTCGATGGTACTACCTAAATAGAATAATGCCAACTTCGACTTAAGATTCCCAAATACTTTGATTTAGCATCTATGATAATGAATTTGACAAAAGTAGTTTCTGGTCCTGCCTGAACTGGTAGTATGATTTCTCCCATGGCAGATTCTTTGGAACTGTTAAACCCTGTAATAATAGTTGTTGAAGCTTTGACTGAATCCTTGAGGCCTAGAACATCAATATCCCTCTTGAATAAAACGTCTGCTGCACTTCCTGTATCAACAAGAAGTGTGTGTAGGTAGTCATAACCTACTTGGGGCATTATGACCAGTGGGTTATCATGATGGTACATGACATGGCTGGTGTCGTAGTCTTTGAAAGAAATATGATATTAAAATTTAGCCTTGCTGAAGCTGGAGTGAATGACTGAGAAGCTTTTCATCTTATCCTTTTTAGACCGTTCCAATTCAATTTCGTTATTAACAATATCGATCATTTCTGTCACTGTCTTGGGCTTGTGTAAGGTAAGCTCTTCTTGAATTATGGAATCGATGTGGAGTGCGGAAGTAAATGCTGGAACAATAATTTTCGGATCTGAATTCCTAATTTTCCTTGTTACCTGCAGAAAATGCTTGTAAAAACTTGCCAAGGTCTCTTTCGTACCATGCTCGAAATAGAATACAGAGTCCACTGTGATTTCTTATTACTTAGCATGAGCATAGTTTAACTCAAAGGGGCGCTATAGTTGGCTGGATGTAGTGATAGAATCTTCAGGAATAGTATGAAACCATCTGGAAAGTTCTTCCTTAAGGCTTAAGTTAAATAATCGACAAAGCATGTGATCAAGTTTAAAGTATAATCCAACTACTGTTTTGAAGTGGCAGATGTGGGTGAGAGGGTTAGTGAGGCCTGGATATTGATGAAAATTTGGTATGTAGAAATTTTCTAAGATGGGCATGGCTTGAAGATGGAGAGAAATTGGGTTTATCTCAATCCTATCGAGAACAGATCTATGGCCTGGATTGTATGAATGTATGGCTTGGATCCCATTGTTCATGTCACCTAAGGTAATAAATTGCTGTAAAGTATTTGGTGCGGCTGCAACTTAAGGAACAAAGTTACCCCATCTTTCAGATCCTAACCTGTCTCTCACTAGTCATCTCACCGGTGGTGAGGGAGTTTGGTAGCATGTACATCAACTTCCTTGAGTTTTCGATACTGAGGATGTGAATCCAAAATGTCGAGAAGCTCTTTCTAGATTCCTTGATCTGGATCGAGAAGTTCGAACTCGTTCCTCTCTTGGTAGGTTCTCTTGCTTGCTTCCACGGGAGCGATGATCACTCTAGGCTTGGGGAGGTGAATATTGATGGCCAGTAAGCTGATCTTGATGTCTTTTTAAATTCTCCATTTCTTTATGATGTGTCTAACTTTGTTGATTCAGCGCTTTTCTCCTCTCGTCTCATTCAACTTAAAGAGCTTGGGAATAGATTTGCTGATCTTATAGCCTCTGGACTCGGTCAGACACCATTTGCTTTTGAAGTTCAATTATGATATTGTGTAGATCTACTATTTTTGGTATGGAGTTAATCTCATGGTTCTTATGTCTACTGGAGGTACTTTGGAGATCCATGTTTGTCATTGGATTATCTAGGATCCCAGGTGGTAAAGAAAAAAAGCGTGGTATTCCCATAGACGGTGCCAATTGCAATAGTGTATCTTCTGAGAGGATAATCTTTGCCAATGCTTTACCTAGGATTATGCTATTTTAACCTTAAGCACACATGATTTTACATGGAAACTCAGTAAAGTTTGAGAAAAACTACGACCTCGAGGAATGTTTTGGTATAAAATCAAATAATTTGCTAGTTATTACAATTACTGATTGGTAAGGATGTAAAAATGTTTGATTAGTAGAGTTGCAGGTCTGATTAACATATTCTCTGCCTGTATTTATAGCAGATATAGGTAGTTAAAGAAATAAAATAGTTTCCTATTTTGGCGGGTAGTGGACGAACTTCGTGGATCTCCCTGCAATAACCCTATTTGACCAAGCATAACGAATACCTCAGTGGGTCGAGCTCTATTGTCGCAGATGCGACATCGTCTTGAATGATGGAATATCTTCGACTAATTTCCATTAGCTTCTATTTATCGAATCTGGGAAATATGCTACCATACTTGCCTTGAGCTTTTCATTCCTTTTGTGAAGACAAAGAAAATACATAGGTCTAGAGTTTACTAAGTGGATTGAGAAATCAATCCCGTATCTATGAGATTGATTTCTCTCTAAGTTTGAACTGCTTTCCACTTCCCCGAACTTGTTGGGCTTTGGAGTGTTGAAGAACAACCCTAATGAGTGATCAAAGACCATAAAGTTAGATCTGTCATCTATAAAAAAATCCTGACATACACTTTTAGGGCTTCCTCCTGGGAAATAGTTGGAGGGAATTAACCCTGCAACATTTTAATAAACAAGATTAATACAAAAAAAATAACTTAACACTATCATAGAAATTAAACTTAAATATTTTAGATACAAACTCAGTTCTCCAGCTCTCCAAAACCCTGCTAAAATAAAAAAATTGGTTTGAGGAAAAAAAACTGATCATTAGATTGGGAAATCCCGATTTTGAAATGTCCTAAATACTCCCCAATCTACTTTTGCAGCGTTGCTTCAGCGTTCATTAAAGATTCCATCTAAATAGACCTCTTAGCGACTTGTACCAGAATATCACGACTTTCGATTCTTGGTGGCCAGTAATTACTTGGCTTTGCTACATGGCCGACAGCGATCACCGGCTAGTGGTAGACCCAATTTTACTAAAATTTAGGTTTTTCTTTGCTTGTCTTGCAGATGATAAATGTAGGGTCATCCTGCGGGTATCTTGTCTCAGTGAGGATTTTTTTGGATATCCCAATTTACCCTTTTATGATGAGCTTGATCTGCTGAACTACCAAAGATCCTCAGACTGATTATAGTATCATTTAAGGTCAGATTTGGCACTCTTTTTATCAAATCATCTCCAGTAAAGTAGAGAACCTGAAAGTGATGTAACTATGCAATAATTTGATAAAAGGGTTTCAGGACGGCAAAAAACACATGATAAAATGGCTTAAATTCAACACAAAACTATTGTTATCAAATACCCTAAAAATCTTCTTTTTGTTTCTCTCGAGTAAAGTAAAATAAAAAATAGATTTTATGCCCTTATTATAGGTTTCATGATTGAATTTAGCCTAAGCAATAATCCTTTAAGCCCCCAGGTTCCCCTGGTGGACGAGTATTGTCTCGTGAGGATTTTTAGTATTTTCCCCAATAAAAATTTACAACTCAATATTTTTAGTGTGTTAAACTAATTATTTTTTTGTCTCGACAACTTTTAATAATCCTTGATATTTTGCAAATAGTTCCCTAAAAAGATCTGAGTTTATTTTTTAACTCAAGAGGTTTTACCAAAATAATTAGGCAAAACTGAGAGGAAAATAAATTATACTACAATGACTACCAATAATATTCTAATTGGTCGAAAGTCCATACCATTTGGTTCTGGGTGCCAGGAATTGGAGTCCCTTCATGACCTAGACTTCTGGCTTACACCATTATCTATTACCTTTTATATTTTGATTGCTTCTCTTCTTTGATTACATTTTTCTTCTTCTTTTTGTATCATATTTGCCATTTTCTAATCCATTTTTCAACTATTCTAGGCAGTGAGTTCATTACTCTCTCTAGATTGATTAAGTATTATTTAATAACTCATATGAACAAATACTATCACTGGTGTGAAGTGTAATTTTTTTTCTAGTTAATTATTAACTTTATTTTTATGAATATCTTTAATATCTATTATAGTATCAAAAGTTTAATTTTTTTCTTTCAATTTTGGCGTATTATTCCATAATTCTATTAAGTAGTCAAAACTCTTAGTGTTCCTTTAATTATTGTAACTACTCAATCTAGAAGATTCATTAGAGTTATTTGCAATCATTGACTAATTGGCTCTACTTTAACATTTATAGTGAGTGTAACGAGTTTTCTAAAATTACATGAAAATGTTTTCATACCCCCAAACGTGCTTTAAACATTGTCCTCAATGTTGAACAGATAGATAAGTGAATGTAAAGTAAAACTAAAATAGGTGAAAGTAAACGTTACTAGTATTTTACCAATAAGATGCCATGAGTAGTAAACTGAAATCAAGAATCTATATTAACTGCAAAATATAACTCTTATGTTCCAGACAGGTACAATACTTTTTCTTTTAAAATAAAGTAGCTAAACTAAAGACAGGCTATATTAAAAAAATAAAATGCATGCCAATTACTCATAATCATGATCTTAGGTACCCATGCCAACTAGATCGTATATGCCGATCACCTCTGGGATATCCTCATCAAAATACTCTATCTTCTCCTCTTTAGGGACTGCCTCATCATCATCATGATGGAAATTTTTATTCTAGAAATTTTTATTCTAGGGACTGCCGAATCATTTTCATGCTCTGGAATCTGACAAGGTGTGGCCTAATAATCTCCACCATGTACCATCTAAACAATATGTATGCAATTCTAACTCCTGCAAAATGTCCAAAGGTTCCAAAAGAACCTTTTTTGCAGCTCGAATTACCAATGGGTCAATAAATTGAATAATAGAAGTGAAGAAACTAATCCTAGTGCAGAATAATGAACTTCATCCCCTCTATGTAGCGCGCTGGGCATAACTGGCCCCAGAACATCTATCTAATAGTAGTGAAGTACAGTGCTTCTCTAGTATGATAATAGCCTATAGATCCATGGGGTTGAATGAATATGCAATCAAATTATATAGAGATATCAAAGAGAAAAATGTTAGTACATAAATAAGCTGAGAAAGCTGAAATTTGGCCTAATGAAACCCTTAATGCATGAGATCAAAACTAAAAAATAGTACGTTCAAAAAACATGTTCTAGGACAGTTTGGAAAGGTTGTAATTTTTTTTTTAATGTAGACGTTCGATTTTTTCCTAAATCATTGTTCAATAGCCTCGGTAATGGTGAAACATATGGTTGAATAGCTTTCACGCATCAAGTGCTACTACAAGGTAAAACATGAATATCTCCTTTAATTTTAACCATATTGCAATAAAAAAAAATTGAAAGAGAATTCAATTATCTACAACTTTGAAGCTTTGATTTTTGGCCAATTACTTATGCTCTGGTCCATATTACTTATTCAAATTGTTGGTAAAAAGCTGACAGTATTATGGTTTATCAGTATTTTAGTATAAAAATTAATTTATACACATATTTAGATGTATAGTGACCCAATTTAAATGTACCATGATGTTTAGATAGAACTTGAGACCACATTCATGTAATAAAAATTGTACATAACATACATTTAGTGGAAAAGAAAATATGCAACACTTTACGTTTCCTTGGACATTTTCTAGACTCGAAAAGGAAAAGCAAATATAATGCAGATTAGAATTGGTCTCAAAGCATCTAAACAACATAGTGAATCTCAAGAATTGCTTCGGGATGTTTTAAATTGACAACGTTGGGTTGGCGGAGCTTGTGATGGTTATTCCTCGTTGTTGTGGGACATACTTCAAAGATGCATCTCCGTGCGAGAGGCAGTGGCGAGAACATCAGTTTGAAGGTTCACATTTTCTTGATAGAATTTTGGTTCATCTTGAGGAGCTTTGCAAGTATAGCACCGCCCCTAGATATGATCCCCATAATGTGGCGTATGGCAGGGTATTGGATATAAATGATATCTTCTTCGGTGGGAAAGGTAGGGATCGGTCTTAGCTCATAGTTTTCTTGAATAAGGAGGTCCAGTTTGTTAGGGTCCAACCCTCATGCACATGTCCAAAACTCATGAATTCATCTACCCAAGGCGAATCTTACATCTTTCTCCCTGATATCTATCGATGAGGCTTGTGAAAAGGCAAGAGCGTCGATACTAACGATGAATTTTGGGATGAGGATTGGGAATACCACTAGGTCGCTCCATCTTACTTACGGCATGGAGATTGCTTTGATGATTGACTCCATCACAGTATGAAGGATGTTGTACAAAGTATCCCTCTCATGAAGATAATAGAGAAAATAAAGGAAGATGTGCTACGTGTCAGTTTGATGAGAGGTGGGATGAATTTTTATTAAGTACCATTTATACACCATGAGTTGGTTGCGATATGGGAAACTCTCATTTATCCTATTATTGATGTGAACACCACTATAAGGCACATCCAAGAGTGCAGCATACCCACAACATGTGGAGATTGCTTCATTGTCGAAGCTAGGTAATGTAATGTTAGTGAGGTAAGAGAGGGTTTGAAACATGAGAAGGTAGTGACAATCCACCCATATGAGTGTTACCATGCATTTCCCCTTATTTGATTTGGAGAGATTCCAATAGAACTAATGAATGGGCTCGGGATAGTACTTAGCCCCCTCCACCTTCAGAACGACCTTCTTTTATGGAAAATGATTTTGGTGTGGCACAATGGAGCATTGGAGATCAACGTCGTCATTAGCTGCCAATCGCCATTGAGAGGCCTTGATCTGGTAGGGATCACAGGTTGGTTAGATCTTTTGTTAAAACTTTAGGGAAAGAGAATAGTTAAAACTGAGGTACAATGGGTGAATACCCCCCTTGTATTTATAGTGGGAGCCTCTTGCAATTTAAATTTTGAATGAGAAAGTGTCATCTTTGTAAATAAGGGAACCTACGGCTGAGCAATGAGGGACCAACTTTTAACCCCATGTCCCATGTGAACCAAATCACATGGATGAGTTACAAAGATTATTTTGATGATTTAAGTGGGAAATTCAAATGCTTTAATTTTGAATTCAAATTTAGAAGTGGAGGGGTATATTTGACATTTGACTCAATCATAACCTTTTAAGTGCTTTATAATTCTACCCAAGTCTTAAATTATATACATCATGGTACTAGATCATGGTATATTTCCCGGTGATGACCTTATCTCACTGAAAATAGTTCTAATTATTAAATAAATAGGCAACTAAATTAAAATGCTAGAGATCATAAAGGTAACTCTTAGCACTTGGGTTACCTTCCAATAAATGTTACGTTTAACATCTTTATACAGACATGCGCTCGCTCAAACTTAAAGTTTGCTAGTACCGTGTATGCTATGTCCTGGTATTTACACCAAGAGATGAGATTAGTGGGCTGTCAAGGTACAACAATCGATGTAGCCATAGAAAGTACTTAAGATCACAAGCGTAACCATTAGGGTATTTATGAATGCTCTCGCTCAGGACGTACTTGGCTTTGGCCAGTTCATGTTATCCATCACACATTTTCTCTATGGATGTAGTTCATTCATAGTATATAGAGGCCTGCTGCAAGAATTGTTGCAACTTAGGATAGTAATTATCTTGGCGGATTCTGCATAAGGTGAACTAAATTGTTAAAATAACTGTCTTAGGTGAACCTTTATATATTTACATGTTGCGAGGGGCCGGCAACAACCTAAGATCATTTTAACTCAGAGTCTACAATAATTAATGCGGGCATGTTTCCTTGAGATAGGGGAAGCAACCCTATAAATCCTACGCTCTAGACTTCGTATCTGAAGGTATAAGGCTGAGTGGAGTCATTTGCCTTGGTATGTTTATACTTGGAACATGACATGTTAGATAACTTAAATGGTATAGGTGGGCATCTTTGCACAACGACGGCCAAAATAGACTACTTTGGGCTATCTTGGCAACCATCCTGTTATAACTATAAAATCCCCCACAGGCTTCAAAATGGTAACATGCGAGCACATCCAAAAATTCCTTATTTGGTATGCATCTATAAATGGTATGATCTTAGCCAATTTTGTAAAGGTATGGCACATCCCATTCAAATTAACCGTTTATAGGAATTCTAAGATGATTTTTATGGACCAATGTCAGGGTGTCTTACCTATCAATAGGTAATTCATTATCTCCTCGTACCATTGCCCTTCAAATGATGGAACGAAATTGAGTTACTCATTTTGTGGCATTCGAGACTGGTAGTCAGCAACACCATTCCTTCTCCGCTTTCTATCATAGAGTTCAGTATCATGCAATTCTCTAGGTTAGCTGGCTTATTTATTAACCACCGCACCATTGAACGTCCTGCAATATGTGAGCCACAAATACCTTTGTGTAGCTATTTTATGATGATTTCGGCTTCTTTCTATGATATGCATTTGAGGTACACTTCATTCCGTATTCTTCAGTGTAATTTAGCTTTAAGGATTGAGTACCCTCTGCAATTTCCCATCAAGGATCACTTTGCTTTCAAGTCTTTTGACAGTGTACTTTTGTTAAAATAAGACAGTAAGGGTACTTGCCAGTCCTCAAGATCTGTACACTCATCCCCTGTATCGATGGTATTGATTTCCATGTTGTTGATACTTGGGCGTACGAGCACCTCAATGTCATGCTTCTTGGGTTTGAATGATTCTAATATTGCTGTTATATATGCTTGGGCATCGGCATGTGTATTTTCTCCTTACAGAAAATGTATGATCAATAAGTTCTTCGGGAAGTGATCCATATGCTGGTAGACAAGTTCAGCGTATTATGCCATTGGACAATTTGATTAATTTTCCCGAGTGTAGTATCTTCGGAGTACCTATAAAATTGTGAATACTGCTAGCTTTGTTCGCCTAGCTCGAGGGCCATGTCTAGGCCATAGATTAAAGCTTCATATTCTTCTTCATTGTTTGTGTATTTAAAGTTTAGCTTAATTACATTATCTAGTCGATCATTCAAAGGTGTGACCAACACAATACCTATGTCAGGGCCATTTGGACTAGCTAAGCCTTCGGTGAATAGTCTTTAGCCTGTGTTTGGGTTCCAATGGTTTGATGGTTCAACTTGCTCTTCTAAGATCATTTCCTCTTGTTCTTCCTAGTCGACGCTGTCAACTGGAATGTGTGTTAAAAAGCTACCGACTACTTGGCCTTTCTTATATCCTCTTTTCCAAAGTGATTTTAGATTCTCCAAGGTAAACTAACTATTAATGTAATCATCTGGATTTTTCTTTTTTGGTTAGGACCTCTCTTAAGTGGTAACTCGTGATCAATCTTATAGATGTACCTGAAAGTATGGCTTGAGCTTTCTCGATGTGTAGGCGAGATTTAGTAAAAAAATTTCAAGTATTATGTACCTTGTTTTGGCCGAAATTATGGTTTTACTGATATAGTAATCGGGTTTCTCGAAGCCTTCGTCTATGCGAATGAGAACTGAGCTTAAAGATTCGTCCGTTACTACGTGGTAAAGTGATAACATTTCCCCTTCGACAAGCGTACTTATGACTGGTGGTTGGGCTAGGTAAGTCTTTAGTTCTTGGAAAGCCTTCTCGCACTCTAGAGTCTATTCGATATTAGAATTATTTTTCTTATTTTTAGAGATACCTTAACCGTGAAGTATGGAAAATAACTATTTATATCTATCTTATGACATTAAGATAAAATGGTTGTAGGGGACTATTTTACCAATGACCTTCTGCAAGTCTTTCTTCATTTTAGGGGATGACATATTAATAAGATCTCAAATTTTTAAAGCTCCAATCTCAATAACTCATTTACTGATAAGGTGACCATGAAATTTTTTCGATGAAACACCAAATTTGCATTTATTTCGGTTAAGCCTCATCTTGTATGACCAAAAGGTAATAAATAATTTCTAAGATCTTAGAGGTGGTTAAGTTTATAGAGGATTTTACAGAGCATGTCGTCGATATAGACTTCCACTATTTTCCCCAAATGTGATTTAAACATTCTTGTGTGGAGTTGTTGGTAGGTCAAATCTGCATTCTTAAGCCTGAAGGGCATTACATTGAAGCAATACAAGCCCTACTCTATAACGAATGCAACTCTGATTAAATCTTCAGGCATGAGATGTACTTCGCTATAACCTGAAGTAGCATCCATCATGGAAAGGCACTCATGGCTTGCTATAACGTCGTGGAGTACCGTAATTGTTGGATGGGGGAGATTATCCTTCAGAGCATGTTTATTTAGGTCTGTGAAGTCGGCACAAACTATGATCTTGCTATTTTCTTTAAGTACTGTAATGATGTTCGATATCAATCAATATATTTAATCTCTAAGATGAAATCTGGGACTAGAAGTTTGTCTATTTCGAGATTAACTGCCTCTCGAAGCCTTGAGGCTAGGGTTTGTTTCTTTTGCTTTACTGCCGCGTAATTGGAAATTAAATCAAGGCAATGACATGCCTGGATAGGATTAACTTCTGGAATCTCTTGGAAAGTTTATGTAAAGACGTCCTTATTAGATTGAAGAAAATCTATCATCTCTTGTTTCTCCTCTACAGTTAGCGAACTCCCTACAAGCGTCTCCCTTCCCATACCATCGAGTTCCTCATATTTAATGGGCTCGACGGTTAATAACTTGGAATGGACGGTCGAGGGCTCTGAAGTTCGGGCTACTGTGATTGCTATGGTTTAACTATATTTTGAGTCATATCCATTTATGGGTGTTCGCACAGTTGGGCTAGTTAGTGGGACCCTTTAATATCCTAAGTTTTGCAAAGGGTATTTGAGTATGCTAATACTGTATTAGTAGAGTCAAGGTTCTCTATTTTTTGTGATTCATCGAAGAATCTCTTGGTGAAATCTTTTAGTATTTTATTTTGTGCCTACTGAATGCTAAAGAGGGGACCTACTCTAACCTTGCGATTCTTATTAAAGGCAAAGTTAGAGAGGAAGAGTCTAGATAAGTCTTCGAATGGATCCATTAGAGAGGCTATGATACAACTTGAGTGGACCATCAATGAGGCACGAGGGGAACATTCGGCAAGCAAAAGATAATCTGTTGATGCATAGAGGCTTAATAAGTTCTAGAATTCAAGGATGCAGGATTGTGGGTCTGTATTTTAATATTTACAGATTTTAGGGATGTGGATGGTTAACGGGACCTCGGTGGCTAATAATTATGTGTACATGGCTAGGGGCTGAGCTCGAGCTGGGTCTCATGGCTACTTTTATTTTTTAGTCAAGTTCCTTCTATGTGACGCATACTATGGGTGGGGGAAGTCCTCCATTTGGGTTTGATGTGGCCTTTGTCTAGGGATGCGCTCCACGTATTGATCTCCCAATCGCTCATGAGCTAGTCTGTGGTAACGAGGTCCGGTGGTTCACAGTGTCAAGTCACTCAAATCATCAAAATTGTAGATTCTCAAGTACACGAATCCTTCAGGAATAGGGTAGGTAATACCATTGACATTAAGGTATCTGGGGGTACCTCTGCTTGAATATTTGGACCTATCCGAGAATGATCAGAAATTTGTGAGAGACTGGGGGCCCTTGATCGAACAGATTTTTGAGCTTTCTATTGGCCCAACACAGAGTTTTGAAGCTCCTCCATGTTGCAGTTATGTTTTGTTGTTTCTTCGGCATGGCGCTATCGCTCGGTTTCAATTTCCTTTCCTCAGGCTTCGTGCACATTCGAAGTTGGTTGGCATATCTTTCTTCAGCCTAAGGGAATTTCTTTTATATCTGTCAAGCTATGCAGTTATGTCATCTCTTTGAGCTTTTACGATAGAGAAGATTGATTGAAGGTTGGGAACCATTAGGATTCTGATCTGCTTGATAAAATTGATTTGAAGTAAGGGTAATAGCATAGATGACGCCAAATATAGGGCCTAATATTGTTGATGGGAGATTATATTCTTACACTATAGGGTTACTATTTGACTAAGGTTCTAACAAGTGTATGTAATAGAAATATAGAGATTCTAGTAAACACACTTAGGTAGAGTCCTAGAATGGCATTCCTCTACGACCTCTAGTGAGGATTTTGAAGATAAGATTGTATAATTGAAGGTTGTCAAAGCTTTTCAAGGATTAAGGGCGGGGGGGGGGAATCTCAACCCCTAAATAATGTATCTTCTTTCCTATTTAATGAGGATAGGAAAGGTGATGTCACCATAGAGAAATTGAATTACAAATATATCCTTCTTTATAGTTATCTTGTACCAGAGTTTGTCTGCTGAGTAGTTTGCCTTCGACCTGGTACTGAGGTATCTATCTAAAGCATTAGAAGACATGAGGGAGTTCTTGCAATGGTCTTGATTAATTTGTAAGTATGGTAGGCTTCGAGGTTCGCGGGAGTCTTCGAGTATCTTGTCTGTTCTCGAAGGCTGCAAGTAGGCTACTACACGCGTAGCTTCGGAATTAGAGTTCCATCCAACTCCAAAGGCATAACTCCGCTTTTCTTGTATATCAATTTCTCTTATGGTTCCTCAGGTTTACAATTTTAGAGCCATCTCTTCTAAGAAATCAAAACCCTCTAGTTCATCATTATTAGTGAATTTCCTTAAATAAAAGGATTCTACAGTTCATTTGGTTTTGGTATCTAATATATCATAAAGATTTCTAGTTAAGACCCATGAGTCGATACCGTGATGAGGAAACTGTAGTATCAGTCCCTTATATCTCTCAAAAACTTTGTTTAAGCTCTTTCCATGAATTTGGACAACTCTAAGAATGGCCCTATAGAGGGTCTCAGTTTTCTCAAGAGTGAAAAAAATTCTTGTAAAAGGCTTTAGTAAGTATCTCAAAACTCGTGATTGATTTTGGCCGTAGAACTTGAAGCCAGCTCTTAGCTTTCCCTAGTTAAGTAAAGGGAAACAGCACGAGTTCCATGATCTCTATTTCATTCTCATTCCTATACTTTTGAAGGAGCATTATGGTGTCAAAATCTATAACATAAGCATTTGGGTTCTCATCATCTTCTCCTGAGAATTTTTGCAATAAATTGATGGACGCATTCCTAAGTTCAAATTACCCAGTGGTAGGAGGTAAAATAATGTACGACGTACGATTTATCATTTTTGGGAACATGTGATCCTTAAGAGGTCTTTACAGGGGTCCCTTATAATTCTCATTATCATTGGCATCTCCTATCTCAAATGATTGGGGTAGAACACAAAATGAAGTGAGTAAGAAAATTGGACTCTGATTGAGTCTCAATGAAGAGACGAAAAAACAAAGGTTTCTAAGACAAGTCACAAAAGCATAACAAATGATTCATAGTTTTCTCACTGCTTTTGTACATTACATACCAAGAACAAGAAGAGATACCCGCTCTCATGAAGATATCTAAAGTGGGAAGAGTAGAGTGACAAATTCTCCAACCTAAATATTAAGTTCTAAGGTGATTACATCCCCTCTATACGAACTTGTGCCACCACAAAACAGTGCCCTAGATTCTGATAGTGTTATAAGAAGATTTAGCAGAAAGCTAACCTTTGAGGTCAAACATCCAAAACAAAGTATCACTCTTACCACTAACCCCAATAATCTCATCATGCTCAATTCCCACACTTGATAGTAACAACTTCATAGCCTCATCAAAGTTCTACTTACCATCTCCAATGTACTCACCAAGATAATTTTTAGTTTTTTTTCTAGATTTTAGCATTAAGAGCCATATCTTTAATAACTATCCTTATCCTTTCTATCATCCTCGTCAGAAAAATATATCTTTGAAGCATGAAAGCAGAGAGCGATTCGAAACAAAGATCAATTTATCTAGCAACCTGAGGAAATCTAAACAATGTACTTATAAGATATTTTAACTAAGTAGGGTCAGGGTAACAAAACCTTAAAAGTTAGGGGTCCGGCGAGCTTAGTGGCTGGTGATCGATACTAGCATAAGCTAGTGGCGAGCGATCGCTGGTTGGTAGGGCCCCAGTTTGATAACAGTAAAAATTTCAATGTTTTAATTAGGGTAGAAATCGAGTGTCATTCACTTCCAAATAGGACAAGAAAATGGTTTTTGTTTTGTGGTTTAGAGAACTAATAGAAAATTTGGGAATAACAGAAGATTGGCTTTTTCCTATCAAGAATAAAGGACTTGGGATAATAATCCACTACAAATTATAGTAAATATATATATATAAACTACACATGATTTACCCGTAGTTAGAAATGTGTTTTTACTACCTCAAGTCAAGCTAGTTCATCTTTTATCCTGCAATTCCTTTTTAAACTACTCCAAATACAAAATTGTTAAGTGTGAAAACATGAAATGTGAAAGTGCACAAAGGTTAACTACCAATCGTTAATATCTTAAAAATAGGGCATTTAGTGTAAATGTGTAAATATTATAGGAACCTTAAGATTAATAATCAAACTATATTTGTAATCATAAAACTTGGTCTATATCACTTAGACATAGACCAATAACGCAATAATAATAAAATAGAGATGGACATTTACAATAAACTCATATAGGCAAATACATGTACGGGTCTACATATTTGGTACATTCATGGATTCATCTCTCCCTAAAGGAGGGATATAGATAGACATAAAAAGTAAAATAAAATAAGAATGTTAAGATTAATCAGACAGGAGAAATTTTGATAATGAGATGAAAACAAGACTTACAAACTAGCAAGAAAGCTTGAAATGTTACAACCGCGCTCCATGTTCTTCAACAACACTCTCTTATACTATACGACACTAATTCTCTCAAAGTTGGGTCATTTTTACAGGCTCATCACCTCTCCTTTTATAAATGAATGAGAAGTTTCTAGCATTTAATATGTGATTGTAACCTATGCCGTGAATTTACATAAATGTGTAGCTTCCAAGAGTTATCCTCTAAAATATAGCATCCCCATGTGGGACCTACGTGCTTGGAAACTTTACATCGTTCTACAGTAGTTCTTCTTTTAAACTATGAATCCTGATATTTGTATATATTTGGTAAATGAGTTCCATGCGACTTGAAATGCAAAAATTGGTTTTATAAGTCATGATTAATAAACTAAGGATAATAGACATTAATTCATTGGGACAAATGGTCATTTTACTTGCCCAATACAGTCTCCATAATATATTTTCGAGTGTTCCAGCGGCTCAGTAACATTTTAGCCTGTTTCAATCGCATAGAGGTTCCTATTCTAGCAACGACTAATTTAGCCTTCAAAAACTAAACATTAGAAAAATCTTACGTTAACCTAATCGAAGATTTCTACCCAACCTAGAAGTTACCGATACTTCCCCTTTATTAGCACCATTTGATAGAGCATCGTTAGCCTAATCAAAATCCTACTAACTAATTAAAATAGTATAGGGCAAGTAGGCTGTCAATTCTTAGAGAGGTCATTATTCTAAGGTAAACTATGATCAAGTGGAAATGGGGTATTATTTTGTCAAAAATCTACGTTAAGCTAGGTGTTGTAATTAAAATATTAAGGTAAACTAGACCTTCGGATTTTACCCTATATTAGCATATTTGGTTTTAATTATTAGATTTTTGGTTTTCTGCTCGAATTCCCTCTTTTAAATTTAATTTGAGGTGTTTAGTATTTTATTCGGATCTCTCCGTGAAGTAAAAAATTAAAAAGATAAAACAAAAGGATGTTGACCTAGAGCGTGTCCTTCCTTTTATGAGGACGTAGAAAATATCTGGGTCAAAAAGTTACTAAGTGGACTGAGAAATAAACCCCTTATCTAGGAGATTGATTTATCTCCAAGTTAGTATTTTTGTCCTCTTCTCCTACCTTGTTGGGATTTGAAAAGTTGAAGAACAACCCTAAAGAGTGACCAGGAATCCCTAGGTCAGACCTATCACCTGTAAGAATATCCTATCATACACCTATAGGACTTCCTATTTAGTTTTAGTCTGAGGGGATTAGCCCTATAATACCTTAATAAACAAGATAAATTGAAGAAGCTAAGCTAACTATCATTAAAATTGAACTGATAGATTTCAGATAAAAACTCAGTTATCCAACTCTCCAAAACCTTGTAAAAATTAAAAGTAAATTTGGAGAGGAAGAACTGATAATTAAATGAAGAAGCCCTAATCTTAAAATATTATAACAACCTCAGTCAATTGCAGCAGCGCGGCTTGTGCATTCGTTGAAGATTCCATATAAATTGACCACTAAGGGATTCGTACTAAAATATCTTGACTTTGGATGCTTAGTTGCCGGTGATTGCTAGGCTTTGTGCCTTGGCTAGTGGCGACCACTGAACGATGATTCCTAGTTTTCATATACTTGTCTTGTAGATGATTAATATAGGTCAAGCCTGTTGGTATCTTGTCTCAGTAATGAATTTTTTTTTTCCAGTGTTCCTAAATAGTTCTTTTTTTACTGAACTTGATCTGCTGAACTACTAGAGATCCTCAAAGTGGTTATGATATTATTTTAGGTTAGAAATGGTACTTTTCTTGTTAAATCATCTCCAGTAGTGTGGAGATCCTTAAAGTGAGGTAACTAGGAAATAATTAGATAAAATGGGTTTTATGATGGCCAAAAAACCAGATTAAAGGGCTAAATTTAGCATAAAAATGTGCTTATCAGTAATCCTATGATGAAAATATCGAATAATTGATCCAGGCTGGAAGTAAATGGAATTACTTCCAGCCTATTAACTGACGTGGAGTCGTGCGGTATGCTCATAGCACATGAGGAAGCTCTCAAACCCAATTTCTTTTTTTTAAGAGTGTAGCTATTTCTTGAGTCCATCCATGATGGTTTTGCTGGTGATTTTGGCTTGGCCATTGCCTTGAGGGTAGTAGAGATTGGATGGTGAGTGAATGATGTTATATCGGTTGAGGAAAGCTGTGACCTTTTCTCTAACAAATTGGGGCCTATTATCGATATGAATTAGGTGGGGGCACCCAAACCTAGTGATGATGTGCTTCCAGATAAAAGAGATGACCTCTTCTTCTCTGGTTCGGAAAAGTGGAATTGCTTCTACCCATTTGGTAAAATAATTGGTAGCTACGAGGTAGCGGTGGCGGTTACCTAGAGAATTTGGAAATTCGCTAACAAGATCGAGTGCCCATCTTTTGAATGGCTAAAACACCTTGCTTGCGTGGAACTCGAGCGTATGGGCGCATATCATTTTTCCATGTCGCAGACATGCGTCACATTTGCGTGAGTACTCTTTTGTTCGCTTGCGTATGCCAGGCCAGAATACTCCTAGTGTAATAGCTTTATTTGACGGTGATCGACCTGCGGTATGGGAGCCACAAGTCCCTTCATGTATATCGCGGAGCATCTCGTCTACTATCTATTTGGAGAGGTACTGGAGGTAAGGCCCCATGACTAAACGGTGGTACAAGGTACCATTTTGATTGGTGTAACGCTTCGAGTTGTCTATCAGCTGTCGGCGCTCCTTCAAATCTGCTGGAAGTGGTCCTTCACATTTGTTGTTGATACCAAGATAAACTAAGAAAAACTTTTGTCAATCGTCTTCTCTCCCTTTATCGCCCCCAATGTTGATCGTGCATAAAAATACGATCAATGTTGGGGGTTGAAATGACTTTAATCTGGATATATAGAGTTTTTGTACCTAAGACCTCAGCTAGATATGCCAAGGAATCGGTGTGTTTATTTTTACCTTGAGGAAGATAATCGAGAGTTTCTTGCAAAAACTTGCTTATCCTATCTTTAACGTGGGCTGCGTATTTGATCATCTTGCCATTCTTCTTGTATTGCTCTGAGTAATAGTAGACGATGAGTAGTGAATTTGCGTAAACTGAGAGTTCGGGGACGTTGAGCTTGAGAGCGAGATCGAGTCCATGAATGAAAGCTTCACATTCGGTGACATTATTGGAAGCCTCAAAATTCAGGTAGATTGATTTATCAATTTAATCGTTGGGAAGGGTAATCAATACGATTCCAATTTCAGACTCTGCGGGCCCTGCAGATCCAACTGTAAGAAGTTTGTACCCCTTTCTTATAATCTATTCAGCTCACTAATCAAATACTTTAGGGGATGGATCTTCAATTACTTTCTCTGAAAGGCCAGGATCGTTCTCCTCCCACTCGGGATATTCCACTGGAAAATCCGTGAGAAAATCAGCAACGGCCTAGCCTTTTTCAGATTGACATTATTCAAACTTGATATCATATTCTCCCAAACAGATTGACCATTGTTACACTCTCCTTGATTTTTCTTTCTTGGATAGAAGTTCCCGATGTAGGTAGTTCATCATGACTCTGGCTGATTGAGCTTAGAAGTAGTGCTTGAGTTTCTATGAAGTATAAACAAGAGTGAGAAGAAGTTTCCCGATTTTAGAATACCTCATTTCTGTCGGAGTAAGGATTTTGCTGATGAAGTAGACTGGTCTCTCAATTTTTCCATCATGTTGAATGAGAACCGAGCAAAGTGAAGTATCTGTCACTGTTAGGTAGATAATCATTTTTTCATTATCTATCGGGGTACACATGATGGGAGATTTCCCTAAATAGGTTTTGAGATCCTAAAAGCCTGCCTCGCACTCCGATGTTCATTGACCATCTGCATTTAGATAAACTTTTCCTCGTTTGGTTCGAATGCGGAGTAATAAGAACTGCAATTTTTCTGGCATGTTTCTGAACGTCTTTCATCATTTTTGAAGATGGCATATCGATGAGAGCCTAAATCTAATCTGGATCGGTCTCAATCCCCTTCTTGTTGATGCAGTGGCCTAGAAATTGACCTGAATGTACTCCGAATTGATACTTATCAGGATTAAGACGCATCCTATAAGATCAAAGAATATTGAATATTGTGTTGAGATCTGAAGTATGATTGATGGACTATATGCTCTTGTACAAGAGGTCGTCAATATAAACTTCCATGATTTTCCTGAGATGTGCTTTGAACATAGTAGTCATCAATCATTGATAAGTTGCAGTTGCATTTTTTAGTCCGATGGGTATGACTTTGTAGGAATAAAGTCCTCTTTCAGTTCTGAAAGTGGTCATTTCTTGATCTTCATCCAAGAGTGGAATCTGATTGTATCCTGAAGCAGTATCCATCATAGATAAGAGTTCGTGACCTGCTATAGAATCTAAGATCTGATAAATGTTGGGACGATGTTGGATATCCAATCCGGATACTTGGCTTCTCGAATGAATCCTACTTTGATCAATTTCTCGATCTCCATGTTAACTTCATCTTGAAGTCGTGGTGATAGGCGTCACTATTTCTGTTTGACTGCCATGATGTTGATGTTGATTGCCAACTTGTGACATGCCTTAGTCAGATCGACTCCAGGCATAACTTCGAAAGACAATGCAAAAACGTCTCGATTTAGTCGTAAGAACTAAATTAGAAAGACTTTTTCGTATTGAACCAGCTTAGTACCAATGTAAGTGCCTCTTCTAGGTCCATCAATATTAATGTATTCGGTGGGCTCCTCCATGGTAGGCTGATCATCGAGGTCATCAGCTTTCTGTAATTTCTATATAGCATATCTGTATGAGGTATCAAGAATAGCAAATACAGTATTTTTGCAAGTCTGAGAAAGCTTTTGAATACCTATGATCTCGTAAATACTATCGCTTGGTTTGAAGTGAAGTGCTTGATGATAGGTAGAAGCGAATTCTTCCATGTTATGAATCTAGCAATTGCCCATAATCCTAAGATAATGAGACTTGGAGTTGATCACATAAAAGATGACGTCGATTGTAGCTGGCCCTATGGTCATAGGCACGATGATCTTCCCTACTCGCTCTTCTTTAGAAGCATTGAATCCACTGATATCAGTGTTTCTTTGAATGACTTGATCGGCCAACCCATTTGGTCGATAGTGCTCTGAACAAGGATCTCGATACCGCTACTAGTATCGATCATCATTATATGCATGACAAATTTCTTCATCTTGAGCATTATGATTAGCGCATCATGATGCAGGAATTTGACATGGTTAGTATCGTAATCTTTGAATGATATCCCAAGCCAGCAATTGCTCAACTCTGGTAGAAGTTTGGTTTTTTTGTCTTGAGGTGTGAGATCGGAGCATTCTGACAGTCTCCTGCGCTTGAATCTGTTAGAGTTGGTGATCTGATTGATCTCGATCATGTTGTTGTGGTGTATATGGAAAAATGCTTCTCCTCAACTTGATCTTCAACCTGGACAACTTCAAGCTGCTTCTTATGGCTACCATCCTTGTACGATTCCTGGTTGACAATATATTCGAGCATCCGTCCCTCCTTAAAAATATATTTGAGCAACCTCTGTAAAGCATAGTAATTGTTAGTAGAATGATGTTTTACCTTATGGTGCATGTAGTATGGTCGGCTTCCGATTGGTTCCAATAATTGAGAGAGATGGTAGAGCTTATCATTTGTGAGGATTGAAAAAATTATGAAGATTCGAACGTTCATCTTTGGGAGGACCGGCTTGACTTGTGAGCCGCTCTTTCAAGGGTTGTCGGTGTTTCCCTTGGCATTCTTTTGGTCGCCCTGGTCCACCTTTTGCTCAGCGTTTCAATCTGATGGACCTTTCGTGAAAAGAACGAATTTAGTATATTTATGCCTTTCGAACAACATCCTTTCCAGGTCGACATAATAATTGACCTTGGGGATCGTATCCTTCACGGTCGCAGGTATGTTGAGGAAGAGGTGCATTTTGGTTTTGTAGTCGAGCTGGAGTACGTTGGTAAAAGTAGTAATAGCCATCTTTTAATCGAGATTGCCCACTTTACGCACGAGCTCCAAGAACTTATTAGAAAATACCTCAAGCTTCTCTCCGTGCGACTGTTTGAAATTGATAAGAGAATGCACATTTTCCTCTTCTTTTGTTGTGAGCATATATCTTGATGAATTGCTTCTGCAGTTGGCCAAATGAGTATATGGAGTCTTCAGGCAGAGAATGGAACCCTTGGAGTGGTTCCTCCTGTAGACTTGTAGCGAACAGGCGACAGAGAATGTGGTTGAGATTGGAATTCAACCCTAATGAGTTATGGTATTGTTTAATGTGCTTTGTATCGGTACCCTTGTATTTGCAAATTTTTAGAGTATGGAAACCTTTTAGAATATCCATATCGAATAGTTCTTTGGCAATTGGACTTCCTTGTAACTTGGTAAGGTCTTCGGTCGTGCCCAGTACCTATGCTTTGATAAGCTCGTTAATACGCTGGTCCATATGCTCTTGTGTGACATAGTGATGGGTTGGTTGAGCAGTTTGATGAGGAGGTTGTAGATTTTGAGTACCGGTACCTTCACTCAAACGATCTCGTACTGGAAATCGAGACTGAGGTCTCTATTTTTCATATTGACGTATCGAACATCGGTGACCTCAGCTGAGCTTGAACTGAACGTCTACCCCCAAATGAATGGAAGGTTGAGGTTCATTCTGAATATGTCTGGAAATAACATTATTCGTGGCTCCTTGATGTCCTAATCTTTCCCGTGCAGACACCCGAGAGGCTTCTGGCACCTTATCACGATTTCATGTCGGGGGAGCTTGCTGAGTATCTTGCAGAGCTTGCAAGGTAGTCTGCATTATTGTTATTTGATCTTCATGTCGTTTGAGTGCTGTCAAACGAGCTTGCCATTGGCGTCGAGCTCCTCTCGCTGAGCTCTTAGCCGCAAGTAAACTATCTTTCGAGCTAGTTGCATTTCTCCATTTCAGTATTATGATTCGGTTGTAGCTCTGTAAGCTATTCAGGCTCAACTGAGAGATCGAGTTGGATTCCGGTAGTTGGTAGCCTGGATGTGACCATGATTGAAATGTTGTAATAGATTGACTAAATGCCATAGGATATTGTAGAAAGAATCTCTTTCCCACAGATGGTGCCAAATGTAATGGCCTAATTCTATGAGCTTGAAGTTGTCTGGAATTAGTCCTTACACTAATGTACCTGTGACAAAAATCTAATAAATATAAAATGATACAGGTATTTAGCATGGAACACCTATGAATAGGTAAAAAAACTACAACCTCGTGTTGAGGGTATTTGTAATGGTGACATTTATTGCTTGAGGCTGATAATATCTTATTACAAGTTATTTTGAGACATAGAAATGACTAATCTTGTGAATAAGAATTTTGAAGCTTTGAGAATCTTAGAAAATATCTCTTTCTTGGAGATTTCATCTCCTTTTTTCTGGTCCCTATCTCTTCTGGAACTTTTTCTTTATATAGGCCTCTTTTGTAGCTCTTCATCGTGCTTAAGCTCGTTTACTGTACGATGTAGTTAGTAGTTGTTTGACTGAGTAACTGCTGAGTTCATGAGAGACAGGTAGTTTTGACTTGTTCAGGTCTTTTTTGTTTGTGCTCGACTTACATTTCTTATCAGTTTGTGGAGTACGTGGTGCTGTCGACAGGAGAAGTCATGTAAAAATATTATATTCATATATTATAGTTTTTTATTGATCACTTCTTCAAAAGGTAACCCTATTGGTACTGTTGCTGAGAATCGAGGTAGAAACTCTCTCCTCTCTGACAAGAATGATACACAGAATAAGCCCTAACGGAAGAATTAACCAAGCAGGAATAATAACAACACAAAAATTCCCAGAGGAGGGAAGTGGAAACCCTTTCGGATAAAAAGCCACTCCCTGAACAATCTACTATGTTAATCAAATTAGTTGCAATGATTTCATCAAGCTTCTCAATCTTTAATGGAGTCTCTCAAATTCTAGGTCTCTCTAGAATTAAACACACCAACATAGGCCAACAAAATAACCTAAGACTCCCTTATAAATATGGGAAGTCATTACATAAATATGGACTCAAATTACAGATCACGAGACATCCCAACGTCTTTAGAATAAACTTCTAAAGCTGACTTATCGAAGTATGTTCAAATAGACTCTCAGTCTATTCGAACAAAGTAGGTTCTGAGATTTTTTATTCGAACAAACAAGGAGTTTGTTCGAGCAGACAAAATTTCATTCAAACGACTTCTTGTCTCGTTCGAATGACTTGCCCTTCATTCAAATAAACAAAAAAGTCTATTCGATCTATCAAACCTCTGCCTCTTCTATTCGAACAAATAAAATAGTTTATTCGAACAAAACTTTGAAAAAACTTTTTTTAAAACCATTTTCGATCCTCGCTCTTCCCACGAGCTCCAATACACTTCCTCGAACACGAATTATATTAATACCATAAAAATATTCCACAAGAAATCAAATCATTTAACCCATCTCCAGATCTCTAAATTAATTTCTCGCACTACCCAGATCATCAATTTGGAAGACCCACAGAAGTTGTACATGTCATCAACTTCAGAAAAGTTACCACCTTTGTAAATATATCGGCCAGATTCACATCAGTATGAATCTTCACAAGCTTTAACAAGCCGTCCTCAAGGACTGAGCGAATATAGTAATACCTAATATTTATATGCTTGGTCCTACAGTAAAAAGCCAAATTCTTCGCTAAGTATATAGCGCTTTGACTATCACTATACAACATAAAATAAAATTGTTCTCTGCCAAGCCCTTTCATCAACCCTTTCAGCCAAACCATATCCTTGCACGCTTCAGTAGCTACGACATATTCTTCTTCTGTCGTAGACAAAGCTACATTCTTCTGAAGCCTAGAAGCCCATAAAACTTCACCGCTTCTCAATATAAAAATGAAACTACTAGTACACTTTGGCCTATCAATGGCACTCGCCATATCAGAATTAACAAAACCCTGTAAGCATATCTAAGAACCCCCATAACATAATGCCATATCTTAAGTCCCCTTTAGATACCTTAGTATCCATTTCACAGCTGTCCAATGCTCCATTCCTGGATTACTCATATACCTACTATCAACTCCTACTGCTTGGGCAATATCTTGTCTTGTATAAATCATAACGTACATTAGGCTACCAACCACGGATTGATAAGGAACCTTCTGCTTCTTATCGTAATCCTTCTGTGTCTTTGGACAACAATACTTTGAAAATTTAAAGTGACCTCACAATGGTGTATTAGCAACCTTTGAACCATCCATATTGAACCGCTTAAGTACTTTTTCGATGAACTCAGCTTGAGATAACTTCAATTCTCACCGTTTTCTATCCCTTGGAACACGCATGCCAAGAACTTGTTTCGCTGCACCTAAGTCCTTTATAAAAAACTCTCAGAATAACTATTCCATCAACTTAACAATCTTTCCCATGTCAATACTTGCTACCAACATATCATCTACATACAAAAGTAGAACAAATAGTAATCCGTATTGCTCTTTGAATAACCATTTCTGAACATGAATTATTCGAACTTCAAATACCACTGGCTGGGCACTTGTTTCAAACCGTATAAGCACTTCGTGAGCCTACACACAAGATCTTCTTTCTCTTTAACCGAATACCCTTCTGGATACTTTATATAAATTTTTTCATTAAGGTTACCACGAAGAAATACTGTCTTGACATCTAGTTACTCAAGATGCAAACCATCAGCTACAACTATATTCATCATAACCTGAATAGTAGACATCTTCACAACAGGATCAAAGATCTCACCGAAATAAATGCCTTATTTCTGCTGAAAGCCCTTCACCACAAGTCTAGCCTTGATTCTTCATGAGCTGTCAGATTCCATCTTTAGTCTGTATAGCCACTTGTTGTGCAATACTCTTTTCCCTTTCGGTAACTGAACTAAATCCCAAGTTTGATTAACTGATAATGACTGTATCTTATCATTCATAGCAAGCTCCCACTTGCTCTTGGCTTCTACATCTAAAGCCTCCTTATAACTTTTAGGTTCACTACCATTTGTAAGTAACAAGTAATTTAAAGAATTAACGTACCTTACTGGAATTCTTGCAACTCTCGGCTCCTTTTGAAGTACTATTAGTATATCTAGATTATTAGGTTCCTCATTTTGATCCGGGACATCGAACACAACAATGACTTCTTCATCAACCTCTCGAGAGGGTTCATCATTTCAATGCCGACACTTTCCATTGCTTCACTTTAACTTCTTTTACAAGGTACTATGAAATCTTTATACAAAACTTCCTCATTGAATGAAACGTTATGGCTCCGGATAACTTTTCGATTCTTCGCATCCCAAACTAGTATCTAAACTCGGCACCACCGCATCCAATGAATATGCACTTCGTTGACTTTCCCTCTAACTTGGTCCTTGTAGCTGAATTATCAAGCACATATGAGGTACAACCGAAATTACGCAAGTGATTAAGATTACCTCTTTTTGGGTCCATGCTTCTCCAGGAAGTCCAAAATCTAAAGCCGTTGAAGGCCCTCTGTTAATCAAATATGCCACTGTACTAGTCGCATGCGCCCAAAAATACTTTGGCAATCCAGTATTGAGTCTCATACTCCTCGCTCTTTCGCTTATTGTTTTGTTCATGCGTTTTTTAGCACTATTTTGTTGCGGTATTATTGGAATAGTCTTCTGTCTCCTAAACCTGTTTGATGCACAAAAGTCTTTAAACTCGTCACTACAGTATTTGCCCTCGTTATCCGACCTGAGATACTTTAGTTTCAAACTGGTTTCATTTTCAACAAGAGCCCTCCACCTCGTGAATTTATCAAACATATCAAATTTGTTCTTCACGAAGTGGACCCACAGTTTATGAGTAGCATCATCGATAAAAGTAACCAATAATGTGAACTACCAAGAGAAGATACCTTGGCTGATCCCCAAACATTAGTGTGTACAAGATTAAGCTTTCCAGGTATCCTTAATCTTCTAGATAATTTGAAACTGGCCTTTTTCTGCTTTGCAAGAACGCACTCTTCACAATACTTGAGATCAACCTCAGCAAGATCCTCTAGCTTTCCCTTTGTTACCATTATCTTCATCCCCGTTTCACTCATGTGGCCGAGCCTTTTATGCCACGTACTTGTATCAATCCCTGGAGTGGCCACACAAATAGTGGAAATTATGTTTTGCATTGTATACAACGTTCCTTATCGTAAGCCTCGAGCTATTAGTATAGCTCCCTTTGTAACCTTCCAGAAGGTTGTACCAAAGGTACTCACATATCCACTATCATCCGCCAATTTACTCACCGATATAAGGTTACACCCAAATTTAGGTACTGGTTACACATTCAATAAAACCAAAATTCCCCCTGAAGGCAACAACAACCTAGCGTTTCCCTTTCTAGTAATATTGCATGCACTCTTATCTGCGGGAAAGACTGTACCGAAGTCACCTTTAATAATATTAGTTAGAAAACCTACGTTCGAAGTAGCATGGAACGAGGCACCTGAATCAACTATTTAAGATTCATTTACATTATCACATGGCAGTAGTAGAGTCTCCTCAGAACTAACCTCCTCAGTTAGGTTCATTGTATCTTTCTCTTCATCATCAATCTTCTCAGAAGAATAAGAGTTACAATCTTTTCTGAAGTAACTCTTCTTTCCACCAGTCCAACATGCACCGGGCGGCTTAGACTTTCCTCTTGACTGTGATTGACCCATTCCAATTTTTGTCCCTTTTCTATAAGACCTCCCTTTTTCCATGATGTTCAAAATACTTCATTTGAACTCGAAGAGGGTTTAGATGTTTTACGCTTATTATCTTCACTCATAATCAATGAAAATATAGGGTCAAGTTTGATGCCTTCCTTCCTCGATGAGTTGCTCATAGCTGTAATGAGCCCTTCTAAGCTCTTAGGCATCTGCCCTAAAAGAGTCCATGTTCTTACCTCCTCGGTAAAAGTGATTTTAACGGATTCCAGTTGAGCATGAATGTTATTGAACTCAGTGATATTAGCTTGCACATTACCATTATCCTTCATCTTCAAAGAAAACAAGCACCGTAAAAGGTATACCTTATTTGCCCTGGATGGTTCCAAGTACATAGCAAACACCGTCTCCATCAAACCCTTCGTTGTCGTAACTTTGGAGATCATGTGTAGAATCTGAGATGACAACACTAACCTAATGGTTTTAAGTACCTTGCGATCCAATCGCTCCCACTTAGCAGCATCATATTCTACTGGCATTATCTCATCTCCACACAGTGGTAAATCAAGATCTTTCTGATAGAGGTAATCTTCTATCTGTATCTTTTACACTCCAAAATTTGATCTATTACACTTCATAATCTTTAACTTCACATGATCGGCAATCGCTCTTCACAACCCAAGTCCTATAGTACTTGCTCTGACACCAATTATTAAGAATCGAGGTAGTTGTTCTCTCCTGTCTGACAAGAACGATACGCGAAATAAGTCCTTACAGAAGAATTAATCGAGCAAGAATAATAACGATACAAGAATTCCTTAAGGAGGGAAGTTGAAAAACCTTGCAGATAAAAAACCACTTCCCGAATAATCTACTATGTTTATCAAATGGGTTTCAATGATCTCTCCAAGCTTCTCAATATTTAATGGAGTCTCTCAAATTCTAGGTCTCTCTAAAATTAAACTCACCAAGATAGGCTATTAAAATAACCTAAGACTCCCTTATAAGCATGGGAAGTCATTACATAAAGATGGATTCAAAGTACGGATCACAAGACACACCATCGCCTCCAAAACAAATTTCTAAAACTGAGTTACCAAAGTTTGTTCAAACAGACTCTCAATCTATTCGAACAATGGGGGTTTTGAGGTGTTTTGTTCATACAGACAAAATCTCATTCGAACGACTTGCCTATTATTTGAATAAACAAAAAAGTCTATTCGAACTATCAAACCTCTGCCTTTTCTGCTCGAACGGACAAATAGTCTATTCGAACAGAACTTTAAAAAAACCTTTTTTTTAAACTGTTTTCGATCCTCGCTCTTCCTATGAGCTCCAATCTTGAACACGATTCTAATTCATATCATAACAGCTGCTCTTTAAGCTGATTGGTCTGAAGATAAACTTACTACCCTCCAAATATGACTAAACCTGATACTTTTTGTTTATGCTTTTTATTGTGCCATTTAGTTTTCACTGTCTAGGGAATCATTTTTCTTTTGAAAGCCTAAATAGTTGTTGATGAGTCTGACATAATCCATACTTTTTTCTAGCCTATGATGATTAAGTTATGTAAACTAGTTACAATTGCTTTAATCTCTATTGTGCAGTTTATTATTGTACCTATGTCTTTGTTGAGAGTTCCCACAACTGTACCTATGTTGCTCCTATAGGTAATGCCTATGCTTGCTGAACTTGGATTTCCTTGTGCTGCTCCATCATAATACATTTTAATTTTACCTGATTTGGGGAGATCCTATGTATAGGAATAATAGTTTTCTGTCTTCTTGGTTTGCCCTGCACATTCAGATCTCTTATACTCTTCAAGATTATAATGGAGTTCTTCATGCATGAATTTGACAGTGATGCTAAGCCAGAGATGTCACTTAGGATGTTCAAGATAGTTTTCTTCTTTGCTGTTTTCACACCCTCATGTCTTCATTTGTTTCTAGCTTGCCATATGCTGCTGCAGATAGAAAAAATAGTTAGAATCCACAAATCTTTCACATGAGAACTAGAGCATTTGCCTCTCTTTAGGATGGATTTTCATGTATTCACATTTATAATCTTGTCAAAATTAAAAATATTAGTAGCCCATTGCCAAATATATGTAGTAGAAGGACAATGCAAAAGGGTGTGGTTATCATTTTCTTCATTCTCATAACAGCTTAAGCAAATTGAGGCTAGAGGGATTCCTTTCATTTTTACCAGGTTATCCATTGGAAGAATGCAATTCCTAAGCTTCCATGTAAAGCCCCCAAGTTTTTGATATATGCATTTTCTCCAGACATATCTCCACTACCAGGTAGTATTTTTTGTTTTCCTAATATTGTTATAGGCACTTTTAACTTTAAATTCACCCTGCAGATTAGGTTTCCAATTTTTTTATCCTTAAAGTTGGGATTGCAATGTATCTGATTTATGTTAATACCCAGTATAAGAAGCATAAGCATAATATCTTCAGTGAAATTTCGGCCATCTAGGCTGATAAAGTTGATGAGCTTTATATTGCATTTATTCTACAGATGTCTTGGCATATAATTGTATTCTCTAATAGGGACTTGTCACGCCCCAAATTCTAATAATTAGTAAATCAAACCAATTACTAAAATTCAAGGACGTACAAGTCCCCTTAAATAACCAAGACAATAAAGGTTTAGGCTCAGTAATCTATTGGCGCATAATTCAAAGTAATAATGAATAAAATGATAGTGGAAGAATAACATAATAGTAACTATACTAAAATTATTACAAACCTTAACAGGTTAGAAACAAACAATCTCATGAATTAAAACTCTCACAAGTACACCTAATATGTGACCCAAAATAATAATTGAGATCCAAGCCTTCAGCTTTAGCTCTTCAACATGATCGTCACCATAACAACGATATCTCTAGATCTGAAATATTTTTATTGCAAGTATAAGCAAACTACGGCACACAAACTTTCCAAAATTTCTAAATAATTATACCGACTAACGAGATGATATTAGTATAAGTAAGATATACAAATTTTAAGGTGATAAGATGATATAAACTAAAGATGCCAAAAATGCCAAATCGTGATGTACAATAACCTAATAATTTTATTAAACTACAACATCGGATGCAATAACCTATTAGATGATGCTCACATGTCTTCTCTTAATCCATGACTTGGAGTAGGTTTAATTGGACTGATGTAGCCCAGGTATCCCTCCCAAAATCAATGTCTTCACCATTACCAATAAGCCATCCGATTTAGTAGGTGAGTTTTAACAGTAAAGGAAGCAAGTAGTTTAATTGTGGAAGTAGGGGGGAGAGTTATTAATGACTTGGGATAAAAATAAGGTGATAGGTGAACTTAATGTTGATGGTAAAAGAAGAGGAGATTAAGTCCTTTACTACTTCCGTCTCTCTCTCCCCCCCTCTTATATCTTCACAATAGATCCCACAATCTATGCCCTCTCCCTGGAGACTCTCTCATTCTCTCTAGAGATATAGAGTTGAATTTCCTAACCAAAAGACTACCTTACCAAACCTAAAAGAAGTTTAGGTTGTATGCACCATAAACTACCAGTTAAAAGTTACTCCCCATAAGATTTGAGAACGACGACCACCCTCCGGTACTCTAATGTATTTTGTTGATGGTAAGTCTAAATATCATACTAAGAATTCTAACATAAAATGATGAAAAAAATATACGATGTCAAAGAAAAAATATAGGTGCATAATTATTTTTTTAAAGTAAAGAAAAATTAGGGTCATTACAGGACTGATGTAGCCCAGGTATCCCTCCCAAAATCAATGTCATCACCATTACCAATAAGCCATCCGAAAAGGAGTTTTGATAATTTTTAAGTTTTTCTTGTTCCAGGCGAAATAGAAGAGAGTTTAGGATATTTGATAGTGTCATTATCCTTGTTATGGAATTGAGATTGAAGAAATTTTGCCCAATCTTATTTTCCTTCTTGAAAAATCCAGTATAGCTTGCATAACATGGCATTGTAAACTTCCCCCAGAATCTAATGCCAAGGCCCCCTTCCTTAAGAGGTTAACAAACTTTATCCCATTTTAGTTTGACTCTTTTGCTTTTGGTTGGATTTTGAAACCAGATGTAATTCCTAAGAATATTGTTTCTCCTAAGTTTTCGCATCGATAAATTTGAGATGTGTAAGGAGATCCACTGCATGTTTTGTTTGTGTTAGCTACATGCCATTAGATGAATAGTTGGTTTCTAGACCAAGAAAGTTGCAACTTCCCCAAGTCCTTCATTGCAAAAGTAAACCCAAGCCATTTGTGTAAAATTTTAATTAAGGGTCTGCAATTTTCAGTAACAATGTATTCCACGCAAATATGAAGAATTAGGATTACGCTATTATGATTATAGAAAAAATAAATAATTGGATAGTGATATAACATCACCAAAATCCCCCAAGAAATCAAAAAATTATTTAGAACACGTCCGAGGGGCCTATTTAAGGTTGTACGAAGATCATTGTAAATTACAAATATCATGCGGATAACTAGAGTTTTCAAAACCTTTCTGGCGACGTATATATTATTTTTTTGTTACAAATTTGTGCGAGAAAATGGTTTTGACATTTAATTTACGGATGGGCAAATTTAGACCGTACAATAGTAGGAGAGATGATCTGTACTTTTTAATGCTTGGCAACATGACTATTTTTTTTTCAAAATTGGTTCCTTCCTTTTTGTGATAGATGTGATTTGCAAGAAGACCCAATTTATAACATTGTACATAACCATTAGCTCCGCATTTGAGTTTATAAACCCATTTGCTCAATATATAAATGGAATAATGTAAAGGCACCGACTTCATGGTCCTACAAGTTGAAGTGCAAGAATTATAGTTTGTTTCCATAGCTTGTCTCATTTTTGGAAATTTAACAGCATGTGTAAGTGATGTAGGCTCAACATAATAGTTAATACTAGTAACATGAAGATACTTCGTATTTGTTTTATATATATTGGCCTTTCCGCAATTGATTATGGTACGACCTAGAATATCGAAGATAGAAGAGACATGTTCAGTATAATTCAAATTGGTTTGTTGAAGGCATGCGTATGAGATAGTGATAAATTTTTCTCTGGAAGAGTATTAATATGATAATTGAGTTGAGAAGGCTTTTTAAAGGTGGGTTATATTTTGGTAGTAGAAAGTAGTTAAGGTTTAGGTTATGTGTCGACTATTGAATTTGTTACCTCACTCGAAAAATATGTTGGTGTAATCTGTATGGATGAGTGAAATGGACTTTCTATTGACTTAAATGGGAACGATAATTCATTAAAAACAGCATGTCGAGAAATATAAACCCATCCTTTTCTGGATCAAAACACTTATATCCTTGATAATGCTGAATACCCATAGAACACATAATTTTGGAATGTAATTCAAATTTAATTTTATTAATTGCATATGTGATGATACGAAAAGCACGAGCAACCGCATATGCATATGCTAGAATAATAAGGTGTTTTGTAAAAAAATTCATCATAAGGAGAAGAATAAGTCTATTTCTTCATGGGAAGCCAGTTTCTGAGATAAATAGTAGTACTAAAAGCTTCAACCCAAAAGGTTTGGAGAGCACCAGATTGTGCAAGCAACATAAGTGCAATATCTATGATATGATGGAATTTCCATTCACAAATACGATTTTGTTGTGGAGTATAGGGGAACAAAATTTGACAGGTTATTCCTCAATTGATAATAATTTTAAAAAATTACGGCTCAAATATTCTCAGGACCCCACTCTATAGGCACTGATATTATCCCCACTTAACCACTACAGATCTTTAGCTATGTAGACTTTTTTTCCTAAGAAAAGACCTCAGTGACATGTAAAGTAAAATCCTAACTTACGGACCATATACCTGACATGATCTTAAGCGATGTGGAACTAAACCATTGGTGCACCTGCCACCGTTATTAGGGTAGGCGCCTCTTTAATAACCACTGAACCGGGGTATTACAGTTCCCCCGCCATTAGGACCGAGCCATCCCCAGCTCTGATACCATTTTGCCCCTACCCCACTCTACGTGCACAGATATTGTTTCTACTTAACCATTTCGAGTCTCTACCAGTGTGAGATTTTCATTCCTAAGAAAAGGCCTCGCTGACATGTTGAGTAAAATCTTAACTTAAAGGACAAACACCTGGAGGGATCTTACGTGATGTGAGGCTGAACTACCATTGGTGCAGCCATCACTACTATTGGGTTAGACGTATCTTCAATACCTGCTTAGCTAGGGTGTTACAGTCCCGCCCCTTAAGATTATGCCATGCTATGATCTTTTACCCTTTAGTCACGACCCCACTCTGTGGGCAGGGATACTCTCTTCAGTTCACCACTGTGGATCTCTAGTAGTATGAGATTTTATCTTAAGAAATGGCCTCGGTAAGATGTAGAGTAAAATTTTAACTTAAGGACCATATACCGGACTAAATTTTAAATGATGTAGGGCTAAAACATTAGTGCGACCATCACCGCTATTGGACTCGGCACCTCACCAATACTCGCTCAGCCAGGGTGTTACCAATATTCACCTCCACCATTAGTTTTTACAGATTTTAATGGTGCACGAAAACAAATTTTCTAATATAGTTTTGAAGTTGAGAAAGCAGACATAAGTTTCAAGTTTAAATCTCATTAGAAAAATCTTTGCACACTTTGAGTAATCATTATTAAACACAATGCAATACTTGTACACAAGGGAATTATGCCAAATATTTGAGTGAATCAATTCTTATTGAGATTTTGAAACATAAGAAGAATACTAAAATTGTAATCTTGTACATTTTCCAATTAAATCTAAATCAAAAAAGTAACTTCACTTAAATGAACCGTGTAAAATCAACTATTTATTTGAAATTAAAATACTCAAAACAAGTGGATGAGGGGTCTAGATGTTGGACCCAAAGAGATGTTGCTTCTCATCCACAATAAAAGAAGATGACCATAAACCCGTAACACAAAGGATACATGCCATTTTTACCTTCATCCTTGGAAAAGCTTCATCCCCGTTATAGAATCCAACAAAAAAATATCATGGAAAAAGATAAAGAAACATTAATTATCTTTTGTAAATTGATAAACAGATAAGACATTAACATAAAGGAAAGGGCACAAAAAAATGTTTCATAAATAAAAAGATTGAGGATTATTGGAAACTCAAAAAGAATCGATACGGGTAATGGGTAACCATATCCTGTACCTATTGCAACTGATCAGCCCTCGAATATTCTTTCTAGAGAGATATATTTTCAAGACCCAAGTTTGTAAGCAGTAGCAACCCCAACATCGAGCTTTTTAGTGGGCATGAAATATTCATAAGAGTCGTTGAGGCGATGATAGAAATTAATTAGAGAATATTCAGACAATCTTAAATTTGACATTAGCTATTTCGGTCATAACTTATGCAATTTTTTTTTTGTAAGCCACCAGATGAAGATGGAATTAAAGCTTTGGCATTTGAAGAATATATATGTGATGCCCCTTTGTTACCTTAAGTATATATTATTGTTATAGTATAATCATCTAATACCTCATGTTATTGAAGATAAGACTGTTGGATTTTCCATCTATACCGGCACTACTCAATGCTTTATCTTCTGGTTTATGGGCATAGATGTTAATAGGTCATATTGGTGTTATTGGTGGTGTCTAATTGTTATACAAAGTTAAGGTTGGTGAGACCTAGTGTTACTCGTTATTAGGGCTTGAGAGTATAAAGGAAGACCATTCAAACCCTATCATGATAAATAGAGAAGAAGTCCCTCTTGGAGGCTATAATACAGAAAACTATCCCATTAAGGTCAACTGCAATTCCAAGTGAATACTTCACTCAAGAATAAGAGGATTACTAAAGCTTGGGAAGAGGTTAGTAAAATCCTTTTCATATTCAATTATTAATTATTGTGAATGTAGTATATTCATACAAAGATATCTCAATTCTTGAAAGAAATTCATATAAAGTCCTCAAGAAAGCTATCACTTTCATTACTTGGAATATAATTGACAATGCTTTGCACATCACATCGGCACCATTATAAATTAAATCAGCAGGATATTCATCTTCTACCTGTTGTTTGGTTTACCTAGTACTTCTTCAAGATCAGTCATTTTATCAATGTACATATTCAATAATGGAAATATTACCTTTCCTAGTATTATCCAGTTGAGATTTCAACTCCATAAGCCAAATTCAGGAATGAGGCGCAAATTGTTTCTATAAGGATTATCACACATTAGCGGATTTAATGATTTTTGAGAATATAGAAAGAGCTTGAGGCCCAAAATCAATAGTTTTTTTTCTTCGATGTAAGGTATTTAGGATACACTGTCCAAGTTTTGATATTACTTGTTGTAGGTACTTCCACAAAGAAGGTGTTGTTTCATCGAAAAAGCCAAATTGAGTATTTCCTTTGAGAATGGAAAGGAATCATGCCAATATCATGGATTAGTTTGCTCGAACCTGTTAGACTGGGACAGAGGTAAAATTTTTTGTATAGGGTGAAGCCATTGAGGAGAAGTTTTAGTGAAAGGAAAATTGTCTTTAGACTTGACGCTTATATACCATAACAGAATCTAAAAACATTTCTTGATATTTACATTGAGTTTATATAAATATTTCGTCAAACAAAGAGATAGAAGAATCCCTCATATTAAATCGGGATGTTACAAGTGATAGCTACAATAACTTATCCATGCCCAAGTTGTTATAACAGTATTGATCAAGGTAAAATATATGTTATTAATTCATAATTAAAGAGATACGAATAGCATTTCGAAAACAATGTCAAAACAAACTCTTTCCAATAAGCAAACCATTGATAGCAATCTTTCACGTTGGAGATTTCTCTCGGAAAGGAAAAGTTGTTGCTTTTAGGAAAATAACAATCATGTACCGAATTAAGACTTCAATGCACAACTAGGCTGATCAAATAAGGGGATTTGTTTTGAAAATTTCTAAAAATATCTCATTTTGGGTTTCCATAGCAACTGTGATAAAGTTTTGAGGTTCTCATGGAAAAAGATAGAAGAAGGGAAGCACATGAATGTTTTTAAGGGGAAAGATAAAGAAAGATAGATCGACTCTCATGAAGTTTTCATGGTCAAAAGCTTTCTTTGAAAATAGGAAACTAAAATGTTGGGGTTTTTCCCTAAGTTTAATTTAACGGTTA
This sequence comes from Kingdonia uniflora, assembly GCA_014058105.1. Taxonomy (NCBI): domain Eukaryota; kingdom Viridiplantae; phylum Streptophyta; class Magnoliopsida; order Ranunculales; family Circaeasteraceae; genus Kingdonia; species Kingdonia uniflora. Next base: position 812,742 of record JACGCM010000750.1, read on the forward strand.
CCCTTCTTTCTCCTCAATTTTGTTTCTTGGCTCAGGTATTCTAATGTTTTTATCGAATCAAAGTTACTGGAGGGCATAGTACTATTAACAATGTTGGTGCTATTATGATTGCTTTTAACCTTCATCAATGAAGAAGTTTCAGAAGGGAAATTCAAGTTAAACTTGCTATTGTGAATAATTTATTATGAAATTTATGTGTATTTGATTGTTGGGTTTCTTTTTTATTATTGGGTTTGTTTAATGATTAGTTCTTCATTTTGGTGAGTTTAATTCTATGATTTATTGATGTATCTTATTTGTTTTAAATCGAATGAACTTTATTGAAAAGCAAAAACAGTTAAAATAAAAGGCAGTGGTAATGTGAACCACTTCTAGTTGCAAAACCTCAAATATTTAGTCGACATAGGCACTTCAATTTTATCATGGAATTGAGATTTTCCTATATTGAACACTAAGGTACTGTTAAATAGTCTACTTCCATTGCCAACCAACCTGTTTGAGATATAATTAGCTTCCCTCCACTACTGCTATAGTATGTTGGTAAGAAGGATCAACTCACGCAAGCGATTGATTTAGGTTCATTGATTTATAAAAGGTGATTTTTTTTTATTTTCTGGAGATGGTTGGAAATTATTAGGGGAATTCAAATAGAGGTACTATAACTTCAGGATTTGTGTCCCCCGTGAACGTTTATTATTTAGATCTACTTGCGGGGTTCCCTTCTTAAGATTACTCTGAGTACCATTTGCTGGGGCTACTATTTGTAACTATTATAAATCAGGACTCTCCTTTTTAGAATAGAGTATGAACCATCATTTTTAAGGGTAATGCCACACCATCAATAGTTGGTCTACAAAAAAATGGACAACTCTGTCCTTGGCTTATTCGGTTACTAGACCGTGCTGTACCCTAGTGAGCATGATCAAAGTTCTACCTCTTTTAATACTTGGGTTGTAGGGGCCTAACTTTGTGAGGGGGGAATTTAACTCTTACACCATGGATTTTATATTCGACCAGGAGATTCATGCTTATAATCAATGATAATAAGACTAATCTACTGACAATATACTTCCATGGAGGCCTAGAATGGGTCACTCCACGACCTCTGGTGTGGATTTTAAAGAGTTCTGTTATAAATATCGAGTAGTCAAAGTATTGAGAACTTGGTTATTACAGGGTATTCAAAGGTAAACTTGTAAGGTCTGCTGGGGAGAGATTTTCTAACCCCTTCATAGTTCCTCCTCCCTCCTATTTATAGAACATAGGATAGGTTGAGTCACCATGGGAGGTCAAGTTACATCTGTATCCTCCGGGGATAATTGAATTGTACCTGTAGTCGGCTCTGATACTGCAATTTATCAAGTCTAACACTATAACTATTGTTTCTGACACTATAGTTGTTAGATCTGGCACCGCAGTTGTCTAACAACATACTCTACTATTACATCCAGTTAGTTGGCTGCCTGACATATTCCCCTTTGACCATACACGCCTATGGTCAAAGTATTTCAGGTTCGATGTTTCCTTCAAGTGTTCGAATAGTCTCGAAAGGTTTTGTGGGCTTGATTATTGACTTAGTAGGCTTCGAGTCATTAGGTAGGCTTCAATGTAGCCTTCGAGTATTCAGCAAGTGTTGAAAGGCTGCGAGTAGGCTGCAATGTTTACCCCCTCTCAGTAAGGGCCTCAGAAATTGGTGTAGTGGGCACTTGCTGAGAAAAGTAGTTAGGTGTTGGATGTTGAAGGGTTGACTGTTGAATGTGGTAGTTCCGAGTGGGGTATTTGAAGACTGTGATTAATACGGGTTGTAATTAAGGAGGTTTTTAATGTAGCTGCCTTCAAGTATAAGTAAGGGGTGTTAGGAAATCTTTAAACTTATGTACTGTCTTCTCTGAGAAAAGTGTCTTCACCAACTTCTCCTAATAGTCAAACTATGGGCACAACACCTAATACGCAATATCAAAAGAAAGTGAAAGACTGAGAGCATCGTGTAGAGGAGAAGATACATGAGCTGATTGAAAAATTCATTGGGGACCATGAGTTGGACTGGGTGATGCCTTTCTTGGTAGAACTAGAGCAAGAAGAGCCGATCTCTGGGATACCGTATGCTCACTGGTGGAAGTTGTTGCAATGGATAAATCCACTTGCCAGTAACCAGTTCTACTTCCTACAGTGTATGGCTGAAGATTTGATAACTATAGAAGACCGAGTTTATTAGGAGGCTGGGCTCTACAAGAACTGCCCTGCCTACAATTAGGGGCTTCTTGGTTATGGTAAAGGTACAGGCGTGGGATGGTGGTCGAGAAGGTCTTCTGCTGATTTTAATTGCTATTTTTTTTTGAATTGTTGCAAAGACAGTTGTTCGAATGAAATGGAATGCATTGAAACAATTGTCGAGGTGCGATATTGAAATGTTTGTGTATAAGTGTGATAATCACAATAGGCGATGGTATTTTAGGCGCGATAATAACTTGTCAAATGTCGAACTTATAAGAAAGATGATTAGAAAACTGTAACCAACTAAGATAAAATTGAAAAACCAAAAAATTTAGGCAGATGTATCGAATATCAGGTATGTGTGGATGAATTATCAGCGTAAAGTGCAGACGATGGTTTGTATCGTAGGCAGGATCAGGAGCGGTTTGGAAATTTCCTTACGTCGAAGGTATATTGGCTTCGACTGTACATCCTGACGGCAAAATTAGCTGGCATGTCCGAAGCGGTACTATTCCAAGGACAGAGTACCCTACAGGTCATCATAACGTTATAATGGGTTATGGGAAAAGGTTGACATGACGTATAAGTTTGACATAACAACTTTGAGCCGGGTACAAGAAGGTTTGACTTGGTGAATATAAAATTGTTTAAACATGGAAGTGGAAGGCGCACGTGGGCATCAAAACATAACTCAGTCGAAAATTAGGGGAAGTAGCAGAGTGGTAATGATGGTGGTTTTAGAAATTCAGGCAGTTTTTTATTTGTTTGAGGAGGTATTTAAAGACGGAGAAAGAAATCACTATTCCCAATTAATCATTCACAAAGAAAAATTTAGAGTCGGAGAGGAAAACATACAAAAATTATGAGGTGACGCTTGGTTATTGTTGAAGGAGAAGAACATTGGGTTGTTGCTGAGAGATCAGAGCCATTCAAGCAGGTATCTCATATAACTTCTTGAAAATAATATATGATTTTCCCTTTTTCCTTGCGTCTTCGTCTTCCGTTTCTGTATGTGGTTTACATAGGAGGGTAGAGGCCGCTAGGGTTTATATTTGTGATAATATGTTAGATAAAAAGGGGGTAACCCGTGTAGCTGGAGGAAAGGCCCATTGCGATTTTGAGGGTATTGAGGGTGTGACTAGGCATGGGGTCGAACGTTCGACTGTGGGTTGTGATGTTTTGATGGGGTAGAGCAAAATAAGTTATTAAAATGTAATAGTTGAATGTCTCAATCTAATTGCATACCTCATCATCTATAGGGTATAATGTGTACCCATCAATCTTCAAGGTTGAGAATGATAGATGTGTAGACCAAGGTAAATGAGACGAGTGTATCTGGTCATGGCTTAAGAGATGAGAGTAGCGATGTAGAGGTATTAAATATTGTAACAGATATCCCTCTGGCTGTGGTAGTTCCTGAAGGTGTGGCTTTGAGTTGTAAATGCTGTAATGTTTGAGTGACCGAGGAGAGAGATGGAGAGGACATGGAGGGAGGAAAGAGAATGGGACACGAAGGTGGTGTCAAGCTTTTTGGGGAATAAAGAGAAGAGGGGGAGCAAAGTGATAGTAGTAAGAGTTCAATAGGTTCGGGGGGAGCTACGGGGTTAGTCTCGGCTCGAGAGAAGCTGAGATTGGATACATATAAGGCTAAGCTAGAGTTTTCAAATATAGGGGTGGTATTATATGCAGTAGGGTCTACGTATACCTTCAAGTCTATCCCTCGAGAGGGTTTTGTGAAATTTAGAGGCCAGATTCGGCTAGGGATGCAACTACCCCTTCGAAGGCTGGTGATGGAAGTATTGAACTTCTGGGAAGTTGCCCCGTGCCAGATGAATGAGAACTTCTGTGAAATTATGAGGGTAGTCGAGGGTATGAATGTAGAACTAGGACGTTAGAAGAGGGGGTTGATCGAGTGGATTGATATTGTATTGTTGTACTCGAAGAAATCCCACAAGAAGGTGGACACATACCACATCAAATATCATGCAGATAAACCGTGGCTATTTTATTTGTGCCCGACGAGCCGAGGGTGGGTTAAAGACTTGGTTCTAGTGCGAGATAATTATAAGAATGTTGAAGGGGAGGATGCTTATAAGATGTAGCATATGATCTATATTCCATGTAACTTTACAGTCGAAGATAGTTGTAAAATGGTGGCTAAATAGACTGTTAACCATGTTTTTTTTTGTTTTGCAGAACCAGGTACGAAACTTTGCAGAACCCGCAGGGGTACATTAATGACCTTATAGACTCTAACGAGGAGTGGATAAACCAGGAATTCAGGAAGCTAGGTATCAAAAGGAAAAGGCAAAAAAGGACAAATTCATTGCTTCAAAGCATTCCTGTCGTTCCTAAGCTATCACAAAAGAGGGGAGAAGAGGATTGCTCGAGAAGGGTCGGAGAAATGGTGAAAGTAAGATTGACGCGGAAAGTGAATTATGCCCCAAAGGGGCAATAAACGACGCTAGTGCCCGATGTAGTTCATATGGTGTCGAAGCAGGCATCGAAGCCGGCAAAGAAAGGGAAGGGCATGGCTGTTCCCAAATCTTTGAAGGTCATACAGCCGAAGGTAATTAAACGTAAAAGGCATAGGGAGTTGGGAGATGATGATGCGGAGGATATGGAGGAAGCGCAAACAGAAGCCGAACTAGAGAAGTAGCTCGAGCCGTGGTTGCTTTAATGGCAACTCTCTGCGGGAATGACCTAGAGGAGGCTGGGAGGCGGATGAATAAGTCTCTTCATCAGGTAACAATTTTATGAAATTATGATATTTTTCTATAGTTTGCCATGTTTCGAGAAGTACTTATGGTTTAAGTATTCAAACAGTCACATGCTTGGTCTCAACCTTTTATCAGGGCCCAAAAGGTAACGACGAGGCAGCTGAGATAGGCAGTTAAAAATCTAGAACTTGCTCGAGGTGCCGAGATGTCGCTGGTGTCCGAAGTTAACACGTTGAAGTGAGAGCAGTTAAAAATCAAAATTGATTGTACGAGGGAACTTGAGGCTCAGCGTGACAACCATGCTCAAATACGGAAGGTGCTGGAGTCGAAGCTTGCTGAGAAGTAGAAGGAAATTGAAGAACAGAGGGAGATCTTCTAGGGGAAATTCGACGAGGAGTATGAGAAAAGTACCAGGTTAATGATTTTCATCGAGGATTTGGGGTATGATCCCATAAATCTAAAGCACTTTCCTGCGCTCGAAGGGCCATCTGCCTAAGGTATTGTGCAGGCATAAAAGATAGACGTGGATCCCGCTGGTGGAGGTGTATGGGAGGGCGTGGAAGTTCCTGTGTCTGAAGATACTGCGGTAGATACGGTAGTGGATGGAGTGGCCAACGTGTTGGGGCTGAATCTGACTGTCGAAAGAACTGGAGGCGCTAGTGCAGAAGAGATTATGGGAGGTGATATGGCCACCCTTGTGTGAGGTACTATAGCAGTCTTCTTGCTGTAACATACTCCTTTCTCTTATCATGTTGTGGTGCTGGAAATCTGGAGTGGGGGTTTGTATTCGAACACTTTGTAACTTATTTGATCTTGAACTGCCTGTCTGTGATTGGTTTGAATTACTATACTGTAATGAATTTGAGTTACTTGTAGTTGAATTGTTGATATTCATGTATACTTGTGTTTGTGTATGTTAGAAGTACATAATACTTGTAATAGTATTATATTACGTAGTCGCTCCCAGGTTTGTCCACGGGATTGACGCCAAGCAAAGCATAACGTGGTCACCCCCAATGCATTCCTGATAATCCAGTCTGTCGACCATTCATGCCCCTCGAGATTTATCGAATTTAGAGACTTGAAAAACTTCATGGTCTCCCCCAAGTATTAGTCTGGTCGAAGGGTTTGCATGATACTTAAGTTAGATCATGAAATTCACTAGACTTAGAAGGCCTGAGCCTAAACGAAGCATAATGTGGTCACCCCCAATATATTCCCGAGTGTTCGGTCTGTCGACCATTCAAGCCCTCGAGTTTGCTTGAATTTAGAGACATGAAAAACTTTGAGGTTGCCACCAAATATCACTCTGGTCGAAGGGTTGATATGATACTTAAGTTAGCTCAAGAAATTTACTGAACTTAGAAGGCCTGAGCCTAAGCAATGCATAACATGGTCGCCCCCAATGTATTCCCGAGGGTCCAGTCTGTCGACCATTCATGCCCCTTGAGTTTGCTCGAATTTGGAGACTTGAAAAACTTGGAGGTCGCCCCCTAGTATTAGTCTTGTCGAGGTGTTGACATGATACTTAGGTTAGGCCAAGAAATTTACTATAAGACAGGATACGAAGTTTAGAGGAAAAATATGTTCATTGATTATACTATATTTACATCAGTTGAACAAGATGGAGGTCGTGGCCTCTTGTATGATACTAACTGCATGGTATTCCACAGATTGGGTAGAAGCTCTTCTACTTTTATCATCAGTTAATATGAACCTTTGTCGGTTTTTTCATACATAGCAAATGGTCCTTCCAAGGATTTGGCTAGCTTATCGGCATTACGAGACATCGAAGAGGGTAAAATTGCTAAAGTGCCAAATCTCGAATATTAAAATTGCTCGATCGAACTTTTTTGTTGTATGACTTCTGAAGTGAGAGATAGTAGCATCCGAGGCTTACGATCGCTTGGTCTGTAGTTTTGTCGATCCATAGCATATTGCATCCGAGTTCAAACTCATTATCTTCATCTGGTAGGTTGTGGTTGCGTGTCGGTACTTCAAATTGTGTAGGTAGAACCGCTTTAGTACCATAGGCTAGAAGGAAAGGTGTGTATCCTGTCGCCTTTCATGGTGCAGTTCGATAAGCCCAGAGTACATGCTGTATTTCCTGGACCCATCTTCATTTCTTCTCATCGACTTGCTTCTTAAGGCCGTCAACTATAATTTTGCTGATTACTTCGACCTTAAAATTCCCCTGGGGGTAATAAGGTGTTGAGGGGAAGAAGATGATATTATACTTTTTGAGGAAATTATGGACTTTTTTCCCAATGAACTGTGGACCATTGTCGCATCGAATCATGTGAGAACATCCAAAGCGTATAATAATATTCTCCCATAAGAATGCAATGACTTCTTCTCTAGTTCGACATAACGGTATGACTTTGACCCATTTAGTAAAGTAATATATTGCCACAAGAATATTTTCTCGCCTACCCGATGCTTTGGGAAAAGAACCCACGAGTTCGATGGCCCACCGTTTGAATTGCCAAGAGACTTAACTGTAATGGAGGTCTTGTGAAGGGCTATGGATGTCGTGGGAGTGATGTTGGCATTTGTCACAGTGTTTGGCGTACTCTTCAACTTGCTTTTTCATATTGGGCCAGAATAATCCTTGGGATACAGCTCCAAGGGAGATAGATCGACCAGCTGTATGAGTACCGCTGGTACCTTCATGGAGTTCTATAGGAATTATAGCGGCTTTGTTTTGAGAGATGCACCGGAGGAGGACGCCGTTTTGGGATTTGTAGCGTAACTCAACTTTGAGGATTGTCTATCTGCAATAGTTTTCTAATAATGAGTGCCTGGTTTTGGGGTCACCTGGGAGGGTAGAACTGTTGAAGTAAGCAAGAAATGGTGTTTGCCAGTCATCTGGATCGAGACTCTCGCCCCCAGTATTGATGGCATTGACTTCAATCTAGTCGATACTTGGGCATTCGAGTACATCGATATGGAGTGTTCAAGATTTGTACTGGCCTAACATAGCTGCTATGTAGGCGAGGGCATCGATATGTCTATTTTCGCCTCGAGGGTAATGAGTAATAAAAGATTTTTCGGGAAAATGATCCATTCGCTGACGGACGAGGGAAACATACTCAGCCATGCGACCGTTAGCCTGATTATCACTGGTGCACTGTCTCTGGGCTAATTGGGAGTCAGTAAATACTACAAGTTTAGGGACACCGATTTTGAGTATGAGGTCAAGGCCATGGATCAGGGCCTCATACCCGACCTCGTTGTTGGAGCATTTGATATTAAACTTTACCGCTTTTTCGATTCGATCATTGGTAGGAGTAACCAGGACAATACCGATCCCCGAATTGTTAGGTCCAGCAGATCCATTTGTGAAAAGGTGCTAACCTGTGTTAGGGTTCCAAGGGTCGGTCTATCAAGGTTGGTCTTCGGGTAGATCATCTTCATGTTCCTCCCAGTCGATATCTTCGATTAGGAAGTCGGCAAGGAAATCGGTGACTGCTTGGCCATTTTAGGATATCCTCTTCACAAACATGATATCGTGTTCGTCAAGATAAACGGACCGCTACTGTACCTGTCTAGATTTTTCTTTCTTGCTGAGTACTTCTTGAAGGGGGAAACTTGTAATAACATGGATATGGTGTGCTTAAAAATATGGTTTGAGTTTTCGAGAAGTACAGACGAGGGTGAGGAAAAAATGCTCAAGTTTTGCGTATCGAGTCTTTACAGATGTCAGATTTTTGCTGATAAAGTATACGGGTTTCTCGATGCTGGATTTGAGTCGAATGAGTACTGAACTGATAAGAGTGTCGATAACAGCGAGGTAAAAAGAAAGCGTTTCGCCTTCAATGGGGGTACTGATGATGGGTGGTCGACCAAGTATATTTTATGTTCGAGGAAGGCCTGTTCACAGTCAGGTGTCCAATTAATTTTAGTATTGTTTTTCTTTTTTTCCTTGTGAGCGCCTTAGTCGCATAAGAGAGAAAAAAGCCAAGCACAACGGTCTGAGGATTTTAAAATAAAGAAGTTGAGGGTCTCTATATTGCTAGCCACCTGTTGGACATCTTTTTTGGTTCGGGGGGAAGGTATATCGATAAGTGCTCGGATATGAGTAGGGTCGATCTCGATACCTCGCTTGCTGATGAGGCGGCCTAAGAATTTTCCGTACAAAACACCAACAGACATTTGTCTGGGTTAAGTTTCATATTATATGTACGAAGTATCGAGAAAACTTTGGTGAAGTATTGGATGTGGGTATGTTTTTGGGCGCTTTTCCATAACATGTCGTCGATGTAAACTTCGACTGACTTGACAAGCAAAGGTTTGAACACGGTCGTGACAAGCCGCCGGTAAGTGGCACCCGTATTTTTATGGCTGAAGGGCATGACATTAAAATAATAAAGGCCTTGTTCAGTGATAAAAGAAGGTTTAAGTTGATCCTCGGAGAGGAGGGGTACTGATTGTAACCGGAAGCCGCGTCCATCATCGATAGTCACTCATGGCCGGCCATGGCATCGAGGAGTACTAAAATGATTGGGTGGGGGAATATGTGCTCAGCGTTGCGCTTCCCAAGACGTTCTCGAGCGGGGCAGCGGTTTGGTTATATGGTAGTGCGATGAGTAGAATCTGACGAATCCTCCATGGGGTGTATGCCAAGGTGGATTGAACCAGTAGGTAGAATGGTGGGGGGAGCACCATCGGCTCCAAGATGGACAGGGGGTACTTCAAGATTTTGTTGGGGCTCGCGCCAGGTGCAGGATGAGGCATACGACGGGGTGGGTGCTCGAGATGGCGGAGGGGCATCTTGAGACTGAAGTCGTTGTAATTCACGAATTGCATTGTGCAGATCGTCAAGGGTACGATATTATCTGTCCACATTGTCTAAATTGTGTTACCTTTTAGCTTCGATCTCTTGTCAGTGTTCTTTATTCTCTTGGTGTAGCAGGGTTCGATGTCGCTCCTCAGCTTGAGCAAATTTTTGGCTAAGAAGGGCGAGCAGAGCGGCCACTCCGTCGGTGGAGTCGCTGGTAAGGGTGGAAGTAGAGTTGAGGGTGGGGGCCATTGTAGGTGGCTGGTAGGATTAGAAAAGGATAAAAAATAGTACGAGACTGGTAGGGTTGGATAGTACGGACGACGCCAAATGTAGGGGCATATCTTCGCGAGGGGGAAAGTTGACTCTTACACTATGGATTTTTTATTCGACCAGGGGATTCAAGCATATAATCAATGTTAATAAGACTAATCTATTGACAATATACTTACGTGGAGGCCTAGAAAGGATCACTCCATGACCTCTGGTAAGGATTTTAAAGAGTTTTGTTATAAATATTGAGTAGTCGAAGTATCGAGAACTGGGTGATTACAGGGTATTCGAAGGTAAACCTATAAGGTCTATTGGGGATAGATTTTCTCACCCTTGCATAGTTCCTCCTCCCTCCTATTTATAGAACATAGGATGAGTTAAGTCACTATGGGAGGTCAAGTCTCATAACCAACATAATTATTGGTTATGAGACTGTAGTTATTGGATCTGGCACCTCAGTTGTCTAGTGGCATACTCAACTTATCTGTCTGGTAAGCTGGCTGCCTGACATGTTCCCCTTCGACCATACACGCCCATGGTCGAAGTATTTATGGCTTGATGTTTCCTTCGAGTGTTTGAATAGTCTTGGAAGGTTTCCTGGGCCTGATTATTGACTTACTAGGCTTCGAGTCATTAGGTAGGCTTTGATATAGCCTTTGAGTATTCGATAAGTGATAGAAGGCTGCGAGTAGGCTACTGCATGGACCATTTTTACAACTCAACTGGATCCCTGGATGTGATCCTAAGAAGAACTCACATGACTATCTATCAACTGAGTGAGCTATGGCATGGCTGGTCTTCAAAGTGCACTACCTGCCCTAGTATTTACCTCAAAAGAGGTTGAGATCAGACTAACTTTCTAGGTATGCCAGCCATGAGAGGCATACTCATATCCCTCATTAGGCCTTTATAGGGATCTTGGAATTGGGGCTAGTCTCAATTAAGAGCGCTAACCCCCCTTGTCCCTCCTACAGAATTCTAAGGATAAGGACTTTTTAGGTCTCTAGGTATACCTTCTTATAGAGAGGTGTACTCCTGTACTAATAAGTACTGAATTCTTTTATTTTAAGGTACCTGAAATAGTCATTTTGGTCATCTTGAGTTTCTAATAAGTATGACTAATACATGTATTCTCTATCTTCAGGATTTTAGACCCTCCAAAGAGAACTTGATACATAATAAGTGCTAAAAGCCTTAAGAAACTTTCTCTATGTATTCCTAATTCTAAACATAATCTGAGGAGCTAGAGCACTGCAGAAGCACAGTAGGTCTAGCTAGAAGCTCCATCAACTATCATAGAAAAGTTCCAGCAATTAAGACAGTCTTTAAATCTCCAAAAAGTGACCAAATACATTTCTCATGATCATGATGACATGACTAGATTTGATTCAACTTGTACCTCTAAAATAAGCTTAAATGAAGCCTGACCAAAAAGGAGGCCTAAAGGCTAGCATAGGCCTGCTATCGCTGCCAAGAATGCCTTTGAAGACCAAAGTTCACGCTTCGATAATGTTGATTCATGCCTTAGTTTTGACAGAATAACTCTAATGCCCTTTGTACGTCAAATGCAAAAAAGAAGAAGAAAAAACTCAGTTTGTTAAGTTCCACATTACTTATGTAGTAAAACGATTATTAGTTAGCTATGAAAGATGCAGGGCTGTAATCTTGCAGAGGGGAGTTTGCGCTCTTACACCATAGGATTTAAGTTTGACCAGAGGTTTTCATAAATATACAAGATAAAAATAAAGGATTATACCGTGCAATCATACTTACGTGGTGTCCATGAATTGGTATTCTGTACGACCTCTAGCGAGGATTTTAATGGGATAATGGATATATAAATGGGGTTACAGTTCGAATCAAAAAAAGCTTGAATATGCTCAATGGTTTCTAATCTTATGAGGGTCTTTTGGATGAGATTCTCTGACCTCTCTATGATGGCACCCCTCCCCTATTTATAGGAGATAGGAAAGGATGAGTAACCATAGTGAGGTTATATTATATGTTTACCCTTTTGGGGTAGTTGTCCTGAATAAAGGTCGGTTTTGTCACTGTAGCTATGTTTGGCAGCTTGTTTTGCAGTATTGTCCGGTGAGCGGGCTATTAAATTTGTCTGCCTTCGACTATGCACTGATATGGTCGAAGTCCTCTTGGAACTTATGTTGGGCTTTATATGCTGTAAGACTGCCTTCGGCTTCAAATCTTGCAGTAAGTTTCGAGTCTTCCATTAGTTTTGATGTAGCCTTCGAGTGTTCGGTTAGTCTCGGAAGGCTTCGGGTAGATCATATGCCTTTGGTTATTTTGTGAGTTCCCTTGGCTTTGAGTCTTTGGTAGGGTTCAATGTAGCTTACTAGTATTCGATTAGTCTTGGAAGGTTGCGATTAGGCTGCCACATTCACCCTCTTTGAGCTGGTGCCTCTAAAATTGTTGTACATGGCGCTTGTAGAGAAAAACTATTATGTGTAGGAAGTTGTATGGTTGACTGGTGTGAATGTGCCGAGTTCCAAGGGTATTGATGGTGACTATGCTTATAAGAGGGTATTAATGCATCCTTAAATATGGTATAAATAGGGTTTGAAGGGTGAGATCATTATAAGTTCAGTTCATCTTTTCCATAACTTGTTATGTTCATGTTTTTCCTTAAATGTCATTAAATCTCGTTACCAACAAAGGATGGATGAGAAGGAGGCCCCTATAGAAGCAAAGTACGTAGAGCTGAAGAAAATGTACTTTGGCCGTAAGGACATGAGGTCACCACTGCCAGACTTTGTGGACCTGCACCGGGAGGAATTGACCGATGGAGAGTGGGAGGAGGCCGAGTCGTTTAGCTTTTGGTGGACGATGTTCCTGTAGTACCTGCAAAGCGTGACACGCACTCCTTCACACTGCGAATGATGGAGCAGTGGCTGGTGGAGGCCAAATATGTTGGCAAGAGCTGTCCGTGGTACTGGAAGAACTTCCCCATATGTAAGTAAGGTGGGGGGGTTCTTGATTGTGGGTGGGGATTGTAAATCTAATTGTTGTTCTTTTCCTTCTCTCATTTTTTTATGAATGAAATGGAAACATACGACTTCATACTGCTATCGAGGTGTTTTGTTTTATTTAAAAGTACTCGTAGGTAGATAACTTGACCGATGATAACATAGTCGCAGTTAATAATCTTATATGGCAAACAAATCTTATGTTCGCTGTCAAAACACTGGAAAAATTTCGAATAAGAAAGTATTTGGTCGAAAATTGTTAAGAGAGTAGATGATATTGTGCCATGGTCGAGGGTTAAAAATGTTCGAGCATATAAAGTAGGTCGATCATACCAAGATGGTTCGAGCAATTAAAGAAGGTGTATAAATGAATTGGTCGAGGCTGGTTTTGCTTCGACTGCATGGATCTGATAGCCGTAATTGTAGAGTTGTCAGATGGGATAGCCTTCATTTAGCAGTATGCTAGGCAAAGAATAATCAATACCTGTCGGCCATGGGAATGATGTGTATGTGACATTGCGGTTAGGTGAAGTCTACGTGGCAGGATATAGCAGTTTGTTAGAGATTTATCGCCGAGGGTTATAGGAGGTCAAAGATTGTTGGCAGAATATGCATTTGGACAAATGTGGTATTTAAAAGGGAATCGAGGGTTCGAAAGGTAAAGGAAAATTCAATAACTGGTCAAGGTGTGTCTGTCACATGTTCGTATTTAGTAGAAGTATTTATGTAAAAATAGATGTTTAGCTGAAAATGTTGAGGGAAGTGGGAGGGGTAGTGGGGGTAATAGTTATAATTATGGTTTGGGGATAATATAGCAGTTTAGTGGGTTGCAATTAAGATGAGAAAGAGAGAGTGGCTAGAAATATTAATCAAGCAGAGAGAAACAACCAGCCATTATTGTTGAGGAGAGGAAGGAAGGAAACTACTTTTGTCGTGAAGTTTGGACGCCATTGTTGCCGTGATTCTTCGTTGGTGCGGTAATCTCTACCGGACAGGTAGGTCCTTTGACTGTTGTGTTGTGTCTATGTTTTATGCTATTTTTTTTACTGTTAAGAGTAATTCTTGTTGTTGTGTCATTAATGGTGTAGCTGTGGTAGGGTTAAGATAGCGTACTGGGAGATCCCTCAAAGTTAAACTTTTGGGTGGTGGTAGGTGTGGGAGTAGACTAGTCAATAGTCGACTGAGAGTACAATAGTCAGAGTTTGGCATGTCCGATGGGTAAGAGTTGGGTAGGTGATAGTAACATATAAACTCAAAGGTTTATCCTTGAATATATATATCAAGCTAATTTCTTCCCTCTTCTTCTGCAGTGTATAATGTGTACCTGCGAAGCTTAGAGAATGAGGCTGATAAATGAGGACGGTGATGTTATAAATGAACTGAGCACCTCTGGTCTAGTGGAAGGGAGAAGTGATATCAAATAATTGCACATCACAACTGATGTACCTCTGGCACTGATTTAGTCCGACATTAGTTTGGTGAGGAGGAGTTGACAGAGAGCTTGGGTAGTTGGGGAGAGTGATGAAGAGGAGGAGGACGTTGAGGAGACTGGGTTTGACCACACAGGGAATGTGAGGGATGATGAGGATAGGGGGAGGTGGATGAGAGTGAGGGAAGTAGTAAAGAAACAGGGGACGAGGATGTGTTTGTAGGAAATCTCACCACTGGAGTAAACCAAGCTTGATCGATTCATGTCAAAACATGATCTAGTGGGCAAAGGGATTGATCTGGTGCCATTAGGGTAAGAGTATTCGTTTATGGATGTACCCAATGTGGGGATAATGGCGTTCTGGGGACAAATTCGACTAGGAATGCAACTGCCCCTTCGATGGTTGGTGAAGGAGGTACTGAATTTGTAGGACGTGGTACCATGCTAGATGAATGGTAACTTATATAAGATAATGAGGGTTATCGAAGATATGAATAAGGAGTTGATACGCGAAGAGAAGCCTGTGATCGAGTTGTTCGACGTGGGTTCGTTCTACTTACGGAAGGGGAATAAGAAGGTATGAACGTACCATATTTAGTGCCACAGGTGGGATAAGGATTTAGTGGTAGTAAAAGGTAATTTTGTTTATACAGATGGTGAGGTAGATCTTGCTCCGACCTTTAGGCTGTTTAATGAATGTAAGTATATGTTCGAGTATCTTGTGCTGCATTACTTCTGATAATGCTTGACTTTTTATTTGTTTGTTGCAGATCCTGTGAGTAGAACATTAAAAAACCCTTGGTTCTATATCTACAATCTGATCGACGAGAGTGAGGATCAAATAAACAAAGTATTTTAGAAACTGAAGATTTTGAGGAAGAGACTGAAGAAGATGGATACTCTGCTGAAAGGAGCTTCAACTGCAGCTCGGCATTCAAAGAGGAGAAAAATGGTTGACGCTCCTGAAACAGTAAGCGAGATGGATTGTAACACCTTAACAAAGCTGAAGTCTAACTATGTATCGAGAACTCGTCCTGGGGTTGTAGTGCCACGGGCCGAGGTAAGGGGGCGAGGCTCGAGTTCCCAAAAGGCAGTTTAACGGGCCCATAAGGGCAAGGGAAAAGCCACTTCTGATGGGCCAAATATTCCAGTAACGAGGACGACACCTCGAAAGAGGTCGTATGATTTGATAGAATAATCTTCAAGCTCAGCTGAAGCCAAGTAGCTTCCAGTTGAACAAGAGGATGCTGCTTGAGCTGCAACCGAGTCGATAATGCATTTGTGTACTGCGAAACCAGAGGAAGCAGGGCATCGGACAGAGTTTGTATGGCGCCAGGTATGTATTACTACTAATCAGGGATTGTTTGTTTATGATTTGGCCAAACGTCACTGAATGCTCGAAGTGTTTGAGAAATGTGCGAATATATGTTTGGATGATCTCTTTTAAGAAGGCTCAAAAAGCATCTGGCGAGAAGTTGAAAGAGTTGGTTGATGGAGTGGTGCTTGCGAAGGGAACTATTATGTCACTGAACACCCAAATTGCGGAACTAGAGCAGGAGATTTTGTAAGTTTAAGCTAATGTAGTGAAGGAAAAACTGGTGATGGTGGAATAGTGTGAGGTGAAGGTAGAGAGGCTAGTGCTGAAGCTAGGAGAGAATCATGCGTGGTTATAAGCAGACTTCGAACAGGAGTACAATGTGACTTCAAGTTTGAAGAAATTCATAAATAACTTGGTTAATAACCTGAACACCTTCGAACGCAACCCTTCAGAAGAGCCAAACCCTGCCATCGATGGAATGGTAGATACGGCGATAATGGCTCTGACTCATGTTATTAAAGTGGCCAATGCGGAAAATGAGGAAGTCGCGCCTGTCGTGGAGACTCCATGGACTGTTGAGATTCCTAATTTTTTTAAAGAACCAAGTTAACCATGTTATGTGAGCTTTATGAGGGTAGAACTTGTTTGATCAGGTTGTTAAGTGTATTGTTTGTAAGAAACTCTATTATCTTGGTGATGGTTTGTCTAAACAATGCTTTGTTATATGATTTGAACTTGTTGTATACGTTGGTATTGTGTCTGGTCGAATGGCGGAGCTGATTAGAATGTCGAAGTTTCCATGGGGTTCGAGGAGTTAATTGAGCTTTAAGATCGCCCACCGGTATTTATTTCCACAGAATTGAGCTTGAAAAAGACAAGACGTGGTCTTCCCCGAGGTCTCCCCCGAGGTCTCCCCCGAGTGTAGTCTTTCGACTATGAGAAACTTTGAGGTCGCCTCTAAGTATCTGTCAGGTCGAAGGGTTGACTGGATACTTAGGTTTGCCCAAATCTTGAAGTTCATTGACCTTCGAGGTTGCCCCTAGGTATTTCTAACCGCGGGTTTAGTCCAGAACGATGTAAGATGTAGTCGGCCCCAATGTCGCCCCCGGGTATTTATTCATTTGAATATTCTTGCATCTCGGGTTTGCCTGAATTGGAACGTTGAAAAACTTCATGGCGCCTCTAAGTATTAGTCTTGTTGAAGGGTGGACTGGATACTTATGTTTGCCCAAATCAAGAATTCGTTGAGATATGATACAATACGAAGGGTGGGATAAATTTGATTATTGATTACACGGTGGTTACATCAGTATTCAGATATGGTGGCCACAGCCTATTGTATGAGATGAGTTGCATTGCGTTCCATGGGTTGGGTAAGGATTCTTCGTCTTCAGTCATAAAGTAATACGATCCTTTGTCTGCTTTGTTCTACATGACATATGGTCATTCCCAAGATTCGGCTAGCTTACCGGCATTGTGTGGCTTCGAGGAGGGGGTGACTCTGCGATGTACCAAGTTGCCTATATCCAAACTTTATGGTCAAACCAACTTTTTGTATGATTTTTGGAGAGATATCCGGTAATGCCCAAGGTTAGCTAAGGCGCGGTCTCTGGTTTCATCGATCCATAGCATGTTGTATATGAGTTTAAACTCATTGTCTTCATCTAGTAGATCAGGGTCGCGTGTTGGGACCTCAGACTGGGTGGGTAAGACTGCTTCGGTGCCATAGGTAAAGAGAAAAAGAGTACTGCCCCTCACTTTTAAAGGTATGGTACGATAAGCCCATAGTACATGTTGTAACTCTTGAACCCAGCACCCCTTCTTCTCGTTGACGCGCTTCTTATGGTCATTGACAATAGTTCAGTTGATTACTTTGACCTGGCCATTCTCTTGGGAGTAATACGGTGTGAATGGAGAGAGGATGATGTTGTATTTTTTGAGGAATGTGTGAATCATGTTCCCTTCAAATTGTGGGCCGCTATTGTATCGAATCATAGGTGGGCAACCGAACGTGTAGTAGTTTTTTCTCTAAGGAATTTTGTTTCATCTTCTCTGGTTCAACATAATGGCACAACTTCATCCCATTTAGTAAAATAATCTATGGTGACTAGGATGTATTCTCTACTTCCTGAGGCCTTAGGGAACGGGCCTACTAAGCGGATGGCCCATTTTTTAAAGGGCAAAGTGACTTGGCTGCAATGTAGGTCATGTTAGGGGAATCTAATATCATAGGGGTGACACTAGAATTTTTTACAGTGCTTCGCATACCCTTCAACTGTTTCTTCATGTTTGGCTAGAATAAACCTTGTATTATTACTCGGAGAGCCATTGATCAGCCAGTAGTGTGTGACCCACAGTTCCCTTCGTGTAGCTCAGTAATGATAGTTCTCGCTTCTTATTAGGATATTAATTGGAGGTGTACTCCGTTTGGTGATTTGTGGTGTAAACTGCCTTTGAGAGTGGTGTACCTTAAAGTAATTTTCTAATAAGGACCATTTTGCTTTCGGGTCCTCTGGTAATGTGGAGTGGTTGAAGTACGCACGAAAATACGTGCGCCAGTCCTCGAGATCAAGACACTCGCCCCCAGTATTAATGGCATTGATTTCCATCAGATCGATACTTGTACATTCAAGTACTTTGAAATTGAGTTTTTGAGGTTCAGATTGGCCTAGCATGGATGTAATATAGGTGAGGGCGTCGACATTTCTATTCTCACCACGAGGGTACTGTATGATCAATGATTTCTCAGGGAGGCGATCCATGGGTTGGCTAATGAGCGCTGCATACTCAGCCATACAACCATTTGCCTGGTTTCGTCGGTATATTATCACAGGATGAGCTGTGAGTCGGTAAAGATGGCTAGTTTAGGGACTCCGAGTTCAAGGGCTTGATTATGACCATGTATCGATGTTTTCTACTCGGCCTCGTTATTGGTACATTCGAAGTTTAGTCTTATTGCCTTTTCGATGTGGTCGTTTGACAGTGTTACCAGTGTGTTGCCTATCCCAAAACCATTTGGGCCTGCAGATCCATATGTGAAGAGACGCCATCCTGTATTGTTTTTTTGGGAGGTTATCTTTGAGTTCTTCTCACTCGATATCTTCAACCGGGAAGCTAACAAGGAAATTTGTAACTTCCTAGCCTTTATGGGATACCTGTTTCTCAAAAGTACTATCGCGTTCACCAAGGTAGTTGAACCATTGTTGTACCCGTCGAGATTTATCTTTCTTCGCGGGGACTTTTTGGAGGGGTAGCTAGTGATTACACGTATATGATTTGTTTAGAAGTAGGGCTTGATTTTTCGAGACGTGTGAATGAGGTTAAGGGGAAGTCGATCGAGTTTGTTATATCATGTTTTAGCTAGTGTTAAAGTTTTGCGGATGAAGTAGACAGGTTTTTGATGCCTGTTTCTGTTCGGATAAGGACCGAACTGATAGAATCTTCAGTGACTATTTGATAAAGGGAAAGTGTTACTCCATCGATCGGGCTGCTCATGACAAGTAGTTAGCCCAGGTAAGTTTTGAGTTTGAGGATGGCTTATTCGCATTCAGGTGTCAATTAATGTCGGGGTTTTTCTTCTTGGTTTTATGGATGATTTGTTCGCGTATGAGGGATAATAACCAGGCACAGCGGTCAAAAGATTTTGAAATTAAGTGGCTAAGGACTGCTATTTTTCCTGCTACTTTCTGGATATCTCTCTTTAAACAGGGAGAAGGTATATCAATGAGGGCTCTAATTTGTGTAGGGTTGATTTCGATGATACGTTTACTAATAAGGTGGCCTAGGAATTTTTCGAATGAGACACCGAACTAGCATTTGTCTAGGTTAAATTTCATTTGGTATGATCGAAGGATGGAGTAAACTTTGGTCAGGTCTTGTATATGGGGAGGCTTTTGCAGAGTATGTCATCAATGAAGACTTTGATTGACTTGCCAAGCAAGGGTTTGAACATGGTAGTAACGAGGCGTTGATAAGTTGCACCCACATTTTTGAGTCTGAAGGGTATCACATAAAAATAGTAGAGCCCTTGTTCGGTAATGAAGGATGTTTTAAGTTGATCTTCACGGAGAAGGGGTACCATAATGTAAGCCGAAGCCGTGTCCATCATGGAAAGGCATTTGTGGTCAGCTGTGGCATCGAGAATTACTGAAATGATCGGGTGAGGGAAGCTATTCTTTTGTGTATACTTGTTGAGGTTAGTGAAGTCAACGCAGATTTGGATCTTGCCATTCTTTTTGGGTACAGTGACAATGTTCGAGATCCAATCGGCGTACTTGACCTCGCGTATAAATTCAGCGGCAAAAAGCTTGTCAACCTTAAGGTTCACTGCGTCTCGAATCCTCAGGGCCAAAGTGCATTTCTTTTGTTTGACTGCTGTTGATTTAGGGATAAGGTCGAGTCATTAGAAGGTGAGGATAGGGTCGATCCCGGGAATCTCGAGGAATGTCTATGCGAAAACATTTTTGTTGGATCGAGTTCGATGTATACTGTGGGTTCGATGGGCAGTTTTTCGGTGGACGAGGTCGATGGATTGGGGAGAGAGAGCTGAGTGATTGCTATGGCTTCATGAGTTTCCGCGTAAGTTCAATTTCGGGATGCTCAGAGGATCGAGGTAATCACTGGGAGCCTTTTATGACCCACGTACCACTATGGCGGTAAAACGAAATACTTGATGGTAGGTCAAAAATATGGCTTTCATAGCATGAAGCCAATCGCAGCCCAGAATGTCGAGGCACTAAGACATCTTGTCAATAACAGGGAAACTGGTTTGAATGATTATAGGGACAGTGGTAATAGGGAGGCTGATTTGGACGACGGTAGCCTCTATTAAGCCATTGAAGCCTTAGAGTTCGACGCTTGCAAGGGTGATTAGATCGGCCTTTTTCATAGCTCGAACTGTCTGAAGGAAAAGAACATTGGCTGCACTACCAGTATCGACGAGCATTGTGTGGAAGACAAGGTGCTCAACTTTAATTATGATGACTAAGGGATCTGAGTAAGGGAAACGAATGTGGGTGATGACATAGTCGATGAAGGATATACCTTCAGGTTGAGGGTGAAGGCATGATTCGGGTAGAAGGACTAGAGGATTTTGCTGCTAGGTAAGTTATAATACTCTTCGACCCACTTCTATTTGCTTTGGGTGTGGCCAGCATCGATGTTTTTCACTTCGATCATGTAGGCTTGGAAGATGTATACTTTGGCAGGTTCGGCATTCTAGGCTGGCTGGGGATTGAGGTATGACCAATCGAGGTAACCGGAGAGATCGACCACATATTGGTGTAGGCGACTATCTTTAAGGAACATCTCAAGTGAATGTTGTAAAGGGCAACACTTGTTAGTGGAATGATAGTTTCCTTTGTGGTTCTGGCAGTATGGTTCATCCTTCTTTACTTTGATAGGGTAAGGGGTCGGCCAAATAGGGTTGGCCTGGATGATTGTTTGAATGGTACTGATGGGAAAAATAAGTTTGGGTAGGACTGGCATAAGGCGCTTTTTGCAAGGCTCAGAGGAATGAGCGTCGAAGAGGGTGCATTTGCAATTGTCGGTCTCGTTGTAGACGAGTGCGACCATGGTTGTATTTGGTTGTCGAGGCCTATTATGGTTGGTTGTGGAGGCCTGTCCCTGGCGATTAGTTTTGCTGAGACGTTCGAAATTGATGCTTCCATTGGCTTTGGATAGCATCTCTTCAAGGGTTCGGAGCTTTCGGAGGACGATGTACTCTTTAATCTGGTTGTGGTGTGACAGGGAATTAGAGTAGGCTAGTACGGCGTTTGTGCAATCGGGGTTCTCTATTTTACCCGATTCTCCGAGGAAATGTTTGGTAAAGGTCTCGAGCATTTCGGTGGGTGTTTTGCAAAAGTTGAAGAGGGCATCTACTCAGATTTTGCGCTTTTTGATGAAGGTGAAGTGAGAGATGAACAAACTCGATAGCTTTCTAAATCTTTGAATTGACCCATTAGGGAGGCTATGGTTCCACTTGAGGGAGCTATCGGAAAGGTTAGTAGGGAACACTCGACAAAGGATATGATCTGCTGAAGAATGCAGGCTTAGGGAATTTTGGAACTCAAGGACATTGGATTGATGATCGGTGCTATGATATTTGTAGAATTTTTGGGTATGGAAGTTTGGAGGCACCTCCACAGTGAGGTGCTTCTCGCAGATTGAATTGCTAAGGCGACGCAAAGAGTTCAGAGTAGGGTTGGCGCTGATGCCTATAACGTTATTTATTTTCTAGTCGAGCTCTTGCTGGGTGAGGTAGGCTGCTCGAGGGGGAGAATGCTAAGGCCCCGGGTTAGGAGTATACTTGGCATTGCGTTCTCCCAAACGTTCTCGGACCAGATGCCGTATAGGGTTTCGGGATGTTCAAAGCTAGAATCGGATGAGTTATCTGTAATAGGGATGCCGAGGTGTATCAAACCTATGGGCATGTTATTGGTGCTACCTTCGGCACCAAGGTGGACCGGTGGTACTTTGATATTAGGGTGAGGGTCAAGGTTTACGCTGGTAGATACGCGCGAAGAGGTAAGGTCTCGGCAATGCATAGGGTGTCTTGAGTTTGCACCTCGAACCGTGTGGTAGAGTTCATCGAGGGCTCCGTGTTATCTGTCATTGTCATCCAAACAGCACTGCCGCTCAACTCCAAGCTCTTCACGGCGATCTTCACGCTTGAGGCGCAGTTGGTTAATGTGATGTTCTTATGCCTGAGCAAACTGTTGGCCCATATCAGCTAATTGGGCAGCGATACTGTCGGCAGAGGTGCCAGTAATGGTAGAGGTAGAACGGAGTGTGGGGACTATCGGATATGGGTATAGGGGTAAGGAAAAATGATTGAGTACAGTGGGTATAACCTATACGGTGCCAAATGTAGGGGTGCAATCTCGTAGAGGGGAGTTCGCACTCTTACACCCTGGGATTTAGGTTCGACTAGAGGTTTTCTCAAATATACAAGACAAAAATAAGGGAATATATCGTGCTAACATACTTGCGTGGAGTCCATGAATTGGTATTCTCCTCAACCTCAAGCGTGGATTTTAATGGGATAATGGATATAGGAATGATGTTGTTGTTCGAATAAAATGGTGCTTGAATGTGCACAAAAGTTTCTAATCTTATTGGAGGTTTTGGGCTGAGATTCTCTAACCTCTCCATGATGGCTCCTCTCTCCTATTTATAGGAGATAGGAAAGGATAAGTCACCACAGTAAGGTCGTATTATATGTTTACCCTTTTGGGGTAGTTGTCCTGTACGGAAGGTTGGTTTTTGTCACTACAGCTGTGTCTAGCAGCTTGTTTTGTTATATTATATGGTGAGCTGGCTGCCAAGTTTGTCTGCCTTCGACCATCCACCAATATGGTCAAAGTCCTCTTGGAACATGTGTACGTTGTAAGACTGCCTCTGGCTTCGAATCCTGCAGTACGCTTCGATTCTTCGGTTAGTTTTGATGTGGCCTTTGAGTGTTCAATTAGTCTTGGAAGACTTTGGGTAGATTATATGCCTTTGGCTATTTTGTGAATTCCCTGGGCTTCATGCCTTTTGTGAGCTTCGATATAGCCTGCTAGTATTCGATTAGTCTTGGAAGGATGCGAGTAGGCTACTATAAAAGAAACCACCCCTCAAATGTAATCTTTAGCCCTTTGTGGAATAAAATTCTAGAGAGAGCGATTTATATAATGGTAATAAAGTGTTTAGTTTATACTTGCTTTGGTATAAACCTTGGTATGCTCGGCTAAACTCCTTGGCTATGAATAATGTGGATGCTTGCCTACCAGAGTAGCTATTAGTAGAGTCTAGTTGTTAGATCACCTTCAAGTCTCACCCTCAACGGTTTGAGGGTGGGTATAAGAGGGTTAATACTCTTAATTCAATTTATCCCATATCCCTTGTATCTATCATTAAAATCCTATCAACATAGAAGTACGCCTTTCTATAAGGTACACAAGGATACCTAGAAAGTCTTCTTTCTAAGAGGTCCGAGTGAGGGACTAGGAGGATTAATGCTATAATTGTGACTTGTCACTATTCCTTACCCCCTCATAAGGACTAATGGGGGGATATGCATAAGGCTCTCATCGAGAGTACATCTGGAGGATTATTTGAAGCTTAACCACCTTTTAGGTAGAGACTAGGGTAGGCGATGCACTCTGTAGACCCAGGCATGTCTGAACTCATTCAGTTGGAAACTAGAGGTGTGAGACCAATTGAAGTTCACATCTGAGGATCTAGGTGGGTTGTAAGAAGGGTTCAAAGCCTTAGAAGTGGTAGGACTTTGACATCACCGATTAGGATATTATAAAATCTTAACCTAATAGCATAAAATTGAGCTATCCCTCTGGATCTATTACTGATAGTAAGGCCTAGCCCCATAAAGGGAAGGTTTGGAATCTTTCCTGAGCAATAAAGGTCCGGACTCTAGACAGCTGTGAGTAGTAGTCCTTTAGAAGGGACTCAACGATAGCTTGGGATGGCAACCCCATAGGTTGATCCAGATACGAAATGCTCAAATAGGGCATGCAAATTGCAATATCGTAGTTTAACTACTAGAAAGCTGCTCTCATCTCAAATTATTCTCCAACCAGCTACAACAAAAAGCCAAAACCCCCCGCTCATAAGCCAAATAACAAATACCGATTCCCAATATGTTTTGACCCACCTTGCTTACAGATATACTACATCAGTAGTGGGAATTTATTGAAGCAAAAATTCTTGTGCATTATTTGCCTCAACATTTAGGGTCTTAAGGAAGAATACTTGGAATAGGAGCTAGACACAATTAAGAGCACTAACCTTCTTAGACCATCTCTCAGGCCTTTGAGGGGGAAACCCAATGGCTACCCAATATCTAGACTCAAATAATGGCTACTCTAGTATACTAGCATCCTCCCAAGTCATAGCAAGGGAGTTAAGCAACTCTGAACTACTAAACTAAAAGAAACTTTTACTCTTAATAAAGAGATCTCTCTAAATTTTTTTCCTCAGAGAGATGATTTTATTATAACTAAGAGAAGGATCTTTAATAGCTGAAGAAATTAATGCCTTTTAATTACATATGCAATGTAAGACTAAACAAAATTAAGTTTTTATATATTTTCTTCTATATTCAACATATAAAGGGTATGAGAGACATTTTATCAAAACTTCATGACCAAGAAATACCGTGAGCTCATGATAGCCAATTTCTTATGCCTTATAGGACCACGATCGTGGTTCTAGGGTGGCCTTTGGTCTCCATCTTTGATCAAGTTTTATTTAAGCTTATTTTAGATGTAGAAATTTGATAAGATATGGTACTGTCGTCCTGGAATGTGTAGAATGTATTTGGTCATTTCATGGTGACTAGGGAATATTCTAAACTACTTGAATGTATCTGTGATACTTGGTGTTGCTTCAAAGATGATCAATTACGCTTTAGTTATGCTTTGGCCTCTCAGATTACCTCTGGAATAAGGAATGTGTATAGAAAAATTGGTAAGGTTTTTTACTCTTGCTTTGCTCTAAGTTTACTTAGGGGACTCTGGAATCCTAAAGATAGAAAATATAGGCCTTAAATAGAATTATTAGGAACTCAATATGATCAAAATAGCATGTTTTATGTGCTTCAATTGTTAAGAATTTAGCATGGTGTCGGTCTACTGTAGATGAACCATGATTCACGATATTTAGCTCACATTTATAAATGCATAATAGTTCATATTTGTCAACTTTGCTGGCAACGATTCACCACTTGCAATTCTTAGATTTGCAGACTGCTTTAACCTATTCTTGGTTGTTACATACTTTTCAAACACTCATTTGGAATGCCATCTCATAACATGATAAACTATCCCTAAAAATTGTAAGATTGTGAACATGTGACCCATTAATGTCAATCAAACATTCCTAAGAGGTGGGAGATTAGCATCCTTAGCATAGGCCTCTCTAATATTTCCATTCTTGTTCTACAAGAAGAAAAAATGAAAAGTTTGGAATACATCAGCAATATTTTATATATTTACAAAATAATTAAAATGAAAAATAAAATGGCAAACAATTTTTATATTTATTTATTCTAGTAAATATTGATTTTTTTGGGTTTTATTGTTGTTGGTTTGCTCCAGAAGGAATATAATTGGCATTTATTAAGTAAGTACTTTCTTTAAGCAACATCCAGCATAATCCTTTCTCTTCTCCCTTATTAAAAATATATTAATATTACCAAAATATATAACAGAGGAGTAGATTCCCTTATGACGCGTGTTACATTTATTTTAATGACACATCAACTATTTTATTAATTCATTTTTTTTTTGTAGGCAACCATACGTCTTTTGCGTCTCTTGGCCACTTTCAGTTTGCATCTCTTTCCATTTTCTCTAATTCAACGACTCCATTTATCTGTTACAAAGAGATGCATGTAATTAGAAAATACAAACAATCATATAACAATCGATCAATTACATCACTAGATAACTTTCTTCAATGGTTTACTAATCTCTATATTTAGGAACAAGAGAAATTTCAAGAAATTGATTAATTATATCTTTGGATAGGGTTCCGTTTTGAGCTCTTTTATCAACAAATATTTCAATTTCACTCCTTATATTTGACAATTGTGGGTTAGTGCTCTTTTTCCTTCTCTCTCTCTCTCTCGTGCATCATTCCATCATCGATACTAAAAGAAATTATATGTCCTTTAATTTCTGTTTCTTTATAACATGATCGGATATACATCTACACAGATTTTCTGATCGAGTTCCTGCTAAGTAAGGGAGCCAGGGTTAGGGGGAGAACACTGGGGTCGAGGGGGAAGAGGTCGTAGGTTCGGAGTGCGTTTAGCACTGCGCTCCCTGAGACGTTCTCGAGCAGGGCCGCATTAGGGGTATCTAGTAGTTTGAAGAGTGGAGTCGGACGAATCCTCTGTGGGGTGTATGCCAAGGTGGATTGAACCGGTGGATAAAATGGGGGTAGCACCCTCAGTGCCCAAGTGGGCCGGGGGATCGTCGACCTGGGGGTGGGCCTCGTGGCGAGCACGGGCTGAGATGCAAGATGGGGCTGGCGCTCAAAATCGCAGGGGAGCGTCCTGGGTGTGAACCTGCTGAAGCTCACGAACTGTATGGCGTAGTTCGTCGAGAGCGTGATGTTTGGGCTCGTTGTAGTCCAAATGACGCTACCGTTAACCTTCGAGTTCGTTGTGTCTGCCTTCTCGTTCGAGATTCAGCTGATTGGAATGGCGTTCTTCAACTTGGGTAAACTGTTGGCTGATTAAGGCGAGTTGGGCAGTTTTGCCATCGGAGGAATTTCCAACGACAGCAGAGGTGGAGAAAAGGGTGGGGGCCATTAAGACTGGCTTTGAGTGGTTAAAAAAAGAAGAAATAAAAAGTAAATGGAGATGGGTAGGGTGGGTATAGCACAGACAGGGCCAAATGTATGGGCCAAGTTTCGTATGAGGGGAAACTAGCTCTTACACCAAGGGAGATTATCTTCAATTAGGGGTTAGCAAGCATATAAATAACAATAATATGAAATACTACTAAGACAATATACTTGCGTGGAGGCCTTGAATGGGTTACTCCATGACTTCTTATGAGGATTTTAAGGAGAAATGATATATATTGAGTTAGTCGAAGGTTCGAGGGATAGAGAGTTATTGGGTGCTCGAAGGCAATCTTCTAAGGCTTAGCGGGAGAGATTTTGTAACCCCTTCATACTGCCTCCTCCCTCTAAT
The DNA here is from genome assembly GCA_014058105.1 of Kingdonia uniflora. Classification (NCBI taxonomy): domain Eukaryota; kingdom Viridiplantae; phylum Streptophyta; class Magnoliopsida; order Ranunculales; family Circaeasteraceae; genus Kingdonia; species Kingdonia uniflora. The sequence continues at coordinate 840,161 of JACGCM010000750.1, forward strand.
TTGGAGAATACAGATAGGGTTGAGTCACTATGGGAGTTTAAATTACATGTATATCCTTTGGGGGACAATTGACTTGCACCCGAAGTCAGTTCTGATACTATAGCTGTAGGTTCTAACACTGTAGTTGTTCGTTTTGACACTGTAGCTACTAGTTCTAGTACTGTAGCTGTCGAGCAGCTTGTTTTATTGTTCTGCCTGGTGAGCTAGCCGTTAGACGTGTCTGCCTTCGACCATGTCCATGGTGGAAGTACTTCTAGTACTGAAACTGCGTTCTGGCATTGCTTATCTACATTCGACTAAGTTTGTTAGCTTTGATGATTCCTTCGAGTGTTTGGTTAGTCTCAGAAGGCTTCGTTGACTTAGTTATTATCTTATTGGGCTTCAAGTCTCTAGATAGGCTTTGATATAGCCTTCGATCATTCGACTTGTGCTAGAAGGCTGCGAGTAGGCTACTACATTCGCCCCCTCTCAGCAGGGGCCTCAAAAATTGGTGTAGATGGCACGTGCTGAGAATGTTGTTTAGTCATGGGAAGTTGAAAAGTTGACTGTTGAATGTGAGTATTTTCGAGGAAGGTAATTAAGTGTGATAATTAATATGAGTGGGTATTAAGGGAGAATTAAATGAATCTTAATTCAGGTATAAATAGGAGGTGTGATGGGGAGTTTCAAAGTACCTTCATCTTCTGCTCCAAGTAATCGAAGCCATCGACACTACGCTGAATACGAGATATCAAAAGAGAATGGAAGCCAAAGAGCGTCTTATACTAGAGAAGATGTATGAGCTAATGGAGAAATTCTTTGGGGACCATGGGTTGGACTGGGATATGCCGGACTTGGTCGAGCTAGAGCTAGAAGAACCAATCTCTAGGATGTCATTTGCTCATTGGTGGAGGGTGCTGCAATGGATGAACCCGCTTGCCATCAATCGGTTCTTCTTCCTGAAGAACCTTGCTGAAGATCTGGACGACGCGGTGGACCGGGTTGAGGATGAGGAGGCAGAGCTCTGTAAAAAATTGCCCCGTCTGTTAATAGAGGGGGTTCTTGGACAAGTCGTTGCGGTGGTGGTAGTTTATTATTGTAACTTGTATTATTTTGTTTGTTCTTTTGTCTCTGTCCCCTTCATATTATGTTTTGGATTTTCCCTTTGCATGGTCAAGTATTTGCAATGAAATAGTAGTTGTTTGAAGTAAAGTACTATATTTCTGATAAATATTATAGACGAATAGACTGCAGGCGCGGTTTAGATTGTTGAACGTCGGTCGTAAGTTACAAACGCGATTAAGAATGGTAGGAAACTAGAGTTAAGTAATATAATTTGAAAAATACTGATCGAAGGTTCGTATACTTTATTTGTATGGGCGATGGCTTGAAGTAGGATGTAAACGATAATGTGCAAACGAATTTAGGAAAAGGGTTTGTAAATGTCTATTGTCGAAGGCATAGATGCTTCAACTACGAGGCCAAATAGTCGTCACAACTATCATGTCAGAAGGGTACTATTTCTGGGGTAGAGTGCTCTGTAGGTCATCATGATTTTTCCACGGATTATAGAAAAATGATGGAAGTTACACGTAGGTTTGAGTTGACAGCTTTGGGCAGGGTGCCAGAAGGTTTGAGAGGTTATAAAAAATAAATAAATGCGAGCGTGTGATACACACGTGGGAGTAGTTGAGGTTATTATTGTCAATACTCATCTTAGCTAAGAAATAAGGGTGAGTGGAGGAGTGGTAATGACGATGAGTGGGGAAACCAAGGCAGTTTATTTTTGAGAGGTGGTATTTAAAGAGGCAAGGGAGAAATGAACCATTCCCAATTATTGAATCATTGAAAAAAAAACCAGAGGAGGTAGAGAGGAAAATGCATACTCCATAGTTGTGGTAGAGCTTGTGGAAAAGAAGAGCAAGACATTTTGCTATTGCTAAGAAATCTGACCATTCGAATAGGTAAGTCTTCTAACTTCTTGTAAAAGGTATACGATATGTATTTCTATTCTGCCATTTCATCTGCTATATCTGTGTGTTCTTGCTATTGTGGGGTAGATGCTACTAGGATTTTGTTTGTACTGGTAAGGGGGGGAGGGTAACCCATGTTGCTGGAGGTCTAGCCCATTAGGGAATTGGGGATAGTAAAGGGGTAATTGGGGTTGTAGTCAAATATTTGACTGTGGGTTGGGCGAGTTAAGAGAGGGTAGAATAAAATATGATATCAAAGCGTGATAGTTGAACATATCGATCTAATTGCGTACCACTTCTTCTGTAGGGTATAAAACGTACCCGCAAAGCTTCGATAATGAGGCTGATAAATGAGGTAGATAATGTAAATGAGCCTAATATATATGGTTGAAGTTGAAGGATGAAAGTAGTGAGGTAGAAGAGTAGGTCATCATGATAGATATACCATTAGAGGTGGCAGTACCAGAGGCTGGTATCTCAAGGGGGGGCCGTCGTAGGTCTCGAGTACTTGGGGAGAGTGACATGGTGGATATGTAAGAGGGGGAGGATTGGGGGAGGGAAGGTAATGATGAGTCTTTGGGCGATAGGAGAGTAGAGGGAGAATGGGAAGAGGAGCAAAGTGAGGAGAGTGAGGGATCAGACGGTTCGAGGATAGCGGCGGGATTAGTTTCGGTTTAGGAGTGAGTTAGGCTAGATCAATTCATGGAAAAGCATAAGTTATCGAAGGTGGGTGCTGAGTTGATGCCAGTAGAGGCCGAATTCACATTCAAGGATATTCCTCGGGAGGGCTTCATGGCCTTCAGGGGCCAGATTCGGCTAGGGATGCAACTGCCCCTTCAAAAGCTGGTAAAAGAGGTGTTGAACTACTGGGATATGGCTCCTTGCGAGATGAATGGAAAAATCTACGAGATAATGAGGGTGGTCGAGGGGATGAATGTAGAGTTGAAGCGTGAGAAGAGGGGGTTGATCGAGTGGTTCGATATTGTATTGTTCTATTCGAGAAAAGCCAATAAGAAAGCGGATACTTATCACATCTTGTGTCATGCAGAGAAACCATGGCTATTTAATCTATGTTCGACAAGGCGTGGATAGGATAAGGATTTGGTGGTGGTAAGGGGTAATTACGAGAATGCCAAGGAGGAGGAGGAGTATAAGCCATGACACTAGGTATATAATCGAAGTAAGTTGATAGTCAAAGGCTACTTAATTATGTTGATCAAACAAATCGCTTTAACTTATTTTCCTTGTTCTGCAGAACCCAGTAGTAGATCCTTGTCCAATCAAAAGAGGTATATCGACGAGCTGATCAATCATGACGAAAAGTGGGTGAACTGGATATTTAGGAAGTTGGGTATAGTGAGGAAGGGATGAAAGAAGACAGATGCGCTACTGCAAAATGTACCTGTTGCTACTGTACAGTCGAGGAAGAGGAAAGAAGAAGGTACTTCAACAAGACACGAAGAGATGGAGAAAATAAGGTTAACTCTAAAGTCGACCTATGTGTCGAGGGACCGGTGAGGATGGACAAGGACCGCACAACCTAGTGTGCATTAAACGGTTCCCGAGGTACCGAGGCTGGTTAACAAGGGTAAGGGCATGGCCGTTCCTGAGCCTTTAAAAGTCTAGCTGAGAAAGCCTACCCAGTGAAAGAGATCTCGTGAGCAGGTAGCTGATGATGTGGATGAAGAGTGAAAGGAGGCCAAACCTGAGGAGTAAGCTTGAGCAGCGGCTGCGTTGATGGCAACCCTTTGTGCAAATTACCCTGATGAGGCTGGGAAGCATATGATAAAGGTACTATATCAGGTAACTATTTTATGAGATTGAATTTAAGAACAAATGGCTATGCTTTGAGGAGTACTGATGTGTCTAAGTATTCTAGCAGGTGCATGCTGGGTCTCAAACTTTTGCTAAAGCCCAAAAGGTAACAAGTAAATAACTAAAAGCGGCGAGGGACAGTCAGGAACTTGCGCGAGGAACCGCGATGTCGCTGGAGACCGAGATAAATGTGTTAAAGCGAGAGAGTTTGATTATTAAAGACGAGTGTGCGAGGGAACTCGAGACTTTAGTTGCCAACTATATTCAAATTTGGAAAATGTTGGAGTCGAAGCTTTCTGAAAAGGTGGTAGAATTAAAGGAAAAGAGGGTATCTTTCCAGGCGCAATACGATGAAGAGTATGACACCACTACGTCTTTGAGGTTCTTCATAAATAGTTTGGGGTATAATCCCAAGAGTTTCGAGCAATTTACTTTGACCAAAGAATTGGCTGTCGAGGATGGGGTGCAATCAGTTGAAATGGAAGTCGATCCTGCTGGTAGTGTTGTTGGAGATAGTGTGGAGGCTCCGGTGATCGAAGTAGATGGTGTTAGCACTAGTACTACTGTAGGAGGTACGGTGGTCGCTGATGTTGCAAACGCTGCTGGACTGAACCTAGTTTCCGAGTATACTGGAGATGTTATTGGTAAAGAACCTATTGGAAGAGTCAGTGTGGCCACTCCTGTATGAGTGGGGTACTGGTAGAAGGTATGTATTTGTGGTCTGTTTACTGTAACAAACTCTCTTCTTTTATCTTGCTTGTGATGTTTAAATTTGATGGGCGGGAAGTACTCGAACAATGTGTAATGTATTGGAATTTGCTGCTTTTTTGTGTGGTTGGTTTGAACTAATTTTTTGTATTGAGCTTGATTCGCTGGTATGTCTATATGCTTGCCTCCATGTATTAGATTAGAAGTTTAGAATGCGAGTAACAGAGTTCGAGCTGGGTCCTTGAAGAGCTTCGAGGACCTACCCGAGTCGAGTCGAAGGGTTGACCTAATACTTAGATTTGACCCAGGAATTCATTGAACCTAACTGAAGCATCATGTGGTCACCCCAAATACATTCCCGAGGGTCCGGTCTGTCGACCATTCATGCCCCCTGAGTTTGTTCGAATTGAAAACTTAAAAAACTTTGAGGTCGCCCCCATGTATCAGTCGGGTCGAAGGATTGACGTGATACTTAGGTTAGACCCAGAAATTCACTAGACTTTGAAGGTCGCTCCTGGGTCTGTCCGCGAGATTGAACCTAAACGAAGCATTATGTGGTCGCCCCCAATATATTTTTGAGGGTTCGGTCTTTCGACCATTCATGCCCCTCAAGTTTGCCCGAATTGAAAACTTGAAAAACTTCGAGGTCACCCACAAGTATCAGTCGGGTCGAAAGGTTGACGTAATACTTAGGTTAAACAAGGTGGTGGTCAAGGCCTATTGTATGACATGAAACTCAGAGGCTAAAAAATTTGTTCATTGAATATACTGTATTTATATTAGCTGAACAAGGTGGTGGTCGCGGCCTATTCTATGAGACTAACTGCATTGTGTTCCATAGATTAGGGAGAAGGTTCTTCGCCTCTGTCAGCAGATAATAAGATCCTTTGTTAATTTTATCGAACATGACATAAGGTCCATCCCAGGATACGACTAGCTTGCCGGTATTTTGAGGCTTCCAAGATGCTATGACTCGTCGATGTACCAAATCTCCAATATTGAAACTGTGTGGTCAAACTCTCTTATTGTATGACTTCTGGATGGAGGTATTGTAACGGCCAAGGTTTGTAATGATTCGGTCTCGGGTTTCGTCGATCCATAACATATTGTATCCAAGTTCGAACTCATTGTCTTCATCGGGGAGGTCAGGATCGCATGTTGGTACTTCGAATAGGGTAGGCAGCAAAATTTCGGTACCGTAAGCCAGGAAGAAGGGAGTGTTGCCCGTCGCTTTTCTTGGTGTGGTGTGATAACCCCATAGTACATGTTGTAATTATTGAACTCATCAGCCTATCTTCTCATCGACGCGCTTCTTGAGTCCATCGACTATAGTTTTATTGATTGCTTCGACCTAGCCATTCCCCTGAAGGTAATAAGGTGTGGAAGGGGAGAGGATAATGTTGTACTTCTTGAGGAAATTATGGACTTTTCTCCCAACAAACTTGGACTGTTATCACATTGAATCATGTAAGGGCAGCCAAAATGTGTATTGATATTTTCCGATAAGAACTTGATGACTTCTTCTCTGGTTCGACACAGAGGTAGAGCTTCGACCGATTTAGTAATGTAATCGATGGCTACAAGGAGATATTCTCGCTTGCCCAAAGCTTTGGAAAAGGTGCACACTAGATCAATCACCCACCATTTAAAGGGCCAAGTGACCTGGCTGCAATGGAGGTCATGTGAATGGCTTTAGATGTCTTGAGTGTGACGTTGGCATTTTTCACAGTGTTTCGCGTACTGTTCAGCTTGTTATGGCTTGAAGGGCCATAGATCGACCAACAGTGCGAGCATCGCAGGTTCCTTCGCGGAGTTTGCTGAGTATGGTATTAGTTTTGCTTTGGGAGATGCATCGAAGGTGTATGCCATTCGGGGATTTGTGGTGCAATCCACCTTTGAGAATGGTGTACCTACGGCAATTTTTGAGTAGCGATCGTTTGGCTTTGGGAACTTCTGGGATAGTAGAAGTGTTAAAATAAGCGAGAAATGGTGAGCGCCAGTCATCTAGATCGAGACTCTCGCCCCTAGTAATGATGGCATTGACTTCCATCTAGTTTGTACATGGGTGTTCAAGTACTTCGATATGGAGTGTTCATGATTCGGACTGGCTTAACGTCACTGCTATGTAGGTGAGGGCATTGGCATGTTTGTTTTCGCCTCGAGGGGAATGTGCAATGGAAGACTTTTCAGGAAAACGATCCATGTGTTGGCCAACAAGAGCAACATACTCAGCCATGCGACCGTTTGTTTAATTTTCACCAGTGTGCTGCCGTTAGACAAGTTGATTATCTGTAAATACTAAAAGTTTAGGAACACCATGTTCGAGAGCAAGATTGAGGCCATGTATTAGGGCTTCATACTTGGCCTCATTATTAAAATATTCAAAACTTGACAGACTTTTGGATTATGTCATTGGAGGAAGTAACGAGAACAACGCCAATCTCCGAACCATTAGGTCCAACGGATCCATCTGTAAAGAGGTGCCAGCCCGTGTTAGGGTTCCAAGGGTCGGGCTGTTCGGGTTGGTATTCTGTTAGATCAACTTCGAGCTCCTCCCAGTCGATGTCTTCGGCCGGGAAGTCGGTAAGGAAATCAACGACGACTTGGCCTTTTTGAGTTTTCTGCTTCTCGAAGGTGATGCCATGTTCACCTAGATAAAGGGACCATTGTTGTACCCGCCTAGATTTTTATTTCTTACTGAGGATCTCTCAAAGTAGGTAACTGGTGATAACACGAATATGGTAAGATTATAAATATGGCTTGAGCTTTCGAGTACTATAGACGAGGGAGAGGATCAAACGCTCGAGCTTTGTATAGTAAGTCTCAGCAGGTGTCAGAGTTTTGCTGATAAAGTACATGGGTTTCTCGATGCTAGATTTGAGTTGAATAAGGACTGAACTGAGAGAAGTGTCTGTGATGGCAAGGTATAAAGAAAACATTTCACCTTTGATGGGGGTGTTGATGATGGGTGGTTGACCAAGGTATGTTTTGAGTTTGAGGAAGGCATATTCACAATCGGGTATTCAATTAATTTTAAGGTTGTTCTTCCGTTTGGCCTTGTGGATGCCTTGGTCGCGTAAAAGGGAGAAAAGCCAAGCACAACGGTCAAAGGATTTTTAAATAAAGCAGTTGAGGGCGGCTATCTTGTCAACAACTTTTTGGACATCTTTTTTGGCTCGAAGGGGAAGGCATATTGATGAGGGCTCGAATTTGAGTGGGGTTGATCTCGATACCTCATTTGCTGATGAGGTGGCCAGAGAATTTGTCGAAAGAATTACCAAACAGACATTTATCTGAGTTAAGTTTCATGTTATAAGACCAAAGTATGGCAAAAACTTCGGTGAGGTCCAGTATGTGGGTCTATTTCTGGAGGCTTTTGCATAACATGTCATCGATGTAAACTTCGACCGACTTGCCATGCAAAGGTTTGAACATGGTGGTAACATGATGTTGGTATGTGGCACCTGTATTCCTAAGACCAAAGGGCATGACATTAAAATAGAAAAGGCCTTGTTCAGTGATAAAAGAAGCTTTAAGTTGATCCTCGGGGAGAAGGGGTACCTAATTGTAACCCGATACTGCATCCATCATCGATAATCTTTCATGACCGGCTGTGGCATCCAGGTGAACTGAAATGATTAGGGGAGGAAAACTATCCTTTGGTGTATGTATATTGAGGTCAATGAAGTCGACGCTGATTTGGATCTTGCCGTTTTTTTTAGAGACAACAACAATGATCAAAATCCTATCGGAGTATTTGACTTCTCGAATTAAACCAGCAACAAGGAGTTTGTTGACCTCGAGGTTAACTGATTCTCGAAGCCACGGGGGCAAAGTATATTTTTTCTACTTCATGGCAACAGAGTTGGGGATAAGGTCATGGCGATGGTAGGCTAAGTTTGGGTCGACACCAGGCATCTCATGTAAAGTCCAGGCGAGGACATCTTTATTTTCTCAAAGAAAGTTGGTGAGTTCAAGGCTTTCGGCCTCATCTAGATAAGTATCAATGAATGTGTCTTGACCAGGACCGTCAAGTTCGATATAGACAGTAGGTTTGATGGGTTTGGTAGATGTTATAGAAGGTATGGGGAGAGATAGAGACATTGATTGTTATAGTTTGATGAGTTTTTGGGTTTGATAAATCTTCGGGTGCTTGCATGAGCGGGCAAGGCGCTGAGAACCTTTTAAGTTCAACATACCACAAGGGGTAGTGAAACAAAGTATTTGGTGGTAAGTCAAAGGTATGGCTCTCATGGTATGGAGCCAGTCGCACCCAAGGATGCCTAGATATTCAGACTTCTTGTCAATGACAAAAAAGCCTGTTTCGAGGGTAACTGGCCCTGTAGTGACAGGGAGAATAATGTGACAGGCAGTGACTTTAGTGGCACCATTGAAGCCTTTATGTTCAACATTAGCCGGGGTGATAAGGTCTGTTTTCTGCATGGCTCGACCAATCTGGAGGAACAGTACGTCAGCTGGACTACCCGTGTCCATGAGCATGGTATGGAAGATGAGGTGTTCGACCTTAATCATAATGACTAAGGGGTCGAATGGAGGAAGCAAACGTGAGACGAATCACAATCGATAAATGATATACCCTCGGTCCGAGGGTCTTGGCTCGATTCTGGCATAAGGATGGGTCGCTTCTCCTGGTAGGTAAGCTTACAACATTCTTTGATACGCGTGAGCTTACTTTTAGAACGGCCATTGTTGATATTGTGGACTTCAAATAGATGGAGATGGAAAATGTGTACCTCTGTCGGGTTGGCAGCTACAGCTGGGGCGGGTTGGGGCGTGAGTTACGACCGGCGAGGTAGCTGGGAAGATCGGTGATGCATCGATATAGATGACATGTTCTAAAGATCATCTCTAAAGAACGTTGTAAAGCATAGCATTTATTGGTGGCATGGCAGTAAAACTTGTGGTTTTGGTAGTAAGGCTCGTCCTTCTTGACCTCCATGGGTAGGGGGTACGCCAGATAGGGTCGGCCTGAATTTGTGGGTGAAGGGTGCTGATGGGAGCGGTGAGCCTAGGGAAGCCCCGCTTGGGTTACTTTTTACAGGCCTCAGTAGTGGTGCCATTAGAGTGAGGGCATTTGTAGCTCTCAGTCTCCTGTAAGATGGAAGCGACCATGGGTGTAGAAGGTTGCCCAGGCTCGGTATGGTTGGTGGTCAAAGCTTGCCCCTGGCGATTGGATTTGCGAAGGCGTTCAAGGTCGATGTATCCATTAACTTGGATATCATCTCTGCAAGGGTTCATGGCTTATGAAGTACGATGTATATCTTGACACGACTGTGATCTGATAGAGCATTAGAATATGCGAGGACAACATTTGTGCAGTCAAGGTTTTTGACTTTGTGCGAGTCATCAAGAAATTGCCTGGTGAAAGCTTTAAGCATTTCATTGCGGGATTTATAGAAGTTGAAGAGGGCATCGACCTGGACCTTGCGGTGGTGAAAGGAAAACTGAGTGATGAAAGAGCTTGACAATTGTTCGAAACTTTAGGTCGAACAATTAGGGAGGCTGTAATACCATTTGAGAGGGCTATCAGTTAGACTGGTAGGGAACATGCAACACAAAATATGGTAAGCTGTAGAATACAAATATAAGGCATTTTGGAATTCGAGGACATATGACTGAGGGTCGGTATTGTAGAATTTGCTGATCTTAGGTGTATGGAAATTGGGAGGCACTTCGATCGCGAGGAGTTTGGGACAAATAGGGTTGTTGAGCCAACACCAAGTGTTCGGTGTGGGGCTTGCGCTAACGCGAATAGTTACGCGAATTTTTTGATCGAGTTCCTGCTGATTGAGGCAGGCAGGGTGAGGGGAAGTTCACTGATTCAAGGGGGAAGAGGTCAAAGGTTCGGAGTGTGTTCAGCGCTGCGCTCACCAAGACGTTCTAGAGTAGGGCGGCATTTAGGGTATCTGTACTTTCGATGAGTGAAGTCGGAAGAATCCTCCATGGGATGTATGCCAAGGTAGATTGAACCGGTGGGTAAAATGGTCGGAGCGCCCTCGGTGCCCAGGTTGACCAGGGGAACGCCAACCTAGGGCAGGGACCCGAGGTGAGCACAGGCTGGGATGCGAGATGGGGCCGGCACCCAGGATCATGGTGGAGCGTCCTGGGTGTGAACCTGCTGAAGCTCACAAACTGTATGGCATAGTTCGTGGAGAGTGCGATGTTGGCGCTCGTTGTAGTCTAAACGATGCTGCCATTCAGCTTCAAGTTTGTTGTGTCTGTCTTCTAATTCGAGACGTAGTTGATTAGAATGGCGTTCTTCAGCTTGAGCAAACTGTTGGTTGATCAGAGGGAGTTGGGCGGTTATGTCATCGGCAGAATTCCCAAAAACAGCAGAGGTGGAGCGAAGGGTGAGGGCCATTAAGGTTGGCGGTGAGTAGTAGAAAAAAGAAGAGATAAAAGGCGAAGGGAGATGTGTTGGGTGGGTATAGCATAAACGGCGCCAAATGTAGGGGCCAAGTTTCGTATGAGGGAAAACTGGTTCTTACACCAAGGGAGATTATCTTCGACTAGGGGTTAGCAAGAATATAAAGAACAATAATATGAAATACTACTATGAAAATATACTTGCGTGAAGTCCTTGAATGTTTTCCTCCATGACCTCTAGTGAGGATTTTAAGGAAAAATGATATATATCGTGTTAGTCAAAGGTTCGAGGGATAGAGAGTTACAGGGCGCTCGAGGATAATCTTCTAAGGCTTAGCGGGATAGATTTTCTAACCCCTTCATAGTACCTCCTCCCTCCTATTTATAGAATACAAAAAGGGCTGAGTCACCATGGGAGGTTAAATTACATGTATATCCTTTAAGGGATAACTGACTTGTACACGGAATCGGTTCTGATACTGTAGCTGCTGGATCTGACACCGTAATTGTTGGCTCAGGCACTGTCGCTGTCGAGCGGGTTGTTTTATTGTTCTGTCTGGTGAGATAGCCGTCAGACATGTCTGCCTTCGACCATGTTAATGGTCAAAGTACTTCTGGTACCAGAACTGCGTTTTGGCGTTGCTTATCTACCTTTAACTAAGACAGTAGGCTTCGATGATTCCTTCGAGTGTTCGGTTAGTCTCGGAAGGCTTCGTGGATTTAGTTATTTTCTTGTTGGGCATCGAGTCTCTAGGTAGGCTTCAATGTAGCCTTCGATCATTCAACTTGTGCTAGAAGGCTGTGAGTAGGCTCCAACACCATACTCGAGCGACTGCTCCTTACACTTGTCTACACTGCTCGAATGCTCAAATCCTACTTCCAAGCTCACCCCATACGTGTTATCATCAGCTATCCCATTCGAGAAATCCACAACAGGAAAGATAAATCAAGACGGGTACAACAATGGTCTGTCTACCTTGGTGAACACGATATCACTTTTGAAAAATAGATATCTCAAAAGGGCCAGGCAGTCACTAATTTCCTTGCCGACTTCTCGGCCGAAGATATCGACTTGGAAGAATACAAAGAAAATTTGCTCGAAGATCAGCCCGAACAAAGTAACCCTTGGAACCCAAATATGGGCCAACATCTCTTTACCGTTGGATCTGCCGAACCTTGCAATTCTTGGATAGGTATTATCCTGGTCACACCTTCATGTGACCGAATAGAAAAGACCATCAAACTCAATTTTGAATGTACCAACAATGAAGGCGAATACGAAGCATTGATACATAGTCTCTATCTCACTCTCACACTTTGTATCCCTAAACTAGTCGTATTTACTGACTCCTATCTTGTTCAACGATAGTTCACCATTGAAAATCAAACAAATGGTCGCATGGCTTAGTATGTAGCACTCATTCGCCAGCGCATGGATTGTTTCGCTAAAAAATCATCGATTACACATTACCCTCAAGGAAAAAATAGACATGCTAATGCCCTCGCCTACATTGTTGCCATGTAAGGCCAGCCTGAATCTCAAATCCTCATTATTGAAGTACTCGAACGCCTAAGTTTCGACCCGATGGAGGTCAGCGCCATCAATACTAGGGGCGAGATCCTGATGACTGGAGCACACCTTTCCTAGCATTCATTAACAGTTTTACCTTACCGGAGGACCCAAAAGCCAAACGTTTGTTACTGGAAAACTACCGATGGTATACCATTCTCAAAGGCAGTCTACTCCGCAAATCCCCAAATGGCGTACATCTCCGTTGTATTTCAAAACGCAATGCTGCGGCCATACTTACCAAACTCCACGAAGGCAATTGCGGTGTCCACACCGCTAGTTGATTCAAGGCTCTTTGAGCAATAACACAGGGTTTATTCTAGCCTAATATGAAAAAACATGCTGATGAATATGTGAAGCACTGTGACAAATGCCAATGTCACTCCCATGATATTCGATGCCCATCACAAGAACTTTATTGCAGCCACGTTGCTTGGCCATTCAAGTGATTGGCCATAGATCTCGTGGGCCCTTTCCTCAAAGCTTTGGACTACAAAGAACACATTTTAGTTACCATAGATTATTTTACTAAATGGGTCGAAGCCGTGCCTCTATGTCGAACCAAGAAAGAAGAAGTTACCAATTTCCTTTGGGAAAACATTATCACACATTTTGGCTGTCGGCATTTGATTCGATACGACAACGGTCCATAGTTTGTTGGGAACAAAGTCCACAATTTCCCCAAAAAGTACAGCATTTACCTATCCCCATCTACCCCTTATTACCCACAGGGAAACGGTCAGGTCGAAGCAATAAACAAAACTATAGTCAATGGTCTTAAAACATATGTCAACAAAAAGAAGGGTCGGTGGGTTCAAGAATTACAACATGTACACGGGGCCTACCGTACCATACCAAGAAAGGCGACGGGCTGTACTCCTTTCCATTTAGCCTATGGTACCAAAGCGGTATTGCCCACTCAGTTTGAGGAGCCAACACACGACCCTGACCTTCCCGATGAAAATAACGAGTTTAAACTTGGATGCATTATGTTATGGATCAATGAAACTAGAGACCGGGCCATAGCTAACCTCGGGCATTATTAGATCTCTATCCAGAAGTCGCACATCAAGAGAGTTCGACCAAGAAGCATCGATATTAGAGATTTAGTACTTCGACGAGTTACACCCTCCTTGAAACCCCACAATACCGGCAAGTCTGCCAAATCCAAGGAATGACCTTATGTCGTGTACGATAAAATTGATAAAGGCTCATATTATCTGATGGTAGAAGCTGAGGAGCCCCTACCCAACCTTTGGAACACGATGTAATTAGTCTCATATAACAGGCTGCGACCACCACCTTTCATACCCAATGTAAATACATCATAATCAATGAACATATTTTTTTCCTCTGAGCTTCATTTCATTTTTCCTGTGAACTTCTTGATTTTGGCAAACCTAAGTATCATGTCAACCCTTTAACCCGACTGATACTTGAGGGTGACCTTGAAGTTTTTCAAGGTTCTAATTTGGACACTCCCAAGTGGCATGAATGGTCGACAGACTGGATACTCGGTGATGCATTGGGGAAGACCACATAATGCTTCTTCTTGGCTCAAACCCGCTGATAGAAATACCTCAGGGTGATCTTTGAAGTCCTACGAACTTCTTGATATGGGAAAACCTAAGTATCACGTCAACCCTTCAACCCGACTGATGCTTGGGGGTGACCTCAAAGTTTTGCAACGTTCCAATTTTAGCAATCCCAAGAGGCATGAATGGTCGATAGACCGGACACTTAGGAATGCATTGGGGACGACCACATAATGCTTCTTCTAGGCTCAAATCTGCGGATAGAAATACCGGAGGCAACCTTCAAAGTCTTGCAAACTTCTGGATTTGGGCAAACCTATGTATCATGTCAACCCTTCGACTCGACTGATACTTGGGGGCATCTTCGAAGTTTAACAAGGTTCCAATTCGAGCATTCCCGAGTGGCATGAATGGTTGATAGACCGGACACTAGGGGATCCATTGGGGCCGACCACATAATTCTTCGTCTAGGCTAAAACCCGCTGATAAAAATACCTGGGGGCGACCTTCAAAGTCCTGTAAACTTCTTGCTTTATGCAAACAAAAGTATCATGTTAAACCTTCGACCCGGCTAATACTTGGGGGAGACCTCGAAGTTTTTCAAGATTCCAATTCGAGCATACCCGAGTGGCATGAATGGTCAACAAACTGGACACACATGGATGTATTGGTACCGACCACATAATACTTCCTATAGGCTCAAACCCGCGGAAGGAAATAACCAGGGTGACCTCGAAGTCCTGTGCATTTTCTACTTTGATCTATTACTACTCTGCAGTTTTCAACATTAGAGTCTACATATCAAACATACCACCAAATTCATTCAAACACACAGATATACTAGTACATATCAATATTGTTCCAGGCCACCAATCAGACATAGTCTCAACATACAACCTCAAATAGTTTATTAGAGACAAAGTACCTTCTCCAAATAATCCACTCACACAGGGTTGACCTTATTCTTCGCAGCCACTCTCTAGTATTACCACAACCACCTTTGATAGTGGGCTAACTTTACCTCTAGCGCTGCTACCTTCTGGTCATAACTGGTAATCGCAACTTAGGTTTCCCTCGCAGCATCAGCTCAAATCTGTAACCGTTCTAATTTTAGCATACCAACCCGGGTCTTTTGCAACATAATAGTCCCATTCGTGAGCTCATGCCCATCCCTCGTCTCCTTTAACTTTCAACTCGATGCCTTTCGCACTCTCGTGAATACAACCATCCAAGCATGCATTTGTACGAATCATAAATACTTCGACTAGTCACCAGTTCTCAAAACATATATATGCCAAACCAAGTAAGCAGGCCGCTCTGCTTCCTCTGGGTTAGCGGCGCAGAGAGTTATCATCGACTAGGCTGTTACTCGAACGCTCTCCTCTAGTTTAGCTGCGAGTCACCTAGCTTTGACTGGGTCATCCCCTTTGGCCATTTTCACACAAATCCTCTTTCGCCCAGTTGTCTTCGTTAAATGGGTTGTCGGGCCTTCATTAGTGGCTTTGCCTTTTCCCTTGACTATCTGCCAAATTATTTTAGGAACAGTCTCGGCCATGCATCACTGCATTGTTTTGGTCCCTCCTCGTTGAGCCCATGGTACAAAGCTAGATTTTTGAGTTAGATTATCATACTCCATCTCACCTACCTTTACAAAGGGTACCTTCCTTTGTTCTCCTCCTCGATGGCCCAGTGGCAACTGGAACGTCTCTCAGTGATGGGTCTATCATCTTTCATCTTTTTCAAGCAATACCAAGTTTTCAAAATACCGTATTCATCCACTCTTCGCTCTCGTTGGTCAGATCATCGATATAAGTCCTTGGGTGCTTTAATGCATTATTGGTAGGCTCTACAAAAATAACAAATTGAATGTTATCATGCTAGTCAAACAAAAATAATAACATATTTCATTACCAACTTACTTGCATTGAATAGCTTATGCTTTAGCCCAAATTCTACCTTCCCTAGGGAATTCTCATAATCCCTTTCACTATCACCTGATCCTTATCCCACCCACAACCCGTCGAGCATATGTCGAATAACCACAGTTTGTCAGAGTGGCACGATGTGATACGTCCCAACCTTCTTATTCGCCTTCTTTGAATAAAATGATACTACGTTGAACCATTGATAACAAACCTCCCATAGTGCTTGAGCTTCACATTCATCCCCACAATCACCCTCATCATTTCATAGAATTTCCCATTCATCTGGCACAGAGCAATATCCCTTAAGTTCAACAATTGTTTTACCAACCTTCAAAGAGGTAGTTCCATCCCTAAGCGAATCTGCCCCCTGAATGCCATAATTCCCTCATGAGGTGAATCGATAAATGAATACTCGACCCTTAATGGCGTCAGTATGTCACCCTTCTTCGCCAAACCCTGTTTTAACACAAATTAGTCCCGCCACACCTATTTTTGAGGAGAGACCTATCCCACATACGTCCCCTCATCATCTGTCTCCTCGCTACTATCACTCTTCTCTTCTTCCCCTTTGTCCCCCGGAGGTTTGACCCCAACCTTCTCATCCCTTTCCTCCTCATCTTCTCCTTTGTCACTCTCTTCGACTATTCGGGCCCTGCGCTGACACCTAGTCAATGCTCCAACATCTGGCTCTACTATAGCCAACGGTGCATCTGTTGCAATTTGCAACTCCTCCATGTCACTATTTGCCTCCCCTCGACCGGATGTACATGGTTCATTCACTTCATCATCATCCTCATCTGTTAGCCGCATCTTCGAAGCTTGACGGGTACGCATTATACCCTACAGAAGAAGATGAGTTATCAGCCCGATATATTCGAGTATCAAGTTCTGGTTTCCTACTAAACTATTACCTACCCACTCACACCCATCGGCCATACCACGATAGACTACTCGATTACTATCCCTTCTACTCCCTCAATTCTCAGGATTTGATCTTCATCAGACTTCTCAGTCCCATCTATCAAACCTAATCCCAGTTACGCCGTAACCGGCGTCGCAGCAAACATCCATCCCCTCTCCCTCCCAATATTCAAAAAAAAAACATAATCACAGTCATGCCAAATGGAAGATCAACAAACATGCCTAATGATTGCCAATGTACAAAATCAAATCCAACGGCAACAATGGTATCTCTAACTTCTCTCTGCAATAACAAGTTGTTTTCACTCTTACACCTCTCTCTCTCTGTGTTTGATTGAAACTAGTGTCTTTCCTTTTTTCCCCACTTTAAATAACATCCCATAAAACTGCCACGGTTTCCCCAACCGTCAATTCTACCACTACTCTCACTCCTTCTCCCATTTTCCCTCATTTTTAGGTACTCAAAGTATTTAACATACTACCCTTATTTGAACACACGTGTATGTGTCCCACACTTCCCCTAATAGAGTATTTCCTTAACTCTTTCAAACCCTTGATACCCACTCAAAATCAACGACAATACATGTTCCTTCCTTCGATAACCTTCTTCCTTCGATACCAGGCTCTTGAAACCCTATCCGGGCCTGCCACATCACTTTCAATTTCCAACACGTGAGATCCACCACATTCCAAAGGAAATATAATTATGACCAACTACGATGCACTACCCTATTCACAATATCACATCTGATGCCTCTGTCATTCCGACAGTCAACTCTTGCAGTTGAAGACTCCTATATATTTATTTATTGAGCCATCTTGTCGCACCCCAGGATCATATTCGTTTGACCATCGATCGCTGCTCTTACTGAAGCCTCAAACTTTATTACCATTTCTATTTGTTTTCCTATTTTCTTTTATATCAAAGCTTAACCGCGCCTACATTACCTACACCTTCTATAATTCCACACATCGATAACCAAATTCTTGTTTCATTCAAAAAAGTGCAGGAATACAAAACAAACAAAAGCATAAAACAAGTATAACAATAACAAAATTTTACTTTATCTACCCTCCCATAATACCGAAGACCCCCTATTTACATGCAGGGTAGTTCATCCAGTGCCCTCCACAAACCTTGGCAGCTTTGGCAGTGCCTTCGGCTTTTACCAGTTGCTTCGCATGTCCCACAACAACATAGTTTGTTGAGTCACATTTGGGAAACACCATTACAGTATTTTCCACCAGTGCGCGAACGGTTGCTTGCAGAATACTTTTCCTTACTCAAGCTCTACCAAGTCTTGCATCGGCCTCTCCAAGTCTCATTCCCTAAAATACTGCTATCTCAGAACCATATCCTTGGCATACACTCATTCATTCTTCTCCTCCAGTTTCTTTTGGTATCGTGTGCTCGGAGTAGGATCCACTACTGTTCCAAATAAAGAGGAAGATGAGCAATATTTTAACTTTTCCTCCCAAATCGCCCTTATTAATACCATTTTTAAGGCGCATTCATTACCGTCCTTAATCAGCATTATCTTAATTACTCACCTTTGAACTACCCACATTCACTCTAGTCAACTTTTCAACTTTCCATGTCCAACATTTTCTCTCAGCACGTGCCCTCTACAGTAATTTCTAAGGCCCCTGCTGAGAGGGGACAAATGTAGTGGCCTACTCACAACCTTCTAGACTAAGCCAAATACTCGAAGGCAACATCAAAGCCTTGTCAGACAACATCAAAGTCCACAAAACCTCTCGAGAGTAACCGAACATTCGAATACCACACTAAAGCTAGTCAAAGCCAAAGACAAAGACAGACAGCTAATACTAATCCCAGAAGGGCTTCGACCATAGTAATGCACGGTCAAAGGCAGACAGGCCTAGCAGCCAACTCATCAGACAGAATAGTGAAAATAAGCTGCCATGCAACTACAGTATCAAAACTGACTCCACGTACAGAACAGCTATCCCAAAGGATACACATGTAATCTGACCCCCCATGATGACTTACCCCTTTCTTATCTCCTATAAATAGGAAAGGTAGGACATAAGGAAGGGGTTGGAAAAACTCTGCCTAAAGACCTCCCAAATATTTACCTTCGAATACCTTGTAATCACCTCCATACTTAAACTGTCACCCCAATTAGTATATATACCAATTAATCTTCAAATCCTTTCTAAAGGTCATGGAAAAACCAATTCATGGACTCCACACAAATATGTTAGTACTGCAATCTGCTGCATTATTGTCTTATATGCTTACCAAAACCCCTAGCCGAAGATAACCTCCGTGGTGTAGGAGCTAGTTTTCCTACTACGAAACTGAGCCCCTACAGGGACGACTTGATTAGTCGATCTATAAATTGAGTTTGTGATCGAATAATCTAATTGAGAAGTAGTGCTAACGTTTCATTCTTAGTTCGGTAGAACCTGACACAACTTGTTCCAAGCTGCCACATGTCTGTTTCAGGGAGAAATTTGAAAGAAGTTGGAGGCAGTTAGGATGTGGATGAGAGGAGAATAGACGTGGTTGTTGCAATTTTTGTTGTTTTCCTTTTGATTGAATATAAAGTTGTTGACTATACTTATGACTGGACTTATTACGACTAGGATGCCATATCAGCAAATGAATAAGATCAGGATGATAGACATGGTTGTTGCAAGTTTTGCTAATTTTCTTTTATTTGATTATAAAATTGTTAACTGTACTGATGACTGGGATGCCATGTCACAAATTGCTTCAACACAAGACAACTCTCCTCAATTGTAATATTGTTCATCGCTCATTTCTTATTACTATTTGGTTTATTAGAATGATCCAAACATAAGAAAGAAGTTACAACAAAGTCCAGTAATGGTACGTTCTTCACGTAATGAATTTAATTAAATTTGTTAAGGTATAAATTCTATTACATAAGGTAATTATTTTTAAATATTAGATAATATTATGGTAACAGACTCAAAAATATTTATCGTCAAAATATTGAAAAAATCGTGGCCTGAAAAATCCTTATAAACTAATTTATGGCCTTGATTTCCTCTATGTTAAACATAATTAATATCAACTGACTTTCTTCTAGGGTTTGTTGCTACATGGAAAACCAACAATGTTTTGCAAGACAATGATACTTCACATTAGTTTATCAATATTCAAATAGTTGATCTTATGATTTAAATTAATCTAAAAATCATTTTAATGTTTTTCAGGGTCATAACAATGGAAATAAATAAACCTTGAAAAAGCTATATATTGGGATTTTATTTTGTTCTTTTGCAAATTTTATGCCTATACTAAGACAATATTTGATACTCGGTCCTTACATGAAGCTATCACACATCTCGTGCGCCTTTTGATTAATCATTTTAGCAGCTGAAGTTTGGGTTCCTATTTTAAGGGAAATATTACTTTGAAAAACCATCTCACTTGCATACGTATCTCTCATGATAAAATAGAGGACGAAAATTCAAAAACTACGGTACAATATAGTGAATAACTGACTTCTGTCCAGCGGAAATTTATCGGGGTATTATATAAATAAGGAAAAATTGGTAAAAAAAAATCAGCAATATTATGCCTCTATTTACAATTATTTTGTAAATCTAATCTATATAATATTCATACTAAATTAGTATTTTGTAGTAGCATGTGACATAAAGTTAATGTATATAATTTAATGTAATGTTATTCATTTATCCTATTAAGGAAATAATGTATTGGCATTGGGCATCCTTTAATCCTTTACTCGAATGTTGAATATCGCAATCAATTTTTGCAAACAAATGGCAAACTGGCAACCACACCCTCCTTTCATTATTCTTTCAATGCCATTAACCTAAAGTTCTTTCTTTCTTAGGTCTAGCCCAGTTATGTTTAACTTCTCCATAAAGCCATTTCGCTAAAATTTGTTAATTTCTTTTCATCTTTTCTTCATTAGAAGATCCCATTTATCCCCTGAAATATATAATTGGTGATTTAATGTAGTCTCTTTGTTAGTTAATGAACATATAATAATGGTGTAGATAGGGCTATTAGTTATGCACGGGGCCCTATGCGATACTGGGCCTAATTCTAGGGTTAAATACTAGGCCTAGTACATTTCCTAATTAATTATTGGGCCCATCCTACTAACTAAGAAGTTGGTCAGCAGTGACGGAGAGTTTGATTTGAATGGCTACTTGTGCGGGTCGTACAAGCCCAATTAGAGAATTGGAAAGGGATGAACGGACTGCCCTTGAAGGAGAGCTTGGGTAAGCCCCAAATGAAATGTTGGACGAGTTCACGTCAGCTATCGAGGAAGAAGAGGAAAACCTAAATATTGGAACGAAGGAAGATCCCCGGATGGTTAATATATGGGTACAATTTTGTACTGTAGATAAAGAAGCAATAACGACGCAACTCACCAATTACTCCGATGTGTTTACTTGGACGTATGAGGAGATGAAGGGACTAGATGAAGACCTCCTCGCATACCCCCGAGGTATACTAGAAGGTTAAAAGGCCATAAAGAAAGCGTATAAAATGTCCTTATTATTACTTAATTCTGTAGCTTGAAATGGTTCGGAATTAGCTCTTGCACCAAATGTACTTGTGGCAAAAACTAGTATAAAGTAAGAAATGATACAAGTGATTTAGCGTGGAAAACCTTGGAATAGGTAAAAAACCATGACCTCGAGTTAAGGATTTTTAGTAACAATAACTTTTATTGCTTGAGGTTGATATCTTATTACAAGTAATCTCTCGAACTTTAAATATTTGATCTTGTAAATAAGAATTTTTGTGTTAGAGTATAGAAATATGGCTTTTCTTGGACTCTGTCGCTTCTGGAACTTTTTCTTTATATAGAACTTACCCGCAGATCCTTATCGTGCTGAAGTACATTCTCTGAATCATGAGGTAAGTTATGGCTGACTGAATAACTGTTAAGTTTGTGGGAGATAAATGTCTTTAACTTTTTTATGCTCTTCTATTATGCTCGATCCATGTTCGCTATCAGTTCATGGTATAGGTGTCAATACTGACTGTTCAGGCCACGTATGAAATGCATGAGTCGAATATGGAGGTGATTCAAATTTTAGTAAGGTCGAGGGACAGGTCCTTACATTCGCCCCCTCGCAACTGAAGGCACGAGTGGTTTTGGTTGAGAATGAACAAGTAGATTGGTGTTGCTGGAAGTTAAAAATAAATGATGATTAATGATGATTTGACTAGTTTGAAAAATAGATTTCTTTACGGGGGATGTATTTAATATTTATGGCGATGGAAAAGATTAATGTTTCTAACACTTGGGGCTTCAAGAGTTGCTCTGCTTGAAATGATGACTGCTTTGGAAACGTACCTGCGCATTAATATGAGTTTGATATAAATAGTACCTATACTAGAGCTTCTAGCAAAATACGCTGTAGTTACAATATTCTCTGAATTCTTTGAGTTACAATGGTGAAGACCCGGCAAATGGTGTATGAAGAGAGGGTTTCTGCTAAAAAGTAGAGATTAAAGTTAAGTTATTTTAGGGATCAATTATTGGAGATACCCATCCCAATTCCAGTACTACATATGTGTTACCTATGAAGCCTACTGTTGTACTTTCATCTTCTATTATCGTGAAGAAGGTTCTGTTATCGAGGGTTAGTTTAAGCACTGACACCTTTACTTCCTCAGTTTATTGTAAAAGTAAATGGTGTGAAAGAAGAAGGATTCTCAGTGATTTCTAGTTCCAACTTTGCTTTAGAAGATTTTATTATAGTGAAGCATCACTTAAAAGTGGCATGTAACTTGTTGAAGTATCTATAAGTGCAGACATATTGAAAGATGAAAGCTAGTTTTACTTTTATTTTATCTTATGTTAATTAGAGATCTTTAATTGAAAACTAGTATTACATTTGTTTTAATCGCAAATTATGTATAGATGGGCGATTGAAAGCTAGTTTTACCTTTGCTTTAATCTGTATAGATGGGTGATTGAAAGATAGTTTTACTCTTTCATTAACCTGTATAGATGGGTGATTGAAAGCTAGTTCTACCTTTGCTTTAATTTGTATAGATGGGTATTTGAAAGCTAGTATTACCTTTGCTTAAATCTTTATGGATGGGTGATCAAAAGTTAGTATTACCTTTATATTAATCTGTATAGATGGGTGATTGAAAACTAGTTTTTCCTTTACTTTAATCTGTATATGTAATAGCCTAATTTTGTAAGCTCGAAGTTGTTTGGAATTAGCTCTTACACCAATGCTCCTATGACAAAATCTAATGGAAAGCAAAAAATAACATAGGTGTTTTGCGTGGAAAACCTATGAATAGGTATAAAACCAAGACCTCGGGTTGAAGATTTTTGTAATAGTGACGCTTATTGCTTAAGGTTGATATTTTATTACAAGTGATCTCTAGACTTAGAAATGCTTGATCTTGTGAATAAGATGTTTGAAGTTTTGAAAATCTAGAAAATATAGTTTTCTTGGTTATTTCTTGTGTGTTTTTCTAGTCCTTGTTTCTTTTGGAACATTTTCATTATATAGGCCTTTTCCACAGTTCTTCATCATGCTGAAGCACATACTCCAAATAATGTGGCTAGTGGCGGTTGACTGAGTAACTATAGAGTTCGTGGGAGTCAGGTGTTTTAACTTGTTCAAGTTTTTCTATTTGAGCTCCATCCACATTTTTCATCAATTCGTTGAGTAGGTCAGACATGGAGAATACGAAGGTCTGACATGGAGGTAGTTCCATCTGGAGACTGCTCAATTTAAGTAAGATCGAGGGGTAGGCCCCTACAATCGCTCCCTTGCAACCGAAGTCACGAGTGGTTTGGGTTGAGAAAGGATTTTTGGGTATATGGGTTAGAAATTTGAATGTAGAAGGAAGTAATGATGGTGTTTGACTGCATAAAAATTAAGCGTGTCAAGGGGGCATGTGCGTGCATTAAATGTTGATAGGATTATTGATGTATGTGACGATTAGGGTTTGAAGAGTTTCATCTCCATTGAATGATGACGCTTGGGAAAATATACATACACAATAAATGTAGGGTTATATAAATAGTACCTGTATCAAGGTTTGTGGCCTTGTATGTTTGTTTTGCTGTAATATTCTCTAAAGTTGTTGAAGATGGTGAAGACCCGTAGAATTTCTTTTAAAGAGAGAATTGCTTCTGAAATTCGGGGGTTGAAGTTAAAGTATTTCGGGGATCAGTACTTGGGGAATTCGACTCTTGTTCCTGTTCCTCCGACGTATCAAGGAATATCAAAATTGAAGTTGCTAAAGCTTAGGAGGAGCTTTATTGTAGATGGAGGTTTCACCACGTTGTCTTGGCTGGCAAGCAACGTTGGGTTTGTCTCCGCATTCTTACATAAGACATTGTTGGAGAGGCAAATAGAAGAATAGGCATGACTGCGAGGCTGTTGTGCTGAAGTCTTGTGCTCGAAAGGATTCAATGGTCGGGCCGCCTTTACCTTTACCAACTTTGAGGGGGTGGTGGTTATATGAGTGGCGATGGTAGTAGTAGAGGAGGAAGACGGAGAATGGAAGTCCACTTCTACACTTTCATCGCCACTTTATGCTGAGAAGACCTTCAGTTTGAAAAGTTGGTTCAAGTACTGAGTCTACTGCTTTTCATAGTTTCCATTTGAAGTTCATCTAGACTTCGACAAAACTCATGGGAAGGAGGATACTCGTTTCCAATGTCTGCTTTTCCTCAGGGTAAAAAATCACAAAAGTAGAACGAGCTAAAGGATTTGACTCTTCGGAGTGCCTGAAAGACTTGTTATCTATTTGTGTACTTGAAAAACATGTAGCTATAAGTACCTGATGGTGAGTACTTTAAAGACCTGTTATCTATAAAACTGCTTGTAATTTGTTTTGAGATGAATAAATTTTATTATCCAAACTCTATGTTGATAAAGAATATAATAACTCTAGAAATCGAGCTGTATGATTCAAAGACTTTCGAATATTGCATGAAATGAATTGTATGAGGGCAGATAGTAAAATATTTGCAATAATCGAGCTGTTAGAAATTTATCTATGAAAATATGTACTATGTGTTGAACCTGACTCGACCTATGTGCAAAAAATATGGGGGAGAGAAATTTGAAGAAGGTTCAGAATGAAGAATCGATCTTGGAGAGGTCGTTATAGAATAATAAACTTGGAAAGAATAAACTCGATCTGGAATAGTATGAAATGACTGAGTTTGATTGGAAAAGATATGTTCAAATAATTTCTCTTAAGATATTAGGGCTTTCTGTTGTGAGGTAATATGATAATATTATGACTTGCAGGGAATTTGTAGATCGAAATAAGAATGGTATGGGAGCTAATTTTTAAATTATTGGATTATAATTCTGAGGAAGCCCTTCAGCGGATTTGGCAATAAAGATCCCGTATGCCGCTGAAGGGCATTTGTCAATAAAGATCGCTGAAGTGTGGGAGCTAATTTTTAGATTATTAGATTATAATTCTGAGCTGCCAGTGAGGGAGGTTCAACTGGAAGGTTTAGATGGGATTGGGAGGGAACGTGTATATGAACGTTTTTTTTATGAAGAGATGTATCGAGAGATTGTTGTGGATCCTGTAGCTCGAAAATGTTTTGTGAGATTGCATGCTATTGAGGAGATCGAATTGGAAAATGTGGGGATTGTTGAAGGATATTTAATCGGATGTGGTTCACCAGGCCATCAAGGTTGTTTTAGATGTAATTATATATGAGGTGATGAAGCAAATGTAAATAGGGGTGAAAGAATGTATGCAACTGCATGAGTTTGAATAATTTGAAAGAAATTGTTGTTGAATTAATCCCCTATTTTTGTGAATGCTGTTTGTGACTGTTGAGAAAAATAAATTTGAAAATATTTGAAATTTTGTTATGAGAGCCTCAGAAATGACGTCATTGCTGCTATAAGTAGAAGAAGCAAGTATAGAAAAAGAAGGGAACTTCTGATTTTATCCCTTGTATAAAAGCTGTGAAAACCCGATTACATGTAAGCGTGAGTCATCATGAGTGTGGTGAGGTCAGAGGGAGATTTGGAAAAGAGAGATAAAAATAGATTAAAATATAAGGCAAAGGGCAATGATGGGGAAGTATTTTTACCGAAAAGGTGCATGACATCTGACGTAGATAGTAGAGGGGATGCCTCAGTTCTAAAGCAGTTGACGGCTCATGCGAGGCTTAATAACTACCAGCAGTTAGAGAGAGAAAATATAAATATCATTTCATCTTCATCAATTAAACGTTTCTCAACTTCTAAAAACTTGAAGAGGAGTGAGAGAGGAAGGAAGAAGAAAAGCAAAAAAGGAAAAAAACTTGTAGAGATTTAATTGACAGTGATCATCAGTCAAAGTGTGAGAGAGTTACTGAAATTGAGTCACGAAGGTGGTTGTACAACAGCGTAGTGAGGAAAGGATTTGTCGCTGCTACGGATTCAGATTCAGACATAGAAGGTTAGTAGAAGATTTGTGATGCATATATGTATGTTTAGAGATCATTTTTGTTTCTAGGTAAAGTAACAAATTACTATTTAGTAATCTCTAAAAACCTGTTTGATACATGATATACAAAAGATTTTTGTATGTGTTGGACGCATATGTAAAAGATAATGATAGATTCCTAGACCTGTTTGTAGGATAATCATGACGAGTATTTGTGCTGGAGTAAATCCTATTTTGTAGTTGATATGGTGATTTCCCCAGTAAGTGAGGCTTCGACCTCTGGCCGGTCGGCTGATTCCGATATTGAAATGTCTAAAAAGGAGGAAGAAATAGGCGTCAACCAATTTCCAGATTTCCCAGGAAGATTGGTATTCTATTCTCCTCGCTCTGATGCATTTAAAGAGTTTTGTAAAGCCAAGGATTTGGTAAGAGGTAGATGGGGTAACTGTATAGAGTACGCTGGTAGGCAATTTAGCGGTTGTATTGTAGCGACGGGGGAAAAATATTTTTATTTGTTGGCCGATTTGGAAAAGGAGAAAGGGATAGGGGTATAGACAAATCGATCTCTCTAGAGTATTTTGATGGGAATGTTTAAAGTGAACATTCGGAGGGCTTTTTATGCTACCTGTCACAGTTGGAGTACGAGTTAAGTCTTCCCCTTAGCAATATTGTGAAAGGGATTATGAACCTCATCGGGGCATGTCCTGTTTAGATGAATGTGAACATATGGGAGGTTATAAGTGTATGTGAATCTCTTAATTACAGTAGGAAGGAGATGAGAGAAAAAGGAGGATATCCTTTCAGGATGTTTTACAGTTTTATGGGGCAAAAAACTATTCTACAAATGGAGGGGAGTATTTCTGTGCGAGCTTGATTCGGCCTCGCTTTTCGATCTAAACTTAGCAGGTCGACCATGGAATGATAATGTGATATGGGTGAAGGTCGATTGCCTTAAGAGAGATGATGAAGAACCCATGGAACTTCTGTTTACAACTGTAAAGCAAAGTAAGTATAACAATATATATTGTATGAGATTTGATAGTTGAAATTATATGATGCTCTGCTGATGATAATGCTTTGTGCATGACAGCTCCTAAATCTCATGTGGCAAGGAAAGAGTTGTTATTGGATATAGTTGCTCAGGATGAGACAGAGCTCAAGGCTATAATATAGGAATTTGGCATTAGCAGGAAGTAGCGTGTCAAAAGCCGAGTTCAAAAAGTTCAAAAATCTCAGTCGACGAGACTAATGACGAGCACTACCGGTAGTAAGAAGAAAGGAACTGATGGGGGGAGGCGAGTCAACTCGTCCAAGCTCCCTAACATAGATTGCACAAGGTTACCTGAGTCCACTACATCGAGCAAATTATCTCAAATGTTTCCCAAGAAACAAATGCTGAACCGTCCGCCGGCCTCTGGAACCATGGGAAGTGATGAGGCCATCAAAAAGAGAAGGTTTCAACCTTCTTAGATGTCGGGGATGAAGTTCGTAGAGGATCGACCTATTGTGGAGGATGATTTGTAAGAGGTGGAGGAAAAAACTAGGTTGACTGCTCTCCAGGGGGTGGAGGAGATGAGCAAAATGGTAGGTTCATATGCTCGAATGTGTATTGTGATGAATTTGGTAAAATGATTCGTGCTAATCAATGACGTCAATTTGCTTGTTTTTCCCAGGCTGCTCGTGTGATGACGGGAATATGCCTCAGGGTCGAGGAGGAGAGATATGAGTTGAAGTGGAAGAAGATCTAGCTCAAAAGGAGCATAGCTCGATTGAAAACTGATCTGCTCACGGAGGGAAACGGATGGAGGCTCTGAAGGCTTCGCAAGTAGTGGATATCAACAATCTTCACGCGGAAGCAAGAACAAATTTGGAGGAAGTGGCAGCTGAGCGCGACAGACTTGGGCATCACCTTATGTCAAAAGGGTATTCCAAAGATGAGGTGGATACCTTTAAGGCCGACACCTATATGGAGGAGTAAGATGAAGAGATTGAAGATGTTGCTCTTGGCGTTGTGGACGGGTTGGACAGTGTGTCACCTTAGACTGTGAAAGACAACCAAGGGGATGACAACGAGCGTCCAGAAGAGGAAACTGCAAAGGTAGAGTAGTGTGATGGATATTGTATGAACATCGGGAATGTTTGTAAACTGATTAGATATATTTTTCAGTTGGATAGAATTTTGTAGGCTAAGTATTTTTTTTTGAAAACCATGTTGTGGGAACCTAAAGATATACGCCTCAGAATAAAAGATTTAGAGGCTGAGCTTGCTAAGGAAAGAAATGCCTCAGCGTCCCTATTATCTTCGCAAGCAGACCTGCAGGTTAGAACAGAGCAAAAACTATTTGATTTGTATGCTTTATTAGTATAGAGCTACCAAGTAATAAATCGAGTATAGAGAGGGACCAAAAACCTGCTATCGGCTTAGTGGCAATGGCACTGAAATAGAAGACAGGAAATACCAAAGTATTAATGACTATAAAAAATAAAGAATGTGTACCTTAGACTTGGGAATATATGTTATGGAACATTCATTTGAGATTTAACTCGACCTTAAGTTTAAAAGCAGTCTTATACGGTAGATGCCAAATATAGATATCTTATTAGGAATGAATCTTATGTGGTGACTGAGTGTTCTAAATCGAACATGATATAATGTATTTGTAATGTGCAGGTCAAATTGGAGTCAGCTCCCTTACGGTAAAATGACGCTCAACAATGTAACCAAGAATTTACAGAGGAGTTTGATAGGATGAGAGAAGCGAATAAAAACAGAGAAGATCAACATTTAAAGGTGCATTTCAAGTTTGTTGAGGCAACACAGACTGCTGTCGACCTAGCTTAGAAGATCGAGGAGAAGGATGTCAAAATTGATTAAGGGAAAAAAGATGTCGCCGAGTTAAAAAAACATGCAACAAAACTCAAAAGCCAAAATGATGCGTTGATGGTAAAGATTAGGGAAGCTGACATGGCCCGTTACTGTATAAAGGTACTAAAAAGATTGGAGGAAATTTTAAATCGGTCGATGGCCTGTTTGAAAAATGATTTGATCAAGACAAATAACAATCAGGAGCAAACTCAAGCTCATCTAGCGAATTATAGGAACGAGCTGATGCGATTGAAGAAGAAATTGGTTGATCAACTGACTAAAGCTTTAGTTGCCAAAGATTTTGAATTTGGACATTGCAGCGTAAGTGTGATGAGTTGAACGAAAGAGTGGTGCAATTGAAGACCGAATTGGGGCAGACCAATTCACGTGTTAGACACGCTGAGGCTGGAAAGTACTCGATGAAGAATAAAAATGATGCCAAGGTCTCCCTTGTACAAGGAGATGTTGTCAGCCTATCAGGTCGAATAAAGGAGCTAGAGGGAGATGTAGATCAAATCCAAGGTCACGTACCAAAAGGAAATTTGAAGTTAAGAGAGTGCCAACGGAAGTTGGATGCTACTCTTTCCAGGGAACAAGTGTTATAGCGAACTATCAGAGGTAAGGACATTTTGATACAGCAGAAAGATGAAATGTTATAGAAGATTCCTGATGTGGAGGAACTGAATAGGGGGATTAAGGTACTTTGTGCTCAGGTGCCCGATTTAGATGCGATTAATCGAGCTGAATCTGCAAAAGCCGAAAAAAAAATTGGAAGAGAACATTGCTTTCACTTATTAGGTAGTGAGAGAAATAATATGGCTAAAAGAACGGTATGCGAGGTTAGAAGAACGCCTTCAGAAGGCTAGAACAAAATTCCCTAGGTCAGTTAAAGCCGAGGCATCGCACTCAAAATTGTTGCGGGTAGTTATTGCTTATTTTGTAGAGAAGGTAAAAAGGATTGTGTTAGAAAGAGATACCTTGTTCAACAATTTGTCAGACAGGGTATGTATTTGTAGAGCTGATGTAGATCGAGGAAATTGTATGAAGTCCATGGAAATGGATCTAGGTCCTCGATTTCCTGAATTGATAAAGCATGGCTTGATAATTGTGACTGCTCGAGCTTGGGAATTTATGGCTGATCGACCTCCTGTTGTAGGGGGGGGCTCAAGAATTTATGGCTAACAGACCTCCTATTTTGGGGGAAAGCGTAGCTGACAGCCCAAAAGAAAAAAAAAGGATCCATTATAAAGGTTGTAAATGTAACCTGAAATAAAAAGTAGTTGTTACAGATAAGTTGAGAGATGAAAGCTAGTATTACCTTTGCTATATCTCATGTCCGTTAGAGTCTTTATTGTAAAATAAGTGTTACCTTTGTTTTAATTGCTGAGATTTATTAGAGTCAGCTCAACCAAGTATTATCCTTGATTGAACTGGTATGATGTCGTAGCCATATTGAGGTAGATAAAAGCTTGTTTTACCTTTGCTTTATCTTATGTCTGCTAGAGTCTTTGATGTAATGCAAAGATTACCTTAGTTTTAATCGCAGAGATTTAGTAGAGTCAGCAAAACAAAGTGTTATCCTTGATCGAACGGATATGATGTTGTAACCATATTGAGGTAGATGAAAGGTAGTTTTACCTTTGCTTTATCTTATGTTTGGTAGAGTCTTTGATATAAATCAAGTATTACCTTAGTTTTAATCGCATAAATTTGGTTGAGGCAGCTCAACCAAGTGTTATCCTTGTTCGAACTGGTACGATGTCGCAACCATATTGAGGTAGATGAAAGCTAGTTTTACCTTTGCTTTATCTTATGTCTGGCAGAGTCTTTGATGTACAACAAGTATTACCTTAGTTTTAATCACAGAAATTTAGTAGAGTCAGCCAAACCAAGTGTTATCCTTGATTTAACTGGTATAGAGGTCGATTGAAAGCTAGTATTATCTATGCTTTAATTTATGCATTATCTTCAAAGTAAAGAGATGTAAGGGAGAAAAACTTGAAGTTTCATTGAATAAAAAAGGATGTACATGGGATGGAGATGAAAATCTCAGTTATGGAAGGGAAAAAGCGAGAAAGTAAAATTGAGTACTGAGGGACTTAACGATAGTACCATTTCAGTCGCCTAGTATTCCAAGGACATGAAATGTGGATTCCCTTTTCTATCATGAGGTTATATGATCCCAGGCCATAGAAACCCGTGATAAGGAATAGACCCTCCCTGTTGTCTACTTGTTTCCTTGTATGATGCTCTTTACAGTGTTGAGGTATTTCTTTGTGGACGAGATCATCGATTTGGAAGGTACGACTTCTGACTCATTTGTTATTCAAACTGGCCAGCATATGGTGATATTGACCTAGGTTATCGATGGCGCGATCCCTGGTTTCATTGATCCAATTGAGGTTGCAAGCCAATTTAAACTAATTTTCCTCTTTAGTTAGCTCGTGATCTTTGACTGGATGATAATATACGGAGGGAATGACAGCCTTGGTACTATAGGAAAGGAGGAATAGAGTGCAGCCTGTCGACTTTCGTGGAGTGGTACGATATGCCCATAAGACATAAGAAAGTTCCCGAACCCAATTCCCTTTATTCTGTGAGTGTAGCCTTTTCTAGAGTCCATCCACGATGGTTTTGTTGGTGATTTAGGCTTGGCCATTGCCTTAAGAATATTAGGGATTCGATGGTGAGTGGATGATGTTACGTTGATTGAGGAAAGTAATAACTTTTTTACCAACAAATTTGGGCCAATTATCAGTACAAATTAGGTAGGGGCACACAAACCGAGTGATGATGTGTTGTCAGATAAAAGAGATGGTCTCTTCTTCTCTTGTTTGACAGAGTGGAATTGCTTCTACTCATTTCATAAAATAATCGGTAGCTACGAGTAGGTGGCGGTGGTTACCTGGAAAATTAGGAAATTCATTGAAAAGATCGAGTGCTCATCGTTTGAACGGCCAAAACATCTTTCTTACATGGAGCTTAAGTGCAAGGGCACAGATCATCTGTCCATGTCATTTACAAGCATCATATTTTTGTGAGTATTCTTCTGCTTGCTTATACATGCCGGGCCAGAATACTCCTTATGTATTGGCTCTGTTTTCCAGTGATTAACCTGCGGCATGGGAGCCACAAGTCCCTTCATTTAGATCGTGTAGCATCTCATATGCTTTCTATTTGGAAAGGCAATTGTGGTAAGCCCCCGTGACTGAACGACAGTATAAAGTACTATTTTGATTAGTGTAGCGCTTTGAGTTGTCTATTAGTTGTTGGCGCTCTTTCGGATCTGCTGAAAGTGAACCTTCACATTTGATGTCGATACCGAGATAAAAAAAAGAAAGGATTTCACCAATCGTCGTCTGCCCCTTTATCGCCCCCAGTATTGATCGTGCATACAATAATGCAATCAATGCTAGGGGTTAAAATTACTTTGATCTGGAGATATCGAGCTTCGGTGCCTAAGATCTTGGCTAGATATCCCAAGGAATCAACGTGTCTATTTTCACCTCTAGGGAGATAATCGAGAGTTGCTTGCGCGAACTTGCTCATCTTATCTACAACGAGGGCTGTGTATTCGATCATCTTGCCATTCTTCTTGTATTACTCCAAGTAATGGTGAATGATGAGTAGCGAATCAATGTAAACTGAGAGTTTTGGGACGCCGAGATCGAGTCCATAAATAAGAGCTCCGTAGTTGTAGTTTCATATTCCCCAGATTTGACAAGCATAAGCCTAAACACTGTAGGGGCCAGACTTCTTTTGGAGGGGAAGTCGGCTCTTACACCATGGGGTTTATCCTCAATCAGAGGATTCATCCATATAATCTCGAATACAAAAAGTTAATAGACATTATACTTTTGTAGAGGCCCGAATGTGGCGCTCTACGACATCTGATAAGGATTTTTAGGAGAGTTTGTATTACTGATGAGTAATTGAAGATTCAAGTACTAGGTTTTACATTGTGGTCGAAGGTAAACTATAAGAGCTCAGAGGGAAGATCTTCCAACCTCACCTTGGTTCAAATCTCTCCTATTTATAGAATAATAGGAGGTTGAGTCACCAAGTGTAGGCCAGGTTAGATGAGTACTGCCAGGATATTCTGGAGCAAGTATGGGCGCCGGACATGTCTGTACTGACAAGGGTATGTGCGCCGTGCATGTCTGATGTGATAGTTGCCTGTCCCATCATATTTTCACCATGTGCAGCTATGGTCGAAGTGTTTCTACTGCGATGTATGGAGTCTATTCACGAGGCTTCGAGTAGAATATGCTTTGAGTAGGCTTCGAGTAGATTTCGAGTAGAAGTACTGTGAGTCGAGTAGAAGACTTTATTCGTCCCCTCTTGGAGAAGGTCTCTAAAATGGTTGTTGAGGCCTTTGTTGAGAAAAAATTTTGGCGTTGGAAGTTGAGCGGTTTGACAATTAGTTTTTGGGGAGGTACTTAAAGATGGTAATAAAGAAATGCTGGTGGGGGGCCATTCAGATGATAGGTCTGTATCATGGCCACCATTTGTTTTTGCTAGAATCATTTGCGGAAGAGATGGTGGAGCAGGAGCCGCTGAGGCTAGGAGCGAGGAGAAGCGTCCCGAGGATAAATTGGGGCCTCTTGCTGGTTTGCTGAGGGTTTAGATGGATATAGAAGGGTATTTGTATTTTCGATTTGAATTGTACATCTAAACTTGGTGAAGTATCTGACCTTTCATAGTAGAAGTTTGAACTTGGTGAAACCGAAAAGTGTTATCAGTCGATGTCGAAGTCTGAACTGGCAAAGTAGAAGTCTGAGCTTTGTGAAGTAGAAGTCTGAGCTGCTGAGGTAGATGTCAGATCTATTGAAGTAGAAGTCTTATCTGTTGAAGTAGAAGTCCATAATGTTGAAGTAGAAGTCTAAACTGTGTAAGTGGAAGGCTAGAAGGTTGATCTGTTGAGGTAGACGGCTAACCTATTGGGGTAGAAGGTTGATCTGTTGAGGTAGAGGTCTGAACATTCGAGGTGGAAGGTTGATCTATCGAGGTAGAAGGTTTATCTATCGATGTAGAAGTTTGATCTGTCAAAGTAGAAGTTTTAACTGTCGAAGTATAAGTCTGAACTGTTGAAGGTAGAAGTCTAAACTGTCGAAGGTAGAAGTCAGAACTGAAGTAAAAGCTTGAACTGTCGAGGTAGAAATCTGAACTGTTAAAGTAGAAGGTTGAACTGTTGAATGTAGAAGGCTGATCTGAAGTAAAAGTCTGAACTATTGAGGTAGAAGTCTGAACTGAAGTAGAAGTCAAAACTATCGAGGTAGAAGGCTGATATGAAGTAGAAGTCTGAACTGTCGAGGTAGAAGTCTAGCTGTTAAAATAGAAGTTTGAACTGAAATAGAGGCCTGAACTGTTGATTGTAGAGGTCTGAATTGAAGTAGAAGTCTGAACTGAAGTAAAAGTCTGAACTTTGTGAAGTGAAAATTGTTATCGGTCGAAGTTGTCGAAGGTAGAAGTCTGAATTTTGGTGAAGTGAGAATTATGATCTGTCGAAGCTGTTGAAGGTAGAAGTCTAAATTTTGATGAAGTGCGAATTGTAATATGTTGAAGCTGTCGATGGTAGAAGTCTGAATTTTGATGAAATGAGAATTGTGATCTGTCAAAGCTGCCAAAGGTAAAAGTCTAAATTTTGATGAAGTGAGAATTGTGATCTGTCGAAGCTGTCAAAGGTTGAAGTCTGAATTTTGATGAAGTGGGAATTGTGATATGTCAAAGCTATCGAAGGTAGAAGTCTGAATTTTGTGAAGAAAAAATTGTGATCGGTAGAAGCTGTCGGTGATAGAAGGCTGATCTAAAGTAGAAGTTTGAACTGAAGTAGAAGTCTGAACTATTTGAAGTAAAAGCTTGATCTGTTTGTGGAGGCTTCGATGCCCTCGAGTAGGCTTTAAAGTCTGATCTGCTTGAAGTAGAAGTTAGATCTGTTTGAGTAGGGTTCGACACCTTCGAGTAGGCTTCGAAGTAGAAGTCTAATCTGTTTGAAGTAGAAGTTTGATCTGTTTGAGTAGGCTTCGATACCTTCGAGTAGGCTTCAAAGTAGAAGTCTAATCTGTTTAAACTAAAAGTTCAATCTGTTTGAGTAGAAGTTTGATCTGTTTGAGTAGAAGTTTAATCTGTTTGAATGACTGCAGTGTGATCGAACCCCGACGAGTTTCGAAGATATGTAGATCGAACCCTGTATGTTTTGCTGGACATCGAAGGCCAAAGCCACAACGATGTTAAAATTTTTAAAAATTTCCAGGTCGCCTCCGAGTATCAGTCAGGCCGAGGGGACGCGATACCTAGAGGAAACCCAAAAATTTACTGGACTTCGAAAGCCTAAGCCACAGCGAAGCAATATCTTATCGCCTCTAACGCACTCCTTGGGGTCCGGTCATTTAACCATTTCTACCCATCGAGTTTGCTTGAATGTTGGAAACTTGAGCAGTTCAAGGTCGCCCCCAAGTATCAGTCGGGGTGAGGGTGGACATGATACCTGGGGTAAACCTAGAAAAGAACTGGACTTCGACGGTATCAGTGCCTGGACAAAGTATATCTGATCTCCCCCAATGCATCCCCGAGGGTCCTGTCTTTCGACCATCCGTGCACCACGAGTTTTTTTCGAAATTGGGGACTTGAATATTTCAGGGTCGCCCCCAGATATCAATCGGGGTGAGGGTGAACATGATACCCTGGGTTAACCAAAAAATGGCCTAGACTTCGAAGGCCTTAGCCATAGCGAAGCATATTTGATCGCCCTCAATGCATCCCCGAGGGTTCGGTCTTCCGACCATCCTTGCCCCTCGAGTTTGCTCGAAATTGAAGACTTGAGCATTTCAAGGTCGCCTACAAGTATCAGTCGGGTCGAAGGGTTGACATGATACTTAGAAGAATCCAGGAAATGGACTGGACTTCGAAGGCCTTTGCCACAGCGAAGCATATCTGATCGCCCCCAATGCATCCCCAAGGGTCCGGTCTTTCAACCATCCTTGCCACTCGAGTTTTCTTAAAATTTGGTGCTTGAAAAATCTCGAGATTACCCTCAAGTACCAGTATGGTAGAAGGTTTACATGATACCTAAGTTAAACCATGAAATTCAAAATGAAACAGGATGCGAAGTATGGGTGGAAAAACTTGTTTATTGAATAATCTAGATTAAATCAGTTGTACATGACTGCATTGTGTTCCACGGAGTTGTTAGCATGGGTAGAACTGTAACGGAGAGTGGGTACCAATGAGGAGAGTCTGTGGAATTTGAAAACAAAGGGAAGAGAAAGAAAAATTGGTAGGGTAGGAAGCACTGATGGTGCCAAATGTAGGGGCCTGACTTCTTTTGGAGGGAAGTCGGCTCTTACACCACGGGGGTTATCCTCAATCGGAGGATTCAAGCATATAATTTAGAATACAGAAAGTCAATTGACATTATACTTGTGTAAAGGCCCGAATGTAGCGCTCTATGACCTCTGATGAGGATTTTTAAGAGCGTTTGTATTACTGATGAGTAATTGAAGATTCAAGTACTGGGTTATACATTGTGGTCGAAGGTAAACTGTAAGAGCTCAGAGGGGAGATCTTTCAACCTCACCTTGGTTCCCCATCTCTCCTATTTATAGAATCATAGGAGGCTGAGTCACCAAGTGTGGGCCAGGTTACATGAGTACTATCAGGATATTCTAGAGCAAGTATGGGCGTCGGACATGTCTGTACTGACAAGGGTATGGGCGTCAAGCATGTCTGATATGATGGCTGCCTCTCCCGTCATACTTCAACCATGTGCTGCTATGGCCAAAGTGCTTCTGTTGCGATGTGTGGAGATTGTTCTCGAGACTTCGAGTAGAATATGCTTCGAGTAGGCTACGAGTAGAAGGCTGTGAGTAGGCTTCAAGTAGATTTCTGCGAGTAGGCTTCAAGTAGATTTCTGCGAGTAGGCTTCGAGTAGATTTCGAGTAGAAGGCTGCGAGTAGGCAACTATAGACACTGTAGTTGAAGACAACTCAACACTCTATAGTCGAAGACAGCTCAACGTTCTAGAAGATTCCGCGAGTCCTCGACTTACAAAAAGTATCCGTTGTATCCCGGTCAAGAAGGAACTGTTAGAGATCCGTAAAGTTTGCCCACTACCCTTAGAATAGGAAACTCTTTCTTTCTTTGTTTAAATTGCTTGTTTATACTATAAATAAAGGTAAATAATAGGTTCCAAGGGACCGCAAATGTTGCATTTCTTTATCCTAAACACTAGCAACACTCTGAAAACTCTTAATAGCCAGCATCTATTAGAGTTTACATCAAATCCTCCACGAGGTCGTGGTTTTTCTCAGTTTCTGCTGAGTTTTCCACGTAAAATCTTAGTTGTTAGCTCTTTATTACACAATCCTTACGAACAAGTATTGGTGAAGGTTTTCCTCTCGGAAAATACGTCACTACAATTGGCGCCGTTTGTGGGAAAACCATACTTTTTTCTTCAATTTCCAATCTGAACACCATCCAATGATAAACATGAACTTGAGAAGTCATTCTAGTACCTTAAGAGATCAGGACATTCTAAGAGTTCTTGATCTGCACGGTGCAGTTCTTGAACTTAAAAAACAAATGGCCTTAGGAAAAAAATTAGAGATTGGAAGATCAGCGTGTCCACGCTCAAGCTCTACAAAAAGAGAAGGACGAATGCATAAGGCACTGGATCAGCAAAGTTAAACACATCAAAAAGAGATGGAGATATTGCAAAGAGCACAAGATCGAATCACAGCTCGCCAAACATCACTGCCACAGGCTCGAAGTAAATATCGATCACGAGCAGTTGAAAGCGATGATCAACCGAGAGAGGATGACCATTGAATGTCTCAATCCATATCTAAAAATCCTAATAGAGCCTCCCAGTATTTTGGCCTCGACAACCCAAGGAAGTTGACGTATATGTCATCAAACCCCTCTGCCAGAAAGAAGGCCCATTAGAGATTGATTGGGACCAGAGGGACAGGGCGACTTTGTTCCTCAGGTTGTAGCATTACTCTTCCTCCACAGCAATTCATCACTCTAGATGACCTTAAAAATAAAATTAAAGCCATCAAATCTAACATACTGGGCCGACGATTTGCGCTCGATAAGATCGAAACAAACCCCATCTTCCCATATCTCGAAAATATGCCTATTCCTGAAAATTTCCATATGCCCAAATTCATCCAGTATGCTGGCCTCACTGATACGCTCACGCATGTTCAACATTTCAAATCCGCTGTTGGGTTGTACTCTAAACTTGACTATATGCTGTGTCGACTATTTAACATGAACCTAAATGAGGAACCACTCTGATGGTTCTACACCATGCAAGAGCCTCCATCACCACTTTCATCCAATTACAAAATCTTTTTGAATCAAACTACACTCCTACTAGGAAGCTTTTGTTTTACTTCAAGCAAGGCGCGAAAGAAACCTAAGTAAGTTATTATAAATGTTTCCTGCAGGAAACACTGAAAATTGGAAATTCAGACCCTTAAATCGTGGTTCCAGCATTTACTTCTGCCATTCACATCGACTCCAAAGTTCGCGATGAGCTTACTCTACACAAACCTCGTATGGTAACTAAAATGATTGACGTGGTTAATTATTACATCGAGCTGGAGCGCTCGATGAAAGAGAAGATGAAAAACTCATCTGTCATATATTCTCGAGAAGCATCTTCGACCCCGTCTCAAGGAGCAGCCACTACCGCAGCACCGAAGCCGCCTGCCAAAAACATTGATAACATTAGAAGAAAAGAGGGCAAACCTGATAGACCTGTCCTAATTCTGCCACCAATGACAACAACCCTCTCTGCTATCTTACCAATGATAAAGGGAGACTAGTGTTTTCGCGTACCACAGATTATTGCAGATCTTCCGAACAGACCCTTATGTCAGTATCATAATGTGCATAGTCATGAAACTGATAGCTACTACTCCCTCATTTGTATCTTTTACTATATCCTTTTCACTGAAAGACTCTATACATATGTCGTCAACATTCAGAAATTTCGCGACGAACAAACAAAAACAACTGAAGTTGAATAGAATCACATTCAGGGCCCAACTCGCCATTTGTAAATGATCAATTTTGAAAAAGAGAAGAAAAGAAAACAAGACGACTATATTACGTTCTGCTGCAAAATGACTTCCTCAGACAAATCGGCAAAACTTCTTCCAAGCACCCGCAAATCAAAACGTCCCTACTAGATAACGTTCGAGGACTGCGATACCAGTTATGTATAATACCGTCATGATAACCCACTTGTTATTATGCTTAAAGTGGGGAAGGATTACTTACATACACTTCTCATTGACACCGGAAGTGCCATAGATCTCTTATTCTGAAGAGCATTCGAAGTCTTAGGCCTTACAGATTCAGTAAAAGCTTCGACAATAACAATCACAGGCTTCAATGGTTCAAAAGAATCAGCCACAGGAAAAATTGCTCTACTAGTTTAAGCAGGTTCAGAAACCGCATTCGTCAAATTTCTTGTCACTGACGCAGAGTCCAAATATTTGGGCATTTTGGGACGCTGTTAGTTTCATTCAATCAAAGTAGTACCCTCGACTTACCATTTAACACTACGCTTTCCTATGGATCACGGTGTCTATGAAATCAAGGGCAACCAAGAAGTCTCACGAATGTGCGAAAATACCACACTCAACCCTCATACAGCAAAACTTCTCAAAGTATAGCAACTGCAACATGACACACCACCCACATTTGAACAGCATGATGTGGAAAGAGTTGAAACTGTTGAACTCAATGGCCTCGGCCGTACAACCTTCATTGGATCCAAGCTGTCAATCGACAAAAAAGAAGCCATGATACAGCAAAAAAACCAAAATGCTATATAAACATATACGTTTTCACCTACACTTTTCAAAATATGCTCAAAATTGATCTTTTTATCGCTTGCCATCACCCCAACCTCCTTCCAGACAGCGAAGCAGTCATTCAAAAATGATAATATTTGGCTCCCCGACTTTAGGATGCTGTCAACGAAGAAATTGATAAACTCCTTCGTGTCGGCTTTATTCAGGAGGCTAAATATCTGAAGTGGGTTTCCAATATCGTCGACGTGCCTAAGGAAAACGGTAAAATTTAGGTTTGTGTTGATTTCACCGAACCTAACAAATTCATACCCAAAGAGAATTTTTCGCTACCATTGATTCTACAACTTCTCGACTTAGTCCTAGCACATGA
Source organism: Kingdonia uniflora (assembly GCA_014058105.1). Classification (NCBI taxonomy): domain Eukaryota; kingdom Viridiplantae; phylum Streptophyta; class Magnoliopsida; order Ranunculales; family Circaeasteraceae; genus Kingdonia; species Kingdonia uniflora. The sequence continues at coordinate 880,463 of JACGCM010000750.1, forward strand.
ACTTCTTTCTATGATGGATGCCGCCTTAGGATACAACCAAGTTCCACTCGCCGAAGAAGATCACGAAAAAACCACTTTTATAACCAAAAGAGGACTCTAGTGTTTCACAGTAATGCCTTTTGGTTAAAAAATTTTGGGGCTACTTACCAACGATTGGTCACTCAAATGTTTAAAGATCAACTTAGCAATATCATGGAAGTATATATCGATGATATGATCCGCAAAATCCTGCAGAGAGAAAATCATCTCAAAAATGTCCAAACTATCTTTGATATCCTTCGCCAATACCAGATGAAACTCAACCTAGAGAAATATCAATTCAGTATTGCATCTGGATAATTCCTGGGACATCTAGTAAGCAAAAGAGGAATCAAAATAGATCCCGCTCAAATCAAAGCACTCATGACAATGCCCTCTCCTCGAATGAAAAAGATGTTCAAAAATTCGCCGGCAAGATAGTTACTCTTCACAGATTCATCTCAAAGTTATCTGATCGATGTAAACTTCTTTACCTTCTTCTTTGTTGCAACCCCACTCTTCTTTCTAGCTAACAACAAATAGAAATTATGTGGACTCCTGACTGTGCAATAACGTTTCAAGATCTTAAACGGTACTTGGGGTGTTCTCCTATAATGAGCACTCCCATTGATGGTGAATTACTCACCATGAAATTATCCACAACTGAAGACTCCATCAGATCTATCCTTATTTGAGAAGAAGCAGGCATCGAGAAACCTATTTACTTTATCAGTAAAACTCTTATGCCTGCTGAAAAATGATATACTACAACAGAGAAGCAATTGCTCACCTTGGTTTACAACTCTCAAAAACTGTATCAATACTTCCAAGCTCACCCCATCAAAATCATTACAAAATACCCTCTCAAACTCGTACTCTCCAAAAAGAAAAAATCTCGACGAATTCAATAATGGTCTATTTTCCTTGGGGAATATGACATTTCTTTTGAACCTTTAAAATCTATCAAGGGACAAGCACTGGCAAAAATTTTGCTAGATTTTCCCGTTGAGGACCCCGATTGGGAAGAACTCGAAGAAATCTTCATCGGCAACTCAATTACAGAACCAGACACATGGTCTAAAAGTTCTGGTTGGCGACTTTTTAAGGACGGATCAGCAAGACCACAAGATTCCAAAATTGGCATAGTCCTCGTCACGCCTTCAAATCATCGCATAGAGAAAGCTATCAAACTTAAATTTTATACTACCAATAATGAAATAAAGTACAAAGGCATCTTGCACGGTCTCGATCTTGCACTTACTCTCAGAGTTGATGAATTAGCAGTCTATGTCGACTCCTTACTCGTCGCCAATCATTACAACAAAAATTTCAAGACAACAGGGAAAATGGTTTATTACGCCGCCCTGGACGAAGAAAAGATGAAAAAATTCAAGCATACCACCATTTCGTATTTACCTCGATAAGAAAATCGTCATGCCGATGCCTTAGCTTAGATTGCTGCCATGCTGGGAGACAGTGAAAAAAGATCTTTTGAAATAAAAATCCTCGAGCATTCTAGCCTCGATATTTTCTCCACACTCCACTTAACCGTTACTAAATATGACGACCCTGAAGACTGGAGAAAACCATTTTATGCTTACCTCAACTCTAATGTCCTCCCCACTAACAAAAAAGATACTCGATCCCACTTTGCCAAGTGCCCTCGATTCACAATCCAAAATGCTATATTACATCGACTCACTGGAGGATGGCCCCATATCAAATGTATATTACAGAAACAGGCTCAAATCAAGATCAAGGAACTTTACGAAGGTATCTGTGGTGCACATATTTCGGAAAATCACTAGCTCAACGTACATTCATAAAAGGACTCTATTGGCCCAAGTTGAGACAAGACTGCGAAGAATTTGTTTGGAAATACTAAAAATGACAAATTCACGCTCAGGGCATCAAGAGCCCCGCCCTCGACTTACATGTTAGTAATGTCCTTTGCTCATTTAAACGATGGGGAACCGATATCATTGGCCCTTTCCATCCATCTTTGGGAAACAGAAGATTCACCTTAGTTACCACCGATTACTTCACCAAGTGGGTTGAAGCAGTTCCCCTATCCCATACTGATGAGAATGTGGTCATCAAGTTCCTTTGGGAGTACATTATTGCCCAGTTTGGTTGCCCACATATATTACCTTCTGGTAATGGAAAACAGCTCATCAGTACTAAAGTCCTTGCTTTCCTTCATAAATTCAAGATTCAGTTGATAACTTCCACACCATATTACCCTCATGGTAATGGACAAGCTGAAACCATTAATAAAAGCATCAAAGCTGGCTTACGCAAGCGCCTCGACAACAAGAAAGGCAGATGGGTCGATGGATTCCTCAGTATATCATGGGCTTACCGTACCATTCCTCGAGTCTCAATAGGGTGCACTCAATTCATGATGGCTTTCGGCACTGAAGCAGTCATACCATCAGACCTCGATCACCCTAGTACTCGACGTAAAATTTAGGATGAAGACAATGAGCTCGGCCTCCTTTGTAACCTCAATTGGATTAAGGAAACCAGGGACAAGGCCATTGCAAATTTGGGCAGTTACCATGATACATTGATAAAAGCATACAACATGAAAGTTCGAGAATGAAAATTTGGTATTGGAGACCTTGTCCAACGAAGAATATAGGATCATACTAGACCTAAGAATTTTGGAAAATTATCCGAAAACTAGGAAGGACCCTACATTATATGCAACAAAGCAGATAGCGGAACTTATTGGTTTATGACTGAAGACGAAGTTCAGCTTGAGTACCCATGGAACACTACTCAGCTTAAACTCTTCTGAAAATGATGCCCTGCAATCTTTTACTTCGAATCAAATAAACAATTTGTTATACATTATCTTCTTTGCAACTTCGATTAATCCACGATCTACAATTTTCAAGTATCTATCTGACAATCGATCTTTCTACTATTTTGAATTTTCCTTTATCTATACTTTTCAAGTATTTATCTGACAATCGATCTTTCTACTATTTTGAAGTTTCCTTGATCTATACTTTTCAAGTATCTATCTGACAATCGATCTCTTTCTACTTCAATTTTTCCTTGATCTATACTTTTTAAGTATCTATCTAACAATCGATCTTTCAACTATTTCAAATTGTCCTCGATCTAAACTTTTCAAGTATCTATCTAACAATTAATCTTTTTCTACGTCGATTTGTCCTCGATCTATACTTTTTAAGTATCTATCTGACAATCGATATCTTTCTACATCTATTTTTCTCGATCTATACTTCTCAAGTATATATCTAACAAACGATTTCTTTACTACATCATTTTCTCTCAATCAATACTTACCAAGTATGCCAAAGACAAAATAATTCCTTACTATCCTAATTTGTTTTAAGATCCTTGCTTAGACAAGTATCCTAAAACCTATCTCGACTTCACACAACCACTATCCAATTATAGGATAGTTTAGTTTGTGTTCTTTACTTGTCGACCAATCTCTAATGAGCTCTTGTTCTTCTCCAAATCCTAATCCAGTTACCTATCTCTTGATAAATATCTGGTACTCCTTGCCATTTATTGGCCACCTTTTACTTTTTGAGCACAAAAGCAATCTTTACCTATCTGCCCAAATCTAATATTACTTTATTACATCTACTACTTCATCTTATTTTCACATGCACAACAGGTATTTAAACAAAACATTAAGCATACACCAACATCCTTCGCACAAGCAAAATTCAAATGTTTTCGGTCCTACTGACCATTTGTTACAGACATTCTTTAAGCCAACATTCTTTAGTCAAGATTTAACATTTTGGACGATGATTTTTATTCATTTAAGGCACCTTTAGGTACCTGCACATCTGTTACTTGCCCTGAAAGATGACCTTCGCCCTCAATCGTCATTTCGTTGTCGACAACTTTGGTTCCTTCACGAACATCTAATGTCTGGGGTACTTCATCATCTAAACTGTCATCACATGGCAGCCTACCAGCCTTCATAACTCCTTTATAACATTTATTTCTTTCTTCAGACTCATCGATCTGCTCCTTAAAATACATCCTCACTTTATGGCATTTTTGTAGCATTTCTTCATTCATCCGATCTTTCATCTCATCAAATAGTTTCTTCTGCCCCAGCTCCATCGATCTTCAAACATCAGCAACATCTTTTTCGAACTCGGCTTTCTCCACTGCCAAGGCTTCTTTCTTTTCTTTCTCTAGCACTTTTCTCGCCTCAGCCAATACAGCCTCCTACGCCTTGTTTGCATCCAATTTAAACATATTAAGAATCGCATTCAGCTTGGTATTCTCCGCAATCAATTCTTTCTCAATATTTTTGTATGCAACCAACCGGTTCGCCAAATCACCACTACCCTCCACACGACCTATTGCTTCACTCATTACCATCTTAATCGGCATGAAAGTCATATTATGAGTATTTTTATGACTTACCAAACTTCTCATTCGAGCATAAGCATTAAGATTTCATACCTTCGCCAAGTTACTCTATGCCTCTCCTAAATAGGTATCCAAGCTATCAATCCCCACCATGCACTCCACCATATATTTCTTCAGCACATCTGCCCCAGCAGAAAAAGACTACATATTCTTCAACATCTCTGTATAAAACTCCACCCCTAATTTATTCTTTGCAGTCCCACCAGTCGTCTTCTTAAGAACCGCACTACTCGAACTTCGTGGAGGAAACCCAATCGCCACAACAGCGAGGTTGTCAGTACCTTCGGCACCTTCAGAAGATGATTGTCGAGTAGTCCTTTTGGGTTCAGCAATGGAGGTATTTTAGCATTTACCTTCCTTTTCCTCTTGTTTTTGCCTAACGACTCCCCCAGCATCGCATCGATCTCTTTGCTTTAGTCCAGATGCCACCGCAACATTCTGGAGGATGCCAAAACTAATATTTCGCACAAAACTCAAATTCCTCCTTAGCCTCATTCGCCTCTTCCTCACTCATCCCTTCATAATCCGGCTCCACAGGATCATCAAAATTCCATTCCATGCTCCGTGAACCAAAATACCAGTTGAACAACACCCAGTACATTGCCTGCAGACGTCAGAATACCCAATCACGGGCCTGAGCTCTCGTCTTCATCATTTTAAGTGAATGCATCCATCTGTAAATAGAAACAACTATTTATGCACCCTCCAGTCACTACAAAGCTCCCCTGCATTTATTATAATTTGAATCTTTACGCAGTCAGAGTCATTAAATCATCCTTGAAATCCGTCATTGGCCCCACGCATTCAACTACCTTCAAATTTACACACAGGAAATATTCGACTAAATTGTATCACAATTTTTTAATCATATTTAATATTCAATAACATACACAAAATCAAAAAACAATTCAATAAATGCATATTTATTTATTTCATAAATTTTTTCTTACATTTGATATCTCTTTCATTCGATTACATTCTTAAAAATCACATTCGACATCTATATCTTTCGTATACATTTATTTTTATATACTTAGTTTTTTTTTTCATTGCAAATTATCAGCTGTTCCTAACATCCTTCGACATGTTAATATTTTCGTTGCTTGTTTTTAACCAGAATCAAACATTAAAGCCTCTTTCTAGTCTTCGAAGCTCAATGACTCTCTAGTTACAGAACTTCAAAAGAGACGCTTTAGTAGGAAAATGGCAGCAAAAACTTGTAAGAGCAACCACACGCTCGGTAAGATCTTTGGTCACCCATCCAAGCTTCATATCTTCATCACCAGTACTTACTCCATATATTACTTTCACAACCGCATGATGTTAGATTTATTTCACATAGGCACATCTCGTCTCTGTATGATCTTTGTTCCTACCTCCATGCTCTGCTCCGATTACATAGCAATTTCTCATTTCTCGGTCTACACAAGATTTCATTAAAATGCTCACCTCCTACCACCCCAGACCCAATATTAAACCATATTTAGGGTGACCTCATTCCACCAGACACCACCATCCGCCATCTATAAATCTCTTATTTATACCCAGCATCCGTAAACTATATTCAATGAACAACATTAATTGTGCCTTGAAACGAACTTGACCCGATACAGTTTACCTTGACCTCGGTAATGACATATGCTAACCTCTGAGGATATTCAGCAACCTCTTCCAATTCTAGTTTTCTTCATGATACAACTACATGTACTTCTGTCGAGATTGGGGCAATTATAGTTTCATATTCTCCAGATTCGACAAGCATAAGACTTAACATTGCAGTCGAAGACCGCTCAGCACTCTATAGTTGAAGATAGCTCAATGTTCTCGATGATTTTGTGAGCCCTCGACTTACCATAAGTAGCCATTGCAGCCCGGTCAAGAAGGAACTGTTACAGATCTGCAAAGTTTGCCAACTACCCCTGGAATAGGTAACTATATTTTTCTTTTTGTAAACTGCCTTATATACTATAAATACAGGTAGAGAATAGAATCTAAGGGACCACAAATTTGATATTTCTTTATCCTAAACACTTGCAACACTCCGAATACTTGTAATAACTAGCATCTACTAGATTTTACATCAAATCCTCATCAAGGTCGTGGTTTTATTCAGTTTCTGCTGAGTTTTCCACGTAAAATCATGGTTGTTAGCACTTTATTACACAATTCTTACAAACAATTATTTGCGAAGGTTTTCCACCAGGAAAATACGCTACTACAGTACTCGGTGTCATTATTTGTGGCCTCAAAATCAAAGCTGATTGATTTCCCAATTCTGTCGTTGGAAGGCGCAATCAATGCGATTCCAATTCCTAAACCTGTAGGTCCTGTTGATCCTTCTGTAAGAAGTCTCCTCCTTTTATTTATAATCTATTAAGCTCGCTTGCTAAATGCTTTAGAGGGTAGATCTTCTATAACTTCCTCTGTAAGGTCAGGATTGAGCTCCTCCCACTCGGGAGCCTTCACTAGAAAATCAACGAGAAAATTTACAATGTCCTGAACCATTTCAGAATGACATTGTTCGAACTTAATATTATGTTCTCCCAAACTAACTGACCATTGCTGTACTCCCCTAGAATTTTCTTTCTTGGACAAAACCTCCTGAAGTGGGTAGTTCGTCATGACTTTTACAAAATAAGCTTGGAAGTAATGCTTGAGTTTCTATGAAGTATAAACAAGAGAAAGAAGAAGTTTCTTGATTTTAGAGTACCTCATTTTTGCTGGAGTGAGGGTTTTGCCGATGAAGTAGACTGGTTTCTCAATTATCCCTTCATGTCAAATAGGAATCAATCTTAGTAAAGTTCCTATAACTGATAGGTAGATAATCAGTTCCTCATTATCAATTGGGGTGCTTATGATAGGAGACTTCCCCAAATAGGTTTTGAGATCCTTGAAAACTACTTCACATTCTAATGTCCATTAAACCACTGTATTTGGCTAAACTTTTCCTTATTTGGTACAACCGCAGAGTAATAAAAATAGCCAATATTAGCGGTCAGATGATTTCAAAACGAAATGGTTGATAGCGGCAATCTTGCCGATAAGTTTCGGAACGTCTTTCATCGTTTTTGGAGATGGCATGTTGAGGAGAGCCGAATATGGCATGGATCAGCCTTAATCTTTTTCTTCTTGATGAGGTGGCCTAAAAATAGACCTGAATGTACTCCGAATTGACTCTTACAAGGATTGAGACGCATCCTGCAAGATCGAAGAATGTTGAATATTGTGTTGAGATCTGAGATATAGTTGATGGACTGTATGCTTTTTCACAAGAGATCGGCAATGTAGACTTTTGCAACATTCCCATGATGTGCTTTAAACATAGTAGTCATCAACTGTTAATAAGTGCACCTACGTTTTTGAATCCGAAGGGCATTACTTTGTAATAGTAAAGTCCTCCTTAAGTGATGAAAGTAGTCTTTTCTTGATCGTCATCCAAGAGTAGAATCTGATTGTATCCCAATGAAACATCCATCATAGATAGGAGTGAATATTGGGAAAGAGTGAATATTGGGAAGAGTGACCTACTGCAGAATTAAGGATGAAGTGAATATTGGGAAGAGTGAAACTGTCCTTTGGAGTATGTTTGTTTTCTTCGGTGAATTTTACATAAACTCGGACTTTTCCATTCTTCTTTGGGAGAGCGACGATGTTGGATATCCAATCTGGATATTTTGCTTCTCGAAAGAATCCAATTTTGATCAATTTCACGATCTCCATGTTAACTTCATCTTGTAGTCGCGGTGATAGGCATCACTATTTCTATTTGACCGCAATAATGTTGATGGTGATGGCCAATTTGTGACATGCCTTTGCCGGATCGACCCCAGGAATCTCTTCGAAAGACCACACAAAAATGACTTTATTTAGTCGTATAAACTGAATGAAAGTGTTTTTTTCATGGTAAACCATCTTAGTACCGATGAAAGTACCTCTGCTAGATCCATCAATATTAACGTATTCGGTGAGCTCCTCCTTGAAAGGATGATTATCAGGGTTATTAGCTTTCTAAAATTACTATACAGCATACCTGTCAAAGGTCTCTAGAATCACAGAGATAATATTTTTGCAAGCTTGAGAAAGTTTTTGACTACCCCTAATCTCATAGATACCGCATTTGTGCTTGAAGCAGAGTATTTGATGATAGGTTGAAGAGATTGCCTCCATGTTATGAATTTAAAAATGGCTTATAATCTCGAGATAACAAGATTTGGCGTTAATTACGTAGAATATGACGTAGATTGTGGATGGTCTTGCGGTAATAGGTAAAATGATCTTCCCATTGAATCAACTGATATCAATGTCGCTTTGATTAACTTGATCAGCCAAACCCTTTTAATCGATAGTACTTTGAAAGAGAATCTCAATACCGCTGCCGGTATCGATCATCATTGGGTGCATGACAAAATTCTTCATCTTGAACATTATGACTAATGCATCATGATATGAAAACTTGACATGGCTAGTATCGCAATCCTCGAATGATTTCAAGAGCTAGCGATTGCATGACTTAGTCAGAAGTATGTCTTATTTGTCATGAGGTGTGAGATCGGACTATTCAGACAGTCTCAAGTGTTTGAATCTATTGGAGTTGGTAATCTGCTTGATCACATTCATGTTGCTATGGCATATATACTAGAGATGCTTCTCACCAACTTGATCTACGACCTAGGCAACTTCAAGTTGCTTTTTATAGCTATCATCCTTGTATGATTCTAGGTCGACAATATATTCAAACATCCGTCCTTCCATAAAAATGTACTTGAGCAACCTCTAGAGAGTATAACAATTGTCAGTAGAATGATGGTATACCTTATGATGCATGCAGTACGGCCAGTTCTCGATTGGTTATAATGGTTGGGTGAGATGGTAGAGCGTATCCTTTAAGAGGATTAGAAATTTTTTGGAGATTTGAACATTAATCTCTAGGAGGACTGGTTTGAGTTGTGAACCACCTTTCTGAGGGTTGCCAGTTTTTTCCTTGGCGTGCTTTTTGTCACCCTGATCCTCTTTTGGTTCAGTATTTCAATCTGTAGGTTGACCATTCGTGGTAAGGAAAAATTTAGTAGATTTATGCCTTTCAAACATTATCTTTTCCAGGTTGATATAACTATTGACCTTGGTGATCATATCCTCAAAGGTCGTAGTGTTTTTCAGTCGAGCTGGAGTGCATTGGTAAAACCAATAGCAGCAGTTTTCTGATTAAAATTATATACTTTACACGCGAGCTCCAACAACTTCTTCCCAAAAGCCTCGAGCTTCTCTCTGTATGACTGTTTGAGACTGATAAGAGAATATAAATTATCTTATTTATCTCTATTATAGGAATATGTCTTGATAAACTGTTTCTGCAGCTGGTCAAATGTGTATATGGAGTCTGAGGTAGAAAGTGGAACCATTGGAGCGGTTCTTCCTGCTGACTTGTGGTGAATTGACGACAGAGAATATGGCTGAGATTGGAGTGCAACCCCAATGAATAACGGTATTGTTGAATGTGCTTCTTTGGCGCGGTTCCCTTTTATTTGAAATTTTTTGGAGTATGAAAACCTTTCGGTATCTCCATATCGAATAGTTCTTTGGCAATCATACTCCATTGTAACTTGGTAAGGTCGTCGGTAGTACCAAGAACTTGTGCTTTGATCAGCTCCTTATCACGTTGGTCCATATGCTCCTGTGTGACATAATGACATGTTGGTTGAGTAACTTGATGAGGAGGTAGCAGAATGTGAGTACTGATACCTTCACTCAAGCTATCCCATGCTGGACCTCGAGGTTTAGGTCGTCGTTCTTTCTCATGCTGAATCATCTGAACTTTCACCACTTGGCAGCCTACCAACCTTCATAACTCCTTTAAAATATTTCTTTCTTTCTTCAGACTCACCGATCTGCTCCTTAAAATGAATCCTCACTTTATGGCATTTTTGTAGCTTTTCTTCATTCATCCGATCTTTCATCTCATCAAGCAAATTCTTCTGCTCCAGCTCCATCGATCTTCTAACATCGGTGACATCTTTCTTGAACTTAGCTTTCTGCACTGCCAAGGCTTCATTCTTTTCTTTTTCTTTCTCTCAAACTTTTCTCGCCTTAGCCAATGCAGCTTCATTCGCCATGTTTGCTTCCATTTTTTACCTATTCAGCATCGCATTCAGCTTGGCATTCTCCGCAGTCAATTCTTTCTCAATATTTTCGTACGCAACCAACGGGTTCGCCAAATCACCACTACCCTTCACACGACCAATTGCTTTACTCATTACCATTATAATCGGCATGAAAGTCATATTATGAGTATTTGTTTGACTTACCAAACTTTTCATTCGGGCATAAGCCTTAAGACTTCTCACCTTCGCAAAGTTACTATGTGCCACTTCTGAAAAGGTATCCAAACTATCAATCCCCACCATGTTCTTCACCATATCTTTCTTCAGCACATCTGCCCTAACATAAAAAGACAGCATAGTTTTCCACATCTCCGTATCAAACTCCTCCCCTAATTTCTTCTTTACAGTTCCACCAGTCGTCTTCTTGGGAACCACACTGTTCAAACTTTGTGGAGGTAACCCACTCTCCACAACAGTGGGTTTGTCAGTACCTTCGACACCTTCAGAAGATGATTGTTGAGTAGTCCTTTCGGGTTCAGCAACGAAGGTATTTCAGTATTTACCTTCCTTTTCCACTTGTATTTGCCTAACGACTCCCCCAGTATCGCATCGATCTCTTTAACTGTGTTGTTCCCTGTCAGCGAAGGATTGTTCAGGGATGAACTTGCATCTGCAACTCTTTTATTCTTCGCCAACATTTTTCTCTCGAAAATTGACATTTCTGAGCCTTTAGTTCTCGACCATTTTAACCCAAATTCTTGAAAGATTGTTCTTTGAAGATCTTGATCAATCGCTAATTTATCGATCCTGCCAAAGAATCCTTCACTTATCCTATACCATTTCTCGTTTACTTCCGTTATCTTCCCGATCTCCTTCAATGCTGCAACACAGAGAATAAATACATCGTTACACAACATACATCTCTACATTTGTACTTCAATCCTTCAAATTCTCGAATAATTTCTGCAGAAAAATTCATATCTATCAGTGCACAATCCATCTTATCTAATTGATGATTTACATCATTTTCCTTATACTTCATACCATCACCTAATTGAACACATTTTTCCATATTCATTTTGTATATAAATTCCTCTATTTATACTGTCCTACCAATTCCTATACATATGGGATTATATTCGACATCAGTTGCCTATCATTTTATTCAACAACCACCGTTTAAACACAACCTTTATTTCCCAAAGTTTGACACATACATTTTACATTCGACAATTGAACATTCTTTCCGACATACTAAACTTTTCCTTACAAGACATTTACTAGTAGAAACGCGCCTACATCTCGTGCATTTACTCTTCATAAACCCCTCGCTGCCGCTTCATCTTCCCTCTTCCCGAACAACTTCGCTCAAGTCCACATGCCACTACAGCATTTGGGATGACGCCAAAGCTGATGTTTCTCACGAAATTCAAATTCCTCCTTAGCCTCATTCGCCTCTTCCTCACTTATCCCTTTATAATCCGATTCCTCAGGATCATCAAAATTCCATTCCATGCTCTGCAAACCAAAATACAGGTTGAACAAAACCTAACACATTGCCTGCACTCGTTGGAACACCCCATCACGGGCCTGAGCTCTCAGCTTCACCATTTTAAGTGAATGCATCCATTTGTAAATGACAACATCTATTTATACACCTTCCATTCACTATAAACTACCCTGCATTTATTATGCTTAGAATCTCAACACAGTCAAAGTTAATAAATTAGCCTCGAAATTTGTCATTGGCCACACACATTCAACTACCTTTAACTTTACACACAGGCAATTTCGACAAAATTGTATCACAATTTTTTAGTGATATTTAATGTTCGATAACATACACAAAACCAAAAAGCAATTCTATAAATACATACATATTTATTTCATAAATTTCTTTCTTACATTCGATAACTCTTTCATTCGATTACATTCTTAAAAATTACATTCGACATCTATCTCTTTCGGGTACATTTATTTTTAATACTTAGTTTTTCTTCCATTAATAATTATCAGTTGTTCCTAACATCCTTTGATATGTTAATATTTTTGTTGCTTGCTTTTTACCAGAATCAAACATTAAAGCCTCTTTCTAGTCCTCGAAGCTCAATGACACTCAAGTCACATAACTTCTAAAGAGACGCTTCAGCAGAAAAATGGCAACAAAAAATTGCAAGATCTCCCACACATTCGGCAAGATCTCTAGACGCCCATCCAAGCTTCATATCTTCATCGCCAGTAATGACAGTTGCCCATTTACCCCCCAACTGACTCCATACATTACCTTCATAACCGTATGATGTTACATCAATTTCCAACGTACACATCTCGTCTCTGTTTGATCTTTGTTCCCACCTCCATGCTCTGCTCCAATCACATAATCATTTCTCATCTCTTAGTCTACACTAAATTTCGTAAGAATGTTCACCGTCTTTAACCCCAAACCCAATAATAAGCCATACTTGGGGCGACCTCATTCCACCAAATGCCACCATCCACCTTCCATAAACCACCTATTTCTACCCAGCGTCCTTAAACTATATTCAATGAACCTCATTAATTACACCTCGAAACCAACTTGACTAGGTACAGTTCACCTTGACCTTGGTAATGACATATGCTAACCTCTGAGGATATTAGGGAACCTCTTCACATTCTAGTTTACTTCTCAACACAGCTACATGTAGTTTCATATTCCCCAGATTCGACAAGCATAAGTCTAAACCCTTTAGTCGAAGACAGTACAGCACTCTGTAGTTGATGATAGCTCAACGTTTTAGAAGATTACTTGAGTCCTCGACTTACCATAAGTAGCCGTTGCATCACGGTCATGAAGGAACTGTTACAGATCTGAAATGTTTGCCCACTACCTCCGGAATAGGTGACTCTTTTTTTCTTTTTGAAAACTGCCTGTATATACTATAAATACAGGTAGTGAATAGGTTCTAATGGACCACAAATTTGAAATTTCTTTATCCTAAATGCTAGCAACACTATGAAACTAGTAATAACTAGCATCTACTAGATTTTACATCAAATCATCCTCGAGGTCGTGGTTTTTCTCAGTTTCTACTGAGTTTTCCATGTAAAATCATGGTCGTTAACTCTTTATTACACAATCCTTACGAACAAGTATTGGCGAAGGTTTTCCCCCTGGAAAAAAGGTTACTACAGTACTCGGTGACATTATATGTGGCTTCAAAATCTATACGGATTGATTTCTCATTTTTGTCGTTAGAAGTCGTAATCAATGCAATTCCAATTCCTGAACCAGTGGGTTCTGTTGATCCATCTATAAGAAGTCTCCTCCCTTTCTTTCTAATCCATTCAACTCGTTTACTAAATACTTTGGAGGGTGGATCTTCTGTAACTTCCTCTGCAAGGTTAGGATAGAGCTCCTCCCACTCAGGATCCTTCACTAGAAAATCTACGAGAAAATTAGCAGTGGTCTGAACCTTATTAGAATGACATTGTTCGAACTTGATATTCTGTTCTCCCAAACAGAATTACCAGTGTTGTACTCTCCACAAAAATTCTTTCTTGGACAGAACCTCCTGAAGTGGGTAGTTTATCACAACTTTGACAAAACGAGCTTGGAAGTAGTTCTTGAGTTTCTATGAAGTATAAACAAGAGTGAGAAGAAATTCCTCGATTTTAGAGAAACTCATTTTTGCTGGAGTGAGGGTTATGCCGATGAAGTAGACTGGTTTCTCAATTTTCCCTTCAAGTTAAATAGGAACCAATCATAGTAAAGTATCTATAACTGATAAGTAGATAATCAATTCCTCATTATCTATTGCGGTGCTTTTGATAGGAAACTTCCCCAAATTGGTTTTGAGATCCTGGAAAGCTACTTCACATTCTGATGTCCATTGAACCTCTGTATTTGGCTAAACTTTTCCTTATTTGACACAACCACAAAGTAATAGAAGCAACAAATAACAGTGGTCAGAAGATTTCAAAATGAAGCAATTGATAACGGTAATCTTGCCGGCAAGTTTCTGAACGTCTTTCATCCTTTTTGGAAATGGCATGTTCAGGAAAGCCGAATCTTGTCTGGATCAGCCTTAATCCCCTTCTTGTTGATAGGGTGGAATATAAATCGACCTGAATGTACTCTGAATTGATACATAAAAGGATTGAAACACATCCTACAAGATCGAAGAATGTTGAATATTGTGTTGAAATTGGAGATGTAGTTTATGGACTGTATGTTTTTGCACAAGAGATTGGCAATGTAGACTTCCGCGACTTTCCCATGATGTGCTTTGAACATAGTAGTCATCAACCGTTGATAAGTTACACCTTCATTTTCGAATCCGAAGAGAATAACTTTGTAACAATATAGTCCTCTTTTAGTGTTAAAAGTAGTCTTTTCTTGATCTTCATCCAAATGTGTAATCTGATTGTATCCCGAAACAGCGTCCATCATAGATAAGAGTTTGTGACATGCTGTGAAATTAAGGATCTATTGAATATATGGGTAAAGAGAAACTGTCCTTTGCAGTATCTTTATTTAGATCGGTGAAATTTACATAAACTCAGACTTTTCCATTCTTCTTTGGGAGAGCGACGTTGCTGGATATCCAATCTGGATATTCTGCTTCTCGAATGAATCCCATTTTGATCAATTTCTCGATCTCCATGTTAACTTCATCTCGAAGTTACGGTTATAGGCATCGCTATTTCTCTTTAACCGCAATGGCATTGATGCTGATGGTAAATTTGTGACATGCCTTGGCCGGATCGACCCCAGACATCTTTTCGGAAGACTACACAAAAATGTCTTGATTTGGTCATAAGAACTTAATGAAAGTGTCTTTTTCGTGGTGATCCAGCTTAGTACCGATAAAAGTACTTCTGCTATGTTTATTAATATTGACACATTCCGTGGGCTTCTCCTTGGAAGGCTGATCATCAGGGTTATCAGCTTTCAATAATTACTATACAGCATGCCTATCAAAGGTATCTAGAATCGCAGAGACGGTATTTTTGGAAGCTCGAGAAATCTTTTGACTACCACTAATCGTATAGATATCGTCACTGTGTTTGAAACGTAGTGCTTGAGGATAGGTGGAAGAGATTGCCTCCATGTTCTGAATTTAGAAACGGGCTATAATCTCGAGATAACAAGATTTTACGTTGATTAAGTAGAAGATGACGTCGATTGTGGCTGGTCTTGTGGCAATAGGTAAGATGATCTTCCCAAATTGCTCTTCATTAGAACCATTGAATCAACTAATATCAGTGTCACTTTAAATGACTTGATCGGCCAAACCCATTTGGTCAATAGTACTTTGAAAGAGAATCTCAATACCACTGCCGGTATCGATCATCATTGGGTTCATGACAAACTTCTTCATCTTTAGCATTATGACTAATGCATCATGATGTGGAAACTTGACATGGCTTGTATCGCAATCCTCGAATGATATCCAGAGTCAGCAATTGCTTGATTTTGGGAGAAGTATGGCTTATTTGTCTTGAGGTTTGAGACTGCTGTACTCAAACAGTCTCCTGCATTTGAATCTAATGAAGTTGGTGATCTGATTGATCTCATTCATGTTGCTATGGCGCATATGGTACAAATTCTTCTCCCCAACTTGATCTTCGACCTGGGCAACTTCAAGTTGCTTATTATAGTTGTCATCCTTGTATGATTCTAGGTCAATGATATATTCAAACATCCGTCCTTCCTTGAAAATGTACACGGGCAACCATTGTTGAGTATATTAATTGTCAGTAAAATGATGGTTTACCTAATGATACATGTAGTACGGCCGGTTCTTGATTGGTTCGAATGGTTGGGAGAGACGGTAGAGCATATCCCTTGAGAGGATTGAAAATTTTCAGGAGATTTGAACATTAATCTCTAGGAGGACTGTCTTGACTTATGAACCACATTTTTGAGGGCTGCCAGTATTTTCCTTGGTACGCTTTTGGACACCCAGATGGATGGAAAGTTGAGGTTCATTCTAAATATTCCATAAAATGACTTTGTTTGATGCTCCTTGAGGTCCCAATCTTTCTCGCCGTAAAACCCATGAGGATTCTGGCACCAGATCGCAATCTCGTATTAGAGGAGCCTATTAATTATTCTGCAGGGCTTACAAGGTAGTCTGAATTATTATCATTTGATCTTCATGAAGCTAGAGAGATGTGTGATTGAAAGCTTGTATTACCTTTGTTTGACATCTCTCAAGCTTTAATTATCGTTCAAGCTCTCGGTCAAGAGTTAATTATCGTTCAAGCTCGTTGCATTTTTCCTTATTAGTGTTTAGATTCGCCCGTAGCTCTATTAGTTGTTCCGACTCAACTGAAAGATTGAGCTGATCTCCGGTTACTGGTCGTTTGGATGTGACCATGATTGGAGTTTCAAGTAAAGTGAATGAATGCCTTAGGATATTATGGAAATGATTTCTTTCCTATAGTTTCTGTCAAATGTAATGGTCTAATTCTGTAAGCTCAATGTGGCCTGGAATTAGCTCTTACACTAATATACCTTTGACCAAATGTAATGGAAAGCAAGAAATAACACAGGAGTTTAGTGTGGAAAACCTATGAATATGTAAAAAATGCACGACCTCGGGTTGAGGATATTTGTAATAGTGACGTTTATTTCTTAAGGTAGATATTTTATTACAAGTGATATCTAGACTTAGAAATGCTTGATGTTATGAATAAGAAGTTTGAAGTTTTAAGAATATAGAAAATATAGTTTTTTTGGAGATTTCTCATGTGTTTTTCTGGTCCTTATCTCTTTTGGAACATTTTCATTATATAGGCCTTTTTTGCAGCTCATCATTGTGTTGAAGTACGTTTTCTGAATAATATGGTTAGTAGCAGTTGACTGAGTTACTGCTGAGTTTGTGAGAGATAGATGTTTTGACTTGTTTAGGATTTTTTGTTTGAACTCGACCTATATTTTTCATCAGTTTGTAGAATAGGTGGTAATGTCGACTGGAGAAGGCATGTGGAGAATACGTTGGCATGACATTAAGGTAGTTCAATCTAGAGGCAACTCCATTTAGGTAAGATCGAGAAGTAGGCCCCTACAGTATAGATGTGAGATTGAAGGCTTGTATTACCTTTGTTTTAATCTATATAGATGGGTAATTGAAAGCTTGTTTTACTTATGCTTTAATCTATATAGATGGGTGATTAAAGCTAGTATTGCCTTTGCTTTACTGTATAGATTGGTAATTGAAATCTAGCATTACCTTTTCTTTAATCTATATAGATGGGTGATTGAAAATTGAGCTAAAAATATTAGCTAAATATTGAGCTGAAAATCATGCTGAATATTGAAAATCAAACTAAAAATGTAATCTAAAAATTGAGCTAGAAATGAAATATAAAAATTGAGCTAAAAACTGATAATGTAAGCTAAAAATCGAGCTAAAAATTAAGCTAAAAGCTAAAAATGTAAGCTAAAAATGGGGCGTAAAATGTAAGCTAAAAATTTAACCTGAAAAATCGAGTTGAAAATGTAATATGAAAATGTAAGCTTAAAATTGAACTAAAAATCAAGCTAAAAATATGATTTAAAAATTGAGCTAAAAGCTGACAAATCATGCAAGAAATTGAACTGAAAGCTAAAAATTGAGCTGAAAATATGATTTGAAAATTAAACTAAAACCTGAAAATTGAGCCAAAAATGTAAGCTGAAAATCGAGCTGAAAATCTGATCTAAAAATTGAGCTGAAAGATGAAAATCGAGCTGAAAATGTGATCTAAAAATATAAGCTACAAATTGAGCTAAAAATGTAAGTTAAAAGCCAAAAATTGTGCTGAAAATGTGATCTAAAAATAGAGCTGAAGCGATAAATAGAGCTGAAAATTATGCTAAAAGTTGAGCTGAAAATTAAGCTAAAAATGTTAGCTAAAAATTGAGCTGAAAATGAGAAGCTATTTTTAATTGTCTTCAACCTCTTTATTGTCCCAATTATTGATTGTACATATCAAAGTATGATCGATGCTGGGGCGATTGTAGGTCTGTTGCTTAGAAGTCACCATAATCTAAAATTGATCGTTGAGTAACTGTCTGCCTTAAGATTTAGTAGAAATGTTTTTGATCCCAAAAATGATGCCAAATGTAATGGCCTAATTCCGTAGATCGAAATGGCTCGAAATTAGCTCTTACACCAAATGTACCTATAACAAAAGCTAGTATAAAGCAAGAAATTACACAGGTGATTTAGCGTGGAAAACCATTGAATAGATAAGAATCAATGACATCGAGTTGAGGATTTTTAATAACAGTAAGTTTTATTGCTTGAAGATGATATCTTATTACAAGTGATCTCTCGAACAAGAAATACTTGATCTTAAAAATAAGATTTTTTATGTTAGAGTATAGAAAATATGGGTTTTCTTGGTCTCTGACGCTTCTGGAACTTTTTCTTTATATAGAACTTTCCTGCAGATCGTTATCGTGTTAAAGCGCATTCTCCGAATCATGAGGTAAGTGGTGGTTGACCGAGTAACTGTTATGTTTGTGGGAGACAAATGTCTTTGACATGTTCATACTCTTCTATTATGCTCGATCCATATTCTTTACCAGTTCGTGGTGTTTGTGACAATGTTAACTATTCATGTCACGTGTGAAATGTGTGATTCAGATATGGAGGTAGTTCAAATTTAAGTTAGGTTGAAGGATAGGTCCCTATAATCACCCTCTTGCAACTGGAGGAATGAGTAGATTTGGTTGAGAAGGAACCTGTGGATTTGCGTTGATGGAAGCTAAGAAGAAATGATGATTAATGATGATTTAACTGGCTTGGACATGGGTATTGTATTGGCCTAATTCTATGAGCTTGATGTAGGAGACTAGCTTCGCAAGAAGGGTAGCTGACTCTTTCACTATGAGTTTTATCTTCAACCAGAGGGTATCAAGCATACAATCACTAATAACAAAACTTACGACGGAATATATATACTTGCGTGGTGGCCTAGAATGGGTCACTCCATGAACTCTGCTAAGGATTTTTATGAGTTATATTATATATGTAGAGTAGTCAAAGTATCGAGAACTGGGTTGTTACAGGGTATTCAAAGGTTAACACGAAAGGTTTGTTGGGAGAGATTTTCTAACCTCTTCACAGTTCCTCCTCCTTCCAATTTATAGAGCATAGGAAGGGTTGAGTGACAATGGGAGGTTAAGTTATATGTGTATCCTCTAGGAAAAGCTGACATGTACCAGGAATCGGTTTTGACAATATAATTGTAGAGTCTGACACTGTAGCTTCTGGTTTTAACATTATAATTGTTGGATCTGGCACCACAGTTATCGAGCGGCATGCTCCACTGTTATGTCTAGCGTGCTAGCTACTTGACATATTTCCCTTCGACCATGAATGACCATGGTCGAAGTATTTTTGGTTTTGATGCGTAGTTCATGCTCTATTCCTCTATCTTCGCCTACAGTGGTCAACTTTGATGGTTCCTTTGAGTGTTCGATTACTCTCAGACGCTTCATGGACATAGATATTGCCTTACTGGGCTTTGGATCTCTAGATAGGCTTCGATGCAGCCTTTGAGTTTTTGATTGGAGCGAGTTGGCTACTACATTCACCCCCTCTCACTAAGGGCCTCAAAAATTGGTGTAGTGGGAACATGCTGGGAAAAGTAGTTTGGTGCTGGAAATTGAAGGGTTGACTATTGAATGTGGCAGTTCCGAGGGAGGTAATTAAGGTGGGTAATTAAGTTTTATTGGTGATTACGGGGTCATAAATACCCTTTATAGTGGTATGAAATAGGGGTTATCTGGAGGCAATACACCATAGTCTTCTTCTTCTTCTGCTTCTTTCTTGTTAAGTAACGCAGCATGGAGACCACACCGAACACCCAATACCCAAGGAAAATGGACGAACGGGACCATCAAATAGGGTAAAAGGCAGCGAAGCTGAAGATGAAGTTTTTAGGCGATGAAGGGCAGGACTGGGTCATACCTGACCTGGTCGAGCTAGAGCCCAAGGAGTTTTTCAATGGGCAGCCGTATGGACACTGGTGGAGTGTGCTACAATGGATGAACCCAACGGCCAGCAACTGGTACTACTTCCTGTAGGGATTTGCCAAGCGGATAGTGGAAAAGAAGGACAAGTTTCTGGAAGACGAACCAAGGCTGTACAAGAAGAACTGCCCCATCGATAAATAGGGGGGTTCTTCACAAGGTGGTGGTATGGTGGTGGTGTTATATTTTTGTTTTACTTTTTTTGTTGGTTTCTGAATGTTTCTCCCATTTTTGTATTATCGAAGTGTCAGAATGAAATACTATTTCATTGAAACAATGCGTGGTGGATCTGACAAGTATTATAGACAAATAGTATGTAGGTGCGGATTCGAAACTCTACCTTCGAACAAAGGGTAAAGAGTAGAGATAGTAACCTACTTGGGGAAAGTTACCTTGAACGATAATGTAGTGACCAAAGACATAGGCTTACATTTGACCTTTGAATGAATAAGTGACCCCGAATTCTCAAAGCACTTTGAATATCTAGATAATGTTGTGACAGAATATAGAGAGGTGTAGATGGTTCAAAAAAAAAGGGATCGAGGATAGAGATGTATGACTGCAAGATCTGACAGCCAAAAAGACAGGCCTGCCAGAGGTGATATTGTTCCAAGGGTAAAGTGCCCTGTAGGTCATCATAATGTTTCCTTAGGTAATGGGAAAAAGGTTTTGTATGAAGTATACGTATCACATGACAACTTTGGGTAGAGTACCAGAAGGTTCGAATCGGTTAATATAAAAATTTATTAAAAGTGGGTATGGAATGCGCACGTGGGAGTAGTTTAGGGTATAAGCGTCAAAACATAACACAGCCGAAAAGTAGGGGGAGTGGCAAAGTGGTAATGATGGTGGTATTGGAAATCGAGGCATTTATTCTTATTTCTAGGAGGTATTTATAGAGGGAGAAAAAAATTATTGTTCCCAATTATCCAGCCATAAGGATAAATAGAGAGGCAGAGTGGAAAACATAGTCCATTGTTGAGATAGGGATTGTTGGAGAGAAAGAACCATCGTTGTTGCTGCCTTAATCAGTCATACAAGTACTCTTCTGACTTTTTTCGTAGATAGGTCATTTCAAGTTTGCCATTGTTGTTTCGTCTGCTGTAAATTTATTGAGGGGTAGGTACTGTTAGGGTATATGTTGGCGGAAGGCCTGGGCAAGGGAGAGGGTAATCCAAGTTGTTGAAGGTTTAGCCCAGTAGGAAATTAAGGATATCTAGGTGGTTACCAGAGTTGTAATCAAACATTCGACTATGGGTTGGGTGTGCTGGAAAGGGTTGATCAAAATAAGTTATTTAAATGTAATAGTCGAATATGTCGATCTAATTGCGTGCCTCTTCTTCTGTTTGGTATAATTCGTTCCCGTTAATCTTTGATGCATAGGCTGATTGATGAGGAATTTGAGGTAAATGAGACGAGTGTGTCTAGTTGTTACTCAATGGATGAAAGCAGTGACGTAGAGGTATTAGATGTTGTAACAGATGTCCCTCTGGCTTTAGTAGTACCCGAAGGTGAGGCTTTGAGTAGTAGATACTGTAAGCCTTGAGTAACCAGGGAATGGTATGGAGAGGTGATGGAGGGAGGTGAGAGAAGGGTGCACAAATGTGGTGTAGAGCCTTTGGGTGATAAAAGGGAAGAGGGGAAGCAGAGTGATAGTAGTGAGAGTTCGACTGGTTCGTGGGGAGCTACAGGGTCAGTCTTGGCTCAAGAGAAGTTTAGACTTGATCTATTAATGGCTAAGATGGAATTGTCAATGGTAGGGGTGGAATTAACTGCAGTAGGTTCTGAGTATACCTTCAAGACTATCCCTCGAGAAGGTTTCATGGCATTTAGTGGCCTGATTCAGCTAGGGATGCAACTACCCCTTCGAAGGCTGGTGAGGGAGGTATTGAACATCTGGGATGTTGCCCCGTGCCAGATGAATGGTAACTTCTATGAAATGATTAGGGTGGTCAAAGGTATGAATGTAGAACAAAGACATAAGAAGAGGGGTTTGATCGAGTGGTTTGATATTGTATCGTTCTACTCGAGGAAAGCCAACAAGAAGATGGACACGTACCACATCCAATGTCATGCAGATAAACTGTGGCTGTTTGATTTGTGCTCGATGGGTCGAGGATAGGTTACAAATTTGGTTGCGGTGTGAGGTAATTATGAGAATGCCGAAGGGGGGGGGGACGTTTTTAAGTTGTAGCATAGGGTCTATAATCCCAGTAAGTTAACGGTCTACGGTAGTTTTTATAGCATATTGATCGAATAGACTAATAAACATGATTTTGTTTGTTTTGCAAAACCTGGTAACCAAACTTTGACGAATCCGGGGAGGTACATTAACGAACTTATTGACTTTCACGAGGAGTGGATAAACTGGGTCTTCAGGAAGCTTGGTATCAAAAGGAAGAGGCAGAAGAGGACAAATTTATTACTTCGAAATGTTCCAGCGGTTTCAAGGCCAGCAAAGATGAGGGGAGAAGATGGTGCTTCGAGAGGGGTCATAAAAATGGAAAAGGTGAGATTGAATCGGAAAGTTAATTATATTCTAAAAGTGCAGCAAGCAGTGCCAATGCCCAAAGTAGTTCCTGAGGCTTCGAAGCCGACAGACAAAAGGAAGGGCAGGGTCATTCCCGAACCTTTGAAAGTCCAACAGCCAAAGAATATTCAACGTTAGAGGCCTCATGAGCTGGGGGGCTGATAATGTTGACGATGTAGATTATATGGATGATACCTATCGCAAAGCCAAGCAAGATGAACATCCTCATGCAACGGCTGCATCAATGGCTACTCTTTGTGGAATTGACTAAGACGAAGCTGGGAGGATGATGAATAAGGCTCTGCATTAGGTAACTATTTTTTTTCTTTTTGAAACTAAATTTTAGTAACATTTGATGTGCTTTATGAAGTTCAGGCGATTCAATTATTTTAGCAGGTTCATGGTTAGGACCAAGCTTATGCCAAAGCCAAGAAGGTAACAACGAGGCTGCTGAAATAGGTGATGGACCGTCTATAACACGCTCGTGGGACCGAAATGTCACTAGAGTCCAAGGTTAACATGCTGAAATGAGAGCAGTAGAATATCAGAGTTGATTGTGCATGGGAACTCTAAGCTCGGCATGACAGCCATTTTACTATACGGAAGGTGTTGGAGTTGAAGTTTGTAGAGAAAGGTAAAGAAATGGAAGAACAGAGGGAAACTTTCCAGGGGAAATTCGATGAGAAATGTTAGGCGTCCCCAAATTTGAAGATCTTCATCGAGAGTTTGGGGTGTGATCCCATAACACTGAGGCGCTTTCCTGCCCTCGATCTATACTTTTCAAGTATCTATCTGGCAATTGATCTCTTTCTACATCTATTTTTTCTCGATCTATACTTCACAAGTATATATCTAACAAACGATCTCTTTACTGCTTCTTTTTATCTAAATCAATACTTAACAAGTATGCCAGAGGCAAAATAATTCCTTACTATCCTAATTTGTTTTAAGGTCCTTGCTTACACAAGTACCCTAAAACCTATCTCGACTTCACGCAACCACTATCCAATTAAAGGATAGTTTACTTCGCGCTCTTTACTTGTCGACCAATCTCTAATGAGCTCTTGTTCTTCTCCAAATCTTAATCTAGTTACCTATCTCCGGATAAACATTTGGTACTCCTTATTTGCCATTTATTGGCCACCTTTCACTTTTCGAGCACAAAAACAATCTTTACTTATCTGCTCAAATCGAATGTCACTTTATCACATCTACTACTTCATCTTATTTTCAAATGAAAAATAGTTATTTAAACAAAACATTAAACATACACCAACATCCTTTGCACACAAAAAATTTAAATGTTTTTGGTCCCAATGAACATTTGTTACAACCTTTCATTAAACCAACATTCTCTAGTCAATAAGAAAAATTTCAGACAGGGATTTTTATTCATTTAAAGCGCCTTGGGGCACTTGCACATCTGCTACTTCACCAGGAAGATGACCTTTACCCACTATCGTCATTTCTTTATTGAACCACTTCCGTTCCTCCACGAACATCTGACGTATGGGGTACATCATAATCCGAACTGTCATCACATGGTAGCCTACCAGCCTTCATAACTCCTTTATAATATTTATTTCTTTCTTCAGACTCATCGATCTGCTCCTTAAAAAGCATCCATACTTTATGACATTTTTGTAGCTTTTCTTCATTCATCCGATCTTTCATCTCATCAAGGAGTTTCTTCTGCTCTAGCTCTATCAATCTTCAAATATCGGTGACATCTTTCACGAACTCAGCTTTCTGCACTGCCAAGCCTTCAATCTTTTCTTTCTCTTGCACTTTTCTTGCCATAGCCAATGCAGCCTCCTTTGCCATGTTTGCTTCCATTTTATACCTATTCAGTGTCGCATTCAGCTTGGCATTCTCCGCAGTCAATTCCTTCTCGATATTTTCGTATGCAACCAGCCGATTCGCCAAATTACCAATACCCTTCACACGGCTTATTGCTTTACTCATTACCATCATAATCGACATAAAAGTTATATTATGAGTATTTGATTGACTTACCAAACTTTTTATTCGAGCATATGCTTTAAGAATTCACACCATCGTAAAGTAACTCTGTGCCTCGCCTATAAAGGTATCCAAACAATCAATCCCCACCATGCACTCTGCCATATCTTTCTTCAGCACATCTGCCCAACATAAAAAGACTGCATAGTCTTCAACATCTCCGTATCAAACTCCTCCTCTAATTTCTTGGGAACCGCATTGCTCAAACTTTGTGGAGGTAACCCACTTACCACAAAAATGGGTTTATCAGTACCTTCGGTACTTTCAGAAGATGATTATCGAGTTGTCCTTTCGGGTTCAGCAATGGAGGTATTTTTACATTTACCTTCCTTTTCCCCTTGTTTTGGCCTAACGACTCCCCCAGCATCACATCGATCTTTGTATATGTAATGTACCCTGTCAGCGAAGGATTGTTCAGGGATAAACTTGCCTCTGCAACTCTTTTATTCTTCGCCAACATTTTTCCCCCGATAATTGACACTTCTGAACCTTTACTTCTCGACCGTTTTAACCCTACTTCTTGAAAGATTGTACTTAGAGGATCTTGATCAATCGCTAAGTTATTGATCCTGCCAAAGAATCCTTCTCTTATCTTATTTAATTTCTCGTTTACTTCCGTTATCATCCCAATTTCCTTCAATGCTGCAACACAGAGAAAAAATACATCATTTCACAACATACATCTCTACATTCGTACTTCAATCCTTCAAATTCTCGAATAATTTCTGCAGACACATTCATATCTATCAGTGCATGATCCATCTTTTCTAATAGCTGATTTACATCATTTCCCTTATAGTTCATACCATCACCTAATGGAACACATTTCGCCATATTCATTTTGCATATAAGTTCCCCTATAAATACTGTCCTGTCAATTCCTATACTTATGGGATTATATCCGACATCAGTTGCCTATCATTTTATTCAACAACCATCGTTTAAATACAACCTTTATTTCCAAAAGTTTGATAAATACATTTTACATTCGACAATTGAACATTCTTTCCGACATACTGAACTTTTTCTTACTTAACATTTACCAGTACAAACGCGCCTACATCTCGAGCATTTACCCTTCAAAAACCCCTCGCTGCCGCTTCATCATCCCTCTTCACCACCAACTTTGCTCTAGTCCACATGCCACCACAGTGTTCAGGAGGACGCCAAAACTAAAGTTTCACACGAACCTCAAATTCCTCCTTAGCCTCATTCGCCTCTTCCTCACTCATCCCTTCATAATCCTATTCCTCATGATCATCAAAATGCCATTCCATGCTCCATAAACCAAAATACGAGTTGAACAACACCCAGTACATTGCCTGCACACGTCTGAACACCCCATCACGGGCCTGAGCTCTCGTCTGCACCATTTTAAGTGAATGCATCCATGTGTAAATAGCAACATCTATTTATACACCTTCCAGTCACTACAAAACTCCCGAATATTTATTTTTCTTTGAGTCTATACAGAGTCAGAGTCAATCAATCAACTTAGAAATCCATCATTGGCCCCACACATTCAGCTACCTTCAACTTTACACACAGGCAATATTTGACAAAATTGTATCATAATTTTTTAGTCATATTTAATATTCGATAACATGCAGAAAACCAAAAAACAATTTAATAAATACATACATATTTATTTCATAAATTTCTTTCTTATATTCGTTATCTCTTTCATTCGATTACATTCTTAAAAATCACATTCGACATCTATCTCTTTCGAGTACATTTATTTTTAAATACTTAATTTTTCTTCCATTACAAATTATCAGCTCTTCCTAAAATCTTTCGACATGTTAATATTGTCGTTGTTTGCTTTTCACCAGAATCGAACATTAAGGCCTTTTTTTAATCCATGAAGCTCAATGACTCTCATGTCGCGGAACTTTAAAAGAGATGCTTCAGCAGGAAAATGGTTACAATAAATTGCAAGAACGCCCACACGTTCGGTAAGATCTTTGGACGCCCATCTAAGCTTCATATCTTCATCACCAGTAATGACAGTTACCCCTTTACCCCCCAACTGACTCCATACATTACCTTCACAACCGCATTATGTTACATCTATTTCTATTAGACACATCTCGTCTCTTTTTAATCTTTGTTCCCACCTCCATGCTCAGCTCCGATCACATAACAATTTCTCATCTCTCGGTCTACGCCAGATTTTGGTAGAACGCTCACCGTCTTCAAGCCCAGACCCAATAATAAACCATACTTGAGAGGACCTCATTCCACCAAACACCACCATCCACCTTCCATAAACCTCCTATATATACCCAGCATCCTTAAACTATATTCAATAAACAACATTAATTACGCCTCGAATCCAACTTCACCAGATACAGTTCACCTTGACCTCGGTAATGACATAAGCTAAACAATGAGGATATTCAGAAACCTCTTCAAATTCCAGTTTTCTTTATGACACAACTACATGTACTTCTGTCGGGAATGGGGCGATTGTAATTTCATATTCCCCAGATTCAACAAGTATAACCCTAAATACTGTAGTCGAAGGTAGCTTAGCACTCTGTAGTCAAAGACAGCTCAATGTTCTTGAAGATTCCGCGAGTCCTTGACTTACCAAAAGTAACCGTTGCATCCCAGACAAGAAGGAATTGTTACAGATCCGCAAAGTTTGCCCACTACCCCCAGAATAGGTGACTATTTATTTCTTTTTGTAAACTGCCTGTATATAATATAAATTAGGGCAGAGAATAGGTTCTAAGAGACCAAAAATTTAACATTTCTTTATCCTAAACACTGGTAACACTCTGAAAACTTGCAATAACAAGCATCTACTAGATTTTACATCAAATCCTCCTCGAGGTCATGGTTTTTCTTAGTTTCTGCTAAGTTTTCCACGTAAAATCATGGCTGTTAGCTCTTTATTATACAATCCTTACGAACAAGTATTGGCGAAGCCTTTTTACTCGGAAAATACGCCACTACAGTACTCTGTGATATTATTTGTGGCCTACAAATCTAAACGAATTGATTTCTTAATTCAATCATTGGAAGGAGTGAACAATGCGATTCCAATTCCTGAACCTGCGGGTCCTGCTGATCCATCTATAAGAAGTCTCTTCCCTTTCTATATAATCAATTCAGGTCGCTCACTAAATGCTTTGGAGGGTAAATCTACTATATCTTCCTCTACAAGGTCAGTATTGAGCGCCTCCCACTCGGGATCCACCACTAGAAAATCTAAGAAAAAATCGGCAATGGCCTGAACCTTTTAAGAATGATATTGTTCAAACTTGATATTATGTTCTCCCAAACAGACTGACCATTGTTGTACTCTCCTCGATTTTTCTTTCTTGGACAGAACCTCTTGAAGTGGGTAGTTCATCATGACTTTGACGAAACGTGCTTAGAAGTAGTGCTTGAGTTTTTATGAAGTATAAACAAGAGTGAGAAGAAGTTTCTCATGTTTAGAGTACCTCATTTTTTCTGGAGTGAAGGTTTTGCTGATGAACTAAACTGGTTTCTCAGTTTTCCCCTCAAGTTAAATAGGAGGCAATCTGAGTAAGTATCTATAACTGATAGGTTGATAATCAGTTCCTCATTATCTATTGCGCTGCTTATGATGGGAGACTTCCCCAAATAGGTTTTGAGATCCTGGAAAGCTACTTTGCATTCTGATGTCCATTATGCCTCTATATTTGGCTAACCTTTTCCTCAATTTGTATAACCACAAAGTAATATAAATAGCCAATGATGGCGGTCAGAAGATTTCAAAATGAAACGGTTGATTGCGGCAATCTTGCCAGAAAGTTTCTGAACATCTTTCATCATTTTTGGAGATGGCATGTTTGGGAGAGCCGAATCTGGTCTGGATCAGCCTTAATCCCCTTTATATTGATGAGGTGGCCTAGAAATTGACTTAAATATACTCCGAATTGACACTTACAAGGATTGAGACTCATCGTGCAAGATCAATGAATGTTAAATATTGTGTTGAGATCTGAGATGTAGTTGATGGACTGTATGCTTTTGCACAAGAGATCGGAAATGTAGACTTCGAGGACAATCCCATGATGTGTTTAGAACATAATATTCATTAACTATTGATAAGTTGCACCTGTGTTTTTGAATCCAAAGGGCATGACTTTGTAACAGTAAAGTCCACTTTTAGTGATGAAAGTAGTATTTTCTTGATCTTCATCCAAATGTATAATCTGATTGTGTCCCGAGGCAGTGTTCATCATAGATAGGAGTTCCTGGTCTGCTGTGGAATTGAGGATCTAATGAATAATGGGAAGAGAGAAACTATACTTTGGAGTATGTTTGTTTAGATCGGTGAAATCTACATAAACTCAAACTTTTCCATTCGTCTTTGGGAGAGCGACGATATTGGATATCCAATCAGGATATTCTGCTTCTCGAATGAATCTAATATTGATCAATTTCTTAATCTCCATGTTAACTTCATCATAAAGTCTCGGTGATAGGCATCGCTGCTTTAATTTGACCACAATGGCGTTGATACAGATGGCCAATTTGCAGCATGCCTTGGCCTGATCGACCCTAGGCATATCTTCAAAAGGCCACACTAAATTGTCTCGATTTAGTCGTTAGAACTGAATGATAGTATCATTTTTGTGGTGAACCAGCTTAGTTCTGATAAAAGTACCTCGGCTAAGTCCATCAATATTGACTCATTCAGTGGGCTCCTCCTAAGAAGGCAGATCGTCAGGGTTATCAGCTTTCTATAATTATTATACAGCATACCTGTCGAAGGTATCTAAAATCGCAAAGATGATATTTTTGCAAGCTCGAGAAAGCTTTTAGCTACCCCTAATCTCAAAGATACCGTCGTTGTGTTTGATGATAGGTAGAAGAGATTGCCTCCATGTTATAAATTTAGAAACAACCTATAATCTCGAGATAACAAGATTTGGCGTTGATTACGCAGAAGATAACATTGATTATGGTTGGCCTTGCGGTAATAGGTAAGATGATTTCCCAAATCGCTCTTTATTAGAACCATTAAATCCACTGATATCAGTATCGCTTTGAATGACTTGATCGGCCAAACCTATTTGGTCGATAGTACTTTGAAAGAGAATCTCAATACCGCAGCCGGTATCGATCATCATTGTGTGCTTGACAAACTTCTTCATCTTGAGCATTATGACTAAAGCATCATGAAGTGGGAACTTAACATGGCGAGTATCGCAATCCTCGAATGTTTTCTGGAGCCGACGATTGCCCAACTTAGGCAGAAGTATGGCTTATTTATCTTGAGGTGTGAGATCACAGTATTCAGACAGCCTCCTACATTTGAATCTATTCGAGTTGGTGATCTGATAGATCTCATTCATGTTGCTGTAGCGCATATGGTAGAGATGCTTCTCCCCAACTTGATCATCGACCTGGGCAACTTCAAGTTACTTCTTATAGCTATCATCCTTGTATGATTCCAGGTCAACAATATATTCAAACATCCGTCCTTCCTTGAAATTGTACTCGAGCAACCTCTGCAGAATATATCAATTGTCAGCAGAATGATTGTTTACCTTATGACGTATGCAGTACGGCAAGTTCTCAATTGTTTCCAATGATTGGGAGAGATGGTAGAGCATATCCTTTGAGAGGATTGGAAATTTTTTGGAGATTTGAACATTAATCTCTATGAGGACTGGCTTGACTTCTGAACCGTATTTTTGAGGGTTGCCAGTATTTTCCTTGGCACGCTTTTAGTCACCCAGATCCTCCTTTGGTTCAGTATTTTGATCTGTAGGCTAACCATACGTGGTAAGAACAAATTTAGTAAATTTATGCCTTTCATACATCATATTTCTAGGTCGATATAACTATTGACCTTGGTGATCATATCCTTGAAGTTCACAGGTTTGTTGAGGAAGAGGTGTTCTTTGGTTTTGCAGTCAAGTTAGAGTTCATTGGTAAAACCTGTAACAACAGTTTTCTAATCGAGATTGTCTACTTTACACGCAAGCACCAAAAACTTCTTCGCAAAAGCCTCGTGCTTCTCACCGTGCGACTATATAAGACTTATAAGATAATATAAATTATCTTCTTTTTCTCTGTTGTAGGCATATGTCTTGATGAACTATTTCTGTAGGTGGTCGAATGTGTATATGGAGTCTTCAGGCAGAAAGTAGAACTATTGGAGCTGTTCTTCCTGCAGACTTGGGGTGAACAGACGGCAGGGAATATGGTTGAGATTGGAGTACAACCCCAATGAATAACAGTATTGTTGAATGTGCTCCTTTTGATTGGTACCCTTGTATTTGCAAAATTTTGGAGTATGAAAACCTTTTGGTATCTCCATATCGAATAGTTCTTTGGTAATCGGACTCTATTGTAACTTGGTAAGGTCGTCAGTAGTTCCAGGAACTTGTGCTTCGATCGGCTCCTTAATACGCTGGTCCATATGCTCTTGTGTGACATAATGACATGTTGGTTGAGTAACTTGATGAGGAGGTAGCAGAATGTGAGTACTGATACCTTCACTCAAGCTATCCCATGCTGGACCTCGAGGTTTAGGTCGTCGTTCTTTCTCATGACGTATGGAACATCGGTGACCTTGGTTGTCCTAAGACTAAAATTCACCACCCAAATAAATAGAAGGTTGAGGTTGATTCCAAATTTTTCTTGAAACGACTTTTCTTGTGGCTCCTTGAGGTCTTAATCTTTCCCGCGCTAAAACCCATGAGGCTTTTGGCACCTGATCACAATCTTGTATTAGAAGAGCCTGATGAGTGTTCTGCAGGGCTTGTAAGGCAGTATACATTGTTATCATTTGATTTGCATGTCACTTAAGAGATGTCAAGCGAGCTTGCCATTAGGTATATAGCTCCTTCTCGTGGAGCTCCCGGTCGAAAGATAATTATCGTTCAAGCTCGTTGCATTTTTCCTTCTTAGTGCTAAGATTAGCCCGTAGCTCTATCAGTTGTTCTGACTTAACTAAAAGATCGAGCTGAGCTTCGGTTGTTGGTCGTTTCGATGTGACCATGATTGGAATTTGCAGCAAAGAAAATGAATACCTTAGGATATTATGGAAATGATTTCTTTCCCACAGTTGACGCCAAATGTAATAGCCAAATTCTGTAAGCTCAAAGTATCCTAGAATTAGCCCTTACACTAATGTACATGTGACCAAATCTAATGGAAAGCAAGAAATGACATAGGTGTTTAGCTTGGAAAATCTATTAATAAGTAAAAAATCCACAACCACGGGTTGAGGATAGTTGTAATAGTGATGTTTATTTCTTATGGCTGATATCTTATTACAAGTGATATCTAGAGTTAGAAATGCTTGATCTTGTGAATAAGAAGTTTGAAGTTTTGAGAATCATCAAAAAAAATTGTTTTTTGTGATTTCTCGTGTGTTTTTCTGGTCCTTGTCTCTTTTGGATCTTTTTCATTATATAGGCCTTTTTCGAAGTTCTTCATCGTGCTGAAGCACGTTCTCTGAACAATATGGTTAGTGGCAGTTGACTGAGCTACTGTTGTGTTCATGAGAGATAAGTGTTTTGACTTGTTCAAGTTTTTTTGTTTGAGCTCGACCTACATTTTTTATCAGTTTGTAGAGTTGGTGGTAATGTTGACTGGAAAAGGCATGTGGGGAATGCATGGGTATGACATTGAGGTAGTTCAATCTAGTGACAGCTCGATTTAGGTAAGATCGAGTGGTTGGCCCCTACAGTATAGATGTGTGATTGAAAGCTTGTATTACCTTTTTTTTAATCTATATAGATGGGTAATTGAAAGCTAGTTTTACCTTTGCTTTAATCTGCATAGATGGGTGATTGAAAGCTAGTATTACCTTTACCATAATCTGTATAGATGGGTAATTAAAATCTAGTATTACCTTTTCTTTAATCTATATAGATGGGTGATTGAAAATTGAGCTAAAAATATAAGCTAAATATTGAGCTGAAAATCGTGCTGAATACAGAAAATCAAGCAGAAAATGTAATCTAAAAATTGAGCTAGAAATGTAATATGAAAATTGAGCTAAAAACTGATAATGTAAGCTGAAAATTGAGCTAAAAGCTAAAAAGTAGGTTAAAAATTGAGCTTTAAATGTAAGCTGGAAATTTTGCTAAAAAATCAAGGTGAAAATGGGATATGTAAATGTAAGCCGAAAATTGAACTGAAAATCAAGCTAAAAATCTGATTTAAAAATTGAGCTAAAAGCTGACAAATCATGCTAGAAATTGAACTGAAAGTTGAAAATTGAGCTGAAGATGTAATCTAAAAATTAAGTGGAAAGCTAAAAATTGAGCCAAAAATATAAGCTGAAAATTTGATCTGAAAATTGTGAGGAATGATGAAAATCGAGTTGAAAATATGATCTAAAAATATAAGCTATAAATGTAAGCTAAAAGTCAAAAATTGTACATAAAATATGATCTTAAAATTGAGCTGAAAGCTTTAAATCAAGCATAAAAATTATGCTAAAAATTAACCTAAAAATGTAAGCTGAAAATTGAGCTGAAAATGTGAAGCTATTTTTAATTGTCGTCCTCCTCTTTATCGTACCCAGTATTGATTGCACATATCGAAGTATGATCGATGCTGAGGCGATTGTAGGTTGGTTGCTTTGAAGTCACCATGATCTAAAGTTGATCGTTGAATAACTGCCTGCCTTAAGATTTTGTAAAAATATTTTTTATCCCAAAAATAATGCCAAATGTAATGGCCTAATTCTGTAGTTCAAAATGACTCGGAATTAGTTATTACACCAAATGTACCAGTAATGAAAACTAGTATAAAGCATGAAATGACACAGGTGATTTAGCGTTCAAAACCTTTGAAAGGTAAAAACCACGACCTCGAGTTTAGGATTTTTAATAACAGTAAGTTTTATTGCTTAAGGCTGATATCTTATTGCAAGTTATCTCTTGAAATAGAAATACTTGATCTTGTAAATAAGAATTTTTGTGTTAGAGTATAGAAAATATGGGTTTTCTTGGTCTCTAACGCTTTTGGAACTTTTTCTTTATATAGAACTTTCCTGCAGATCATTATCGTGTTGAAGCGCGTTCTCCGAATCATGAGGTAAGTGGTGGTTGACTGAGTAACTGTTAAGTTCGTGGGAAACAGTTGTCTCTGACTTATTCATGTTCTTCTATTATGCTCAATCCATGTTGTTTATCAGTTCGTGGTGCTGGTGTCAATGCAGACTGCTTATGTCATGTACAAAATGCATGAGTCCGATATGGAGGTAGTTCAAATTGAAGTTAGGTCGCAGGATAGGTCCTTACAATCACCCTCTCGCAACTGAAGGCATGAATAGCTTTGGTTGGGAAAGAACCAGTGGATTTGTGTTGATGGAAGATAAAAGGAAATGATGATTAATGATGATTTAAATGGTTTGGAAATGGATATTGTATTGGCCTAATTCCTTGAGCTTGATGTAGGGACCTAGCTTCGCAAGAGAGAAGCTGACTCTTACACTATGAGTTTTATCTTTGACCAGGGGGTATCAAGCATACAATTACTAAGAGCGAAACTTATAATAAAGATTATATACATGCGTGGAGGCCTAGAATGGGTCACTCCATGACCTCTGGTATGGATTTTTAAGAATTATGTTATATATATAGAGTAGTCAAAGTATCAAGAACTGGGTTGTCACAGGGTATTCGAAGGTTAACTCGTAAGGTCTGTTGGGAGAGATTTTCTAACCCATTCACAGTTCCACCTCCTTCCTATTTATAGAACACGGGAAGGGTTGAGTGACCATAGGAGGTCAAGTGATATGTGCATCCTCTGGGGACAACTAACTTATACCCGGAATCAGTTCTGACGCTGTAATTGTTGAGTCAAACACTGTAGTTGCTGACCCAGGCACTGTAGCTGTTGGTTCTAACACTGTAATTGTTGGATCTTGCACCACAGTTGTCGAGCAGCATGCTCCACTGTTATGTCTGGTGAGCTGGCTACCTGACATATTTCCCTTCGACCATGTAAGACCATGGTCGAAGTATTTTTGGTTTTGATGCATAGTTCATGCTCTATTCCTCTATTTTCACCTACTATGGTCAGCTTTGATGGTTCCTTTGAGTGTTCGATAAGTCTCAGAAGGCTTTATGCACATAGATATCGTCTTACTGGGATTCAGATCTCTAGATAGGCTTCGATGTAGCCTTCGAGTTTACAATTGGAGCTAGAAGGCTGCGAGGAGGGTACTATATTCACCCCTCTCAGTAAGGGACTCGAAAATTGGTATAGGGGGAACATGCTGAGAAAAGTAGTTTGGTGTTGGAAGTTGAAGGGTTGACTGTTGAATGTTGCAGTTCCGAGGGTAGAAATTAAGGTGGGTAATTAAGTTTGATTGGTGATTATGGGGTAATAAATACTCTTAATAGTGGTTTGAAACTAGGATTATCAGGAGGCAATGCACCATAGTCTTCTTCTTTTTTTGCTTCTTTCATGTTAAGTAACACACAGTATGGAGACCACACCGAACACCCGATACCAAAGGAAGATGGATGAACAGGACCGTGAAATAAGGCGAAAGGCGGCGGAGATGAAGGTAAAGTTTTAAGGCGACGAAGGGCTGGACTGGGTCTTGCCAGACATAAACAGGCTAGAGCCCGTGGAGCTGATCAATGGGCGGCCGTACGGACACTAGTGGAGGGTGCTACTGTGGATTAACCCAGCGGTCAGCAACCGGTACTACTTCCTACAGAGCTTGGCCAAACGGATAGTGGAAAAGAAGGACCAGTTGCTGGAAGACGAACCAAGGCTGTGCAAGAAGAACTGACCCATAGATAAATTGGGGGATTCTTCGCAAGTTGGTGTTATTGCTGTGGTGTTATTTTTTTGTGTTTGCTGTTTTTGTTGGTTTTTGCATGTTTCTCTCTTTTTAGTATTATCGAAATATCGAAATTAAATCGTAGTTCAAAGAAACAATGTGTTGTGTATCTGACAAGTATTATAGACGAATAGTATGATGGCGCAGATTCAAAACTCCCCCTTCGAGCGAATGGTAAAGAGTTGAGATAGTAACCTACTTGGGGAAAGTTACTTTGAACGATAATATAGTGATTAAAGACATAGGTTAACATTTCACCTTTGAATGAATAAGTGACCCCGAATTCTCGAAGCACTTTGAATATGTAAAAAATGTTGTGACAATATATAAAGTTGTATCAATGGTTCGATGGGAAAAGGGATCGAGGATAGAGATGTGCCGATTGCAAGATCTAACAGCCAAAAAGACAGGCTTGTTAGAGGTGATATTGCTCCACGGGTAGAGTTCCCTATAGGTTATCATAATATTTCATTAGGTTATGGGAAAAAGGTTGGCATCACATATAGGTTTAACTTGACCACTTCGGGCAAGGTACCAGAAGGTTCGACTCGGTTAATATAAAAATTTGTTAAAAGTGGGTATGGGATGTGCACGTGGGAGTAGTTGAGGGTAAAGTCGTCAAAACACAACTCAACCAAAAAGTAGGGGGAGTGGTGAAGTGGTAATGATAGTGGCTTTGGAAATCGGGGCGGTTTATTATTATTTTTAGGAGGTATTTATAGAGGGAGAAATAAATTATTTTTCCCAATTATCCTGCCACAAAGAAAAATAGAGAGGCGGAGAGGAAAACTTACTCCATTATTGAGGTAGGGATTGATAGAGGGAATGAACCGTCGTTGTTGCTGCCTTAATCAGTGATAGAGGTACTTATCAGACTTTCTTCGCAGAAAGGTCATTTGTAGATTACCGTTGTAGTTTCGTCGGTTGTAAACGTATTGATGGGTAGGTACCGTTAGGGTATATGTTAGCGAAGGCCTGGTCGAGGGAGAGGGTAATCCAAGTTGTTGAAGGCTTTGCCCAGTAGAAAATTAAGGATATCTAGGTGGTTACCAGAGTTGTATTCGAACATTCGACTATGTGTTGGGTGTGTTGGAGAGGGTAGATCAAAATAAGATATTTAAACGTAATAGTCGAATATATCGATCTAATTGCGTGTCTCTTCTTTTGTTGGGTATAATACGAACCCATTAATCTTTGAGGCCGAGGCTGATAGATAAGGAGGTCGAGGTAAATGAGATGAGTGTGACTATTCATGGCTCAAGGGATGATAGCAGCGACGTAGAGGTATTAGATATTGCAACAGATGTCCCTCTAGCTATAGTAGTGCCCGAAGGTGAGGCTTTGAGTAGTAGACACCGTAAGGCTCGAGTAACCAGGGAGAGGGATGGAGAGAAGATGGAGGGACGTGAGAGAAGGGGGCACGAAGGTGGTGCAGATCCTTCCGAGGATGAAAGAGAAGAGGGAGAGAAGAGTGATAGTAGTGAGAGTTTGACTGGTTCGAGGGGAGCTGCAGGGTCAGTCTCAGCTCAAGGGAAGCTAAGACTTGATCGATTTATGGCTAAGTTGGAATTGTTGAAGGCAGGGGTGGAATTAACTGCAGTAGGTTTTGAGTACTGTCAAGGCTATCCCTCAAGAATATTTCATGGCATTTAGAGGCCAGATTCAGCTAGGGATGCAACTGCCCCTTCGAAGGTTGGTTAGGGAGGTATTAAACTTCTGGGAAGTTGCCCCGTGTCAGATGAATGGTAACTTCTAAGAAATGATGAGGGTGGTCAAAGGTATGAATGTAAAACTAAGACCTGATAAGTAGGGTTTGTTCAAGTAGCTCGATATTGTATCATTCTACTCGAATAAAGCCAACAAGATGATGGACACATACCACATCCAATGTCATGCTGATAAACCGTGGCTATTTGATTTGTGCTCGATGGGTCGAGAGTGGGATACAAATTTTGTTGTGGTGTGAGGTAATTATGAGAATGCTGAAGGGGAGGACATTTTTAAGTTGTAGCATAGGGTCTATAATCCCAGTAAGTTGATGGTCGACGGTAGTTTTAATAACATATTGATCGAATAGACTAAAGAACATGATTTTGTTTGTTTTTGCAGATCCTGGTAACCAAACTTTGACGAATCCGGGGAGGTACATTAACGAACTTATTGACTTTCGCGAGGAGTGGATAAACTGGGACTTCAGGAAGCTTGGTATCAAAAGGAAGAGGCAGAAGAGGACAAATTTATTACTTCGAAATGTTCCAGCGGTTTCAAGGCCAGCAAAGATGAGGGGAGAAGATGGTGCTTCGAGAGGGGTCATAAAAATGGAAAAGGTGAGATTGAATCGGAAAGTTAATTATATTCCAAAAGTGCAGCAAGCAGTGCCAATGCCCAAAGTAGTTCCTGAGGAGTGGATAAACTTGGTCTTCAGGAAGCTAGGTACCTAAAGGAAGAGGTGGAAAAGGATAGATTCATTACTTCGAAATGTTCCTGTCGTTTCTAAGCCAATAAAGAAGATGGGAGAAGAAGGTTCTTCGAGAGGGGTCGAAGAAATGGAAAAAGTAAGATTGAGTCAGAAAGTGAATTATATTCCAAAAGTGCAGCAAGCAGTGACAGTGCCCGAAGTACTTCTTGATGCATCGAAGCAGGCATCGAAGCTGGCTGACAAAGGGAAGGGCAGGGTCA
The DNA here is from genome assembly GCA_014058105.1 of Kingdonia uniflora. Taxonomy (NCBI): domain Eukaryota; kingdom Viridiplantae; phylum Streptophyta; class Magnoliopsida; order Ranunculales; family Circaeasteraceae; genus Kingdonia; species Kingdonia uniflora. The sequence goes on from JACGCM010000750.1 coordinate 919,066, forward strand.
TTCCCGAACCTTTGAAAGTCCAACAACCAAAGATTATTCAACGTAAGAGGCCTCGGGAACTGGGGGCTGATGATATTGATGATACAGATGTTATCGATGATGCACATCGCAAAGCCGAACTAGAGGAACATCCATGGGCAACGGCTGCATCAATGGCTAGTCTTTGTAGAAATGACTAAGAGAAAGTTGGGAGGCAGATGAATAAGGCTTTGCATCAGGTAACTGTTTTTTTTTCTATTTGAAACTGAATATTTGTAACATTTGATGTACTTCAAGAAGTACTGACGATTCGATTATTCTAGCAGGTGCATGCTTGGGGCCAAGCTTATGCCAAAGCCCAGAAGGTAACAACGTGGTAGCTAAAATAGGTGATAGACCGTCTGGAACTCGCTCGAGGGACCGAAATGTTGCTAGAGTCTGAGGTTAAATTGCAAAAGCGTAAGCAGTTGAATATCAGAGCTGATTGTGCGAAGGATCTCTAAGCTCAGCGTGACAATCATTCTCAAATACAGAAGGTGCTGGAGTTGAAGCTTGTTGAGAAAGGTAAAGAAATGGAAGAACAGAGGGAAACCTTCCAGGGGTAATTCATTGTAGAGTGTGAGATATCCACAAATTTGTGGATCTACATCGAGAGTTTGGGGTATGATCCCATAACTCTAAAGCGCTTTCTTGCGCCCCAAGGGCCCCCTGTTGAAGAATGGATATGGATCCTGCTTGTGGAGGTGTGGGAGAGGGCGTGGAAACTCCTGAGTCCAAAGATGTTATTGCTGGTGTGGTAGTTAATGGGGTGGCCGACACTTTAGAGCCAAATCTTACTATTGAAGGTACTGGAATTGTTACTGTGGATGAGCCTATGGGCGGAGATGACGTGGCCACTTCTGTATGAGGTACTATAGTTGTCATCTTGCTGTAGCAAAAATCTTTTTCTCTTACCTTGTTGTGACGCTGGAATATTTGGTGTAATGGTTAGCATTCGAACACTTTATAACTTATTTGAGCTTGAACTGTCTGTTTGTGATTGATTTGAATTGCTCTAGTGTAATGAACTTGAGTTGCTAATATGTATTGTACTGGGGTGTCATACTTGTACTTGAATTGTTGATGTTCTGGTATACTTGTATTTATGTATGTTGGAAGTATAGAATGTTTGCAACATGGTTTGAACTGGAACCTCGACGATCTTTGAGGTCATCCTCGAGTATCAGTCTAGTCGCGGGATAAACAAGATACTAAGGTTAGGCCAAGAATTCACTGTACTTTCCAAGTCACCCTCGGATCTGGCAGTGGGATTGAGCCTAGGAAAAGCATTATATGCTCCCCAATACATTCCTGAGAGTCTGGTCTGTCGACCATTCATGCCCATTGAGTTTGTTCGAATTTGAAACTTGAAAAACTTTAAGGTCGCCCCCGAGTATCAGTTGGGTCAAAAAGTTGATATGATACTTAGGTTAGACCAAGAAATTTACTGGACTTCGAAGGTCGCCCCCAGGTCTGGCTGCGGGATTGAGCCTAAGAGAAGCATAACGTGGTCACCCTCAATGTATTCTTGAGGGTCCGGTTTGTCGATCATTCATGGTCCTCGAGTTTACTCAAATTTGAAGAATTGAAAAACTTAGAGATTTCCCTCAAGTATCAGTCTGGTCGAAGGGTTGACGTGATACTTAAGTTTGGTCCAGAAATTTATTGGACATTGATGGCCTGAGCCAAAATGAAGCATAACATGGTCACCCCCAATGCATTCCCAAGGGTCCCGTCTGTCGACAATTCATTCCCCTCGAGTTTGCTCGAATTTGGAGACTTGAAATACTTCAAGGTCGCCTACAAGTATCAGTCTGGTAGAAGGGTTGACATGATACTTAATTTTGGCCCATAAATTCACTTGAGTTCGAAGGCCTGAGCCGAAACAAAGCATAATGTGGTCTCCCCCAATGCATTCCTGAGGGTCCGGTCTGTCGACCATTCATGCCCTTCGAGTTTGCTCGAATTTGGGGACTTGAAAAACTTCGAGGTTGCCTCTAAGTATCAGTATGGTCGAAGGGTTTACATGATACTTAGGTTAGGCCAAGTAATTCACTAGAAGAGAGGATACAAAGTTCAGAGGAAAAAATATGATCATTGATTATACTATATTTGCATCAGTTGAACAAGGTAGGGGTTGTGGCCTGTTGTATGAGACTAACTACATGGTGTTCCAAGGATTGGGTAGAGACTCTTCCACTTCTGTCATTAGATAATAGGAACCTTTGTCTGTTTTATCATAGACGATATTAGGTCCTTCCCAGGATTCGGCTAGCTTGCCTCCATTGCGAGGCTTCGAAGAGGGTATGACTCGCCGAATTACCAAATCTCTAATATTGAAACTGCGTGGTTCAACTCTTTTGTTGTATGACTTCTAGAGAGAGAGATGGTAACAGCCGAGGTTTGTGATGGCTCCATCTCTAGTTTTGTCGATCCATAACATATTGTATCCGAGTTCAAACTCATTATCTTCGTCTTGGAGGTTTGGGTCGTGTATTAGAACTTTAAATTGAGTAGGTAGAACCACTTCGGCACCATAGGCTAAAAGGAAAGGTGTGCCGGCCGACGCCTTTCCTGGTACTGTTCGATAAGCCATGAGTACATGTTGTAGTTCCTAGACTCATCGTCCTTTCTTCTTATCAACCAACTTTTTAAGACCGTCGGCTATAGTTTTATTGATTGCTTTGACTTGACCATTCCCCTAGGAGTAGTAAGGTGTTGAGGGGGAGAGGATGATATTGTACTTTCAAAGGAAATTGTGGAATTTGTTTCGACGAACTGTGGATAATTATCGCATCAAATCATGTGAGGACAACGGAATTTTGTAATGATATTCTCCCATAAGAAGTTGATAACTTCTTCTTCTCTGGTTTAACCTAAAGGCACGGCTTCGACCCATTTAGTAAAGTAATCTGTTGCCATAAGAATATTTTCTCGGCTACCTAATGCTTTGGGAAAAGGGCCCACGAGATCGATTGCAGAATACTTGAATGACCAAGAGACTTTACTATAATGTTGATCTTGTGATGGGCTATGGATGTCGTGGGAATGACGTTGGCATTTGTCACAGTGTTTGGCGCACTCAACAACTTCCTTCTTCATATTAGGCCAGAATAAACCTTGGGATACGGCTCGAAGGGCCATAGATTGACCAGCAATGTGGGCACTACAGATGCCTTCATGGAGTTCGGCATGAATTATAGTGGCTTCACTTTGAGAAATACACCGGAGCTGGATGCCGTTTAGGGATTTGCGACGTAGCTCGCCTTTGAGGATGGTGTATCTGCGGTAATTTTCTTGTAACGAATTTTTGGCTTTGGGGTCTTTAGGGAGGGTGTTCGCCAGTCATCTAGATCGAGACTTTCACCCCTAGTATAGATGACAATTCGGACTGGCCAAACATGGCTACTATGTAGGCAAGGGCATCGGCATGTCTATTTTTGCCTCGGGGGTAATGAGTAATAGAAGATATTTTAGGAAAATAATCCATGCACTGGCGGACAAGAGCAGCATACTCAGCCATTCGACCGTTAGCCTGATTTTCGCTGGTGTATTGCCTTTGAGCTAGTTGGGAGTTAGTAAATATTGCAAGTTTAGGGATGCCAAGTTCGAGTACGAGGTCGAGGCCATGGATCAAGGCTTTGTACTCAGCCTCGCTGTTGGAGCATTCGAAATTTAACTCTGACAGCTTTTTCAATTCAAACATTGGTGGGGGTAGCCAGGACAACATCGATCCCCAAACCGTATGGTCCAACAGATCCATCCGTATAGAGATGCCAGCCTGTGTTAGGGTTCTATGGGTCGGTTTGTTCGGGCTGGTCTCCTGGCAGATTATCTTCATGATCCTCCCAATCGATAACTTCGACCGATAAGTCGGTAAGAAAATCTCTTACTGCTTGGCCCTTTTGGGATATATATTTCTTAAATGTGATGTCGTGCTTACCAAGATAAGTGGACCACTGCTGCACCCGTCTAGATTTTTCTCTCTTATTAAGTACTTCTTAAAGTGTGTAACTTGAGATAACACGTATGGGGTGATCTTGGTTGTATGGTTAAAGTTTTTGAGCGGTATAGACGAGTGTAAGGAGCAGTCGCTCGAGCTTGGTATATCGAGTCTCTGCGGGTATCTGAGTTTTACTAATAAAGTATATAGGTTTTTCGATGCTGGATTCGAGTTGAAGGATGGGTGGTCGACCAAGGTATGCTTTGAGTTTGAGAAAAGCCTATTCACAATCGGGTGTCCAATTGATTTTAGGGTTGTTTTTCCTTTTGGCCTTATGGACGCCTTGATCACTTAGGAAGGAGAACAGCCAAGCACAACGGTCAGAGGATTTCGAAATGAAATGATTGAGTGCAGCTATCTTGCCAGCCACTTTTTGGACGTCTCTTTTGGTTTGAGAGGAAGGTATGTCGATGAGGGATCGGATATGAGTGGGGTTGATCTCGATACCCTGCTTGCTGATGAGGTGGCCTACAAATTTGGCAGATGAAACACCAAATTGGCATTTGTCTGGGTTTAGCTTCATGATGCAAGTATAAAGTATGGCAAAAACCTCGGTGAGGTCCTTGATATGGGTCTGTCTTTGGAGGCTCGTGTATAACATATTGTCGATGTAGACTTTGACTGACTTGCCAAGCAAGGATTTAAACATGGTGGTCATAAGACGTTGATAAGTGGTACCTGTATTTTTAAGGCCGAAGGGCATGACGTTAAAATAGTAAAGACCTTGTTAAGTGATAAAAGAAGTTTTAAGTTGATCTTCGGGGAGAAGGGGTACCTGATTGTAACCCTAAGTCACTCCCATTATCGATAGTTGCTCATGTCCGGCTGTGGCATCCAGAAGTGCAGAAATGATCGGGATGGGAAAACTGTCCTTCAGTGTGTGTTTGTTGATGTCTGTGAAGTCAATACAAATTTTGATCTTGCCATTCTTCTTAAGAACAACAACAATATTTGATATCCAATCAGCGTACTTGACTTTTCTAATAAAACCCACAGTTAGGATTTTATCGACTTCGAGGTTTACAGCTTTTCTAAGTCATGGGGCCAATGCATGCTTCATCTACTTCACTATTGTAGAGTGAGGGATGAGGTCGAGGCGATGACATGCTAAAGTTGGGTCGACACCGGGCATCTCATGGAATGTCCAGGCGAAGACATCTTTATTTGCTCTAATAAAGTCAGTGAGTTCAAGGCTTTCAGCCTTATCAAGAAAAGTGCCAATGAATATACCTCGACTTGGACCGTCGAGTACTATATAGATAGTGGGTTCGACTGGTGTGGTAGCCGGCATCAAAAGTATGAGGGTAGAGAGAGACATTTATTGTTATGGTTGTTTGACAAGTTTTTAGGTTTGATCGATCTTCAGGTGTTCGCATGAGCGGGCAAGGTGTTGGGAGCCTTTTAAGTTCCATGTACCACAGGGGGTTGTGAAACGAAGGATTTTGTGGTAAGTCGAAGGTATGGTTGTCATGGCGTAGAGCCAGTCGCGGCCAAGGATGCTGAGATATTCAGATTTCTTGTCAATGACAAGAAAGCTGGTTTGGAGTATAGCCGGTCCTGTAGTTATAGGGAGACTAATGTGACCGACATCGACTTCAAAAGCACTGGTGAATCATTTGAATTTGACATTAGCCGGGGTGATGTGGTCCATTTTTTGCATGGCTCGTACAGTCTGGAGGAACAGTACATCAGCTGCACTGCCCTTGTCGATGAGCATGGTTTGGAGGACGAGGTGCTCTACCTTAATCATAATGACTAAAGGGTCGGAATGGGGGAATCGAACATGCGACGTGTCACAATAGATAAATGAGATACCCTCGGGTCAAGGGTATTAGCTCGATTCTGGCAGAAGGGCAGGTAGGTTCTCCTAGTAGGTGTGTTTGCAAGATTCTTTGACACGCTTGCGCTTGCTTTTAGAATGGCCATAGTTGATATTGCTAACCTCGATAAAGTAATGTTTGTAAATTTGTACCTCGACTGGGTCTGCCACAGAGGCTGGTTGAGGCATAAGGTTCGACCCGTTGAGGTTGCTGGGGAGGTCAGCGACATATTGATGTAGATGACCCGTCTTAAGAATTATTTCAGGAGAGAGCTGCAGAGCATAGCATTTATTGTTGCGATGGCAGTTACACTTATGGTTCTTGCAGTAAGGTTCACTTTGTTTGATCTCAATGGGGTAAGGGGTACGCCATATGGGGTCGGCCTGAATCTGTGGCAGAAGGGTGCTGATAGGAGTAGTAAGCTTGGGGAGGATCGCCAGTATGGGGTCGTTTACGGTTCTCAGTCTCCTATGAGACGGGAGCAATCATGAGTATAGAAGGTTGTCAAGTTTTGCTCTGGTTGGTGGTCGAAGCTTGCCCCTGGCAATTTGACTTGCGAAGGTGCTCAAGGTCGATGTACCCATTAACTTTTGATAACATCACCTCGAGGGTTCACGGCTTGTGGAGCACGATGTACTCCTTGGCATGACTATTATCTGGTAGACCATTAGAATAGGTGAGCACAGCATTCACAGAGTCGAGGTTTTCGATCTTGCACGACTCATCGAGAAACCTCTTGGTGAAGGCTTCAAGGGTTTTATTGGGTGATTTGCAGAAGTTGAAAAGGGCATCGACCTGAACCACACGGTTTTTGTTGAAGGAAAATTAAGCGAGCCATTAAGGCTTCAAGGCAGATAATTGCTCGAAGCTTTGGATCGAGCCATTAGGGAGGCTATGATACCATCAAAGAGAGCTGTCGGTGAGGCTGCAGGGATATTGTCGACACAACAGGTGGTCGGCCGTGGAGTTTAGGCTTAAGGCATTATGAAATTCGAGGATGTGGGATTGAGGGTCAGTATTGTGTTATTTGTAGATTTTGGGGGTGTGGAAATTTGGAGGCACCTCGATAGCGAGGAGTTGGGCAGAGAGGATTGTTTAACCGACCACAAGAGTTCGGTGTTGGGCTCGCACTGATACGGATGGCAGTATAGATTATTTGATCGATTTCCTGTTGTGTAGGATAGACAAGATGAGGGGGGAATCTTTGTGGTCTAAGGGGGTGAGGTTGAATGTTTGGCATGTGCTCAGCCCTACGCCCCCTGAGACATTCTTGAGTAGGGCGGCGTTTGGGATATCTGGTAGTCTAAAGAGTAGAATTGGACGAATCCTCTTTGGGGTGTATGCCAAGGTAGTTTGAACCAGTAGGAAGAATATTGGGGGGAGCACCCTCAGTGCCATGATGGACCGGGGGTACTTCAACATGTGGTTGGGGCCCAAGTTGGGTGGGGGAAGAAACACGTGACGGGGTAGGTGCTCGAGACGGCGGAGGGGCGTCTTAAGTCTGAAGTCATTGCAACTCGTGAATCGTATTGCGGAGATTATTGAGGGTACGATATTGTCTGTCGACATCATCTAAACAGCGTTGCCGTTCGGCCTCGAACTCATGTCGGTGTACTTCATACTCCTGGTGTAACTAACTTCTATGTCACTTCTCAGCTTGAGCGAATTGCTGGGTAAGAAGGGCGAGTTGAGCGGCCACTCTGTCGATGGACTTGCCGACAAGGGTAGAAGTAGAGCGGAGGGTGGGGACCATTGAAGGTGGCTTATAGGAGTATAAAAGGGGACGAAAAAAAGGCAGGGGGAGACTGGCAGGGGGAATCGCACGGACGGCGCCAAATATAGGGGCCTAGCTTCACGAGAGGGGAAACATACTCTTACACTATAACTTTTATCTTTGACCAGGCAGTATCAAGCTTATAATCACTAATAACAAAACTTACAACGAAGATTATAAACTTGCGTGGAGGCCGATAATGGGTCAGTCCACAGCCTCTAGTAAGAATTTTTAAGAGTTATCTTATATATGTAGAGTAGTCGAAGTATCAAGAATTGGGATGTTACAAGGTATTTGACGGTTAACTCATAAGGTCAGTTGGGAGAGATTTTCTAACCCCTTCACAGTTCATCCTCCTTCCTATTTATAGAACATAGGAAGGGTTGAGTCACCATGGGAGGTCAAGTTGCATGTGTATCTTTCGGGGACAACTGACTTCTACATTAGTCAGTTCTAACGCTGTAATTGCCGAGTCTGACACTGTAGTTGTTGACCCTGATACTGTAGCTATTGGTTCTGATATAGTATTATTGGATCTAGCACCGCAGTTGTCGAGCGCTGTGCTCTACTATTCTGTCTAGTGAGCTGGATACCTGTCATGTTTCCCTTCGACCATATACGACCATAGTCGAATTATTTCTGGTTCTAATGCGTAGTTCATGCGTTGTTCCTCTATCCTCGCCTATAGTGGTAGGCTTCGATGGTTCCTTTGAGTGATCGATTAGTCTCGAAAGGCTTCGTAGTCATAGTCATCATCTTTCTGGGCTTTGAATCTCGTGGCAGGCTTCGATGTAGCCTTTGAGTGTTTGATTGGAGCTAGAAGGCTATGAGTAGGCCACTACACTTGAATTGGCCAGAAATTAGCTCTTGCACCAATGTATCTGTGAGAAATTCTAATTGAAAACAAGAAATGCCATAGGTGTTTAGTGTAGAAAATCTATAAATAGGTTAAAAACCACTACCTCGGGTTGAGGATTTTTGTAATAGTGATGTTTATTGTTTGAGGCTGATATCTTATTACAAATGACCTCTATACTTAGAAAGGCATGATCTTATGAATAAGAAGTTTGATGTTTTTGATAATCTAGAAAATATAGTTTTCCTGGTGATTTCTCCTATAATTTTTTGGTCCTTATCTCTTCTAAAACTTTTACTTTATATAGGCCTATTCCGCAGTTCTTCATCGTGCTCGATCATGTTCTCCGAACAATGTGGTTAGTGGCAGTTAACTAAGTAACTGCTGGGTTTGAGAGAGACATGTGCCTTTAACTTGTTTTGGCTTTTTGGTTTGAGCTTGACCCACATTTTATATCAGTTTATGGTGTATGTGGCAATGTTGACTGGATAAATCAAGTGAAGAATGTGTGACTCTTACATGGAGGTAGTTCAAACTGGATACAGTTCGATTTAGGTATGATCGAGGAATAGGCCCCTACAATCGCCTCCTCACAACCGAAGTAACGAGTTGCTTTGGTTGAGAAAGAATTTGGATATTCGGGTATTCAGATTGGGAGATTGAATATGAAGGAAGTAATGATGGTGTTGACTATATGAAAAATGCGCGTATCAAAGGGGGGTGTACGTGAATTGAATGTTGATGGTAATATATATTCATGAGACAATTAGGGTTTGAAGAGTTTCATCTGTATTGAATGACGACGCTTAGGGAAACATTCCTGCACAATAAATGTAGGGCTTATAAATAGTACCTGTACCAAGTATTGTAGCAAAGTACGCTTGTTCTGAAGCAAAATCCTCTGCAAGTTTTGACGATGGTGATGACTAGTAGGATGGTTCTTGATAAGAGAATTACTTCTGAAATATAGAGGTTGAAGTTGAAGTTTTTTAGGGATCAGTCCTTAGAGAATCCTATTCCTGCTCCTGTTCCTCTGACGTACCGAGGAATGTCAAAAAACGAAGTGGCTGAAGCTGAGGAGGAGTTTTACTATAGATGGAGGTTTTACCACGTTGTCTTAACAAGTGAACAACGTTGGGTTTGTCTCTACATCGTTGCAGAAGACAAGGCCAGGGAAATAGATACTGGGATTGGCGTAACTGCGGTGTAGTTGCGCTGTTGTCTTGTATTGCAATAGCTTAATTTTATGGTTGGGCCCTCTTTATCTCTACCAACTCTGATGGGGTGGTGGTTATAGGTAAGGCGGTGATAATAGTGGAGGAGAATGATGGAGAATGGATGTCTGCTTCTGTACTTCCATCACCACTTAGAATTGAGAAGATCTTCAGTTTGAAGGGTTGGTTCAAGCACTGAGTCTCCTGCTTTCATAGTTTCCATTTGAAGTTCGTCTAGACTTCGAAAAAACTCATAGGAGGGAGAACACCCATTATTTCTAATGTCTGCTTTACATCAAGGTAAAAGATCACTGAAGTAGAACGAACTAAAGGATTTGACAATTTGGAGTGCCTGAAGGACTTGTTAGTTGCAAAAGTACTAGAAAAACATGGAACTATAAAATACCTGATGTTGAGTTCTTGAAAGACTTGTTATCTGTAAAAGTACTTGTAATATGTTTCGAGATGAATAAAATTTATTATCAAAATTTTGTGCTAATATAGAAATATAATAACTCTAGAAATCGAGTTGTTTGATCTGGAGACTGTCGAATATTGTATGAAATGAAATATATGAGGACAGAAAGTAAAATATTTATAATAATCGAACTGTTATACATTTACTTATAAAAATGAAGAAATGCGTATAACTTTGCAGGTGTTTTAGAATGATGAATCGATCTCATAGAGGTTGTTTTAGAAAATTAGATCTATAAAGAATAAGGTCGATCTGTAACTGTCCGGAATGACTGAGCTCGATAGGAAAAGATATGTTCAAATAATTTCTCTCAAGATATGGGCATTCAGTTACCAGATAAATGGATAATATCATGAGTTACAGGGATTTGGTAGTAAAAATGAATAAATAAGGGGAATTGGTAGTAAAAAAAATAGAGAGTTTATGATTTTGCCCCTTATGCAAAAGTTGCACAAACACGATTGCGTGGAAGGGATGCCTCAGTTCCAAAACTGAGAATGGCTCGTTCGAGCATCTGTTAGAGAGAAAAAATATGAATACTGCTTCATCTTCGTCAATCAAACTCTTCTCAACTTTTGAAAACTTGAAGAGCATTGAAAGAGAAAGGAAGAATAGAGGCAAAAATAACACAAAAACTCATGGAGATTTAAGTGAAAGGAATCATAAGTGAAAGCGTGAGAGAGTCGCTGAAACTGAGTCGTGAAGGTTGTTGTACAGTAGCATGGTGAGGAAAGGATTCAACACTGCCTTAGATTCACACTCTGACGTAAAAGGTTATTAGAGGATTTGTGATGTGTGTATCTGTTTCTGAAGATCATTTTGTATTGCTAGGAAAAGTGATAAATTACTATTTATAGTAATCTATGAAAATCTTCTTGTTATATGATATATAAAATATATTTGAATGCGGTTGACGTATATTAAAAGATAATGATAGATACCTGGACATGTGTATAGGTCGAACGTGTTGCGTAGGATAAAATCATTTCCTATAGTTGATATGAGAAGCTCCCCTGTAAGTGAGGCATCGACCTTTGGTCAGTCGGTTGAGTGTGAAATTAGAACGTCTGAAAGTGAGGAAGAATTTGTTATTGATCAATTTTAGGATTTCCCTGGAAGATTGGTATCCTATCTTTCTCGTTCGTATGTATTCAAAGAATTTTGTAAAGCCAGGGCTTCAATAGGAGGTAGATGGGGTAGCTGTATATATTATGCCGGTAGGCAATTCAGGGCTTGTATTGTAGCAACGGGAGAGGAATATTTTTATTTATTGGCTGATTTGGAAAAGGAGAAAAGGGATAGGGGTATAGAGGAATCGATCTCTTTGTAGTATTTCGATAAGAATGTTCAGAGTAAACTTTAAGAGGGCTTTTTATGTTACCTGTGCAAATTAGAGTATGGGTTGAGTCTTCCCCTTAACAATCTGGCAAAAGGGATTATGAATCTCTTTGGGGCATATCCTATTCAGATGGACAGGAACATGTGGGAGGTGATAAGCATTTGTGAATCTTTGAATACATGTGGGAGAAGGAGGAGGATATCCTCTGAGAATATATTACAGCTTTATGGTGTAAAAAAGAAATTCTGCAAGTGGAGGGGCATATTTCTGTGCGAGCTCAACTCGGCCTCCCTTCTTCAATCTAAACTTAGCAGGTCAACCGTGGAATGATAATGTGATATGGGTGAAGGGTGATTTCCTTTAGAGAAATGATGAAGAACCCATGGAACTTCTGTTTAGAACTGTAAACCAAAGTAAGTATAACAATATAAAATATATGAGATTGAGAGTTAAAATTGTACGATGCTCACTGATGTTAATGTTTTGTGTATGACAAGTCCTAAATCTCAAGTGACGAGGATAGAGTCATTCTTGGATACAGTTGCTCAAGAGGAGACAGAGCTTGAGGTTGTACTGGAAGATCTTGGCATTAACAGGAAAAAACGTTTCAACAGCCGAGTTAAAAAAGTTCTGAAATCTCAGTCAATAAGACTAATGACTAGCATTGACGGCAGCAACAAGAAGAGGACTGATGAGGAAAGGTGAGCGAACTTGCCTAAAGCCCCTTGAGTGGACTGCATAGGGTTACCTGAGTCTATTGTGTCAAGGAAATCAGCTCGAACGTTCCCTAAAAAGTTAATGTTGAAGCGTTCTTCAACTTCTGGGACCACGGGAAGTGGTGAGGCCATGGAAAGGGTGAAAACGAAAAGTGTTGAACCTTCTAAAATGTCAGGGTAAATGTCAGGGTAAAGCCTGGTTGGCAACTCTCCACGGGGAGGAAGATATGAGCAGAATGGTATGAAGTTGGCATTGTGGATGAGCTGGATGGTGTGTCTCTTTAGATAATGAGAGACAACCAAGGGGATGACAGCGAATACCCAGAGTTGGAAAATGAGAAGGTAGGGTAGTGTGATAGTATTGTGATTGTATGAATATTTGGGAATATTTGTAAACTGATTGGATATATTTTGTTGGGTAAAAATTTGTAGGCTAAGGTACTTTCATAAACCTTGTGTAGGAACTTAAGGACATACGCCTCAGAATAAAAAATTTAGAAGTTGAGCTAGATACGGAGAGGGAGACCTCATCATCCCTATTGTCTTCGCAAGCAGAGTAGCAGGTTAGAAGAGAGCAAGAAATATTTGACTTGTATGTTTCATTAGTATAAAGCTATAAAGTAATAAATTAAGTGTAGAGATGGACCAAAAAATCATTACCGATTTAGGGGCAAATGGTACTTAAATGGTGCGCACAAGGATATTTAATTTTTTTGACAAACTATAATATAGAGAAAGTGTACCTTTGACTTAGAACTATGTTTTATGGAGCATCCACCCGAGATTGTACTTCGACCTTATGTTCAGAAGTAGTTTCAGTAGATGTCAAAAAATAGATATCTTTTAAGTAATGAGTCATATGTAGTGATTGAGTGTACTGAATTAAACTTAATATAATTTAACTATCATGTGCAAGTTGAATAGGAGTCAGCTCGCTTGCGCAAAGATGACGCTCGCCAATGTAGCCAAGAATTTGTAGATGAGTTTGATAGGATGAGAGAGGTGAATGAAGATAGAGAAGATCAACATGTGATGGTGCACTTCAAGTTTGTTAAGGCAACGCAGACTGTAGTCGACCTAACTCGGCAGATTGTGGAGAAGGATGACAATCTTGAGAAAGGGCCAAAAGAGCTCGAGGAGTTAAAAGAACATGTTGCAAAATTTAAAAGCCAGAATGATGCACTGATAGTAAAGAGTAGGGAGGCTGACATGGCCCGTTACCGTATACAGGCTCTAAAAAAATTAGAAGAAGGCTTAAATTGGATAGTGGCCGGTTTAAAAAAAGACTTGATTAAGAAAATAAAAAATCAAGTGAAAATTAGAATTGATCTAGCGAATAGCATGAGTGAGCTAGAGAAATTGAAGAAGAGATTGGTTGATAAAGATAACGAGCTGAAGAGAACTCAAAATGATCTATCTGCATCTGAAGTTGCAGTTGACCAACTTACCTGCTAAGGATATGGAATTTCGGATAGTTCAACGAAAATGCAATAAGTTGAAAGAAATGGCGCCGCAACTGAAGGCTGAATTTGCGCAGGCCAACATGTATACCAGGAATGCCAAAGCTGGGGAGCGCTCAAGGAAGAGCAAAAATGAGGCCATGGTTGCCCTTCTTCAAGGTGATGTCGTTAGTCTGTCAGCTCGAATTAGAGTTTTGGAGGGTGATGTGGCACGAATCCAAAGACATGTGCAAAAGGGGAATGAAAAGTTAAGGGAGTACAAAAAGAAGCTGGATGCTGTTCTATCCCGGGAACAAGCTAGGGTAGACTATCAGAGTGAAGGATATTTTGATACAGCAAAAAGACAAATTATTACGGAAGACTCAGAATGTGGAAAAACTGAACAGGGAAATTGATGTACTTTGCACTTAGGTGGTTGATTTGGAGGTAACTAATCGAGCTGAGTCAGCTAAAGCTGATAAAAAATCTATAGAGAACATTACATTTACAGTTCGAATTAGATAGAGAAATAGAGAGTCAAAAAGTACGGTACAAGATGTTAGAAGATCGCCTTCAGAGGTTGAAGACAATTTTCCCTCACTCAGTTGTAACTCAGACCTCGCATACAAAATTACTGAGGGCGGCAATTGCTTATTTTGAAGAAGAGGTAAAAGACTTGAGTTAGAGAGAGATACCTTGTTTAACTGTGTATCAGAAAAGAGATGTATCTGTAAGGTTGATATTGATCAAGGAGATTGTATGAGTTCCATGGGGACCGATCTAGACCCTCAACCTGCTGAATTGATAGAACAGGGCAGGATTGTTGTGACTGCTCGGGCTCGAGAATTTATGGCTAGTCGACCTCCTATTGTAGGGGAAAGAGTAGCTAACATTCCAACAGCATAATAGATTCCATTGTAGTGGTTATATGTAAACCTGAAGAGAAATAATATGTTTTGCATATATGTTGTGATGAAAGCTAGCTTTTCCTTTGCTTTATCTTTGTTTTATCTTATGTCTGGATGAGCTCTTCGATTGAAAACTATTATCACCTTCGCTTCAATCTCAGAGTTGAGTAGAGTCAGTCAAACCAGGCAAAACCTAAATTTAAATTGCAGAATGTCGCAGACATATTGAAAGAGATGAAAGCTAGTTTTACCTTTGCTTTATCTTATGTCTGGTAGAGTTCCTCAATTCAAAACAAGTTCTATCTTGTTTTAATCTCAGAAGATTTAGTAGAGTTAGCCAAACCAAGTATTAACCTTGATTTAACAGGTATGATGTCCCAGACATATTGAAAGAGATGAAAGCTAGTTTTACCTTTGCTTTATCTTATGTCTGGCAGAGTCCCACGATTGAAAACAAGTACTACATTTGTTTAAATCTCAGAAGATTTAGTAGAGTCAGCCAAACTAGGTGTTATCATTGATTTAACTAGTATGATGTCATAGACATATTGAAAGATATGAAAGCTAGTTTTACCTTTGTTTTATCTTACGTCAGGTAGAGTCCCTTGAATGAAAATAAGTGTTGTCTTTGTTTTAATCTCAGAAGATTTAGTAGAGTCAGCCAAACCAAGTGTTATCCTTGATTTAACTGGCATGATGTCGATTGAAAGCTAGAATCATCTATGCTTTAATCTATGCATTGTCTACAAAGTAGAGATATGAATTAGAGAAAAACTTGTAAGTTTCAAAAAATTCCAAAAAAGAATGTACATTGAATGGAGATGGAAATCTTACTTCAGGAATGAGAAGGGGAGAAACTGAAATAGAGTAGTAAGGGATTTAACGATAGTTTCAGTCACCTAGTGTTCCAAGGACTCTAAATGTAAATTCCCTCTTCTGTCATGAGGTAATATAATCCCTGGCCTGAGAGACCTGTGATAAGGAATGGACCCTCCAAATTGTCTGTTAGTTTCCTAACATGATATTCTTTATGGTGTTGAGGTATTTTTCTGAGGACGAGATTATTGAATTGGAAGGTATGGCTTCTGACTCGTTTGATATACAAACTGGCCAGCAAATGGTGATATAGACCAAGGTTAGCGACGGCGCGTTCCCTGGTTCATCGATCCAATTGAGGCTGTTAGAAAATTTAAACTCATTTTCCTCGTCAGTTAGCTCATGATCTTTGACTAGATGATGGTATTCGAAGGGAATGACGGCCTCGGTGCCATAGGCAAGAAGGAAGGGAGAGCAGCCTATCGACTGACGTGGAGTGGTACGATATGCCCATAAAATATGTAGAAGTTCTCGAACCCAATTCTATTTTTTTTCCGAGTGTAGCCTTTTCCTGAGTCCATCCACGATGGTTTTGTTGGTGATTTCGGCTTGGCGATTGCTTCGAGGGTAGTAGGGATTGGATTGTGAGTGAATAATGTTGTATTGGTTGAGAAAAGTTACAACTTTTTTTCTAGCAAATTGGGGACCGTTATCAAAACAAATTAAGTGGGGGCACCCAAGACGAGTGATGATATGTTCCCAGATAAAGGAGATAACCTCCTCTTCTTTGGTTAGACAGAGTGAAACTTCTTCTAGCCATTTTGTAAAATAATTGGTAACTACGAGTAGGTGGCAGCGGTTACCTGTAGAATTAGGAAATTCTCCGACAAGATCGAGTGCCCATCTTTTAAATGGCCAAAACACCTTTGCTTGCATAGAGTTTGAGCGTTGGGGCGGATATCATCTTTCCATGTCGCTGACACGCATCGCATTTGTGTGAGTACTCTTCTGCTTGCTTATGCATACATGGCAAGAATACTCCTTGAGTAATGGTTTTGCTTGCCAATGACCGACCTGCAACATGGGAGCCATAAGTCCCTTCATGTAAATCTCGAAGCATCTCGTCCACTTTCTATGTGGGGAGGCACTTGAGGTAAGGCCCCATGACTAAACGACGGTATAAGGTGCCGTTTTGATTGGTGCAGCGCTTTAAATTGTCTATTAGCCGTCGGCGCTCCTTCGGATCTGCTGGAAGTGGTCCTTCGCTTTTGTTGTTGATACCAAGATAAACTAAGAAAATCTTTCGCCAATCGTCGTCTCTCCCTTTATCGCCCCAAATGTTGATCGTACATAAAAAAATAAGATCAATATTGGGGGGTCGAAATCAGTTTGATCTGAAGATATTGGGCCTCTGAACCTAAGACCCCGGCAAGATATGCCAAGGAATTGGCGCGTCTGTTTTCTCCTGGAGGAAAATAATTGAGAGTTGCTGGCTCAAAATTCCTCATCTTATCTGCAATGAGGGCTCCGTATTCGATCATCTTGCCAGTATTCTTGTATTTCTCAGGGTAATGGTGAACGATGAGTAGTAAATCTGTGTAAACTGAGAGTTTGAGGATGCCGAGCTTGAGAGCAAGATCAAGTCCCTGAATGAGAGCTTCATACTCGGTGACATTGTTTGTGGCCTCAAAATCCAAGCAGATTGATTTCTCAATTCTATCGCTGGAAGGGGCAATCAATACGATTCCAATTCCTGACCCTGCAGGTCCTGCTCATCCATCTGTAAGAAGTCTCCATTCTTTCTGCGAAACTCATTTAGCTCGCTCGTCAAATGCTTTGTGGGGTGGATCTTTTGTAGCTTCATCTGAAAGGTCAGGATCATGTTCCTTCCACTCAAGATCTTTCACTAGAAAATCTATGAGGAAAGCAGCGATGGCCTAGCCCATTTCGGAATGACATTACTTGAACCTGATGTCATGTTCATCCAAGCTGACTTACCATTGTTGTACTCTCCTTGATTTTTCTTTCTTTGACAGAACCTCCCAAAGTGGGTAGTTGGTCATGACTTTGACTGAATGAGCTTGGAAGTAGTGTTTGATTTTTTGTAAAGTATAAACAAGAGTGAGAAGAAGTTTCTTAATATTAGAGTACCTCGCTTCCACTGGAGTGAGGGTTTTGCTGATGAAGTAGACTGGTTTCTCAATTTTTCCATCAAGTCGAATGAGAACCGAGCTGAGTAAAGTATCTGTAACTGCTAGATAGATATTCAGTTCCACATTTTCTATTGGGGTGTTCATGATAGAAGACTTCTCTAAATAAATTTTAAGATCTTGAAAAGCTGCCTCGCATTCTGAAGTTAATTGAGCCTCTACACTTGGCAAAACTTTTCCGCGTTTGGTGTAACCGCTGAGTAATAAAAATTGCCAACAACAGCGGTCAGAAGATTTTAAAATGAAACGGTTGATAGCGGCGATCTTGCCAGCAAGTTTCTAAACGTCTTTCATCATTTTCGGAGATAGCATGTCGAGGAGAGACCAAATCTGATCTGGATCAGCCTCAATCCCCTTCTGGTTGATGAGGTGGCCAAGAAATCGACCTGAATATACTCTGAATTGACACTAATAAGGATTGAGACGCATCCTATAAGATCAAAGAATATTAAATATTGTGTTGAGATCTGAAATGTGGTTGATGGACAATACGCTCTTACGCAAGAGATCGTCAATGCAAACTTCCAAGATTTTCCTGAGATGTGCTTTGAACATAGTAGTCATCAATCATTGATAAGTCGCACCTGCATTCTTGAGTTTGAAGGGTATGACTTTGTAGCTGAAAGGTCCTTTTTCAGTGATGAAAGTGGTCTTTTCTTGATCTTCATCCAAGAGT
Organism: Kingdonia uniflora; assembly: GCA_014058105.1. Classification (NCBI taxonomy): domain Eukaryota; kingdom Viridiplantae; phylum Streptophyta; class Magnoliopsida; order Ranunculales; family Circaeasteraceae; genus Kingdonia; species Kingdonia uniflora. The sequence continues at coordinate 937,333 of JACGCM010000750.1, forward strand.
AGAATCATATTGTATCCAGAAGCAGCGTCCATCATAGATAGGAGTTCATGACCGGCTGTGGAATTAAGGATCGGATGAATGCTGGGAAGAGGGAAACTGTCTTTTGGAGTATATTTGTTAAGATCAGTGAAATCTACACAAACTCATACTTTTCCATTCTTCTTTTGGACAGCGGCGATGTTAGATATCCAATCAGGATACTTAGCTCCTTGAATGAATCCCACATTGATCAATTTCTCGATCTCCATGTTAACTTCATCTCGAAGTCGCGGTAATAGGCGTCGCTGTTTCTGTTTGACTATCATGGCATTAATGTTGATAGCCAATTTATGATATTCCATGGTCGGATCGACCCTAGGCATCTTTTCTAAATACCACGCAAAAATGGTTTAATTCAGTCGAAAGAACTGAATGAGAGCGCCTTTTTCATGTTGAACCCACTTAGTACCAATGAAAGTACCTCTGCCAGGTCCATCAATGTTGATGTCTTTGGTGGGCTCCTCCATGGAAGGGTGATCATTAGGGTGATCAGCTTGCTATAATTGCTATGTAGCATACCTGTCTGAGGTATCAAGAATTATAGAGATGGTATTTTTGTAAGCTCGGGAATACTTTAGACTACCCCTGATCTCATAGATAACATCGTTGCGTATGAAGCTGAGTGCTTGATGATAGGTGGATGCAATTGCTTCCATGTTATGAATCCTACAACGACCCATAATCTCAAGATAACGAGATTTGGCATTGATCACATAAAAGATGGCGTCAATTATGACTGGCCCTGCTGTAATAGGTAAGATGATCTTCCTTACTCGTTCTTCTTTAGAACCATTGAATCCATAGATATCGGTGTTGCTTTGAATGACTTGATTGGCTAAGCCCATTTGGTCGATAGTTCTCTGAAAGAAAATCTCAATACCGCAGCCAATATCAATCATCATCGTGTACATGGCAAGCTTCTTTATCCTGTGCATTATGACTAATGCATCATGATGTGGAAATTTGACATAGCTAGTATCATAATCATTGAATGATATTCTGAGCCAGCGATTGCTCAACTCAGGCAGAAGTTTGGCTTCTTTGTCCTGAGGTATGAGTTTTCAACATTTAAATAGCCTCATGCGCTTGAATCAATTAAAGTTGGTAATCTGATTGATCTCGATCATGATGTTGTGGTGCATATGGTAGAAATGCTTCTCCTCAGCATGATCTTCAACCTGGATCACTTCAAGCTACTTCTTATAGCTTCCATCCTTGTATGATTCCAGGTCAATAATTTATTCGAACATCCATCCCTCCTTGAAAATGTACTCGAGCAGCTTCTATAAAGCATTACAATTGTTAGTAGAATGATAATTTACCTTGTGATGCATATAGTACGGTCGACTCTCGATTGGCTCCAATGGTTGGGATAGACGGTAAAGCTTATCCTTTGAGAGGATTATAAAATTTGTGGAAATCATTTTTGGGAGGATGAGTTTGACTTGTGATCCGCCTTTTTGAGGGTTACTAGTATTTCCCTTGGCGCGTTTCTAGTCACCCTGATCTTCCTTCAGTTCAATGCTTCAATCTGAAGATGGGCCTTCCGTGGCTAGGGCTGATTTAGTAGATTTATGTCTTTCGGACATCATCTTTTCCAGGTCGAAGAAACTATTGACCTTGGTGATCATATTCTCCAAGGTCATAGGTTTGTTGAGGAGGAGGTACTCTTTGGATTTGCAGTCGAGTTGGATCGTGTTGGTGAAAGCAGTAACAGCTATTTTATGATCGAGATTGTCCACTTTACGTGCAGGCTCCAAAAAATTCTTTGCAAATGTCTCGTGCATCTCTCCGTGCGACTGTTTGAGACTGATAAAAGAATATAAATTTTCTTCTTTGTCTCTGTTGTGAGCATACGTCATGATGAATTATTTCTACAGCTGGCCGAATGTGTATATGGAGACTTCAGGTAGAGAATGGAAGTATTGGAGCGGTTCCTCCTATAGAATTATGGCGAATAGAGGGCAGAGAATGTGGCTAAGATTGGAGTATAACACCAATCAATCACGGTATTATTGAATGTGCTTATTTGGGTCGGTACCCTTGTATTTACGAATTTTTAGAGTATGAAAACCTTTTGGAATATCCATATTGAATAGTTATTTGGCCATTGGACTTCCTTGTAACTTGGTAAAGTCACCGGTAGTGCCCAGAACTTGTGCTTCGATCAGCTCCTTAATACGCTGGTCCATATGCTCTTGTGTGACATAGTGATGGGTCGGTTGAGTGGCTTAACAAGGAGGATGCGGATTATGAATACCGTTACCTTCACTCAAACGATCTCATGCTGGAACTCAAGGCTAAGGTCTTTGTTCTTCCTCTTGATGTATGAAACATCGGTGACCTTGGCTGATCTCGGACTAAGCCTCACCCCTCAAATGAATGGAAGGTTAAGGTTTATTCCAAATATTTCCAGAATTAGCTTTGTTGGTGGCTCCTTGAGGTCCTAATCTTTCCCCCGAAGAAACCCAAGAGGCTTCTAGCAACTGATCACGATCTCGTGTCTGGGGAGCCTGCCGAGTATCTTGCTGAGCTTGCAAGGTAGTCTGTATTATTGTCATTTGATCTTCATGTCGTTTGAGTACTGTCAAATGAGTTTGTCGTTCGTCGTCGAGCTCCTTCTCATGGAGCTCTTGGTCAAGAGTTAATTGTCGTTCGAGCTTGTTACGTTTCTCCATTTTAGTATTGAGATTTGTCCGTAGCTCTGTAAGTTGTTCCAGTTCAACTGAGAGATCAAGCTCGATTTCGATAGCTGGTCACCTCGAGGTGACCATGATTGAAATTTGTAGTAGAGTGACTGAATGCCTTAGGATATTGTGGAAAGGATTTCTTTCCCACAGACGATGCCAAATGAAATGAACTAATTTCGTGAGCTCAAAGTTGCATGGAATTAGCTCTTACACCAATGTATCTGTGATAAAATATAATTGAAAACAAGAAATGACACAGGTGTTTAGCATGGAAAACTTATTAATAGGTTGAAAAAATAACCTCGGGTTGAGGATTTTTGTTATAGCAACATTTATTGCTTGAGGCTGATATCTAAATACAAGTGATCTCTAGACATAGAAATGCTTGATCTTGTGAATAAGAAGTTTGAAGTTTTTGAGAATCAGGAAAATATAGTTTTCCAGGTTATTTCTCCTGTAATTTTTTGGTCATTGTCTCTTCTGGAACTTTTTCTTTGTATAGGCCCTTTCCGCAGTTCTTCATCATACTGGAGCACGTTCTCCAAACAATGTGGTCAGTGGAGGTTGATTGAGTAACTTCTGAGTTTGAGAGAGGCAGGTGGCTTTTACTTATTCAAGTTTTTCAGTTTGAGCTCCACCCACATTTTTTATCAGTTCGTGGAGTATGTGGCAATGCTGATTGGAGAAGTCACATGGAGAATGTATGAGTCTGACATGGAGGTAGTTTGAACTGGATACAACTTGATTTAGGAAAGATCAAGGGATAGGCCCCTACAGGTATTATTTTTATGGAGGGATGTATCTGGAACTTATGACGATGGTAAGGATAGATGTTTTTTACGCTTGGGGTTTTAAGAGTTGCTCTGTTTTGAATGATGAAGGGGAGACCCGAATGCGACCCAATTACTGGACTCAGCTAATGGCTACATAGGTGGTCTAGCTTCCTCCCTAGTCATAGCTAAGAAGTTTAGTCGGCCATACCAGGGCTTATGCCCAAGCAAGATTAAGCTAAATATGTTACTCTTAAACAAGGAGTTACATCATGAATTATATTCTTCTAAGAGATAAAAATTACAATTGATGGGAGGATTCTTTTATAGTTGGAGAAATCAATTCCTTTTTATTAAATAAACAATGTGCGATAAAAAAAATTAAATATTTTTCTTCTTTTTAATCTTTTGGCTCACATAGGGTATAAGGGACTTTCGGTCAAAACATATGGACCATTCTATCCTATAGACCTGCAAATATCGGTCTTCTAAGGCTTGCTCACCTATGATAGTAGGCTTATGGTAGCCTTTGGGCTTCAACTTTTGCCTCTCTTCTTTTAGGAATTTTTTAAATGTAGAAATTGGATTTGATTTGGCCTTATCCTCCTATAACATGTAAAATGTATTTAGGTCATTTCTTCGAGATTGAGAAACTCTCTAAACTGCAAGAGCTTCTCTTTGACACTTAGTGTAGTTTTATGCTAGATCAACTATGCTTCAGCAATGTTTTGGATCCTCAGATTGTCCATGGACTAAGGAATGCATATAGAGGGCTTCTTAAAGCTTTTAACACTTGTTATTTTACCAAATTCTCTTTGGTAAGTCTAAAATTCTAAAAATTAAGAACGTTGTTATTTGTCACAGTTATTCGCAACTTATGACGACCAAAATGACTTGATTTGGGCACCTTAATATGTAAGATATCGGTACTTATCATTTTGCTCATACTCAAGTAAAATAAAATTATATTAAGTCATTTTCGTAAGACTTGCGATTACATTTAGCGTATGCCCTAGTAGACGAATATTGTCTTGTTGGGGTTTGCAGTGAATAAACCCACAAAATTTAGATGCGACATGTAAATCATAAATGTTTAGCATTTTAACATAAAGAGGTCTATAGTGGCAATACATGCATTAGTGTTAACTCCTTCAAATAATAAATAAAATTATACATGTAATGGCCTAATTTCGTGAGCTCGACTTGGCCTGGAATTAGTCCTTACACCAATGTACATATGACTACAATCTAGTAAACAAGAAATAATACAGGTATTTAGCATGGAAAACCTATGAATTGGTTAAAAAACTATGACCTCGCTTTGAAGGTTTTGTATCAGTAACTTTTATTGCTTGAGGCTGACGATATCTTATTCCAAGTTATCTCTAGACTTCAAATTATTTGATCTTGTGAATAAGAAGTTTTGAGTGTTTTAGAATCTCTAAAGATATCGTCTTCTTCGTGATTTCTCGTATATATTTATGGTTCCTATCTCTTCTAGAACATTTCTTTTATATCCGTAGCTCTTCATCATGCGGGAGCACGTTCTCCGAACAATGTGGTTAGTGGCTATTGACTGAGTAACTGTTAAGTTCGTGTGAGATAGATGGTTTTGACTTGTTTAGGTTTTCAGTTTAAGCTCGACCCACTTTTATTATTACTTCGTAGAGTATATGGCAATGTTTGACTGATAAGTCAAGTGGAGGATACATGAGCCTGATATGGAGCTAATTTAAACTGGGGATAGCTCAAATTTAGGTGAGATCGAGAGATAGGCCCCTACAATCGCCCCCTCGCAACCGAAGTCACGAGTGGCTTTGGTTAAGAAAGAATCTGGGTATATGGGTATTCGGGTTGGAAGTTGAATTTTAAAAGAAGTACTGACATTTGTTAACTGTATGGGAAATGTGCATGCCAAAAGAGGATGTATGTGTATTGAATGTTAATGCGAATTAATGGATGTGACAGTATAGGCTTGAAGAGTTAAGTCTTATTCAATGATAACACTTGGGAAAACGTACCTGCACAATAAATATAGGGTTATATAAAGGGTACCTGCACCGTGCATTATGACAAAGTACGTTGTGGTCTGTTACAAAATTCTTTGCTAGTTCTGAAGATGGTGAAAACTCGTAGGATAGCCCTTAAGGAGCGAATTGCTTCTGAAATGCAGAGGTTGAAGTTCATAATTTTTGGGGACCACTCGCTAGAGGATCCTGTTCCTGCTTCTGTCCCTCCGACGTATAGGGGTATGTCAGCAGACAAAGCGGCTGATGCTGAGGAGGCTTTTTATTGTAGATGGAGATTTTACCACGCTGTCTTAACAAGCGTGCAACGTTGGGCTTTTCTCCGCATTCTTGCGGAGGACAAGGTTAGGGAAACAGATGCTGGGATAGCCATGACTGCGGTGCAGTTGTGCTGATCTTTTGAGTCACAATGGATTCTAAGGTCGGACCCTCTTCATTTATACCAACTCTGCAGAGGTAGCAGTTTTAGAAGAGGCGGTGATGGTAATGGAGGAGGGAGACGAACAGTGAAAGTCTGCTTCTGTATTTCAATCACTTTCTTGCACTAAGGAGACCTTCAGTTTGAAGAGTTGGTTCCAGCACTGAGTTCTCTGCTTGTATAGTTTCTATTTGAAGTTTATCTAGACTTAGTCCAAACTCACGTGAGGGAAGTTTTTTTTTGTTTTTAATTTTTGTTTTGTATCAGGGTGAACAATCACTGAAGCAGGATGAACTGAAGGATTTGATGTGTCAGAGTGCCTGAATGACCAATTACTTGCAAAAGCATTTAAAACTTGTTATTTATAAAGTACTTCAAGTTAGGTACTGGACAGATTAGGTATCTATAAAGTACCTGAGATCAACTACTTGAAAGTCTTGTTATCTGTAAAAATACGTGTAATCTTTTTTGACATGAATAAAATTTGTCATCATATTTTTGTTGTTGATATAGGTATTGAATAGCTCTTAGAAATCGAGCTGAAATGTTTAGAGGAATGAATGAAATGAAATTAAATGTATGAGTGCCGATAGTACGGTTATTGCAACATTCGAACTGAAATATATATGTGTGAAATTTATGTTGTGATGTAAGTATGATTCGTCCTGCGTGCTGGAAATGTAGGAGAGAAGAATTGTAGGAAATTTGTAAAGTGAAAATTCGATCTAATAGATGTCGATAGAAGAATAAATTTGGAAATAATAAGTTCAATCTAAAAAGTTATGGAATGATTGAGTTCGAAGGAAGGGATAAGGTCAAATAATTTTTCTCAAGATTCTGGGTTTTTTGTTACGAGATAAAATGTCAATATCACGTTCTGAGGGGAAAGTGTAGTAAAAATGTATAAATAAGGGTAGAATGAGCTTTGAATATGGGGAAGAGATAAGGATGGTGCGGACTCGATCTCAGAGAATACGTCATGCTACTGATGGACGATTAGACATAAAGATCGCTGAAGTGTGGGAAAAGATTTTTGGATTGTTTGGTTATGATGCTGAGTTACCAGTGAGGGAGCGTCAACTAGAAGGATTAGATGCAAGGGGTTGGGAACTTGAGTATGCCTGTTATTTCTATGAGGTATGTTTTCTTGAACTGGTGAAGGATCCTGTATATCGAGAAGAGGTGGTTGGATTGATTGCTGAGGTGGAGATCGAATTTGAGGATATAAGGATTATTGTAGGTAAATTGGTTTGATGTGGTTCCCTAGGTGATCAAGGCTATTTTTGATGCATCTCTATGTGAGGTTCATGGAATGGATGTAAAATAGGTGTGATGATAGAATAGGATTGTGCTAAGTTTGAATAAATATGAAAGAAATTGTGGAATAGATCCTTCATTCATGTGAATGTTGCTTGTTACTATTGCGTAAAAATGAATTTGAAAATATTTGAAAATCTGTTATGGTAGCTTTGGAAATGACGTCATTGTTGCTATAAGAGTAAAAGAAGAAGCACGTATAGAAAAATAGAGAGGTTCTAAATTTGTCTCTTGTGAGATGTTATGAAAACTCGATTACGTGTAAAGAGTGAGTCAATATGAGTGGGGCAAGGTAGAGGGTGATTTGAAAAAAATAGATAAAAATATTATATAATATAAGTAAAAAGTAATGATAGGAAAGCGTTTGTACCGAAAAGGTACAAGACGTCTGACATGGATAGTTAAAGGGACGCCTTGGTTCCAAAACCTAGGACGGCTCGTGCGAGGCTCAATAACTGCCAATACTTAGAGAGAGAAAATATAAATACCGCTTCATCTTCGTCAGTCAAATGTTTTTCAACATCTGAAAACTTTAAGAGCAGTGAGAGAGGAAGGAAAAAGAGAGGCAAAAATAGTACTAAAACTTATGTAGATTCAAACAAGAGGGATCATCAGTCAAAGCGTGAGAGAAGTGCTGAATCTGAGTTACGAAGGTGGTTGTGCAGCAGCATGGTGAGGGAAGGATACGGCACTGCCTCGGATTCACATTCCGATATAGAAGGTTAGTAGATATGTATAATATGTGTATGTGCTTTTGAAAATCGATTTTGTATTGTTTGGAAAGTGATAAATTACTATTTATAGTAATTTAAGAAAATCAATTTTTATAAGAGATATGAATGATATTTGAATATGGTTGACGTATATAAATTGAAGATAACAATAGATACCGAGACCTGTGTGTAGGCCGATCGTGAGGAGTGTTGTGTAGGATAAAAATCCTTACTTGTAGTTGAGATGAGGAACTCCACTGTAAGTGAGGCCTCGACCTCTGGTAGGGCAACTGAGTCTGAAATTGAAGTGTCCGAAGGTGCGGAAAAAGTAGGTGTTGATCAATTTCCGGATTTCCCTGGAAGATTGGTATCCTACCCTCCTCGCTTAGATGCATTTATAGAGTTCTGTAAAACGAAGGTTGCAATAGGAGCTAGATGGGGGATGTTCAGAGCACATACACATATTATACAAAAATGATTTGGGGAGAGGAATACTTTTATTTGTTGGCTGATTAGGGGATGTACGGTAGCAACGGGAGAGGAATACTTTTATTTGCTGGCTGATTTGGGGAAGGGGAAAAAAGATAGGGGTATAGATTAATTAATTTCTTTTGAGTACTTTGATGGGGATGTTCAGAGCGAACTCTTGGAGGGTTTTTTGTGTTACCTGTCTCAGTTGGAGTATGGGTTGAGGCTTTTCCTTAGCCATCTGGCAAAAAGGATTATGAATCTTATCGGTGTATGTCATGTTCAAATGAATGGGAACATGTAGGAGGTTATAAGTGTTTGTGAAGCTTTGAACTCACAGTGGGATGGACAGGGTAGAAAGAGGAGGATATCCTCTGAGGATGTGTTACAGATTTATGTGTTAAAAAATTTGGCCCAAGTAGAGAGGCTTATTTTTGCACGAAGGCAACTCGACTTCGCTTCTTCGATCTAAACTTAGCAGGTCGACTTTGGAACGATAGTGTGATAGGGGTGAAGGGTGATTGCCTTCAGAGAGATGATGAAGAACCCATGGAACTTCTGCTTAGAACTGTAAAACAACGTAAGTATAACAATGCATAATGTATAACATTGATAATTGAAGTTGTAAGATGTTTACTGATGTTGATGTCTTGTTGGATAAAGTTACTCTAGAAGAGACTGAGCTCGAGGCAGTATTAGAAGATTTTGGTATCAGCAGGAAGAAACGTGCTAACAGCTGAGTCGAAAAATTTTTAAAATCCCAGTCTACAAGGCTAATAACGAGTGCTGATAGCAGCAAAAAGAAGGGGACTGATGGAGAAAGACAAGCAAGCTTGCCAAAGACCTCTGGAATGGATAGGGGATTACCCGTGTCCATTACGTTGAGCAAGTTAGCTCGAACGTTCCCCAAAAGGCAATAGCTAAAGCATCTTGCGGCTGCTGGGACTTCGGGAAGTAGTACTACCACCGAGAATGCGAAGTAGACAAGGGTTGATTCTTCTGAAGTATCTGGCGGGAAGGTCATTGAGGATCGACCTGATATGGAGGTCGGCTGGAGAAAGGTAGAAGAGAAGGCCAGGCTGGCAGATCTCTATGAAGAGGAGGAGTTGAGGAAAATTCTAGGCTCATATGCTCGATTATGTATTTGTGATGGATTTTGTACTATGACTTGAGCTAATCAATAAGGTTGATTTGTTATTTTGTAGGCTGCTCGATTCATAAAGGCAATCTACCTAGGGGTTGAGGAGGAGAGTGCCGAGCTGAAGAGGAAAAATGTTGAGCTCAAAAGGAATGTAGCTTGGCTGAAAAATGATTTGAGCAAGGAGGAGAAACGGCTGGAGGCGCTGAAGGCTTCTCAAGTTGCTGAGGTTAACAGGCTGCAAGCGGAGGCGAGAATGGACTTGGAGGAGGTGGGGACCGAGGGTTACAGGCTCGGGCATCACCTTATGTCCAAAGGATACTTGGAAGAGGAGGTGGATGCCATTAGGGAAGACACCTATATGGAGGATGAGGATGATGAGGTTGAAGATGATGTCGTTGGGTGGCTGATGGGCTGGATGGTGTTTCTCCTCAGACGGCGAGGAATAACCATGAGGATGATAAAGAGTGCCCAAAGACTGAAATTGAGAAGGTAGGATAATATGATTGTACTGTGATTGTATGAATATGTAGGATATTGTAAACTGGCTGGACATATTTTGGATAGAATCCTATAGGCTAAGTTACTTTCTATAAACCTTTGCTGTTGGAACTTAAGGGCATTCGACTCAGCATAAAAGAGTTAGAGGTTGATCTTGCCACGGAGGGAGAGAGACATCAGCATCTCTATTTTCTTCGCAAGCAGAGCTTAGACTTGTGAATATACGTTATGGAGTATCCACCCGAGATTATACTTCAACTTTAAGTTCAGAAGTAGTTGTACATAGTGAATGTTAAAAAAATTATCTTGTTAGACATGACGAATGTAGTGTTGGATGTTCTAAATCGAACTGATATAATATATCTGTAATATGTAGGTTAAATTGGAGTTAATTCACCTTCGCAAAGATGAAGCTCTCCAATGTAGCCAGGAATTTTTAGAAGAGTTTGATAGGAGGAAAGAGGCGTATGAAGTTCGAGAAGATCATCACGTGAAGGTGCATTTCAAATACGTTTAGGCGACGCAGAAAGTTGTTGACCTATCTTGGCCAATCGATGAAAAGAATGCTGAAATAGAGAAAGGATGAAAGGAGATCAAGAAATTAAAATAACTTGGAGCGAAACTCAAAAACCTGAATAATGCATTATTGGCAAAAAGCAAGGAGGCAGACATGGCCCATTACCGTGTGCAGGCTTTAGAAAGGTCAGAGGATCATCTGAATCGATTGGTGGCTGGTTTGAGAAGGGACCTAGCAAAGAAAACACATAACCAGGAGAAAATTCAATATCATTTGGCAAATAGTAAGAGCGAGCTGGGCGATTTAAGAAGAAATTAGTCGATAAAGATAACGACATAAAGATAGCTCGAGACGATCTAACTATGTCTGAATTTGCAGCTGAGCAATTGGCTATAGCTTTTTTTGCAAAGAATATGGAATTGCAGTCAGTTCAGCAGAGATGCAATGAGTTGAATGAAAGGGTGGCACACCTGAAGGCTGAATTGAGTCAGGTCAACTTGCGTGCCAGGAATGTTGAGGCAGGGGAGCGCTCGAAGGGGAAGAAAAATGATGGCAGGAACACTCTTGTTCAAGGCAATATTGTTAGCCTATCAGCTCGAATAAGTGGGCTAGAGGGGGATGTAGCTCGGATTCAAGAAAATGTGCGTAGAGGGGTGGAGCAATTATGGGCGTGTGAAGGTAAACATGACGCTGCTCTTACGAGGGAGAGAGAAATAGAGAGTGTTATCAGATCGAAGGAGATCGTGATAAGGGACAAAGAGGAATTATTAAAGAAAGTTCCCGATGCGAACGAACTGAAGAAGGAGGTCGAGGCACTTCGTGCTCAAGTTGCAGAATTGGAGATGATTAATTAAGCTAAGTTAGCAAAAAAAAAAATCTATAGAGAACATAGCCTTTAAAAATTGGGTAGACAGAGAACTGGAGAGTCACAATGCTAAGTACAAAAGGTTAGGAGATCACCTTCAAAGGGCGAGGACGTCTTGGTCTCACTCAGTTGTAACTCAAGCCGTGCATTCAAACTTGTTGAGATCTGTGATTGCTTATTTCGCAAAAGAGGTTAAAAGAATTGAGTTAGAGAGAGATACCTTGTTTGACTGTATGTCAGAAAGAAGATGTATCAGCAAGGCTAACATAGATCAAGAAGATTACACTAGCTCCATGGGAACGGATCTAGGCCCTCGATCTGCTGAATTAATAGAGGAGGGTAAGACTGTTGTCATTACTCAAGCTCGAGAATTTATGGCTAGTCGGCCTCCTGCTGTAGGGGTAAGTGGAGCTGACATCCCCACAGCAAAAAAAACGCCATTGTAGTGGTTTTATAAAAACCTGAAAAAGAAATAATATGTGTTGTAGACATGTTGAGAGATGAAAGCTAGTTTTATCTTTGCCTTATCTTATATCTTGTTAAGATCTTCGATTAAAAACTAGTATTACCTTTATTTTAATCTTGGGGCTGAATTGATGCAGTCGACACAAGCGTAACCTTGATCAAACCGATAGACTATCGTAGACATAGTTAAAGAGATGAAAGTTAGTATGACCTTTGCTATGTCTTATGTCTGGCAGAGTCCTTTGATTGAAAACAAGTTCTACCTTGTTCTAACCACGAGAAATTTAGTAGAGTCAACCAAATAATGTATATTCCTGATTTAACTGGTATGAAGTCGCAGACATATGGAAAGATATAAAAGCTAGTATTACCTTTGCTTTATCTTATGTCAGGTAGAGTCCATTGATTGAAAACAATTGCTACCTTGCTCTAATCACAGGAGATTTAGTAGAATCAGCAAAACCAAGTATATTTTTGATTTAACTGATATGATGTCGATTGAAAGCTTGTATTATCTATATTTTAATCTTTGTATTGTCTACAAAGTAAAGAGATGTATGAAGAAAACTTATAAGTTTTATTGATTTCAGAAAAAGGATGTACATTGGATAGAGATAGAAATCATACTTCTGGAATGAAAAAAGAGAAACTGAAATGGAGTAGTGAGGGATCTAGCGATAATATCATTTCAGTCGCCTAGTAATCCAAGGACTCAAGATGTGGATGCCATCTTTTTTCATGAGGTAATATGATCACAGGTATGAGAGACCTGTGAAAAGGAATGGACCCTCCCAATTGTCTTCTAGTTTTCCAGCATGAAACTCTTTACGGTGTTGGGGCATTTTTCTGAGGATGAGATCATCGATTTGAAAGGTACGGCTTCTAACTCGTTTGTTGTACGAACTAGCTAGTAGATGGTGATATCGACCTAGGTTACCGATGGCGCGTTCCCTGGTTTCATCAATCGAATTATGGTTATATGCCAATTCAAACTCAATTTCCTCGTCAGTTAGCTCGTGATCTTTGACTAGATGATGGTATTCAAAAAGAATGACGGCCTCAGCGCCATAGGAAAGGAGGAATGGAATGCAGCCAGTTAACTGTCGTGGAGTGGTACAATATGCCAAAAGAACATGAAGGAGTTCCCGAACCTAGTTCCCTTTTTTCTAAGAGTGTAGCCTTTTCTTGAACCCATCAACGATGGTTTTGTTGGTGATTTCAGCTTGGCCATTGCCTTGAGGGCAGTAGGGGTTAAATGGTGAGTGAATGATGTTATACAGATTGAGGAAAACTACGACCTCTTCTCCAATAAATTGGGGCCCATAATCGATATGAATTAGGTGGGGGCACCCAAACTGAGTGATGATGTGTTCCCAGATAAAAGAGATGACCTATTTATCTCTAGTTTGACTGAGTAGAATTTCTTCTACCCATTTTGTAAAATAATCGGCAGCTACGTGGAGGTTGCGGCAGTTACCTGGAGAGTTACGAAATTTGTTGACCAAATCGAGCGCCCATCTTTTGAATGGCCAAAATACCTTTCTTGCATGGAGTTCGAGCGCAGGGGCGCATATCATCTTTCCATATCGTTGGCATGCATCATATTTCCGTGAGTGCTCCTCTGCTTGCTTGCACATGCCAGGCCAGAATACTCCTTATGTTATGTCCCCGTTTGCTAGTGTTCAACCTGCGGCGGCATGAGAGCCACAAGTTCCTTCATGTATATCGCGGAGCATCTCATCTGCTTTCTGTTTGGAGAGGCACTTAAGGTAAGGCCCCGTGACTGATCGGTGGTATAAGGTACCATTTTTATCGGTATTACGTATCGAGTTGTCTATTGGCTGTCGGCAATCCTTCGGATCTTCTGGAAGTAGTCTTTCACATTTGTTGTCGACACCAAGATAAAGTAAGAAAGGCTTTTGCCAATCGTTGTCTCCCCTTTTATCGCCCCCAGTGTTGATCGTGCATACAAAAATGCGATCAATACTGGGGGTTGAAATCACTTTGATCTTGAGATATCAAGCTTCTGTGCCTAAAACCCTAGCTAGATATGCCAAGGAATCGGCGTGTCTATTTTTTCCTCAAGGATGATAATCGAGAGTATCTTAGGCAAACTTGCTCATCGTATATGCGACGAGGGCTGCATATTCGATCATCTTGCCATTTTTCTTGTATTGCTCAGAGTAATGGTAGATAATGAGTAGTGATTCTGTGTAAATAGAGAGCTCGGGGACGCCGAGCTCGATGGCGAGGTCGAGTTTGTGAATGAGATCTTCATACTTGGTGACATTATTTGAGGCCTCAAAATACAGGCAGATTTATTTCTTAATTCTATCGTTGGATGGGATAATCAGTACGATTCTAATTCCTGACCATGTGGGTCCTACTGATCTATCTTTTAGAAGTCTCCACCCCTTCCTTTAAATCCATTCTGCTCGCTCGTCAAATGCTTTTGGGGGTGGATCCTCTGTTGGTTCCTTTGAAAGGTCAGGATCGTACTCTTCCCACTCGGGATCTTCTACTAAAAAATTTGTGAGGAAATCGGCCACGGCCTGTCCATTTTTGGAATGACGTTGTTCAAACTTGATATCATGTTCTCCCAAACTGACTGACCACCTCATGCAATAAAAAAGATAATAAGTCTTCAGATGGGTGAACTAACCATTGTTGCACTCTTCTTGATTTTTCTTTCATGGATAGAACTTCCCGAAGTGGGTAGTTCGTCATGACTTTGACTGAATGATCTTGGAAGTAGTGCTTGAGCTGCTGTGACGTATAAACAAGAGTGAGAAGAAGCTTCTCGATTTTAGAGTACCATATTTCCGCTGGAGTGAGGGCTTTGCTGATGAAGTAGACTAGCTTTTCAATTTTCCCTTCAAGTCGAATGAGAGTTGAGCTTAGTAAAGTATTTATAACTGCGAGGTAGATAATCAGTTCCTCATTATCTATTGGGATGCTCATGATGGGAAACTTCCCTAAATAGGTTTTGAGATCATGAAAAGCTACCTTACACTCTGATATCCATTGAACCTCTTCATTTGGCTAAACATTTCCTCATATGGTACAACCACGGAGTAATAGGAATAGCAAACGATAGCGGTCTAAAGATTTTGAAATGTAACGGCTGAATGCGACAATCTTGCTGGCAAGTTTCGGAATGTCTTTAGTTGTTTTTGGAGAGGGCAAGTCGAGGAGACCCCGAATCTAATCTGGATCGGCCCTAATCCCCTTCTTATTAATGAGCTGGCCTAGAAATTGACCTAAATGTACTTCGTATTGATACTTACCAGGATTGAGACGCATCCTATAAGATCAAACTATGTTGAATATTGTCTTGAGATCTGAAATGTGATTGATAGACTGTAAGCACTTATACAAGAGATCATCAATGTAGACTTCCACGACTTTCCCGAGATGTACTTTAAACATAGTAGTCATCAATCATTAATAAGTTGCACCTGCATTCTTAAATTCGAAGAGCATGACTTTGCAGTAATAAAGTCCTCTTTTAGTAATAAAGGTTGTCTTTTCTTGATCTTCATCCAAGAGTAGAATCTGATTATATCCTGAAGCAGCGTCCATCATAAATAGGAGTTCATGACCTGCTGTAGAATCAAGGATCTGAGGAATGTTGGGAAGAGGAAAACTGTACTTTGGAATATGTTTGTTAAAATCGGCGAAATCCACACAAACGCGGACCTTTCCATTCTATTTTAGGACAGCGACGATGTCTGATATCCTATCTAGATACTTAGCTTCTCAAATGAACCCCACTTTGATCAATTTTCGATCTCCATGTTAATTTCATCTCGAAGTTGTGGCAATAGGCGCCGCCATTTTTGTTTGACTACGGTGGCGTTGATGTTGATTACCAATTTGTGACATGCCTTGGTCAGATTGACCCCAGGTATTTCTTCAAAAAACCATGCAAAAATGTCTTTATTTAGCCATAAGAACTGAATAAGAGCGTCTTTCTCATGTTGAACCAGCTTAGTACCGATAAAAGTACCTTTGCCTGGTCCATCAATGTTAATATATTCGGTAGGCTCCTCCATGGATGGCTGATCATCTGGTCAATCAGCTTGCTGTAATTGCTATACAACAAATTTGTTGAAGGTTTCTAGAATTGCAGAGACGGTATTTTTGAGAGCTCGAGAAAGATTTTGACTACCCCTGATTTCATAAATACCATTGTAGTGTTCGAAGCGAGGTGTTTGATCATAGGTGGGAGCGATTGCTTTCATATTATGAATCCAACAACGGCCCATAATCCTGAGATAACGAGATTTGGTTTTTATCACATAGAAGATGACGTCGATGGTGGCTGGTCCAGCAGTAATAGGTAAGGTGATCTTCCCTACTCGCTCTTCTTTAGAACCATTAAATCCGCTGATATCAGTGTCGCTCTGAATAACTTGATCGGCCAGTCCCATTTGGTTGATAGTGCTCTTAAAGAGGATCTCTATCGATCATCATTGTGAGCGTGATAAACTTTTTCATCTGGAGCATTATGACAAAGGCATCATGATATAGAAATTTGACATGGCCAGTATTGCAATCTTCGAAGGATAATCTGAGTCGGCGATTGCTCAACTCAGGTAGAAGTTTGGTATTTTTATCTTGAGGTATGAGATCGCAGCATTCTGACAATCTCCTATACTTAAATCTGCTAGAGTTGGTGATCTGATTGATCTTAATCATGTTATTGTGGTGCAAATGGTAAATATGTTTCTCCTCAGCTTGATCTTCGACCTGGACAATTTCAAGCTATTTCTTATAGCTGCCATCCTTGTATGATTCCAGGTCAATAATATATTCGAGTATCCGTCCCTCCTTGAAAATAAATTTGAGCAACCTCGGTAAAGCATAGCAATTGTCAGCAGAATGATGTTTTACCTTATGGTGCATGTAGTACGGTCAGCTCTCGATTGGTTCCAATAGTTGGGAGAGGCGGTAGAGCTTATATTTTATGAGAATTGGAAAAATTGCAGATATTCAAACATTCATCTTCCGGAGGACATGTTTGAATTGTGGCCCGCCATTCCGAGGGTTGCCAGTGATTCCCTTTGCGCGCTTCTGGTCACCCTTGTCCTCCTTTGGTTCTGTGTTCCGGTCTGATGAGGGACCTTTTGTGGTAAGGACAGATATAGTAGATTTATGTCTTTCGGACATCATCCTTTCCAAGTCAACGTAACCATTGACCTTGGTGATCAAATCCTCCAAGGTCGCTGGTTTGTTGAGGAAGAGGTACTCTTTGGCTTTGTAATCTAGTTGGAGTGCACTGGTGAAAGTAGTAACAGCAGTCTTCTGATCAAGATTGTCCACTTTACGCGTGAGTTCCAAGAACTTCTTTATAAATGCTTTTCTCCATTGGATTGTTTGAGACTGATAAGAGAATATAGATTTTCTTCTTTGTCTCTATTATAAGCATATATCTTGATGAATAATTTCTGAAGCTGGTCGAATGTGCATATGGAGTCTTCAGGTAGAAAATGGAACCATCGGAGTGGTTCCTCAAACTGACTTATGGCGAATAAGCGGCAGAGAATGTGGTTGAGATTAGAGTACAACCCCAATGAATCAAGGTACTACTGAATGTGCTCCTTGGGATCGGTACCCTTGTATTTACAAATTTTTGGAGTATGGAAACCTTTCGGAATATCCATATCGAATAGTTTTTTGGCAAGTAGACTTCCTTGAAATTTGGTAAGGTCGTCGGTTGGGCCCAAAACTTGTGCTTCGATCAACTCCATAATTTGCTGGTCCATATACTTTTATGTGACGTAGTGAAGGATCGGTTGAGCGGCTTGACAAAGAGGTTACAGATTATGAGTACCGGTACCTTCACTCAAGCAATCTCACGCTAGAACTCGAGGCGAGGTCTCTATTCTTCCTCTTGACGGATGGAACATCGGTAACCTCGGCAAATTTCAGATTGAATCTACCCTCCCAAATTAACGGAAGGTTATGGTTCATTCCGAATAGGTCTAGAAATAGCCTTGCTGGTGGCTCCTTGAGGTCCCAATCTTTCCCGCATAAAAATCCAGGAGGATTCTTCCACCTAATCACGATCTCGTGTTGGAGGAACCTACTAAATATTCTGCAGAGCTTGCAAGGCACTCTGCATTGTTGTCATTTGATCTTTGTGTCATTTGAGCGCTGTCAAATGAGTTTGTCGTCCGGCATCGAGCTCTTTTTCACGGAGTTCTCGGTCATGAGTTAATTGTTTTTCGAGCTCGTTGCGCTTCTCTGTATCAGTGTTGAGATTCGCTCGGAGTACTAAAAGTTGTTCCGACATAATTGAGAGATCGAGCTGGACTCCGGGGGTTGGTCGCCTGGATGTGACCATGATTGAAATGTTTTAGTAGAGTGATTGAATGTTTTATGATATCATGGAAAAAATTTATTTCCCACAGACGATGCCAAATGTAATAGCCTAATTTTGTGAGCTCGATGTGACCTAGAATTAGTCCTTACACCAATGTACCTGCAACTACCATCTAGTAAATAGGAAATGACCCAGGTATTTAGCGTGGAAAAAACCTATGAATAGGTTAAAAAACTGCGACCTCGTGTTGAGGTTTTTGTAACAGTGACTTTTATAGTTTGAGGCTAACAATATCTTATTGCAAGTTATCTCTAGACTTAGAAATATTTGATCTTGTGAATAAGAAGTCTTGAGTTTTTGAGAATCTCAAAAGATATCGTCTTCTCCATGATTTCTAGTATATATTTATGGCCCCTGTCTCTTCTGGAACTTTTCCTTTATATAGGCCCCTTCCGCAGCTCTTCATCATGCTGGAGCACGTTCTCCGAACAATATAGTTAGTGGATGTTGACTGAGTAACTGTTGAGTTCGTGAGAGAGAAGTGGTTTTGAATTGTTCAAGTTTTTCGGCCTAAGCTCGACCCACGTTTATTATCAGTTTGAGGAGTATGTGGCAATGTTTGACTGAGAAGTCATGTAGAGGATGCGTAAGCCTGATATAAAGGTAATTTGAACTGGGTAGAACTCAATTTTAGGTGAGATCGAGGGATAGGCCCCAACAATACATAATTATCTTATTATGTTGTCGAGTTTGAGAGACAAATTTAGCGAAATTTCCAAATCGACGTGCATGTACGTGCTCAGTCAAAATACTAGGGAGTTTTTATTTTCACTTTGGTCATAATTTCAATTACTAGTGTTGCAAATTAGCTTCAACTTGGGACTCGCATAGAATTTTTGCCAAATAATCACTGATATTTTTCTAGATTTTCTGTCAAAAAGGAGCACGAGTTAATTTTTAATGAAGTGAGGGCCCATAGTTACTTAGAAGCATGGACTACTTACTTGGATAGTTCTCATGAACGGAAGTTCGATATCCATTGAAAGTGTTGAGTTAGATTGCTATAGACTTTCTATCTTTTATCTCCACTAAACTGACCATAATAGACTTGGGATCAAGAAGGTCTTTACACGATTGAAATATAGGCTAAGGACAATATAATGGATAGAAAAAGGGTGTTTTGATGGTATTTTAAGAATTACTTAAGGTCTCCTCATTTATTGGATCACTTGTTCACTTATTCTTCTATTTTTTCATGATTTTTCTATAGGACATAGCTTGATCGTGTACATTATTTTTTATCCCTTTTCATTTGATAGTCCCCTATTTGATATGCTATTTTTTCTTTCCTGTTTCTGGGGATTGTCTTGTTGACTAATTCCATATTGGTCCTTCTTTCTCATATCATTTCCTATTTTTTTGGTTCAAACCACTCCAACTATATACTTCCTTTCGTATTCTCTGAATGGGGTAAATGTATAGTCGTCTTATAGACGATGACTTATTTAGGCTCAATGGGACGACTAATGGAAAATCATTAAAGGTGCTTTAATACGAAGACAAAAATGTGTTTTAACAAATAAGTACCCAAAATCATTTCCTTTGTTTTGTATGGCCATTTTTCACCTCGAAGAAAGATTAGAAAGGGTTCTAGAAATTTTAATTCAAATTTTATTTCGCCCTCGACAGCCAATAGTGAAATGAATAATGAGATCATGAATTAAGGATGTTAAACCTGGATAGAGTTTATGAATAGCACTCGAAGGTAATTCAAGGCCCGAATATCTCAGTTAGATTTAAAAAAAATTACAGTTATCCACAAGTTCTCTAATTTTGACCAACTATTCATCTAGACTAAGAAATATATGACTACCGTAAGAGTATTTTTACCGAGTCATTTATCAGTGATTAGTTTAGCAAGAGGGCAATACACTAATCTAATGAATAATTGCATTTATATGAAAAAAAAATTACTAACTAGTTGCATGCATTAGAAAATCGTGAATATAGGTGTCTACTCTTTAGTCTTAATATAGGACAAAAATAATTAGGTAGGTCACATTTTTGTTTTATTTTTCCCTGAAAAGAATTTTATTTTTCCCAAAATCAGCATGTAACCCCATACCCCCAAACTAAAAATGAACATTGTCCCCAATGATTCATATATGTAAATAAATTAAGTGCAAGAGATAAAGATGATATTACCATTGTTGTGCCAAAATGAAATGCTCTGAAAGACAAGACATACATTTTGAAACAAACACTTCATTAGGGAATCATAAAGTACATAATAAAAGAAAAATACACGACACATTTTGTTTTTTCGATTTTCTAATTTTTATTCCTTTTTTTTCTTTACAAACTCAATGAAAGTAAAAGATACCTGGATAAATTGATAAATCGTAGAAACTAAAGGTGCCGCGGGTGTTAGACTCTTAAAATATAGCCTAGAAAGACCTTTGCAGCTCTTCCTTTAATGCAGCTGCCACGACAAATTGTTCCTCCTCATAATGTTTGGAGCGAAGCAAACTCTAGATCACTCTGCCAAACATCTTCAGAACATCCTACATTGCTGGCACATGGACTTGCGCATATAGATCATCATCTGAGCACGGTAAGCTGGGTGAGCATGACTAATTCCCCCTAGTTGGGTTGCTATTATTGGTAATCTCTAGGGCCCTGGAAACTTGGACATTCTTGTTGAATATTGTAATGATCCATCTCATTTTGAACTCCTTTCAAGCAATTTAGTGGTGTATCCTGGGATTGTGTATGTTTCCTAGTGACTAGGACAAAGAGAACAAGGTTTTTGGGCTAGTTACGATTTAGGAAAGGCATAGTCTTTTCAATAGTCTTAAAGATATGGATGTTGTATGGTAATGTTGTTTGATGGCGAAGATGTAATTGAAGATGGGCGAAGTGGATGTCAGTTTCGTGGGAATAAGGTAGTACATTAGTAATCATACACTTAAAGGTGGCTCCGTGATTAATATACATAGATGCGGGTACAAGGCCACCATTACGGACCGGGAAACCACTATGAAAAATTAGGCCCACCGCATAAGTAGTGATAAACCCATTGGTCGTGTTGTTACCTTGGTTTCCAATGCCAATATCCAAAACGTGAGAGATAATGTCAAGTTTTACCATAATTTCTCAACCTCTTCAATTAACAACCATAGCAACCACCAAAACATTGAACGATATGACAGATACTTTAAACTCCTAGACTAGAGTAGGGAAAAAACTTTCCTTGGGATTATAGAATTATGCTTGCCACCCACGCCTCATGATCTGTCTTGAAATACGTACTATTACGCGCAATTGCGATGATTTCCATGCATTCATCTTCCTCCTTGATCTTCACCACCATCTTATTATAGGTCTGAGCTCAGAGAGTGCAAAAGGGAAGACCCACAAAATTTTAGGGGCAGTGGTACCCACAGACCTACGATCACAGCCAGATTATAGCTATGACACTAACATTCACGGGTTCTAGAGAGATAGAGGTTGAGCTTTGAGCATGCTCTACTATGGGCAGAGTTTGTGAGAAAAATGAGACTGGATTTGGAATTGGAGGGATAGAGGGGTATTTATAGGCTAGAGAAAAATATTATCCTTTAATTAAATATTAATTAATTTGAAATGACGCTGTCTAGATTCAATGTATGTGCACCCATCTAAGGGCTTGTTCCCCACCTATATTATTGTCCCTTGACTCTTTAAAATATCAAGAAACACCCCCATAAGACCTAGAAAAGAACAAAATTATTTGAAAAGGGCATCTTTGAAAATATTCCTTTTGGATAATATTGTGTTGGATAAAGCCTCTCCGAGAGTTCTTTTGGCTTTCTAGCACTTGGGCATTATTTTCTTATAAGCGCATAATCATTTTTATGATCAAAACTTGTTAATATAATACTAGGAAAAATAGAGAAATAGTAATATAATATAGGTTGCATCCCACAAAGCACTAAGTTTTACGCCTTCAGCCACACCAATATGTACTCCCAAACTAAATGTTTGACAATCTTATTTTTAGGGATTTCATAGTTAGAAATATTTTAAAATTATCCCGGTTGCAAATTCTCTTTGAGAAACCATAAAATACTTACTTCGTTACTCTCATTAATTATACCTAATTGTTCTAATTTTTTCATAAACAGAAATATATTTAGAGAACATATTTTAGAAAAATTGTTTTTCTTCAAAACTTCTAAATGATTATATGATGAAAAATATAGGCGTATTAGGAGAAAACAATTTTATGGAGATATAACAATCGCAACTACGGTGAATAGATTATCTCTGAAAATCTTCGTCACAATATAATGTTTTTATGTATAACACCAAAAGGTAAGATCGATAGGAAAAAAAAATTCCCCTCAAATGCTTTTATTTCTTAACTCTATTTTCTTGTGAACATATTTTCTTTGAAAACTCTAAAAACTCCAATATTTTCATTTATACTTTTGAAAATTTCAGTAGAAGTTTTGTTAAAGCATGTCTGTGAGACACTCAAACTTAAGAGTTTCCAAATAAATATTTCCCTTGGGGAGATGAAAAAGAATTTTGCAATGTTAACTAGGGGGCATTAGTGAAAAAAAAAGAGATTTAAATTGAAAATAAACTATATGCATGGTCACAATGTCATATGCATTATTTGGGGACTCCTTATAATCATAACTATCATTCTTTACTTGTTCCAAATTATATTTATATTAATACTCATTTGCTTTCAATAATGTTTTAACAATATCTTGGATAAAGAGATTACATCATTCCTTATGATAATCTAATCAATGATTAATGGAGTAGTTGCAGCTAGAGTTATCCCCCTATAAATCCTCAAATTCTCTTATATTTATTGTATCTGAATTAGGTTTAAGGGTTATGGGTGTAGGTTTGATTGTGAAAACCAAATTTGGCTCAATATATTGTATGATACTGTTCAAATCAATAGATAGTTTGACCAGTTGGTTGGGTATTAATTTTGATGGGGGATTGTGAAAGTTTAACCTAAGAATTAAGGAAAAATATTCAATGTTCACAAATATTCCTCTCGCTTTCCTCCGGTACTCCATTCTATATGGTTATGGCCAAACTTATGGATAATTTTTATAAGTTGCATTATAGTTAATATTGAAAGTATCGCCAAACTACCTAATTTCGTTGTTAGGCGGTTCGTCATGCTATGTCTCTTGAATTGAAAAAATAGGCTGAGCTGTCAAGGTGGGGTTTGCAATTGGAATGGTATGAGTTTTTTCCTTGTCCATTTGAGTTTGATCTCCCCATGGTCTTGGTCTTCCTTATTTTGGGCTGTCAGGTTATTGTAAAATACTATTTCAGCTCTTTTGCCATATTTTTCCTCTAACTTGTTAGGTATATCCATGAGCTGCTCTATTGTTGGTGGGTATGGATGGTAGCCTTGAGTTTGGGTTACTGGATATTGGATGCCGGATATTTTGAAAATGGATTGGGCTGGGCTTGGTTATAAAGCTTTGGCTCATAATGGATTAGACTGGAAATGGCTGAATATGGTTTAGGTTGGAATCAGCAGTCTGAATATTTGGACTTTATGATTAGGTCGGGCGAATTTGGATATGGATTGGGAGGCTTATTGGGGTCTTGGGCTTTGGAGCTAGGTGACTCATATCACTTATCAAAGTAAGCATTTAATGTATTTTCTCGCCTACTTCTATATCTCAGATAGGGCTGTCAATGGATTGGATTTGACCCTGATCCGATCCGGTCCGATCCGTTAACAAAGGATTAGGATTCACCATGACCCGATCCTTTAAAAACCCGATCCGTTAGCTAGGGTATATACCTATTGGTTATGTGTAATATTTTTCTAACTTTGTCTCTAATTTTAATATATGGGATGCATCATTTTTTGGATTAGAGGTATGTATTGTCAATTTTATATATATGTTAGTGTCCATGGTTTACAAAAATATGTTTCGTGTTAATCTCAATAACTTAATATAGCAAGAATTGAAAATTTTCTAAAGGCTTTAAGCATAACGGATCGGATCGGATCACATAAATCCTTAAAGGATCGGGTCAGGATCGACCAAGATCCAGGCCCGATCCGGTCCATTGACAGCCCTAGTCTCAGAAAAAGTTCCATATCCTCGTTAACCGTTGGGTTATATGGAAGTTGACTGAATTGTCTAGGCTACATGTTTTGGGGGCACAAAATTTCAAAAGAACTTAGTGGTTTTTGTTTGGCGGCACACTATGAACCATGAAATGGTGAATACGACATATATTTTTTTAACAACAATAGAAAAATGAATGCTAGGAAAACAATGAAATAAATTCTAGAATGACTAAAACTAGTACTTCAAAAGAAATCCAATTGCATAAAGACAACCCCTTTTTTTCAAATAAAGTCAAAAGGTTTTCCCTATAATCTCTATATGTACATAGTAAAAGGTAACTAGGTTTAGGTACCCAGGTTTAGTCCTAGGTACTTGATTTCTACACAAAAGCTTCTATGTTCTAGTGTTCAATCCAAACACTCCTCAAATTCACGGGCCATAGATGAGTCACCTTTTCGGTCATCAACAACCATTTCCGGTGAAACTGCACCTCCAATCAATAGCTAGCAACGTCCACTTAAGTGCTTTATATGAATTCATAGTCGATACCCTTGTTCGGCATCGCTTAGTTTCGTAGATGATAAAATCCTTTGGAAATCTTCAACTATTTTTAGTTTTAATTAATTAATGTCGATGGGGATGGTTATCAGAATCCGTATTATATAACCTTTGTAATATCCCTTGTGGATAGTCCCACAGGTTGAGGGTCCCTTATAAGAGCTGCCTCTGCAGGGTGTTGTTGCTCTAACCTTTGTTATTACATTTACTAAGTTGAAGAATATAATTTAAACAATCAACAAAGTCAATTATAAAAAAATTAAACTACCTTAAAGTTATACTAATAATCTAAAGGTCGCTTGAAAAAAATAAAAGTTACCTTAAAAGACCCCCGGGTTGGGAGATGATGCTTAGTCAAAGCTTGATCCGTAAACTCAACTTCTAATCCCTGGCGGCAATGTCGCCAATTGATATACAAAACTCTTTACATCAATAAATTCTCACTACTACTAAAGTACATCGGTAAGCAAGGTCGAACAACACTGAGAATTGGTATTGGCTCTTAAGTTTATGAACGGGGGTTTTTGTTTGTATACTGGAGCTGGTTGGAGATTATTTCAAGAGGAGAGCAAGATTTTAGTTGTAGGGACCTATCCTCAATCTCAGCAAAAATCGAGTTGTCGCTAGTTCGAATTACCACCATGTCAGACTCACGCATTCTCCACACGATTTCTCCAGTCAGCAGCACCACGTATTCCATGAACTGTTAAGAAACATGAGTCGAGCTCAAACTGAAAAACCTGAACAAGTCAAAGCCGGTGTCTCTCACGAACTCAGTAGTTACCTAGTCAAATAGCTACTAACCACATCGTTCGGAGAACGTGCTTCTGGACGAAGAAGAGCTGCGAAAGAGGCCTATATAAAGAAAAAGTTTCAGAATTGACAAGGACCAAAAAATTATAATAGAAATCCCCAAGAAAATTATTTTTTCTAGAACTCTCAAAACTCTGAGATTCTTATTCACAAGGTCAATCACTACTAAATCAAGAAATAACTTGTAATAATATATCATCAACCTCTAGCAATAAACGTCACCATTACAAAAACCCTCAACACGAGGTCGTGGTTTTTACCTTTTCATAGGTTTTCCACGCTAAACATTTGTGTCTTTTCTTGTCTATTAGATTTTTTTCACAGGTACATTGGTGTAAGGACTAATTCCCGACCACTTCGAGCTCATGGAATTAGGCTATTACATTTGGTGCCGTTTGTGGGTAAGAGATTCTTTTCATGATATCTTAAGTCATTCAGTCAATCTACTACAACATTTTAATCACGGTCACATCCAGGCGGCCAACTACCGGAGTCCAATTCGATCTCTCAGATGAGCTGGAATAGTTTACAGAGCTACGAGCGAATCTTAATACTGAAACGGAGAAACGTAACAAGCTCGAAAGACAGTTAACTCACGATCGAGAGCTCTGCAAGAAAGAGTTCGACGCCAAAAGACAAGCTCATTTGATAGCACTCAAACGACATGAAGATCAAATAAAAATAATGTAGACTACCTTGCAAGCCCTACATGATACTCAGCAGGCTCCCCTGATACGAGATCGTGATCAGGTGCCAGAAGCTTCTCAGGTTTCTGTGCGGGAAAGATTGGGACCTCAAGGAGCCACCAGCAAAGCTATTTCCAAACATATTCAGAATGAGCCTCAACCTTCTGTTCATTTGGGAGAAGACCTTCAGTCCGAGCTCAGCCGAGGTCACCGATGTTCTATACGTTAAGAAAAAGAACAGAGACCTTAGCCTCGAGTTCCAACATGAGATCATTTGAGTCAAGGTACTGGTACACATAATCCGCAATTTCCTCCTCAAGCTGCTCAACTGACCCGTCATTATGTCACACAAGAGCATATGGACCAGCGTATTAAGGAACTCATCAAAACACAGGTTCTGGGCACGACCGACAACCTTACCAAATTACAAGGAAATCCAATTGCCAAATAACTATTTGATATGGATATTCCAAAAGGTTTCCATACTTTAAAAATTTGCAAATACAAGGGTACCAATCCAAAGGAACACATTTAACAATACCGTGACTCATTAGGGTTGTATTCCAATCTCAGCTACATCTTTGGTCGTCTATTTGCCACAAGTCTGCAGGAGGAACCACTCTGATGGTTCCACTCTCTTCCTAAAGACTCCATATACACATTTGACCAACTGCAGAAGCAATTCATTAAGACGTATGCTTTCACCAACGCGCTCCAGCTCGACTGCAAACCCAAAGAGAACTTCTTCCACAACAAACCTGCGACCTTGGAAGTTATGATCACCAAGGTCAATAGATATGTCGACCTGGAAAGGATGATGTCGGAAAGGCATAAATCTACTAAATCTGTTCTTTCCACAAAAAGGTCCATCAGATCGAAACACAGAAAAAAAGGAGGACCAGGGTGACCAAAAGCGTGCCAAGGGAAACACCGGTAACCCTCGAAAAGATGGCTCACAAGTCAAACTGGTTATCCTAAAAAGGAATGTTCGAATCTCCACAATTTTTCCAATCCTTTCAAAGGATAAGCCATACCATCTCTCCTAAACATTGGAACCAATCAAAAACCGACCGTATTGCATGCACCATAAGGTAAAACATCATTATACTAAAAATTGCTATGCTTTACAGAGGTTGCTTGAATACATCTTAAAAGAGGATGGATGCTCGAATATATTGTCGCCGAGGAATCGTACAAGGATGGCAGCTATAAGAAGTAGCTTAAAGTTGTCCAAGTCGAAGATCAAGCTGAGGAGAAGCATCTTTACCATATGCGCCACAGCAACATGATTGAGATCAATCAGATCACCAACTCTAAACCATTCAAGTACAGGAGACTGTCAAAATACTGCGATCTTACACCTCAAGACATAGAAGCCAAATTTCTGCCTGAGTCGGGCAATCGTCAGCTCGGGATATCATTCAAAAATTGCGATACTAGCCATGTTTAATTCCCGCATCATGATGCGTTAGTCATAATGCTCAAGATGAATAAGTTTGTCTTGCACACAATGATGATCGATACTGGTAGCGGTATCGAGATCCTTTTTCAGAGTACTATCGACCAAATGAGATTGGCCGATCAAGTCATTCAAAGCGACACCGATATCAGTGGATTCAATGGTTCTAAGGAAGAGCAAGTAGGGAAGATCATCTTGCCTATTACCGTGGGGCCAGCCATAATCAACGTCATTTTTTATGTAATCAACGCCAAGTCTCATTATCTCATAATTATGGGCTGTTGCTAGATTCAAAACATGAAAGCAATCGCTTCCATCTATCATCAAGCATTTCTCTTTAAACACAACGATGGTATCTACGAGATCAGGGGTAGTCAAAAGGTTTCTCGGGCTTGTGAAAATACCATTTTTGTTATTTACGATACCTCAGACTAATATGCTACATAACAATTAAAGAAAGCTGATCACCCCAATGATCAGCCTTCCAGGGAGGAGACCACCGAATACATCAACATTGTTAGACCTAACAGAGGTGCTTTCATCAATACCTAGCTGGTTCAGCATAAAAAGATGCTCGCATTCAGTTCTTACGACTAAATTGAGACATTTTTGCGTGGTCTCTCGATGATATGCCTGGGGTCGATCCGGCAAAGGTATGTCACTAATTGGCAATCAACATCATCGCAACCGCAGTCAAATAGAAATAGGGACGCCTATCACCACGACTTTGAGATGAAGTTAACATAGAGATTGAGAAATTTATCAAAGTGGAATTCATTTGAGAAGCCAAGTATTCGGATTGGATATCCAACATCGTCGTTGTACCAAAGAAGAATGGAAAGGTCCGCGTTTGTGTAGATTTCATTGATCTCATCAAACACACTCCAAAGGACAATTTCCCTCTTCCCAACATTCATCAGATCCTGGATCCTACAGCAGGTCATGAACTTTTATCTAAGATGGATGCTGCATTAGGATATAATAAGGTTCCACTCTTGGATGAAGATCAAGAAAATACCACTTTCATCATAGAAAGAGGACTTTATTGCTATAAAGTCATGCTCTTCAGACTCAAAAAGTAGGTGCAACTTATCAACTATTGATGACTACTATGTTCAAAGCACATCTCGGGAAAATTATGGAAGTCTACATTGACGGTCTCTTGTGCAAGAGCATATAGTTCATCAATCACATTTTAGATCTCAATACAATATTCAACATTCTTCGATCTTACAGGTGGCGTCATAATCCTGATAAGTATCAATTTGGAGTACATTCAGGTCAATTTCCAGGCCACCTCATCAGCAAGAAAGGGATTGAGGCAGATTTAGATTAGATTTGGGCTCGCCTCGACATGCAATCTCCAAAAATGGCGAAATACGTTCAGAAACTTGCTGGCAAAATTGCTGCTATCAAGCGTTTCGTTCCAAAATCTTTAGACCGCTTCATAATGTCACCGAATATGAAGCTCTCATTCATGGACTCGATCTTTCTCTAGATCTCGGTGTCCCCGAACTCTCAATTTAAACAGATTCACTACTCATCGTCCACCGTTACTCTGAGCAATACAAGAAGAATGGCAAGATGATCGAATACACAGCCTTCATTGCAGATAGGATGAGCATGTTTGCACAAGCAACTTTGGATTATCTTCCTCGAGGCGAAAATAGGCACGCTGATTCCTTAGCATATTTAGTCGGGGTCTTAGGCATAGAAGCTCGATATCTCTAGATCAAAGCTATTTCAACCCCTAGCATTGATCGTATTTTTGTATGCACGATTAACACTGGGGGTGATAAAGGGGGAGACGACGATTGGCGAAAGCCTTTCTTAGTTTATCTCGGTATCAACAACAGATGTGAAGGACCACTTCCAGCATATTCGAAGGAGCGCCGACAACTAATAACAACTCGAAGCACTACACCATTTAAAATGGTACCCTGTACCGCCATTCAGTCACGGGGCCTTACCTTAAGTGCCTCTCTAAATAGAAAGCTAACGAGATGTTCCGCGATCTACACGAAGGAACTTGTGGCTCCCATGCGGTAGGTCGATCACTAGCAAACAAAAACATTACACAAGGAATATTCTGGCCTGGCATACGCAAGCAACCAGAAGAGCACTCACACAAATGAGATGCATGTCAGCGACATGGAAAAATAATACGCTCCCCTGAGCTCGAGCTCCATGCAAGCAAGGTATTTTGGCCATACAAAAGATGGGCACTCGATCTTGTCGGTGAATTTCCTAATTCTCCAGGTAACCGGCGCTACCTCCCCGTAGCTACCAATTATTTTACAAAATGGGTAGAAGAAATTCCACTTTATCAAACCAGAGAAGAATAAGTCATCTTTTTTATCTGGGAATACATTATCACTCGCTTTGGGTGCTCCCACATAATTCGTATCGATAATGGGCCCCAATTTAATGGAGAAAAAGTCGTAGCTTTCCTCAGCATCATTCACTCACCATCCAATCCCTACAACCCTCAAGGCAATGGCCAAACTGAAATCACCAATAAAGCCATCATGGATGGACTCAAAAAATGGCTACACTCTTAGAAAAAAAGGAATTGTGTTTGAGAGCTTCTACATGTCTTATGGGCATACCGTACCACTCCATGTTAGTCGACCAGGCTGCACTCCATTCTTCCTTGCCTATGGCACTGAGGTCGTCATTCCCTCTAAATACCATCACCCAGTCAAAGATCACGAGCTAACTAACGAGGAAAATGAGTTCGAATTGTCTTACAACCACAATTGGATCGATGAAACCCAGGAACGCGTTATCGCTAACCTAGGTCGATATCACCATATGCTGGCTAGTTCATACAACAAACGAGTTAGAAGCTGTACCTTCCAAATCGATGATCTCGTCCTTAGAGAAATACCTCAACACCGCAAAGAGCCTCATGCTGGGAAACTAGCAGATAATTGGGAGGGTCAATTCCTTAATATAGGTCTCTTAGGTCTGGGATCATATTACCTTATGACAGAAGAGGGTGTCCACATCTCGAGTCCTTGGAGCACCAGGCTACTGAAACAATATTATCGTTAGGTCCTTCACTACTCCATTTTAGTTTATCACTTTTTTATTCCTGAAGTGAGATTTCCATCTCCATCCAATGTACATCCTATCTTAGATTCATTGAAACTTACAAGTTTTCTCCATACATCTCTCTACTTTGTAGACAACACATACATTAAAGCATAGATAATACTAGCTTTCAATCGATACCATTCAAGTTAAATCAAGAATACACTTTATTTGGAAGACTCTACTAAATCTCCCGCGGTTAGAATAAGGTAGAACTTGTTTTCAATCAACGGACTCTACCAGACATAAGATAAAGCATAGGTAATACTAGCTTTCATCTCATTCAATATGTCTACAACATCATACCAGTTAAATCAAGAAGACACTAGGTTTGACGGACTCTACTAAATCTCTTACAGTTAGAATAAGGTAGAACTAGTTTTCAATTAATGGACTCTGCCAGACATAAGATAAAGCAATGGTAATACTAGCTTTCATCTCCTTTAATATGTCTGCGACATCATACCAGTTAAATCTAGAATACACTTTGTTTGGCTGACTCTACTAAATCTCCTGCAGTTAGAATAAGGTAAAACTTGTTTTCAATCAACGAAATCTATCAGACATAGGATAAAACAAAGGTAATACTAGCTTTCATCTTTTTTAATATGTCTACAACATTCTACCAGTTAATTTAAGGTTATGCCTGGTTTGACTGATTTTAATCAACTCTGAAGTTAAAGGAATGGTGATACTAGTTTTTAATCGAAGAACTAAACCAGACATAGGATAATGCAAAGGTAAAACTAGCTTTCATCTCTCAACATGTTTGTGCCACATATTATTTCTTTTTAGGATATATACAACTAGTACAATGGAGTCTATTCTGCTGTTGGGATGTCTGCTTTTCTTACCCCTACAATAGGAGGTGGACTAGCCATGAATTCTCGAGCTCGAGCAATCACAAAAATCCTGCCTTCCTCTATCAATTTAGCAGATCGAGGGCCCAAATCCTTTCCCATGGATCTCGTGCAATCTCCTCGATCTAAATCAACCTTACAGAAACATTCCTTTTCTGGCATAGAGTCGAACAAGGTATCACTCTTTAACTCAATTCTTTTTACCTCTTCTACAAAATAAGCAATCACTGACTTTAGCAATTCTGAATGTCGGGCCTGAGTTACAACTGAGTGAGAAAATACTATCCTCGGCCTCTGAAGGTGATCATCTAACCTTTTGTACCGTGTTTCATGCCTCGCCATTTCGCTCACTATTCAATCTATAAAAGCTATGTTTTCTATAATTTTTTTGTCAGTTTTGGCTAATTCAGCTCGATTAATCACCTCCAAATTAACCACCTGAGTACGAAGTACCTTAATCGCTTTGTTTAGTTCTTCCATATCTAGAATTTTCTTTATCAATTCATTTTTATCCATTATAATGATCTATTTCCCTCGGATAATATGCTCTATCCCTTTCTCCCTGACAAGAGCAAAGTCCAGCTTTATTTGACACTCCCGTTACTGCTCAACTCTTTAATGCACATGCCCTTGAATGCAAGCAACGCCCCCCTATAAATTTCCTATTCGAGCTAAAAGACTAACGACATCACCTGGAATAAGAGAACCTCTGGCATCATTTTTATTCTTCTTCGAGAGCTCGCCAGCCTCGATGCTTCTAACACGTGAATTGGCCTGCGCCAGATCGGTTTTTAATTGAGTCACTCTCTTATTCAACTCATTACACTTGCGTTGTACCATCCTAAACTCCATATCTTTGGCAGAGAAAGTTGTAGTCAATTATTCGGCTGCATCTTCGGATACAGATAAATCGTCTCGAGCTACCTTTAGCTAATTAGGTTTATCGGCTAATTTTTTCTTTTATCGCCCCGGTTTCCTCCTGCTATTCGCTAGATCAGACCGGATTTATTCTTGGACATGAGTTTTCCTGGCCAGATCATTTCTCAAAATAGCCATCGACCGATTTAAATCTTTCTCCAATCTTTCTAAAGCATGTATATGGTAACGGGCCATGTCGGCCTCCCAGCTCTATACCGTCAATACATCATTCTCTCTTTTGAGTTTCGCGGCATGTTCTTTTAACTCCTCAAGCTCTTTTTGCCTCTCTCAATTTCAGCATCCTTCTCTACGATTTGCCAAGTCATGTCGATAACAGTCCGTATTGTCTCAACAAACTTGAAGTGCACCTTTACAAGTTGATCGTCTCTATCTTCATTTGCCTCTCTCATCTTATCAAACTCTTTGCAAAATCTTTGTTACATTGATAAGCTTCATCTTCGCGTAAGCGAGCTGACACCAATTCGACCAACACATATCAGTTATACTATATCAAGTTTAATTCAGAATACTCAATCACTACATATGATTCACTTCAAACAATATATCTATTTTTTGACATCTACTGTATTAAGCTACTTCTGGACTTAAGGTCTAAGTGCAATCTCAGAAGAATGTTCCATACAAATACATCCAAATCTAAGGTACATATTCTCTATATGTTTGTTTGCCAAAAACTAACATCTTTTATACGCACCATTCCAGGGTCGTTTGCACCTAAACAGGTAACGAATATTTGGTCCGTCTATGTACTCTATCTATTAATTTGTCCTTCAATATTAATGAAGCATACAAGTCAAATATTTTTTGTTCTATTCTATCCTGCAGTTCCGTTTATGAAGACAACAGGGACGCCGAGGTTTCTCTCTCCTGAGCAAGCTCAACCTCTAAATCTTTTATTTTGAGGCGTATGTCCTTAAGTCCCTATAGTAATGTTTACAAAAACAACTTAGCCTACAAAATTATATCCAAAATATATCCAAGCAGTTTACAACATTCCATAACATCCATACAATAACAATGCCATCACACTATCCTATCTTCTCAGATCCCACCTCTGGTATTCATCATCATTCACTTGGTTGTCTCTCACCGTCCGAGGAGACATACCATCCAACCCATCAACAACCCCAACAACATCATCTTCAACCTCCTCCTCCTCCTCCTCCACTTAGGTGTCAGCCCTAATGGTCTCTACCTTATCTTTAGAGTATCTCTTGGACACAAGATGCTGCCCGAGCCAGTCACGCTCAGCTACCGCCTCATCTAAATCCACCCTCACCTCAGCCAGTAGCTTGTTGATCTCTACTACTTGGGAAGCCTTCAAGGCCTCCAGCCGCTTCCTCCCCTTGCTCAAATCTGACTTCAGTCGAGCTACATTCTTTTTAAGCTCGACCTGCATCCTCGTCAGCTCAGCTCTCACCTCTTCGACTCCAAGGCATATCCCCTTCATCAGCCGAGCAGCCTACAAAAATCAAGCAAAATCGACCTTATTGATTAGCCCAAATCATAATACAAAATCAAACATATTCGAGCATATAAACCTACCATTTTGCGCATCCCCTCCTCCCCATAGAGAGCTGCCAGCCTGGCCTTTTCCCCTACCTCTTTCCATTCGTCCTCCGCATCAGGTCCATCTTTTACAATCTTCCCTCCATAATCTTGAGAATGCTTAACCCTTCTCTGTTTTACCTTTTCTACCTCCTTACCACTTTTTGTGGCCCCAAAAGCCGTAGCTCACTTCAGCATTTACCTCTTGAGGAACGTTTGAGTTAATTTGCTCGGCGTAATGGAATCAGGTAGACCTGTAAAATCTACTCTAGAGGCCTTAGGCGAGTTCGCTCGCCTTTCCCGATCAGTCCCCTTCTTCTTGCTGCTTTCAACATTCGTCATTAGCCTCATCGATTGGGATTTCAAAACCTTTTCAACTCGACTGTTAACATGCTTCTTCTTGCTGATGACAAGATCTTCCAATACAACCTCGAGGTCAGTCTCTTCTTGAGCAACTTTATCCGAGGCAGCGCCGTATCCTTCCCTCGCCACGTTGTTGTATAACCACCTTCACAAAACTAATTCAGCAACTCTCTCACGTTTTGAGTGATGATCCCTTTCGTTTAAATCTTCATAAGTATTTGTGTTCTTTTTTCCTCTCTTTTTCCTTCCTATCCTACTGTTCTTCAAGTTTTTAGAAGTTGAAAAACCTTTGATTGACGAAGATGAAGCAGTATTTATATTTTCGTTCTCTAACTGCAGGCAATTATTGAGCCTCGCACCAACCGTCCTTGGTTTCAGAACCAAGGCGTCCCTTCAACTGTCCATGTCAGACGTTTTGCACCTTTTGACCCCACCATGCTTATTTTTGCTCACTCTTACATGCAATAGAGTTTTCATAACTTTTCCATCAGAGATAAATTCAGAAACTCCCTACTTTTTCTGTACATACTTCTTCTTCTATTCTTATAACAACACTGACGTCATTTTCAAAGCTACCATAACAAAAATTTAAATGTTTTTAAATTCATCTTTTACACAACGATCACAAAAAACATTTACCAAAATAGAGGACCTATCTCAATAACAATTTCTTTCAAAATTATTCAAACTCCAAATAGTTATACTCTGCCACACCAATTTTTATATACACTCCATTCACCTCGAATATAATTACATCTACAATAGCCTTGATGACCTGGAACACCACACCCAACCGTTGAACCTAAAGCCATCCTCACAACCTCGAATTTGATCTCTACCTCAGCAATCTATCCCACCAACTCCTCCCGATCTGCAGGATCCCTCACCAATTTACAAAAAAATCCTTCAAAGAAAAAATGGGCATACTCAAGTTCCCTGCTCTTTGAATCTAGCCCTTCGAGCTGACACTCCCTTACTGGCAGCTCAGCATCATAACCTAATGATCCAAAAAATTTGTCTCGCACTTCAGCGATCTTAATTGTCCATCGTCCTTCAGCGATATTACAGATTCTCTATGATCGAGGATGCACCATTCTTATCTCTTCACCGATATTCAGAGATCATTCAACCCTTATTTATACATGTTTTACTTCCAATTCCCCTCAAAAAGTGTTAATATCCTTGTATCTCGTAACCAAAAGCCCAAAATCTTGGGAAAATTACTATAACTTATATTTTCCCCTCGAGCTCAATCATTCTACATATTTTCAGGTCGAGCCTACCCTTTCCAAAATTTAATTTTTTCAATCGACCTCTTTGACCTCGAATCTTCATTCTACAAATTTTTTTTCTCCCACATTATCCAACTCACAAGCGTTTTTACTGATAACAAGTCTTTCAAGTACTAAACCTCAAGTACTTTGTAGATACTAACTCTGTCCAGTACTCAACTTTAGGTACTTTACATATAATAAGTTTTTTAGTATTCTTACAACTAACATGTCCCTCAGGCACTCCGACACATTAAATCCTTCAGTTCGTCCTGCTTCAGTAATTATTCACCCTGATATAAAGCAGAAAAATTGGAAACTACGAGTATGCTCACTCCCATGAGTTTGGTCAAAGTCTAGGCAAACTTCAAATGTAAAATATGGAAGCAGAAAACTCGGTGCTTAAACCAACCCTTCAAACAGAAGGTCTTCTTAGCGCCAAAAAGTGATGGAAATACAGAAGTAGACTTCCAATTTTCATCTTCCTCTTCCACTACCATCACCTCCTCCTCTAAAGCTACCACCTCCGTAGAGTTGGTAGAGAAGAAGATGGTTCAACCTCAGAATCCATTGCGACACAAGAAATTAGTGTAACTGTAACGCAGTTACACCAATCCCTGCATCTGTGACCCCAACCTTGTCTTCCGCAAGGACGCGGAAACAAACCCAACATTGCTCACCTGTCAAGACAACGTGGTAAAACCTCCATCTACAGTAAAAATCTTCTTCAGCTTCAGCCGCTTTATTCTCTGACAGACCTCTATACATTGGAGGAACGGGATATGGAACAGTATCTTCCAAGGATTGATCCCCAAAAAACTTCAACTTCAACCTCTATATTTCCGAAGTGATTCGCTCCTCAAGGACCAATCTATGAGCTTTCGCCATCTTCCAAAATGGTAGAAATTTTTTTAACCGATCAAGTGTACTTAGACAAAATCCTCGGTACAGGTACTCTTTATATAACCCTACAATTATTGTGCAGGAACGTTTCACCAAGCGTTATCATTAAATACCGAGGAAACCCTTCAAACCCTAACCATCACATACATCAATATTCCCATTAGTATTCAATAAAAGTCCATTCCCCTTTTGCACTCGCAGTTTCCATACAGTCAATAACATCATTACTTCTTTCAATATTCAAAACACGCGTACCCATATATCCAAATCCTTTCTTAACCAAAGCCACTCGTGACTTCGGTTGCGAGGAAGCGATTGAAGGGACCTATCACTTGATCTCACCTAAAATTGGGCTGTCGCTAGTTCGAATTATCTCTATGTTAGACTCACGCATTCTTCACACGACTTCTCCAGTTAGCAACATCACGTACTCCATGAACTGTTAAGAAACATGAGTCAAGCTCAAACCAAAAAACCTGAACAAGTCAAAGCTACTTGTCTCTCACGAACTCAGCAGTTACCCAGTCAAATAGCCACTAACCACATCATTCGGAGAACGTGTTTCAGCATGAAGAAGAGTTGTGGAAAATGCTTATTTAAAGAAAAAGTTCCAGAAGAGACAAGGACCAAAAAATTACAGGAGAAATCCCCAAGAAATCTATATTTTCTAGAATTCTCAAAACTCTGAGGTTCTTATTCACAAGGTCAATCATTTCTAAATCTAGAAATAACTTGTAATAAGATATCATCAGCCTTAAGCAATAAACGTTACCATTGTAAAAACTCTCAACACGAGGTCATGATTTTTACCTATTCATAAGTTTTCCACGCTAAACACCTGAGTCATTTCTTGTCTATTAGATTTTTGTCACAGGTATATTAGTGTAAGGACTAATTCCCGACCACTTTGAGTTCACGAAATTAGGCCATTACACTAGTAAAGAGGTTATGACTTTAGGTTTTTGTATCCCTAACTTGAGCATATCATATCTGGATCTACCTGTAGGGTTGCCTTCCCAATATCTTTTTGAGTACCATTCTAAGGGGCCACTACTCAAGACTGTCTTAATAGAAGACCCTCTTTATTTAGGATAGATTTTGGAACTTCTTTTATATGAGTAAGGCATCACGTCTGTAGTTGATCTAGAGAGTAAGGGACATCTCAGTCCACCACATATTAGGCTCTTGGACCTTGTTATGCCTTAGTGGGTGTTGCCAGAATTCTGCCGCTTTTAAGGCTTTGGACCCTTCTTGCTACCCACCTGGGTCCTCAGATGTGATCTTAATAAGAATTTAAGCCACTACTTATCCACTGAGAGAGCTAGGAAATGGGTGGTCTACCGAAACCACCACCTGCCTTAGATTCTATCTTAGAAGAGGTCGTAATTAGACTAATCGTCTTTGTCCACCCTATTTTGAGAGGCACACCCATATCGACCATTAGTCCTTATGAGGGGGCTAGGAATAGGGATTAGTCTCACTTAAGAGTACTAATCCTCCTAGCCCATCCCTAAGACCTCAGAGGAGGAGGAATTTTCTAGGACTCCAGGTGTTCCCTTTTAAAAAATGGCAAACTCCTATACTTCTAGGGTTTAAGGAAGGACACTAGGAATAGGGGCTAGTCTAAATTAGGAGTACTTTCCTTCCTAGACCCTCCCTTAGACCGTTGAAGGGAGACCCAAAGGCGACCCGACAACTAGGCTTAGTAAATGAATACTTAGATAGGAAAGCTTTCTCCCTAGTCATAGCTAAGGATTTTAGCCGGCCATACCTGGGTTTATGCCCAAGTAAGTCTAAACTAAACACTTTACTCTTAAACAAAGAACTATCTCCAGGATTTTATTTTTCTGACAAAAGAAGATTTCAATTTAAGGGATTATACTTGAAGAAACCAATGCCTTTTTATTACGTAAGCAATGTGGGACTAAACACAGTTGATTTTTTCTTCATTTTCTTCAGCTTTTGACATACATTGGGTTTCTTTTAGATGTAGAAATTAGATTAGATCTGGCCTTGTCATCCTGCAGCAAGTAAACTGTATTTTGTTGCTCACTGAAGACTGTGAAACTGTCTAAACTATAAGAGCATCTCTCTAACACTTGGTGTAGTTTCAGGCTGGATATGCTGTACTTTAGTAGTACTTCGGCTCCTCATATTGCCTCAAGACTAAGGAATGCATATAAAAGGCTTCTTAGGGTTTTTAACTCTTGTTTTGTACCAAGTTCTCTTAGATGAAGGATCTAGAATCCTAAAAATAAGGAGCATAGTCATTAATCACACAAATTAGAAACTCCGAACAACCAAAATGACTTGTTTTTAGTGCCTTCAAATATAAATTTTAGCACTTATCATCATTCACATAGGTGAAAGGGGGGGGGGGGGGGGGGGGGGGGGCAAATGGTATAAAGCTTTTTGGTCACTCGAAGTTGGTTATTAGTCAAATAAATGAAAATTACGAGGTGAAAGAACCATCGACTCCCCCTTCCGGGAAATGGAAAGGGAGTTATTGAATTTTATTGATGAAATCTCTTACCACCACAACCCAAGGAAAGGAAATTCGCACCCAGACACGCTAGCTACAATAGTCACGACAGTAATATTTGAGGGCAGTAGTATGGCGATAAAGGTACATAGGCAAGCTGAGCAGCTGGGAAAGTGGGCGATGACAGAGAACACGGGAGAGGATAGGGGTGCGAGCTTGAGAATGATTATAGTAAAGCAGCTGGGATGCTTATACAAAAAATAAAGGAAACGGGCAACTAATTAAAATTTATTCACGCAAAAGAAAGTACTATATCATGCAGGATCAGGAAAAGTCCTTGTTAAAAGTCTCGGTGAAGAAGAAGCAAGAAAGGATTTGCACGAAATGCACAAGCAAGCATGTAGAAAAACGGGAACCATACCGCTGCACATGAGAATCGGGAGAAAAGGATTTGTCTAGCCCACGATGGCCGGAAGACACGAACAAAGTACAACAAAACTGTCGCAACTGTTAGGGTGGCCCATACCAAAAAAATTGTATGAACATTAATAAACTAACAGATACATCAAGTACTTGAGTAAACAAGAACAATTGACCGAGAAAAATGAGGCATTCAAAATCAAGAAAAGAGCGGTGCACATTGTATTCCTACAGGAGGATCTCCACAGAAAGAAAATGGAAAGGAGCACGTTACACAGTGTGGCGTACAAAGATGTGCCCAGCGTGCTTGAGGAGATTCATGAAGGGGAACATCAAGGCAAACAAATATTATTTGCAGAACTGTTAAAGATCAACTATTGGCCAATAATGGTGGCGTACTCAGCAGCGTTCGCCCAGTAATGCCACCAATGTCAGATTCTTGCAAACTTGGTCCATGCGCCATCTCAAAAATCTTAATCCAATTGTCACACCATGGCTATTTTACACATTGGGACTCGACCTCATCGGAAAGATCACTCCGCCATCCACAAAGTGACATGGGTTCATATTAACGATGATCGAACTATTAAGCAAAGTAACCCCCTTAACCCAAGTT
This sequence comes from Kingdonia uniflora, assembly GCA_014058105.1. Classification (NCBI taxonomy): domain Eukaryota; kingdom Viridiplantae; phylum Streptophyta; class Magnoliopsida; order Ranunculales; family Circaeasteraceae; genus Kingdonia; species Kingdonia uniflora. Next base: position 977,710 of record JACGCM010000750.1, read on the forward strand.
AAAGAAAGAAACATCACTGTGGCAATCAAGGAATGTATTATTTACAAATTTTGTAAGTGTCGTAAAATATATTCACAGAAAGCATAAAGCCATTTCTAGATAACGAGGCGGTAAAAGTAGGCAAATTGAATGACACCAAACATCTGCACTTAATGCCCTATTACCCTCAAGGGAATGGACAAGAGGAAGTGACAAACTAAATACTCATACGAATCGAGGCCAAGTCAGTATACGATTATCCCAGGTTCTGGAATGGACAGTTGGAAATGACGCTATGGGCTTACAAGACCTCAATACGCACCGCAACGGGATCATGCCCTTCTGCTTAGATCTATGCAACAGAGGCGGTACTCCCAATTGAGCTAAAAATTGAATCAACAGGAGTAACATTTGTTATATTTATAACGGAAAAAGTACAAGATGTCACTAGAAGTGCGCGGCTTGAAACAATTTAATAAAAACAAAACATTACACCTCGGGGACTAGTATATAGGAATGCAATACTCAATGTACCGCTTAGAAAGCGGACAAAGCCAAGGATAGGGTTAATGAATCGTCACTGTATGGCTTAAAAGCTTGACAAAGCTCAAAAAGGGGGCAATAATATTGCAATTTTTTGAAATGGTAAAACAAAGTCAGGCAAACATTACACCAAACACACATGAATAAACCTACGTAGACCTAAGTACAAAGGACGCTAGAAAAGTCGACTTTAGATAAAGGAAGTTAATAGAACAAAAATGCATATACTGTTGCGAAAGTAGCCAGCACAGAGGAAAAGAAAGTAGATACAGTAACTCATACGCATCAAATTTGCTTCTTAATACAGAAACCATTGATTATTTAGGAGAAGCTAAACAAACGATTGTTTATAACTTACAAAAAATTATCATATATGATACAAATACAATGAAAAAAACACAACTCAAAAAACGCTTTACCAAAAGGGAATGTCAGAAAGTGATAAGGCAGTACGTGAAGATAGAAAAGCGGAATGGTCAATGATGTCCACAAACTTTTTGGCAGATTCTTATGCTATAAGGTGGCATTCTACTTCCGTTTGCAATAAAGCCAGCTCCACCCAAAATTTTGAAAGCCGACCGACGGTTTATCAGCTTGAACTACGCCTTGGCATCGTAGCCCTGAGGAACGGGGCCCCTTAGGAGACCTTGTCAGTACCACAGTTGGCATAGCGTCCTCAATAACAGGATAAAACCAAGGGATAGCTAACTTCATTTGCACCGCACCGCGCAGCAACACAAATCAAGCAGGCCATAATTCGTTAGATTGCTCTAAACAGAAATGGGAGCTCACATATTAATAGAGGCTTAAAAACCCTTCCACAGCTGCAGAGCGGAGAGTGGGCATCGATTCACAAAAAATGACAAAATTGTATAGTGGGCCATGCATCTGAGTGACACGCCGATAGAGGGGGAGATATGACCCGTCAAAAAACAACTGGGACGCACACTATCTTTCCATGAGGAAGCGACAGAGGTCAGCATCGCTCGATGGGGTCTCGTGGCGACAGATTATCGGCGTCAGCGCCGGCAAAAACAGTAGGAGTGCCTGGAGAGAACGCAGCGGCCATTTTGGCGACGCTGCAAAGAATGTTAAATGGCACATCCTTCATAGCGTCAAGCAAGATATTGTGGACTAAAGCGTCAAATTCTTAGAGATTAAGGCACCTTAATGCCTTGAGTTGCTAATACCTGGGAGTAATACCTACGTTATCTATTTTCTGGATTCTAGACCGTCATAAGAAAACTTGGAGCAAAACAAGAGTAAAAAGTCTTAAGAAGCCTTCTATATACATTTATTATTCCAGAGGCAATAGGAGGAAACAAACATTGTTGTAGCACAATAAGTCAAACCTAAAGCTACAAAAGTGTCATAGACAAGTTCCAATAGTTAAGAAAGTTACCTTATCTCCAATGATTGACCAAATACATTCTACACGTTCCAAGTAGGGATGGCAATGGGGTAGATTTGGGGCCAATACCATCCCCATCCCCACTTCGTTCCCACCTCCCATCCATGCCCAGATCCCCATTTAAATTAAGCGGGGATCCCCGAATCTGCCCCACATAGATAAGCTCAATACCAGTCTCGCCTCATTTAACTTATAGATATAATAGTAAAAACATAGTCATAAGGGGCATAGTAGTAAAAACATTAGTTGATATTAAATGAGGCGGATGCGAGGCAGATAACGGATTTTAAGTTAGCAGTCCCAAATCCGCCCCGATCTCCGACGGATTTTGGGCAATTCATACCATCCCTACCACCATAATCGGTTAGCTCATACAAAATTTGCCCCGTTCGGGGCTGGGCGGGGCAGATCCCCAACGACCCGGGGAAAATTACCATCCCAAGTTCCAAGATAGAGATAAGTTTTCCTGCATCTAAAAGAAGCCCAAATAAAGCGTGACAGAAGTTAAGGTTCAGAGGACACCATAGACTCGCGGTCGCAGCGTAACATGAAATAACTTAGTCGTCTGAGACTAACCAATTCTGATCGCTTTAGGTCTAATCGATAGGTCCTAATTCCTTTGAATAAATTGTTAACGCTTAACCTTAATCAAGTCGATACGATTATCTAATGTCAAGCAAGAAATGGGAGATAAAAGACAAGGCCAAATAAATTTTAACCCTATGGGAAAACTTTTCTCAGGAGAAAAACCCACAGGTCGCTGTCGAATCACCCGACAGCTAAACAATCCACTATTGAAATTAAATTTCAAGAGTTTGACTACTTGCAGACTCGATAAACACATCCCGTGGTTACCTCTCTTCTAATCAAGCTCCTACCAACCGATTCCTCGTTCTCGCAACGCTCTTCCGTTCTCGCAATGCCTCGCCTTGGATAACGCTCCAAAGCTTCAAAGCTTAAATCGCTTAAACTTTACAAATCAATTATTAGGTGTTCTAAACTTCTCCGATTGATTCAATTTGAGATTTACTTCCCGTTGAATCGATCGTTAAAATCTCTCCTCTCTCTAAAATATCAAGCACTGAAAAATAGGTTTTGGAAGAGGTGAGTTTGAAAAAAGGTAAGTATGTCTTAAGTAGGAAAACAGAAAACATGGGCTCTGTTCGAATAGAAATTAATCTATTCGAGCAGGAATCTATCTGTTAAAAGTTATTTAAACAACAATCAATCTATTCGAATAGAAATGTATATGTTAAAAGTTATTCGAACAACAATCAATCTATTTGAATAGAAATGCATTTATTAAAAGTTATTCGAACACAAATAATTCTATTCGAATACAATTCTATCTGTTGTAACATATTCAAACAACATTAAAGGTTATTCGAATAGAACTTCTGTTTTCTTTAAGGAGACATTCTTATTACTTTTTTTTACTCAGTAAAATATATAGGGCTTTGTATTATAGACCAAGGAGTTAGAAACCCACTTACCTGGTTAGTGCCAGTCTAGCTGTAGTCACTCCATGTGCAATCGCTGACGTTGAGTAACCACGAGATTGTGTTGACATCTAAACTAGACACGGAATGAAACAAACTCCAAACATAGATGTTTCAATCTCCCCCTTTGGTTCATTTCGTGTCAAAACCAAAACTAACTATAAGATATAAAAATATAACTCGATGGACTGACTCAATCACTGAACATCCATACTCAAAGCTCCACTTTTATCTTATATAGCATATACTGTGGGATCCATGCACACTAAACAAGATACATCACGTAACTGTTCATTTAAAAGTTAGGGATAAAAAAAAATATAACTTTCCTGACTTACCTGTCAGGATCATCTATGTTCAGTAAAAAGAACATAACTTACCTGTCAAGATCATCTCTCCCCCTTTTTGGCACAGATGAACAAAGGGTAAATAGCCCATAAGAGGATAAACAAACCATGAGTTGAACACAGAATAAATAAAAAATATATACTTATAATTGGCAGAGCAAATATTCTGAACAGATAGACTATTTTGAATACTAAAAAAGTCAGAACCAATACCCCAAAATAATATGCATCTCTCCCTCAAAATAACGTTAACCCCCTTTAAAATGAAATAAAAGGAAAACACACACGGGGAGTGTCTCTGAAATAAGTAAGCAAAAGAAATCAACACTCCCCCTAAACATAAGGTATGATAAAAGTCAATGAATCTAAAATATTCTATAAAGACTAAGACATTGTCAATGTGTTATAAAACAATCACTAAATAAAATATTTGGTGTGTGTGTGTGCATAGTCAAAGAGTTACCCGATTTTTAACGTATTACTCAGCCGTAGTTAGAATACTATATTGGAAAGTTGTGTCAACTTAGGCCTTTCTTGGTGGTCACTCAAAATCACTAAGAATTGACTAGCAAACACTCTGTGTGAAAAATAAAAATGAATATAAAGCAGCGGAAAAATCATATTTTATAAAAAAATGGCACATCATGAGCTGGAAGATCTCATGGGAAAGAACCCCAATTGTCATATATGGTGTCAAGTTAAAACTAATAAAGACTCCCTATATCTACTCTCCACTAATAGTGACTGCGCCAAACTCTAGATCAAATAAGTCTTTGAATAGGTTATAATGTAGGCATGGGTAGGCTTATGATAGAGTAGGTGTTTTGCTGGCATTCTGAGACTACAGTTACACTAACTCCCCTTTTCACTTGAAGCCAAATTCAACTTTCGTCATTATTTTTCTTATTGAGTATACATAAAATAAAATACCACTTCTCCTCCCCTTTTGTTTTTTCTTTTTTTTTTTCAATTTTTTTTTCATGACGCTGATATGAGATAATAATAAACATCATTTTGGGAGGCATTGCATTCTTCTATTCATTTCCCCCCCCAAAATTATACATCTTTTTTTTCCACTGAAAAGTTTCATAACAAATGGGTAAAATAATAAAGGGTTTAGGTAGAAAAAATGAATGGCATATTTAAAGGCACAAGGGTTGCAAGGGGATAAAATTTGGGTAACCACAAACGAAGGCCATAAAGATGTAGCAATAAAAATGTATATTATCATATCTTCGGTTCGACACCGTCACCATTTTCGCCTTGAGTAAAAGTAGGAAAGTATTACTAGTATAACTTGACTTTGATGTTACCATTTGACAATTGAGTAAGGAAACAAAATTAGATCAAAATCAACGAGATCAAAAGTGAAGAGTAAATATAATAATACTCAAAGCTCATAAATAAGGTCATATTCTCACATAACATTAGGTATGAAGTCTCTACAATTATCCTCACGTGGTTCTAGTCACGATGAGCTTTTAGTTTAAACAAGAGACTCAATGACTATTGTGAAATGTGGTTTTACCAAATAATTATCTTATAAATGAATATAACACACAAGCAAAATCCAAGTCTAGCAAGAATATTCTACATACAAAAGCTCCTAAAGTGCAAAGTGTTGTAAGAAACGTACCTAATCAATTAAGCATACTTATAGCCCTTATCAGTAAATTTTCATTACCTTATTTGAGCAACATTGCACCTTTTCTATGGTTCCAAATCAGTCTTTCGTACCCAAACTGCATGAATCACCTTTTGAGGTGGGGTTTCTGGAGCAGACCTCCTACTCAAATTCTCAAGAATCATATTAGAAATATTCACATATGACTTAAATCTATATCCATTAAAAGGGCGAGCATATGGCTGATAGGGTCCAACAAATCTACAATAAGAAGCAATATGACCCTTTCGACCACATATACTACAATAATAAATATGAGAGTAGGATACCCGTTTGGAGTGATTATGAGTAGTGGATATCATGTTATGTTTGGGCATCAAAGTAGAAGCAGTTGCTTTCACAAACTTTGTGATTTGAGGAGTATTGGCTTTAGGAAAAGATTCCTCATATCCCAGACCCCTTTTATCACTATCCGTCTTTCCTATACATAACATTTTATTAATGTTCTTGGCCCCATGACAGAATTTCTCAAGTTTCTGTTCAGATAGAACAACATCAAGTTTGGCCGAATGAAGTTCGTCCAAAGTTAATTTCATTTTCTCCTTTATATCATTAACTTCTTTTTCTAAAAATATAACTTTGTCATGAAGGCCTTGTTTCTCATTCTCAAGTACATCTATCTCGTGACTTGTACTCTCAGTTTATTCTGAAGTTTGCACGTAAGTGTATTAACTTGGTCTTTTAAGACTTTGTTAAGTTTACCGAGTTTTATACACTTGAGGAGAGTCTGAATATACATGTCCTCAAGATGCGGGTCCTCAAACTCCTCAGACTAATTTTGTTCTTGATTACTCTGATTTTCATCAGGATTTTCAAGTTTAAAAATGTCAAAGTTCTTATTGCCACAATTAAAAATTGCAGGATATGCACAATAAGGTCTATTATCGACTACTTGGGGATTACTCTCATTGTTATCATGTTCATCATCACTGTCATCCCAAGTAACACTGATATTCATAGCTTTATGAGTTGTTCTAGATTTCTTATTAGGACAGCTATGGGCATAGTGACAAAACTTGTGACATTTGTAGTATTCAACTTGACTTAGGTTAGTACCAAGGTTGGTCTGTCGATTATTTACTCTATGTTGATCATGAGTCCACGACTTATGATTCACCGATTGCCCTTGTTTTTGAAATTTATATTGTTTTACAAGGTTTTTAAGCTGCTGGCTTATAGAGGCAATCTATGAATCCAGGTCGGACCCATCATTATTATCAGAATCAGATGATTGTCTGCTTTTATGGTACCCTTAGAAGAAGATGAGTAAGATGAAGACTTGAAAGTAACACTCTTGTTCTTCTCAGGGTTTTTCATTTTCATCTCGAGTTCAAACGTTCGTAATTTACCAGCTAATGTATCTGGTTTCATTTTCTTAGGATCCTGAGCTTCCTCTATAACATCACGTCTAGATCTAAAGCTCTCAAGAAGGGATCTTAGAACTTTGTGAACTATTTGAACATCTGAGTACGCTGTTTCTAATGCGGCACTAGTGTTTACAATATCACTTAGTCTGGCATAGAACTCTTCAAAAGGTTCATTTTCACTTATTCTGATATTCTCAAATTGTGAAGTAAGCATTTAAAGTTTACTTTTTTTGACTGCATCATCGCCTTCATGAGTTCGAACTAGGATGTCCCAAGCTTCTTTAGAAGTGGTACATGCAGAGATATGTCGAAACTCACTTTGACTCATAGCCGTAAAGATCGCATTGAGGCCTTTAGAATTATAACCAACAATATCCTTTTCTTCTTTTGACCATTGGTTCCTAGGTTTAATAACCTCTTTAGCACTCCCAGGTTGACCTTGCATCATAGTAGGGGGTGTCCATCCAACCTCAACAGCAATCCATACATCTTCTCTGATTGATTGTAAGTATGCAATCATTCGGACTTTCCAGTATGGATATTCTTTGCCATCAAAGGCTGAAGGGAAATTTATAGGACCTCCAAACTTCTCGGAACTCATTATTCTCAACTGAACTATCCAGGATCCACGCTTAGGTTGTTAAACTTTGAAACCTGACCGCCCTAATACCAATTAAAATAACTTAGTCACCTGAGACTAACTAATTCTGATCGTTTTCGGTCTAAATCGATAGGTTCTAATTTTTTTGAATAAATGGTCAACGCTTAACCTTAATCAAGTCGATACGATTATCTAATGTCAAGCAAGCAATGGGAGATAAAAGACAAGGCCAGACAAATTTTAACTCTGTAGGAAAAACTTTCTCAGAAGAAAAGCCCACAGGTCGCTGTCGAATTACCCGGCAGCTAAACAATCCATTATTGAAATCAAATTATAAGAGTTTGACTACTTACAGACTTGATAAACACATCCCGTGGTTACCTCTCTTTTAATCAACCTCCTGGCAACTGATTCCTCGTTCCCGCAACGCCTCACCATGGATAACGCTCCAAATCTTAAAAGTTTGAGTCGCTCAATCTTTACAAATCAATTATTAGGTTTTCTAAACTTCTCTGATTGATTCAATTTGAGGTATACTTCGCGTTGAATCGACCGTTAAAAAATCTCTTCTCTTTCTAAAACATCAAACTTTAAAAAATAGGTTTTGGAAGAGTTAAGTTTGAAAAAAGGTAAGTATGTCTTAAGTAGGAAAATAGAAAAAAAGAACTTTGTTCGAATAAAAATTAATCTATTCGAACAAGAATCTATCTGTTGAAAGTTATTCGAACAACAATAAATCTATTCGAATAGAAATGTATCTGTTGAAAGTTATTCGAACAACAATCAATCTATTCGAATAGAAATTAATTTGTTAAAACTTATTCGAACACAAGTATTTGAATACAATTCTATCTATTGTAACATATTCGAACAACATTAAAAGTTATTCAAATAGAACTTCTATTTTTTTTAAGGATACATTCTTATTACTTTTTCATACTCTATAAAATACATAGGGCTTGATATTTTAAACCAAGGAGTTAGAAACCCACTTACCTGTTTAGTGCCAGTCCAGCTGTAGTCACTCTATGTGCAATCTCTGACGTCGAGTAACCACGAGATTGTGCTAAAATTTAAACTAGACACGGAATGAAACAAACTCCAAACATGGATATTTCATAACATGCCTTGGAAATCCGGCGTTCACGGGTCAGCAGTCATGCTTGATCCCCAAGTTGTGACATAAGCTTAAATGTACCTTTTGGACATAAAATGTACATGAAACAAACAAACTCCTTATTTTATTTATAGGCCGGTATAAATATTGCACAACTTTGATGCCTTAGATCGCAATTTTGAGAAGCTTGGCTACCGACAACTCGTTTGAGAGGTTGGATACTCGTTAAGAGTTTCTTTTATACCGATAAACATCTATATATAGTTGCCAAATGATACACAATAGTCCCAGTTCTAATTTTAGATCGGTACGAATTTCACAATTTTCCTATCCTTTTAAATCGCAATTATGTGAAGCCTGGAAAGTCGTTTGAGCGGTTGGATCCCTATTAAGAGTTTCTTTTTGATCAAAAATTATCAAAGATTGTTTCCAAATGACTCTCAATACTCCTGGTTTTAATTCTTTACCTTACGAATTTCGCACCTCTTGTATGCTTTAGATCGCAATTATGAGAAGCTTGACTACAAACAAATTGCTGAAGAGGTAGGATCACAGTTTAAAGTTTCTTTTTGATCGAGAATTACCGAGGATTGTATCAAAATGACTCGCAACACTTCCGGTTTTAATTTTTGACGCTTACAGATTTCGCACCACTTGTTTGATTTAGATCACAATTTTGAGAAGCTTGGCATCCGGCAACTTTTTTGAGGGATTAAATCCCCATTAAGTATTTATTTTCGATTGATAATTATTAAGGATAGTTTCTAAAAGACTAGCAACACTCCCGGATTAAATTATTGAGCCTTACAAATTTCGTACATGTCGTATGCTTTATATCGCATTTCTTAGAAGCTTGACTACCGGCAACTCGTTTGTGAGGATGGAACCGCATTAGTAGTTTCTTTTTGAGCAACAACAAGCAAGGATAGTAACCAAATGACTCACAATACTCCCGATTTTAACAATAGGCTGGTATGGATTTCGCACATCTTCGATGCTTTAGATCACAATTCTGAGAAGCTTGGCTACCGGTAACTCATTTGAGAGGCTAGATCCTCGTTAATTATTTCTTATTGACCGATAACAAGCTCGTATAGTTGCAAAATAATTCATTATAGTCCCAATTCAAATTTTAGATCGGTACGGATTTTATAATTTTCCCATGCTTTTAAAGTGTAATTCTGTGAAGCTTGGCAACTCGCTTAAGCAGTTGGATCCCTGTTAAGAGCTTATTTTTGATCGACAATTATCTAGGATAGTTTCCAAATGACTCACACAACTCCAAGTTTTAATTTTTGATCGCAACAGATTGCGTACCTCTCGTATGCATTAGATCACAATTTTGTGAAGCTTGGCTACCGACAACTTGTTCTAGAGCATAGATCTGAGCTAAGAGTTTCTTTATGATCGATAATTATCTAGCATAGTTTCCAAATGAGTTGCAACGCTCCCTATTTTAACTTTTGACCTTACGGATTTTGTACCTCTTATATGCTTTAGATCGTAATTCCAAGAAGCTTGGCTACCAACAAAATGTTGGGAAAGTTGAATGCTTGCTTAGAGATTCATTTTTATCGAGAGTTATCTAGGATTGCTTCCAAATGTTACGCAACACAATCAATTTTAATTTTTGACCCATACGGATTTTGTACCTCTCATATGCTTTAGAACGTAATTATGAGAAGCTTGGCTACCGGCAACTCGTTTTACCAGTTGGATCCCCGTAAAGAGTTTCTTTTTTTTCGACAACAAGCCAGTATAGTTTCCAAATGATCTGCAATAGTTCCAGTCCTTATTTTAGATCGGAATAGATTTTGCAACGTTCCCATGCTTTTAAATCGCAATTCTGGGAATCTTGGCAACACATTTGCGCAGTTGGATCCCCGTTAAGAGTTTCTTTTTGATCGATAATTTTCAAGAATTATTTCGAAATGAATGGCAGCACTCCCGGTTTTAATTTTGGACTATTACGTATTTAGCATATCGTATTTATTTGATTCTTGGCTACCGACAACTTTTTTCTGAGGATGAATCCTCGTTAAGAGTTTCATTTTGACCGATAACAAGCTAGGATAGTTACCAAATGAATCGTAATGCTCCAGAATTTATTTATTGACCGGTACAAATTTTGCACAACTTTGATGCTTTAGATCGTAATTCTGAGAAGCTTGGTTACCGGTAACAGGTTTGATAGGTTAGATACTTATTTAGAGTTTCTTATTGATTGATAACAAGCTTGTATAGTTTCCAAATGATATGCAATAGTTGCAGTTCTAATTTTTGATCGGTACGGATTTCGAAATTTTCCCATGCTTTTAAATCGTAATTATGTAAAGCTTGGCAAGTCGTTTGAGCGGTTGGATCCTTGTTAAGAGTTTCTTTCGATCGACAATTATCTTGGATTGTTTCCAAATGACTCGCAATACTCCCAGTTTTAATTCCTTACCTTACGAATTTCCCACCTCTCGTATGCTTTAGATCACAATTCTGAGAAGCTTGGCAACAAAAAAATTGGTGGAGAGGTTGGATCCCAGTTTTGAGTTTCTTTTTAATCAAGAATTATCTAAGATTGTATCCAAATGACTCGCAACACTCCCGGTTTAAATTTTTGACCCTTACGGATTTTGCACCACTCGTATGCTTTAGATCGCAATTTTGAGAAGCTTGGCGTTTGGCAACTTATTTCAAAGATTGAATCCCCATTTACTATTTCCATTTGATTGATAATTATTAAAGATTGTTTCTAAATGACTCGCAAAACTCCCAGATTTAATTTTTGAGCCTTGTGAATTTTGCACATCTCGTATGCTTTATATCGCATTTCATAGAAGTTTGGCTACCGACAACTCGATTGTGAGGATGGATCCTCGTTTGGAGTTTCTTTTTGACCAACAATAAGCTAGGATAGTTACCAAATGACTTGTAATACTCCCTGATTTAACTATATTCCGGTGCGGATTTCGCACATCTTCGATGCTTTAGATCGCAATTTTGAGAAGTTTGTCAACCGGCAACTCGTTTGTGAGGTTAGATCCTCGTTAAGAGTTTCTTATTGACAGATAACAAGCTGGTATAGTTGCCAAATAATTCATTATAGTCCCAGTTCTAATTTTAGATCGGTACGGATTTCATAATTTTCCCATGCTTTTAAATCGCAATTCAGTAAAGCTTGGCAACTCGTTTAAGCGGTTGGATCCCCGTTAAGTTTTTATTTTTGATCCACAATTATCTAGGATAGTTTCCTAATGACTCGCACCCATTCAAGATTTAATTTATGACCGCATCGAATTGCGAACCTCTCATATGCATTAGATTACAATTTTGGGAAGCTTGGCAACCGGTAACTTGTTTGTGAGGTTGGATCCACGTTAAGAGCTTCATTTTGATCGAAAATTGTCCATAGTAGTTTCTAAATGACTTGTAAGACTCATAGTTTTAATTCATTACCTTACGGATTTTGCACCTCTCGTATGCTTTAGATCGCAATTCTGAGAAGCTTGGCTACAAGAAAATTGTTGGAGAGGTTGGATCCCCGTTTAGAGTTTTTTTTTATCGAGAATTATCTAGGATTGTATCCAAATGACTCGCAACACTCCCGGTTTAAATTTTTGACCGTTGCGGAATTCGCACCACTCGTATGCTTTTGATCAAAATTTTGGGAAGCTTGGCGTCTGGTAACTTGTTTGAGAGATTGGATCCCCATTAAGTATTTATTTTTGATCAATAATTTTTAAGGATAGTTGCGAAATGACTCGCAACACTCCCGGATTAAATTTTTATACGAATTTTGCACATCTCGTATGCTTTATAACATATTTCATAGAAGTTTGGCTACCGATAACTTGTTTGTGAGGATGGATCCTCGCTAGGTGTTTCATTTTGACCGATAACATGCTAGGATAGTTTCCAAATCACTCGCAATACTCCCTATTTTAATTTTTGACCTTTCGGATTTCGTACCTCTTGTATGCTTTAGATCGCAATTTAAAGAAACTTGGCTATCAGAAAAATGTAGGAGAAGTTGGATCCCTGCTTATAGATTCATTTTAATCTAGAGTTATCTAGGATTTCTTCCAAATGACTCGCAACACACTTAGTTATAATTTTTGACCCTTACGGATTTTGCACCTGTCGTATGCTTTAGGACGTAATTTTGAGAAGCTTGGCTGCCGGCAACTCGTTTGAAATGTCGGATCCCCGTTAAGAGTTTCTTATTGATTGACAATTATCTAGGATAGTTTCCAAATGACTCGTAAAACTCCCGGTTTTAATATTTGATTCTTATGGATTTCGCACATCCCGTGTGCTTTATATCGGATTTCTTAGAAGCTTGGCTACTGACAACTTGATTATGAGGTTGGATCCTTGTTAAGTGTTTCTTTTTGAGCGACAACAAGCTTGGATAGTTACAAAATGAGTCGCTGCACTCCTGGTATTTATTATAGATCGGTTTGTAAATGAGTCGAAGTACTCCTCGTTAAGAGTTTCTTTTTGAGCGACAACAAGCTTGGATAGTTACTAAATGAGTCGCAACACTCCTGGTTTTTATTATAGACTGGTATGAATTTCGCACATCTTCGATGCTTTAGATCACAATTATGAGAAGCTTTGGTTCTAACAACTCATTTTACCGGTTGGATCCGCGTTAAGAGTCTCATTTTCACCAACAACAAGCTAGTATAGTTGCTAAATTATCTGCAATAGTTCCAGTTTTTATTTTAGATCGGTATGGATTTTGTAATATTCCCATGATTTTAATCGCAATTCTGGGAAGCTTGGAAACTCATTTCCGCAGTTGGATCCCCGTTAAGAAATTCTTTTTGATCTACAATTTTGAAGGATTATTTCCAAATTACTCGTAACACTCCCAGCTTTAATTTTGGACTTTTACATATTTAGCATATCGCATTTCTTTGATGCTTGGCTACCGGCAACTTTTTTGTGAAGATGGATCCTCGTTAAGAGTTTCTTTTTGACAGACAATAGGTTAGGATAGTTATCAAATGAATCATAATGCTCCATATTTTATTTATAAGCCGGTACAAATTTTACAGAACTTTAATGCTTTAGATCGCAATTTTGTGAAGCTTGGCTACCTGTAAATCGTTTGAGTGGTTGGATACTCATTCAGAGTTTCTTTTTGATTAATAAAAAGCATGTATAGTTGCCAAATTATACTCAATAGTCCCAGTTCAAATTTAAGATCGGTACGGATTTCACAATTTTCCCATGCTTTTAAATCGCAATTATGTGAAGCCTGGAAAGTTGCTTGAGTGGTTAGATCCCTGTTAAGAGTTTCTTTATGATCAACAATTATCTAGGATTGTTTCCAAATGACTCGTAATACTCCCGCCTTTAATTTTGTACCTTACGAATTTTGGATTTCTCGTGTGCTTTAGATCATAATTCTAAGAAGCTTGGTACAAGAAAATTGTTGGAGAGGTTGGATTCAAGTTTTGAAATTCTTTCTGATCGAGAATTATCTAGGATTATATCCAAATGACTCGCAACACTCCCGGTTTTCAATTTTGAACCTTACAGATTTTACACCATTCGTATGTTTTAGATCGAAATTTTGAGAAGCTTGGAGTCCAGAAACTTGCATGAGAGATTGAATCCCTATTAAGTGTTTCTTTTCGATTGATAATTATTAAGGATAGTTTCTAAATGACTCACAACACTCCCAAATTTAATTTTTGAGCCTTACGAATTTCGCACATCTCGTACGCTTTATATCAAATTTCTTTAAAGCTTGGCTACCGGTAACTCGTTTGTGAGGATGGATCCTCGTTAGGAGTTTCATTTTGAGCAGCAACAAGCTAGGATAGTTACCAAATGACTCGCAATACTCCTAGTTTTAATTCTTTACCTTTCGGATTTCTTACCTTTCAAAATTCGTACCTCTCGTATGCGTTAAATCCCAATTCTGAGAAGATTGGCTTCAAGCAAATTGTAGGAGAGGTTGGATCCCCATTTAGAGTTTCTTTTTGATCGAGAATTATATAGGATTGTATCAAAATGACTCGCAACACTCCCGGTTTTTATTTTTGACCCTTACGGATTTTGTACCACTCGTATGCTTTAGATTGAAATTTTGTAAAGCTTGGCTACCAGCAACTCGTTTGAGTGGTTGGATACTCGTTCAGAGTTTCTTTTTGACCGATAACAGGTAAGTATAGTTGCCAAATTTTACGCAATAGTCCCAGTTCAAATTTAAGATCGGTACGGATTTTACAATTTTCCCATGCTTTTAAATTGAAATTATGTGAAGCTTGGAAAGTTGCTTAAGAGGTTGGATCCTGTCAAGAGTTTTTTATTTATTAACAATTATCAAGGATTGTTTCCAAATGACTCGCAATACTCCCGCCTTTAATTTTGTACCTTACAAATTTCAGACATCTCGTATGCTTTAGATCGCAATTCTGAGAAGCTTGGCTACAAGAAAATTGCTAGAGAGGTTGGATCCCAGTTTGGAATTTCTTTTTGATCGAGAATTATATAGGATTATATCCAAATGACTTGCAACACTCTCAGTTTTCATTTTTGACCCTTACAGATTTCGCACCACTCGTATGCTTTAGATCAAAATTTTGAGAAGCTTTGCGTCCGACAACTTGCTTGAGAGATTGAATCCCCATTATGTGTTCTTTTCGATTGATAATTATTAAGGATTGTTTCTAAATGGCTCACAACACTCCCAAATTTAATTTTTGAGCCTTACAAATTTCGCACATCTCGTATGCTTTATATCACATTTCTTTGAAGCTTGGCTACCGACAACTCATTTGTGTGGATGGATCCTCATTGGAGTTTTATTTTGACCAACAACAAACAAGGATAGTTACCAAATGACTCGCAATACTCCTAGTTTTAACTATAGACCGATACGGATTTCGTACATCTTTGATGCTTTAGATCATAATTCTAAGAAGATTGGCTTCCGACAACTTGTTTGAGACGTTAGATTCAAGTTAAGAGTTTCTTATTGACCGATAGCAATCTGGTATAGTTGCCAAATAATTTATTATAGTCCAAATTCTAATTTTAGATCAGTACGGATTACATAATTTTCCCATGCTTTTAAATTGAAATTCTGTGAAGTTTGGCAACTCGTTTAAGCGGTTGGATTCCTGTTAAGTTCTAATTATTGATCCACAATTATCTAGGATAGTTTCCAAATGACTCGCACCAATCCATGTTTTAATTTTTAACCGTAACGGAATGCGTACCTCTCGTATACATTCGATCACAATATTTAATCTTGGCAACCGGCAATGCTTTTGAGAGGTTGGATTCACGTTAAGAGTTTCTTTTTGATCGAAAATTATCCATAGTAGTTTATAAATGACTTGCAACACTCAAAGTTTTAATTCTTTACATTACGGATTTCATACCTCTCGCATGCTTTAGATCGTAATTCTGAGAAGCTTGGCTTCAAGAAAATTGTTGGAGAGGTTGGATCCCCGTTTAGAGTTTCTTAATGATCGAAAATTATCATGGATTGTATCTTAATGTCTCGCAACACTCTCAGTTTTAATTTTTGACCCTTACAGATTTTGCACCACTCATATGCCTTAGATCACAATTTTTAGAAGCTTGGCGTTCAACAACTTGTTTGAGAGATTGGATCCCCATTAAGTGTTTCTTTTTGATCGATAATTATTAAGGATAGTTTCCAAATGACTCGCAACACTCCTAGATTAAATTTTTGACCCTTACAAATTTTGTACATATCGTATGCTTTATATCGAATTTCATTAAAGCTTGGCAACCAACAACTTGTTTGTGAGTATGGATCCTTGTTAGGAGTTTCTTTTTGACTGACAACATGCTAGGATTGTTGCCAAATGTCTCGCAACACTCTCGATTTTAACTATAGACCGGTACGGATTTCACACATCTTCGATGCTTTAGATCGTAATTTTGAGAAGCTTGGCTACAGACAACTCGTTTAAGAGGTTAGATCCTCCTTAATAGTTTCTTATTGACCCATAACAACCTAGTATAGTTTCCAAATAATTCATTAATGTCCCAATTCTAATTTTAGATCGGTATGGATTTTGTAATTTTCCCATGCTTTTAAATCGCAATTCTGTGAAGCTTGGCAACTCGCTTAAGGATAGGATCCCTGTTAAGAGTTTATTTTGGATCGAAAATTATCTAGGATAGTTTGCAAATGACTCGCACCACTCCAAGTTTTAATTTTTGACCCCAATGGATTGCGTACCTCTCATCTGCATTAGATCATAATTTCTGAAGTTTGGGTGCCGAAAATTCTTTCGAGTGCTTAGATCCCAGTTAAGAGGTTCTTTATGATCGACAATTATCTAGGATAGTTTTCAAATGGCTCGCAACACTCCCTATTTTAATTTTTACCTTATAGATTTTGTACCACTTGTATGCTTTAGATAGCAATTCAAAGAAGCTTGGCTACCAGAAAAATGTTGGGGAAGTTGGATCCCCGCTTAGAGATTCATTTTTATCGAGAGTTATCTAGGATTTCTTCCAAATGATTCGCAACACACTCAGTTTTAATTTTTAACCCTTACGGATTTTGCACCTTTCGTATGGTTTAGAATGTACTTTTGAAAAGCTTGGCTATCAATTATTTTTTTGAGATGCTGGATTCCTGTTAGGAGTTTCATCTTTATCGACAATTATCTAGGACAGTTTCCAAATGACTCGTAAAACTCCCGGTTTTAATATTTGATTTTTACAGATTTCGCACATCTCGTGTACTTTAAATCGGATTTCTTAAAAGCTTGGCAACCGGCAACTTGTTTGTTAGGTTGGATCCTCGTTAAGAGTTTCTTTTTGAGCGACAACAAGCTTAAATAGTTTCCAAATGACTCGTAGCGCTCCAGGTTTTAATTATAGACTGGTACGGATTTCGCACATCTTCGATGCTTTAGATTGCAATTATGAGAAGCTTAGGTTCCGACAACTCATTTTAACGGTTGTATCCGCGTTAAGAGTTTCATTTTCTCCAACAACAAGATACTATAGTTGCCAAATGATCTGCAATAGTTCCAGTTCAAATTTAAGATCGGTATGGATTTTGCAACATTCCCATGCTTTTAAATCGCAATTCGGGGAAGCTTGGAAACTCATTTGCACGGCGTTAAGAATTTCTTTTTGATCGACAATTTTTAAGGATTATTTCCAAATTACTCACAACACTCCCGGTTTTAATTTTGGACTCTTACGCATTTAGCATATCGCATTTCTATGATGCTTGGCTACCGACTACTTGTTTAAGAGGATTGATCCTCGTCAAGAGTTTTTCTTTGGCCGACAATAAGCTAGGATAGTTTCCAAATGAATCGTAATGCTCCAAATTTTATTAATAGACCGGTACAAATTTTGCATAACTTTGATGCTTTAGATCGCAATTCTGAGAGGCTTGGCTACCGGCAACTTGTTCGAGAGGTTGGATACTTGTTCAAAGTTCCTTTTTGACCGATAACAAGCTAGTATAGTTGCCAAATTATGCGCAATAGTCCCAGTTTAAATTTAAGATCGGTACGGATTTCACAATTTTCCCATGCTTTTAAATCGTAATTATGTGAAGCTTGGCAAGTTGTTTGGGTGGTTGGATCACTCTTAAGAGCTTCCTTTTTATCAGCAATTATCTATGATTGTTTCCAAATGACTCGCAATACTCCCGATTTTAATTCTTTACATTACAGATTTCGCACCTCTCGTATGCTTTAGATCTCAATTCTTAGAATCTTGGCAACAAGCAAATTGTTGGAGAGGCTGGATCCTAGTTTAGAGTTTCTTTATGGTCAAGAATTATCAAGGATTGTATCCAAATGACTCGCAACACTCCCGATTTTTATTTTTGACCCTTACGGATTTTGCAGCACTCGTATGCTTTAGATCACAGTTTAGAGAAGCTTGGCGTCCGGTAACTTGTTTGAGAGACTGAATCCCCATTAAGTGCTTCTTTGTAATTGATAATTATTAAGGATAGTTTCAAAATGATACGCAGCACTCCCGGATTAAGTTTTTGACCCTTACGAATTTAGTAAATCTCGTATGCTTTATATTGCATTTCTAAGAAGCTTTGATACCGACAACTCGTTTGTGAGGATAGATCCTCGTTAGGGGTTTATTTTTAACCAACAACAAGCTAGGATATTTAACAAATGACTCGCAATACTCCCGATTTTACCTATAGATCGGTAAGGATTTCGCACATCTACGATGCTTTAGATCGCAATTCTGAGAAGCTTCGCTACCAAAAACTCGTTTGAGAGGTTAGATCCTCGTTAAGAGTTTTTTATTGACCGATAACAAGCAGGTATAGTTGCCAAATAATTCATTATTGTTCCAGTTCTAATTTTGGATTTGTAAGGATTTCCTAACTTTCCCATACTTTTAAATCACAATTTTATTAAGCTTGGCAACTCGTTTAAGCGGTTGGATCCCCGATAAGTTTAAATTTTTGTTTTCTAATTATCTGGGATAGTTTCTAAATGACTCGCACCACTCCATGTTTTAATTTTTGACCGCAACGGATTGCGTACCTCTTGCATGCATTAGATCACAATTTTGGGAAGCTTGGATACCGGTAACCCGTTTGATAGGTTTGATCAATGTTAAAAGTTTCTTTTAGACCAAAAATTATCCAAAGTAATTTCTAAATGACTTGAAGCACTCCTAGTTTTAATTCTTTACCATACGGGTTTTGCACCTCTTGTATGCTTTAGATCGCAATTTTGAGAAGCTTGGATACATGGAAATTCGTGGAGAGGTTGGATCCCTGTTTAAAGTTTTTTTTTGATCAAAAATTATCTAGGATTATATCTAATTGACACGTAACACTCTCGGTTTTTATTTTTGACCCTTGCGGATTTTACACCACTCGTATGCTTTAGATCGCAATTTTGAGAAGCTTGGCGTCCGTCAATTTTTTTGAGCGATTGGATCTCCATTAAGTGCTTCTTTTTGATCGATAATTACTAAGGATAGTTTCCAAATGACTCGCAATACTCCCAAATTAAATTTTTGACCCATACGAATTTCACACATCTTGTATGCTTTATATCGCATTTCATAGAGGTTTGGCTTCCGACAACTTGTTTTTGTGGATGGATCCTCGTTAGGAGTTTCTTTTTGACCGGTGGCAAGCTAGGATAGTTATCAAATGACACGCAACAATCCGGATTTTAACAATAGGCTGATACGGATTTCACAGATCTTTCATACTTTAGATCACAATTTTGAGAAGCTTGGCTACCGGCAATTTGTTTGAAAGGTTAGATCCTCGTGAAGAGTTTTTAAATGATCGATAACAAGTTGGTATAGTTGCCAAATAATTCATTATAGTCCCAGTTCTAATTTTAGATCGGTGCAGATTTTGTAATTTTCCCAGGCTGTTTTACTGCAATTCTTTGAAGCTTGACAACTCGTTTAAGCGGTTGGATCCCCGTTAAGTTTTTATTTTTGATCCACAATTATCTAGGATAGTTTCCAAATGACTCACACCACTCCATGTTTTAATTTTTTACCGCAATGGATTGCGTACCTCCCGTATGTACTATATCACAATTTTGGGATGCTTGGCTACCGGTAACTCGTTTGAATGGTTGGATCCACATTAAGAGTTTCTTTTTGATCAAAAATTATCCAGAGTAGTTTCTAAATGACTTGCAACACTTCTAGTTTTAATTCTTTGCCATACGGATTTCGCACCTCTCGTATGCTTTAGATCGCAATTTTGAGAAGCTTGGCTACATGCAAATTCATGGAGAGGTTGGATCCCCGTTTAAATTTTCTTTTTGATCTAATATAATCTATGATTATATCCAAATGACTCGTAACACTCCCGGTTTTAATTTATGACCTTGCAGATTTTGTACCACTCGTATGCTTTATATTGCAATTTTGAGAAGCTTGACATCCGTCAACATTTTTGAGCGATTGGATCCCCATTAAGTGTTTCTTTCTGGTCGATAATTATTATGGATAGTTTCCAAATGACTCACAATACTCCCTAATTTAATTTTTGACCCTTACGAATTTTGCACATCTCGCATGCTTTATATCGCATTTCATAGAACCTTGGCTTCCGACAACATGTTTTTGAGAATGGATCCCCGTTAGGAGTTTCCTTTTGTCGACAACAAGCTTGGATAGTTGCCAAATGACTCGCAACACTCCTGATTTTAACTATAGTCCAGTATGGATTTCCTACATCTTCGATGCTTTAGATTGCAATTCAGAGAAGCTTGGCTACCGGCATCTCGTGTCAGAGGTTAGATCCTCGTGAAGAGTTTAATAATAACTGATAACAAGCTGGTATAGTTCCCGATTAATTCATTATAGTCTCAATTATAATTTTCGATCGGTACGGATTTTGTAATTTTTCCATGTTTTTTTATTGCAATTCAGTGAGGCTTGGAAACTCGTTTAAGCGGTTGGATCCCCGTTAAGTTTTAATTTTTGATCCACAATTATCTTGGATAGTTTCCAAATGACTCACACCACTCCATGTTTAAATTTTTGACCGCAACGGATTGCGTACCTCTCGTATGCTTTAAATCACAATTTTTGGAAGCTTGGCTACCGGTAACTCGTTTGATAGGTTGGATTCACGTTAAGAGTTTCTTTTTGATGAAAAATTATCCAGAGTAGTTTCTAAATGACTTGCAACACTCCTAGATTTAATTCTTTAACATACGGATTTCACACCCCTCGTATGCTTTAGATCGCAATTTTGAGAAGCTTGGCTACCTGCAAATTGTCGGAGAGGTTGGATCCCGTTTAAAGTTTCTTTTTGATCGATGATTATCTAGGATTATATCCAAATGACTCGTAACACTCCCGGTTTTAATTTTTGACCCTTGCGGATTTTACGCCACTCGTAGGCTTTAGATCGCAATTTTGAGAAGCTTGGCGTCCGACAAACTTTTTGAGCGATTGGATCCCCATTAAGTGTTTCCTTATGATCGATAATTACTAAGGATAGTTTCCAAATGTCTCACAGTACTCCCGAATTAAATTTTTGACCCTTACGAATTTCGTACATCTCGTATGCTTTATATCGCATTTAATAAAAGCTTGGCTTCTGACAACTTGTTTTTCTGGATTGATGACCATTAAGAGTTTATTTTTGACCGAAAACAAGTTAGGATAGTTACCAAATGACTCGCAGCACTCCTGATTTAAGCTATAGTCCAGTTTGGATTTCGCACATCTTCAATGCTTTAGATCGCAATTCTGAGAAGCTTGTCCACCGGCAACTCGTTTGAGAGATTAAATTCTCGTGAAGAGTTTAATAATAGTCGATAAAAAGTAGGTATAGTTGCCAAATAATTCATTATAGTCCCAGTTCTAATTTTAGATCGGTACGGATTTCGTAATTTCCCCCATGCTTTTTAATTGCAAT
The DNA here is from genome assembly GCA_014058105.1 of Kingdonia uniflora. NCBI lineage: Eukaryota > Viridiplantae > Streptophyta > Magnoliopsida > Ranunculales > Circaeasteraceae > Kingdonia > Kingdonia uniflora. Next base: position 999,654 of record JACGCM010000750.1, read on the forward strand.
TCTGTGAAGCTTGGCAACTCGTTTAAGCGGTTGGTTCCCCGTTAAGTTTTAATTTTTGATCCACAATTATCTAGGACAGTTTCCAAATGACTCACACCTCTTCATGTTTTAATTTTTGACCGCAATGGATTGCATACCTCTCGTATGCATTAGATGGCAATTTTGGGAAGCTTGGCTGCCGGTAACTCGTTTGATAGGTTGAATCCTCGTTAACAGTTTATTTTTGATCAAAAATTATCCAAATTCGTTTCAAAATGACTTGCAACACTTCTAGTTTAAATTCCTTACCATATGGATTTCGCACCTCTCGTATGTTTTAGATCGCAATTTTGAGAACATTAACTACCTGTAAATTGTCGAAAAGGTCGGATCCCCTTTTAAAGTTTCTTTTTGATCGAGAATTATTAAGGATTATATCCAAATAACTTGTAATACTCTCGATTTTAATTTTTGACCTATGCGGATTTTGCACCACTCGTATGCTTTAGATCGCAATTTTGAGAAGCTTGGCGTCTGTCAACTTTTTTGGGCGATTGGATCCCCATTAAGTGTTTCTTTTTGATCGATAATTATTAAGGATAGTTTCCAAATGACTCGCAATTCTCTCAAATTATATTTTTGACCCTTACGAATTTCGCACATCTAGTATGCTTTATATCGCATTTCATAGAATCTTAGATTCCGACAAGTTGTTTTTGTGGATGGATCCCCGTTAGGAGTTTCTTTTTGACCGACAACAAGCTAGGATAGTTTCTAAATGACTCGCAATACTCCAGACTTTAACTATAGTCCGGTATGGATTTCGCACATCTTCGATGCTTTAGATCACAATATTGAGAAGCTTGGCTACCGACAACTCATTTGAGAGGTTAGATCCTCGTGAAGAGTTTAATATAGACCGATATCAAGCTAGTATAGCTGCCAAATAATTCATTATTGTCCCAGTTATAAATATAGATCGCTACAGATTTCAAAATTTTCCCATGCATTTTTATTGCAATTCTGTAAAGCTTGGCAAATCGTTTAAGCGGTTGGATCCCCGTTAAGTATTTATTTTTGATCCACAATTATCTAAGATAGTTTCCAAATGACTCACACCACTCCATGTTTTAAATTTGGACCGCAACGGATTGCTTACCTCTCATATGCATTAGATCACAATTTTGGGACGCTTGGCTTCCGGTAACGCGTTTGATAGGTTGGATCAACCTTAAGAGTTTCTTTTTGCTAAAACATTATCCAGAGTAGTTTCTAAATGACTTGCCACACTCCTTGCTTTAATTCTTTACCATACGGATTTCGCACCACTCGCATGCTTTAGATCGCAATTTTGAGAAGCTTGGCTACCTGCAAATTGTCTGAGAGGTTGGATCCCCGTGTAAAGTTTCTTTTTGATCATGAATTATCTAGGATTATATCCAAATGACTCGTAACACTCCCGGCTTTATTTTTTGACCCTTGCGGATTTTGCACTACTCGTATGCTTTAGATCACAATTTTTAGACGCTTGGCGTCCGTCAACTTTTTTAAGCGATTGGATCCCTATTAAGTGTTTCTTTTTGATCGATAATTATTAAGGATAGTAGTTTCCAAATGACTCACAATACTCCCGAATTAAATTTTTTCCATTGCGAATTACGCACATCTCGTATGCTTTATATCGCATTTCATAGAAGCATGGCTTCCGATAACTTTTTTTGTGGATGGATCCCCGTTAAGAGTTTCTTGTTGACCGACAACAAGCTAGGTTATTTACCAAATGACTCGTAACACTCCTGATTTTTACTATAGTCCGGTATGGATTTCGCACATCTTTGATTCTTTAGATCGCAATTTTGGGGAGCTTGGCTACAGGCAACTCGTTTGAGAGGTTAGATCCTCATGAAGAGTTTAATAATAACCGATAACAAACTGGTATAGTTACCAAATAATTCGTTATCATTCCAGTTCTAATTTTAGATCGGTACGGATTTTGTAATTTTCCCATGCTTTTTAATTGTAATTCTGTAAAGCTTGACAACTCGTTTAAGCGGTTGGATCCCCGTTAAGTTTATATTTTTGATCCACAATTATCAAGGATAGTTTCTAAATGACTCACACCACTCCATGTTTTAATTTTTGACAGCAACGGATTGCGTATCTCTCGCATGCATTAGATAACAATTTTGGGAAGCTTGGCTACCAGTAACTTGCTTGATAGGTTCGAGCCTCGTTAGGTGTTTCTTTTTGATCAAAAATTATCCAGAGTAGTTTCTAAATAACTTGCAGCACTCCTTGTTTTAATTCTTTACCATACGGATTTCACACCTTTCATATTATTTAGATCGCAATTTTGAGAAGCTTAGCTACCTGCAACTTGTCGGAGAGGTTGGAACCCCGTTTAAAGTTTCTTTTTGATCTGACTCGTAACACTCCCAGCTTTAATTTTTGACCCTTGCGGATTTTGCACCACTCGTATGCTTTAGATCGTAATTTTGAGAAGCTTCACGTCCGTCAACTTTTTTGAGCGATTGGATCCCTATTAAGTGCATCTTTTTGATCGATAATTATTAAGGATAGTTTCCAAATGACTCGCAATACTCCCAAATTAAATTTTTGACCCTTACGAATTTCGTACATCTCGTATCCTTTTTATCGCATTTCATAGAAGCTTGGCTTCTGACAACTTGTTTTTGTGGATGGATTACCATTAGGAGTTTCTTTTTTACCAACAACAAGCTAAGATAGTTAGCAAATGACACGCATTACTCCTTAGTTTAACTATAGACCGATACGGATTTCGCAGATCTTCGATGCATTTGATAATTATTCTGAGAAGCTTGGCAACCGGCAACTCATTTGAGAGGTTAGATCTTCGCTAAAAGTTTCTTAATGATCGATAAAAAGCTGGTATAGTTGCCAAATAATTCATTATAGCCCCAATTCTAATTTTAGATCGGTACAGATTTCATAATTTTCCCATGCTTTTTAATCGCAATTCTGTGAAGCTTGGCAGCTCGTTTAAGCGGTTGGATCCCCGTTAAGTTTTTATTTTTGGTCCACAATTATCTAGTATAGTTTCCCAATGTCTCACACCACTCCATGATTAAATTTTTAACCGCAACAAATTGCGTACTACTCGTATGCATTAGATCACAATTTTGGGAAGCTTGGCTACCGGTAACTCGCTTGAAAGGTTGGATCCACGTTAAGAGTTTCTTTTGGATAAAAAATTATTCAAAGTAGTTTCTAAATGACTTGTAATACTCCTAGTTTAATTCTTTACCATACGGATTTCGCACCTCTCGTATGCTTTAGATCGCAATTTTGAGAAGCTTGGCCACCTGTAAATTGTCGGAGAGATTGGATCCCCGATTAAAGTTTCTTTTTGATCAAGAATTATTTAGGATTATACCAAAATGACTCGTAAAACCTAGTTTTAATTTTTGAACCTTACTGATTTTGCACTACTCGTATGCTTTAGATCGGAATTTTGAGAAGCTTGGCGTCCGTCAACTTTTTTGAGCGATTGGATCCCCATTAAGTGTTTATTTTTGATCGATAATTATTAAGGATAGTTTCCAAATGACTCACAATACTCCAGAATTAAATTTTTTCCCTTATGAATTTTGCACATCTCGTACGCTTTATATCGCATTACATAGATGCTTGGCTTTCGACAACTTGTTTTTGAGGATGGATCCCCTTAGGAGTTTCTTTTTGACCGACAGCAAGCTAGGATAGTTACCAAATGACTCGTAACACTCCTAAATTTAACTATAGTCCGGTATGGATTTGGTACATCTTCGATGCTTAAGATCGCAATTCTGTTAAGCTTGACTACCGACAACTTTTTTGAGATGCTAAATCCTCGTGAAGAGTTTAATAATAACCGATAACAAGCTGGTATAGTTGCCAAATAATTCATTATAGTCCCAGTTGTAATTTTATATCGGTATGGATTTCGTAATTTTCCCATGTTTTTTAATTGCAATTCCGTGAAGCTTGTCAACTCGTTTAAGCGGTTGGATCCCCGTTAAGTTTTTATTTTTGAACCACAATTATTTAGGATAGTTTTTAAATGACTCACACCACTCCATGTTATAATTTTTGACCACAACGGATTGCGTACCTCTCGTATGCATTAGATGACAATTTTGGGAAGCTTGGCTACCGGTAACTCGTTTGATAGGTTGGATCCTCGTTAAGAGTTTCTTTTTGGTCAAAAATTATCCAGAGTAGTTTCTAAATGACTTACAGCACTCCTAGTTTTAATCCTTTACCATACGAATTTCACACCTCTCTTATGCTTTAGGTCGCAATTTTGAGAAGCTTGGCAACATGCAAATTCTTGGAGATGTTAGATCCGCACTTAAGGTTTCTTTTTGATTGAGAATTACCTAGGATTATATCCAAATGACTCGTAATACTCCCGATTTTAATTTTTGACCCTTGTGGATTTTGCACCACTCGTATGCTTTAGATCCTAATTTTTAGAAGCTTGGCATCCGATAACTTGTTTGAGAGATTGGATCCCCATTAAGTGCTTCTTTTTGATCGATGATTATTATGGATAGTTTCCAAATGACTTGCAACACTTCTGGATTAAATTTTTGACCCTTACGAATTTTGCACATCTCGTATGCTTTATATCGCATTTCATTGACTATAGACCAGTACGGATTTTGCACATCCACGATGCTTTAGATATCAATTCTGAGAAGCTTGGCTACCGAAAACTCATTTAAGAGGTTAGATACTCGATAATAGTTTCCAAATAATTCATTATAGTCCCAATTCTAATTTTATTACGTTACGGATTTTGAAATTTTCCCATACTTTTAAATCAGAATTATGTGAAGCTTGGCAACTCACTTAAACGGCTGGATCCCCGTTAAGAGTTTATTTTTGATCAACAATTATCTAGGATAGTTTTCAAATGACTCGCACCACTCCAAGTTTTAATTTTTGACTGCAACGGTTTGCGCACCTCTTGTATGCATTAGATCACAATTTTGGGAAGCTTAGCTACCGACAACTTGTTCTAGAGCAAAGATCCCAGTTAAGATTTTCTTTATGATCGACAATTATGCAGTATAGTTTCCAAATGACTCGCAACACTCCCTATTTTTATTTTTGACCTTACGGATTTTGTACCTCTTATATGCTTTAGATCGCAATTCAAAGAATCTTGGCTACCAGCAAAATGTTGGAGAAGTTGAATACTTGCTTAGAGATTCACTTTTATCAAGATTTATCTAGGATTGCTTCCAAATGTCACGCAACACAATTAATTTTAATTTTTGACCCTTATGGATTTTACACCTCTCGTATGCTTTAGAACTTAATTTTGAGAAGTTTGGCTACCGGCAACTCGTTTGAGATGTTGGATCCCGAAAAGAGTTTCTTTTTTTTCGACAATTATCTCGGATAGTTTCCAAATGACTCGTAAAACTCCCAGTTTTAATATTTGATTGTTTCGGATTTTGCACTTCTCGTGTGCTTTATATCAGATTTCTTAGAAGCTTGGTTACCGACAACATGTTTGTGAGGTTGGATACTCGTTAAGAGTTTCTTTTTGAGCGACAACAAGCTTGGATAGTTACCAAATGACTCGCAGCACTCCTGGTTTAAATTATAGTCCGGCACGGATTTCGCACATCTTCGATGCTTTAGATCTCAATAATTGGAAGCTTAGGTTCTGACAACACATTTGACCGGTTGGATCCGCGTTAAGTGTTTCATTTTAACCTGCAATAAGATAGCATAGTTTCTAATTGATCTGCAATAGTTCCAGTTCCAAATTTAGATCGGTATAGATTATGCAACATTCCAAAGCTTTTAAATCGCAATTCTGGGAAGCTTGGAATTTTCTTTGCGCGGTTGGATCCCCGCTAAGAATTTCTTTATGATCCACAATTTTCACAAATTATTTCCAAATTACACGTAATACTCCCAGTTTTAATTTTGGACACTTACGTATTTAGCAAATCGCATTTCAATGATGCTTGGCTACTGACAACTTGTTTGTGAGGATGGATCCACGTTAAGAGTTTATTTTTTACCGACACCAAGCTAGGATAGTTACCAAATGAATCGTAATGCTCCATATTTTATTTATTGACCGATATAAATTTTGCACAGCTTTGATATTTTAGATCGTAATTCTGAGAAGCTTGGGTAGCGGCAACTCATTTGAGAGGTTAGAAACTCATTCAGAGTTTCTTTTAGACCGGTAACAAGCAAGTATAGTTACCAAATTATACGCAATAGTCCCTGCTCTAATTTAAGATCGGTACGGATTTTGCAATTTTCCCATGCTTTTAAATCGTAATTATGTAAAGCTTGGCAAGTTGTTTGAGCGGTTGGATCCCTGTTAAGAGTTTCTTTTTGATCGACAATTATCTAAGATTGTTTCTAAATGACTCGCAATACTCCCGGTTTTAATTCTTTACCTTACAAGTTTCGCACCTCTCGTATGCTTTAGATCGCAATTCAGAGAAGCTTCCCTAAAAGAAAATTGCTGGAGAGGTTGGATCCCCATTTAGAGCTTATTTTTGATCGAGAATTATCTAGGATTGTATCCAAATGAGTCGTAACACTCCCGGTTTTAATTTTTGAACCTTACGGATTTCGCACCATTCGTATTCTTTAAATCGTAATTTTGAGAAGCTTGGCGTCCGACAATTTGTATGGGAGATTGAATCCCCATTAAGTGTTTCTTTTTGATTAATAATTATTAAGGATAGTTTCTAAATTACTCGCAACACTCTCAAATTTAATTTTTGACCCTTACGAATTTTGCACATTTCGTATGCTTTATATCTCATTTCTTAGAAGCTTTGCTACCGGCAACTGTTTGCTAGGATGGATCCCCGTTAGGATTTTTTTTAGCACCAACAACAAGCTAGTATAGTTACCAAATGACTCGCAGTACTCCCGGTTTTAAATATAAAGCGGTACGGATTTCACACATCTTTGATTCTTTAGATCGCAATTCTGGGAAGCTTGGCTATCGACAGCTCGCTTAAGAGATTAGATCCCCATAAAGAGTGTCTTATAGATCGATAACAAGCTACTATAGTTGCCAAATAATTCATAATAGTCCCAGTTCAAATTTTAGATCGGTACAGATTTTGTAATTTTCCCATGCTTTTAAATTACAATTCTGTGAAGTTTGGCAACTCGTTTAAGCCGTTAGATCCCCGTTAAGTTTTTCATTTAGATCCACAATTATCAAGGATAGTTTCCAAATGGCCTGCACGACTTCAAATTTAAATTTTTGACCGCAACGTATTGCGTACCTCTCGTATGCATTGGATCACAAATTTGGGAAACTTGGCTACCAGTAACTCATTTGAGAAGTTGGATCCACGTAGAGAGTTTCATTTTGATCGAAAATTATCCAGAGTAGTTTCTAAATGACTCACAACACTCCAAGTTTTATTTCTATACCTTACAAATTTCACACCTCTCGTATGCTTTAGATCGCAATTCGGAGAAGATTGGCTAGAAACAAATTGTTGCAGAGGTTGGATCCCTGTTTAGAGTTTCTTTTTGATCGATAATTATCTTGTATTGTATCCAAATGTCTCGCAACACTCCCGGTTTAAATATTTGACTATTACTGATTTTGTACCACTCGTATGCTTTAGATCATAATTTTGAGAAGCTTGGCGTTCGACAATTTGTTTGGGAGATTGGATCCCCATTATGTATTTCTATTTGATTGATAATTATTAAGGATAGATTCCAAATGACTCGCAACACTCCCGGATTATATTTTTGACCCTTACGAATTTTGCAAATCTCGTATGCTTTATATCGCATTTCATTGAAGATTGGCTACCGGCAACTTGTTTGTGAGGATGGATCTCTGTTCGGAGTTTCTTTTTGACCAAAAACAGGCTAGGGTAGTTACAAAATAACTCGCAATACTCCCAATTTTAACTATAGACCGGTATGAATTTCGTACATCTTCGATGCTTTCGATATCAATTCGGTGAAGCTTGTCTACCGATAACACGTTTGAGAGGTTAGATCCTCGTTAGTAGTTTCTTTTAATCGATAACAAGGTATAGTTTCCAAATAATTCATTATCCTCCCAATTTTTCCATGCTTTTAAATCGCAATTCTGTGAAGCTTGGAACCTCGCTTAAGCGGTTGGATCCCCGTTAAGAGCTTTTTTTTGACAATTTTCTAGGATAGTTTCAAATAACTCGCACCAATCCAAGTTTTAATTTTTGACCGCAACGGTTTGCGTACCTCTCGTATGTATTAGATCACAATTTTTGGAAGCTTGGCTACCGACAAGTTATTGGAGAGCATAGATCCCCGTTAAAAGTTTCTTTATCATCGACAATTATCTAGGATAGCTTCCAAATGGCCCGCAACATACCCAATTTTATTTTATGAACTTACGGATTTTGTACCTCTTGTATGCTTTAGATCGCAATTCAAAGAAGTTTGGCTACCTGGAAAATGTTGGAGAAGTTGGATCCCCGCATAGAGATTTATTTTTATCGAGAGTTATCTTGGATTGCTTCCAAATGTCTCGCAACACAATCAGTTTTAGTTTTTGAACCTTACGGATTTTGCACCTCTCGTATACTTTAGAACGGAATTTTGAGAAGCTTGGCTACTGGCAACTCGTTTGAGATGTTGGATCCCCGTTAACAGTTTCTTTCTTATCGACAATTATCTAGGACAATTTCTAAATGACTCGTAAAACTCCCGATTTTAATATTTGATTCTTACGGATTTTGCACTACTCGTGTGCTTTATATCGGATTTCTTAGAAGCTTGGCTACCCATAACTAGTTTGTGAGGTTGGATCCACGCTAAGAGTTTCTTTTTAAGCGACAACAAGCTTGGATAGTTATCAAATTACTCGCAACATTTCTGGTTATAATTATAGACAGGTACGAATTTCACACATCTTCGATGCTTTAGATCGCAATAATGAGAAGATTAGGTTCCGACAACTCATTTTACCAATTGGATCCGCGTTAAGTGTTTTATTTTTATCAGGAACAAGTGACTATAGTTGCCAATTGATCTGCAATAGTTCAAGTTATAAATTTAGATCGGTATGGATTTTGCAACATTCCCATGCTTTTAAATCGCAATTCTTGGAAGCTTGAAATTTCATTTGTGCGGCAGGATCCCCGTTAAGAATTTCATTTTTATCGACAATTTTCAAGGATTGTTTCCAAATTACTCGAAACACTCCCGGTTTTAATTTTGGACTCTTACGTATTTAGCAAATCACATTTCTTTGATGCTTTGCTACCGACAACTTGTTTGTGAGGATGGATCCACGTTAAGAGTTTCTTTCTGACCGACAACAAGCTAGGATAGTTACCAAATGAATCGTAATGCTCCATATTTTATTTATAGACCGGTACAAATTTTGCACAACTTTGTTGCTTTAGATCGCAATTTTGTGAAGCTTGGCTATCGAAAACACGTTTGAGGGGTTGGAAATTCGTTTAGAGTTTCTTTTTGATCGATAACAATCTAGTATAGTTGCAAAATAATACGCAGTTGTCCCTGTTCTAATTTAAGATCGGTACGGATTTCATAATTTTTCCATGCTTTTAAATCGCAATTATGTAAAGCTTGGCAAGTCGTTTGTGTGGTTGGATCCCTGTTAAGAGTTTCTTTTTGATCGATAATTATCTAGGATTGTTTTTAAATGACTCGCAATAATCCCAGTTTTAATTCTTTACCTTACGAATTTCGCACCTCTCGTATGCTTTTGATCGCAATTATGAGAATCTTGGTTACAAGAAAATTGCTGGAGAGGTTGGATCCTTGTTTAGTGTTTCTTATTGATCAAGAATTATCTAAGATTGTATCCAAATGACTCGCAACACTCCCTGTTTTAATTTTTGACCCTTACGGATTTCGCACCATTCGTATGCATTAGATCGCAATTTTGAGAAGCTTGGCATCCGACAACATGTTTGAGAGTATGAATCCCCATTAAGTGTTGCTTTTAGATTGATAATTACTTAGGATAGTGTCTAAATGACTCGCAACACTCCTGAAATTAATTTTTGTCCCGTACAAATTTTGAACATCTCGTATGCTTTATATCGCATTTCTTAGAAGCTTGGCTACCGGCAACTCGTTTGTGAGGATGGATCCTTGTTAGGAGTTTTTTAATCACAAATAACAAGCTAGGATAGTTACCAAATGACTTGCAATACTCTCGGATTTAAATATTGGCCAGTACGGATTTCACACATCTTCGATGCTTTAGATTGCAATTCTGAGAAGCTTGGCTGCCGGCAACTCGCTTGAGAGATTAGATCCTCGATAAGAGTTTCTGATTGACCGATAATATGCTGGTATAGTTGCCAAATAATTCATTATAGTCCCAGCTCTAATTTTAGATTAGTACGAATTTCACAATTTTCCCTTGCTTTTAAATCGCAATTTTGTGATGCTTGGCAAGCCGTTTGAGCAGTTAAATCCCTGTTAAGAGTTTCATTTTGATCAACAATTATCTTGGATTGTTTCCATATAACTCGCAATACTCCCGGTTTTAATATTTTACCTTGCGGATTTCGGACCTCTCGTATGCTTTAGATCGCAATTCTGAGAAACCTGGCTACAAACAAATTGTTAGGGAGGTTGGATCCTAGTTTTGAGTTTCTTTTTTATCAAGATTTATCTAGTATTATTTCAAAATGACTAGCAACATACCCAGTTTTAATTTTTGACCCTTACGGATTTCGCACCACTCGTATGATTTAGATCGCAATTATGAGAAGCTTGGCGTCCGACAACTTTTTTGAGAGATTAAATCCCCATAAAGTATTTCTTTTTGATTGATAATTATTAAGGATAGTTTCGAAATAACTCGAAACACTTCCGGATTTAATTTTTGACCCTTACGAATTTCACACATCTCGTATGCTTTATATTGCATTTCTTAGAAGTTTGGCTACCGGCAACTCACTTGTGAGAATGGATCCTTGTTAGGAGATTCTGTATCAGCAACAACCAGCTAGGATAGTTACCAAATGACTCGCAATACTCAAGGTTTTAACTTTAGATCAGTACGGATTTCACACATCTTCGATACTTTAGTTCACAATTCTGAGAAGCTGGACTACCAACAACTCGTTTGAGATGTTAGATCCTCGTTATGAGTTTTTTATTGACCGATAAAAAGCTGGTATAGTTGCCAAATAATTCATTATCGTCCCAGTTATAATTTTAGATTGGTACGGATTTATTTATTTTCCCATGCTTCTAATTCGTAATTCTGTGAAGCTTGGCAACTCGTTTAAGCGGCTAGAACCCCGTTAAGTTCTAATTATTGATCCAAAATTATCTAGGATAGTTTCCAAATAACTCGCACAACTCCAAGTTTTAATTTTGGACCGCAACGGATTGCGTAACTCTCGTATGCATTAGATCACAATTTTTGGAAACTTGGCTACCGGTAACTTGTTTCAGAGATTGGATCCACGTTAAGTGTTTCTTCTTCTTCAAAAATTATCTAGTGTAGTTTCTAAATGACTTACAACACTCCTAGTTTTAATTCTTTACCTTACGAATTTTGCACCTCTTGTATGCTTTAGATCGCATTTTTAAGAAGCTTGGCTACAAGCAAAATGTAGGAAAGGTTGGATCCCCGTTTAGAGCTCCTCTTTGATGGAGAATTATCTAGGATTATATCCAAATGACTCGTAACACTCCCATTTTTAATTCTTGACTCTTGCGGATTTTACACCACTCGTATGCTTTAGATCGCAATTTTGAGAAGCTTGGCGTCCGAAAACTGGTTTGAGCGATTGAATCCTCATTAAGTATTTCTTTTTCATCGATAATTATTAAGGATAGTTTACAAATGACTCGCAATACTCCCGGATTAAATTTTTGACCTTTACAAATTTCGCACATCTCGTATGCTTTATATCGCATTTCATTGAAGCTTGGCTACCGACAACTTGTATGTGAGGATGGATCCTCGTTAGGAGTTTCTTTTTGACCAGCAACATGCTAGGATAGTTACCAAATGACTCGCGATACTTCCGATATTAGCTATAGACCGGTACGGATTTTGCACATCTTCGATGCTTTAGATCCCAATTCTGAGAAGCTTGGCTACCGACAACTTGTTTGAGTGGTTAGATCCTCATTAATAGTTTCTTATTGACCAATAACAAGCTAGTATAGTTGCCAAATAATTCATTATAGTCCCAGTTCAATGTTTAGAACATAATGAATTTTGTAATTTTCCCATGCTTTTAAATCGCAATTCAGTGAAGCTTGGCAACTCGTTTAAGCGGTTGGATCCCCGTTAAGTTTTAATTTTTGATCCACAATAATCTAAGATAGTTTCCAAATGACTCGCACCACTCCAAGTTTTAATTTTTGACCGCAACGGATTGCGTACCTCTCGTATACATTAGATCACATATTTGGGAAGCCTCGCTACCAACAATGCGCTTGAGAGGTTGGATCCACGTTAAGAGCTTCTTTTTGATCAAAAATTATCCAGGGTAGCTTCAAAATGACTCGCAACACTCCTAGTTTTAATTTTTTACCTTACGGATTTCGCACCTCTCTTATGCTTTAAATCGCAATTCTGAGAAGCGTAGCTTCATGCAAATTGCTGGAGAGGTTGGATCCCCGTTTAGAGTTTCTTTTTGATCGAAAATTATCTAGGATTGTTTCCAAATGACTCGAAACACTCTCAATTTTAATTTTTGACCTCTATGGATTTCACACCACTTGTATGCTTTAGATCACAATTTTTTGAAGTTTGGCATCAGGCAACTTGTTTGAGAGATTGGATCCCCATGAAGTGTTTATTTTTGATCGATAATTATTAAGGATTGTTTCCAAATGACTCACAACACTACCGGATTAAATTTTTGACCCTTTCGAATTTTGTACATATCGTATGCTTTATATCGAATTTCATTTAAGCTTGGCAACCAACAACTTGTTTGTGAGTATGGATCCTTGTTAGGAGTTTCTTTTTGACTGACAACATGCTAGGATTGTCACCAAATGTCTCGCAACACTCTCGATTTTAACTATAGACCGTTACGGATTTCACACATCTTCGATGCTTTAGATCGTAATTTTGTGAAGCTTGGCTACAGACAACTCGTTTAAGAGGTTAGATCCTCCTTAATAGTTTCTTATTGACCCATAACAACCTAGTATAGTTTCCAAATAATTCATTAATGTCCCAATTCTAATTTTAGATCGGTATGGATTTTGTAATTTTCCCATGCTTTTAAATCGCAATTCTGTGAAGCTTGGCAACTCGCTTGAGGGTAGGATTCCTATTAAGAGTTTATTTTGGATCGAAAATTATCTAGGATTGTTTCCAAATGACTCGCACTACTCCAAGTTTTAATTTTTGACCGTAACGAATTACGTACCTCGCGTATGCATTAGATCACAATTTTGGGAAGCTTGGGTACCGACAACTTATTCAAGAGCTTAGATCCCCGCTAAGAGGTCCTTTATGATCGACAATTATCTAGGATAGTTTCCAAATGGCTCGCGACACTACCTATTTTAAATTATGACCTTACGGATTTTGTACCACTTGTATGCTTCAGATCGCAATTAAAAGAAGCTTGGTTACCAACAAAATGTTGGAGAAGTTGGATCCCCGCATAGAGATTCATTTTTATCGAGAGTTATCAAGGATTTCTTCTAAATGACTCGCAACACACTTAGTTTTAATTTTTGGCCTTTACGGATTTTATACTTCTTGTTCGCTTTAGAACGCACTTTTGAGAAGCTTGGCTACTGGCAACTTGTTTGTGATGTTGGATCCCCTTTAAGAGTTTCATTTTTATCGACAATTATCTTTGACAGTTTCCAAATGACTCGTAATACTCCCTGCTTTAATATTTGATTCTTACAAATTTTGCACATCTCGTGTGCTTTATATCTGATTTCTTAAAAGCTTGGCAACCGGCAACTTGTTTGCGTGGTTGGAACATCGTTAAGAGTTTCTTTTTGAGGAACAATAAGCTTGGATAGTTACAATTATAGTTTTAATATTAGACCAGTACGAATTTCGCACATCTTCGATGCTTTAGATCGCAATTATAAGATGCTTAGGTTCCGACAACTCGCTTTTCCGGTTGTATCCACGTTAAGAGTTTTATTTTCACCAACAACAATCTAGTATAGTTGCCAAATGATCTGCAATAGTTCTAGTTCTAATTTTAGATCAGAATAGATTTTGCAACATTCCCATGCTTTTAAATGGTAACTCTGGGAAGCTTGGCAACTCATTTACGCGGTAGATCCCCGTTAAGAGTTTCTTTTTGATCGAAAATTTTCAAGGATTATTTCCAAATGACTCGCAACACTCCCGGTCTTAATTTTGGACTCTTACGAATTTAACATATTTCTTTTCAATGATGCTTGGCTACCGGCAACATGTTTCTGAGGATGGATCCTTGTAAAGAGTTTATTTTAGCCTTCAACGAGCTAGGATAGTTTCCAAATGAATCGAAATGTTCCTTATTTTATTTATAGACCGGTACAAAATTTGCACAATTTTGATGCTTTAGATAGCAATTCTGAGAAGCATGGCTACCGGAAACTCGTTTGAGAGGTTGGATACTCGTTCAGAGTTTCTTTTTGACCGATTAGAAGCTAGTATAGTTGAGAAATGATACGCAATAGTCCCAGCTCGAATTATAGATTGGTACAGATTTCACAATTTTTCCAGGCTTTTAAATCGCAATTATGTGAAGCTTGGTAAGTCGTTTGAGCGGTTTGATCCCTGTTTAGAGTTTCTTTCTTATCGAAAATTATCAAGGATTGTTTCCAAATAACTCACAATACTCCTGGTTTTAATTCTTTACCTTACGGATTTCGCACCTCTCGTATGCTTTAGATCGTAATTCTGAGAAGCTTGGCTACAAGCAAATTGTTGGAGAGGTTGGATCCCAGTTTAGTGTTTAATATTTATTGAAAATTATCTAGAATTGGATCCAAATGACTCACAACACACCCAGTTTTAATTTTTGACCATTACGGATTTCGCACCACTCGTATGCCTAAGATCGTAATTTTGAGAAATTTGGCGTCCGACAACTTGTTTGAGAGATTGAATCCCCATTAAGTATCTCTTTTAGATTGATAATTACTTAGGATAGTTTCTAAATTACGCGCAACACTCCTGGATTTAATTTTTGACCATTACAAATTTTCTATATCTCTTATGCTTTATATCGCATTTCTTAGAACCTTGGCTACCAGCAACTCGCTCGAGAGGTTAAATCCCCGCTAAGAGTTTTGTTATGATCGATAATTATCTTGGATAATTTCTAAATGACTCGCAACACTCTCTGTTTTAATTTTTGACCATACGGATTTTGCACCTCTTGTTAGCTTTAGATCACAATTCAGAGAAACTTGGCTTCCAACATATTGTTGGAGAGGTTGTATCCCCACTTAGAGATTCATTTTTATCGAGAATTATCTAGGATTGTTCCCAAATGACTCGCAGCACACTCTTTTTTAATTTTTGAACCTTACGGATTTTACACCTCTCGTATGCGTTATATCATAATTTTGAGAAGCTTGGCTACCGACAACTAGTTTGAGAGGTTAGATCCCTGTTAAGAGTTTCTTTTTGATCAACAATTATCAAGGAGAGTTTCTAAATGACTCACAAAACTCTCGGTTTTAATAATTGATTCTTACGGATTTCGCACATCTCGTGTGCTTTATATCGGATATCTTAGAAGCTTGGCAACCGACAACTTTTTTTTGAGGTTGGATTATCGTTAAATGTTTCTTTTTGAGGGAAAATAAGTTTGGATAGTTACCAAATAACTCGCAGCACTTATGGTTTTAATATTAGACCGGTACGGATTTCGTACATCTTTGATGCTTTAAATCAAAATTATAAGATGCTTAGGTTACGACAACTCACTTTACCGCTTGGATCCGCGTTAAGAGTTTCATTTTCACCAACAATAGGCTAGTAGAGTTTCCAATTGATCTGCAATAGTTTCAGTTCTAATTTTAGATCGGTATAGATTTTGCAACATTCCCATGCTTTAAAATCGCAATTCTGGGAAGTTTGGCATCTCATTTGCGTGGTTGAATCCCCGTCAAGAGTTTCTTTATGATCTACAACTTTTAAGGACTATTTCTAAATGACTCACAGCACTCCCGGTTTTAATTTTTGAATCATATGTATTTAGCATATTGCATTTCTATGATGCTTGGCTACCGAAAACTTGTTTGTGAGGATGGATCCTCGTTAAGAGTTTCTTTTTGACCGACAACAAGCAAGGATAATTACCAAATGAATCGTAATGCTCCTTATTTTATTTATAGACTGGTACAAATTTACCACAACATTGATACTTTAGATCGCAATTTCGAGAAGCTTGGCAAATGATAACAAGCTAGTATAGTTGCCAAATGATACGCAATATTCCCAGTTCTAATTTTAGATCGGTACAAAATTCACAATTTTTCCATGCCTTTAAATCACAATTATGTGAAGCTTGGCAAGTCGTTTGAGTAGTTGGATCCCTGTTAAGAGTTTCTTTTAGATCGATAATTATCTAGGATTGTTTCCTAATGACTCAGAATATTCTTGGCTTAAATTCTTTACCTTAAAGATTTCTCCCCTCTCGTATGCTTTAGATCGCAATTCTGAGAAGCTTGGCTACAAGAAAATTGCTGGAGAGGTTGAATCCCTAATTAGAGTTTCTTTTAGATCGAGAATTATCTAGGATTGTATCCAAATGACTCGCAACACTCCCAGTTTTAATTTTTGATCCTTACGAATTTCGCGCCACTCGTATGCTTTAGATCGTAATCTTGATAAGCTTGGCATCCGATAACTTGTTTAAGATATTGAATCCCCATTAAGTGTTTCTTTAAGATTGATAATTTTTAAGGATAGTTTCCAAATGACTCGCAACACTCCCGGATTTAATTTTTGACCCTTACGAAATTCACACATCTCGTATGCTTTATATCTCATTTCTTAGAAGCTTTGCTACCGAGAACTCGTTTGTGAGGATGGATCCTCATTAGGAGTTTTTTTTTTGCCAACAACAAGCTAGGATAGTTACCAAATGACTCGGAATCCTCCCGGTTTTAACTATTGACCGGTACGGATTTCGTACATCTTCGATGCTTTTGATCGCAATTTTAAGAAGGTTGGCTACCGACAACTCATTAAGAGTTTCTTATTGACCGATAACAAGCTATTATAGTTGCCAAATAAATCATTATTGTCATTGTTTAAATTTTTGATCGGTACCGATTTCGTAATTTTTGCATGCTTTTATATTGCAATTTTGTAAAGCTTGGCAACTCGTTTATGCGGTTAGATTCCCGTAAAGTATTTATTTTTGATCGGCAATTATCTACGATAGTTTCCTATTGACTCGCACCCCTCCCAGTTTTAATTTTTGACCGCAACGGATTGATTACCTCTCGTATGCATTAAATCATAATTATGGGAAGCTTGGCTACCGACAACTCGCTCGAGAGGTTAGATCCCCAATAAGAGTTTCTTTATGATCGACAATTATCTAGGATAGTTTCCAAATGTTTAGCAAAACTCCCTATTTTAATTTTTGACCTTACAGATTTTGCACCTATTGTATGCTTTAGATCGCAATTAAGAAAAACTTGGCAACCAGCAAATTGTTGGAGTGGTTGAATCCCTGCTTAGGGGAATTCATTTTTATCGAGAATTTATTTAGGATTGTTTCCAAATGTCTCGCGACACACTAAGTTTTAATTTTGACCCTTACGGATTATGCACCTCTTGAATGTTTTAGAATGTAATTTTGAGAAGCTTGGCTGCCGGCAGCTCATTTGGGAGATTGGATCCCCATTAAGAGTATCTTTTTGATCGACAATTACCAAGGACAGCTTCCAAATGACTCGCAAAACTCCCAGTTCTAATATTTTATTCTTAGAGATTTCCTACATCTCTCGTGCTTTATATCAGATTTCTTAGAAGCTTAGCTACCGGCAACTTGTTTGTGAGGTTGGATCCCCGTTAAGAGTATCTTTTTGAGAGATAACAAGCTTGGATAGTTACCATATGACTCACAGTATTCCTGGTTCTAATTATAGATCGGTACGGATTTCTCACATCTTCGATACTTTAAATCGCAATTATGAGAAGATTGGCTTCCGACCACTCGTTTTACCGATTGGATCCGCGTTAAGATTTTCATTTTTACCAACAACAAGCTAGTATAGTTGCCAAATGATCCGCAATTGTTCCAGTTAAAAATTTTAGATCGGTATGGATTTTGCAACTTTCCCATACTTTTTAATCGCAATTCAGTGAAGCTTGGCTACTTATTTGCGCTGTTGAATCCCCGTTAAGAGTTTCTTTAGGATCAACACTTTTCAAGGATTATTTCCAAATGACTCGCAACACCCCGGTTTTAATTTTGGACTCTTACATATTTAACATATCAGATTTCTATGAAGCTTGGCTATCGGAAAATTTTCCCAGGCTGTTAAATCGCAATTATGTGAAGCTTGGCAAGTCGTTTGAGCGGCTAGATGCCGGTTAAGAGTTTCTTTTTGATCCATAATTATCTAGGATTGCTTCCAAATGACTCGCAATACTCCTGATTTTAATTCTTTACTTTAAAGATTTTGCACCTCTCGTATGCTTTAGATCACAATTCTGAGAAGCTTGGCTACAAACAAATTGTTAGCGAGCTGGATCCCCATTAAGAGTTTCCTTATGATCGGTAACTCGTTTATGCGGATGGATCCTCGCTAGGAGTTTCTTTTTGATCGACAACAAGCTAGGGAAGTTATCAAATGACTCGCAACACTCTAAGTTTTAACCATAGACCAGTACGGATTTCTCTCATCTTCGATGCTTTAGATCACAATTCTGAGAAACTTGGCTACCGGTATCTTGTTTGAGAGGTTAGATCACAATTAATAGATTCCTATTGACTGATAAGAAGCTAGCATAGTTGCCAAATAATTCATTTTAATTACAGTTCTAATATGAGATTGGTGTGGATTTCGTAATTTTCCCATGCATTTAAATCTCAATTCTGTGAAGCTTGGCAACTCGTTTAATTGGCTGAATCCCCATTAAGAATTTATTTTTGATGGACAATTATCTTTGATAGTATCCAAATAACTCGCACCACACCCCGTTTATATTTTAGGCCACAACGGATTGCATACCTTTCGTATGCATTAGAACATAATTTTGGGAAGCTTGGCCGCCGGAAACTCGTTCGAGAGGTTAGATCCCCTTTAAGAGTTTCTTTATGATCGACAATTATCTAGGATAGTTTTCAAACTACTCGTAACACTCCCTGCTTTAATTTAGATCTTACGGATTCTGCACCTCTTGTATGCTTTAGATCACAATTCAGAGAAGCTTGGCTATCAAAAAATTGATGAAGAGATTGGATCCCCGCATAGAGATTCATTTTTATCTAGAATTATTTAGGATTTTTTCCAAATGACTCACAACACACTCAGTTTTAATTTTTAACCCTTTCGAATTTTGCACATCTCGTATACTTTAGATCATAATTTTGAGAAGCTTGGCTACCGTAAACTCATTTGAGAGGTTGGATCCCCATTAAGAGTTTCCTTTTGATCAACAATTCCCAAGGATAGTTTCCAAATGACTCACAAAACTCCCAGTTTTAATATTTGATTCTTACAGATTTCGCACATCTCGTGTGCTTTATATCGGATTTCTTAGAAGCTTGGAACCCGTCAACTTGTTTATAAGGCTGGATCCTCGTTAGGAGATTCTTTTTGAGTGACAACAAGCTTGAATAGTTTCCCAATGACTAGCATCACTCTAGGTTTTAATTATAGACCGGTACTGATTTTGCACAACTTCGAAGCTTTAGAAAACAATTAGGAGAAGCTTGGATTCTGACAACTCATTTTACCAGTTGGATCAAGGTTAAGAGCCTCATTTTCACCAACAACAAGCAAGTATAGTTGCCAAATGAACCGCAATATTTCCAGTTCTAATTTTAGATCGGTATGGATTTTACAAGATTTCCATGCTTTTAAATCGTAATTCTGTGAAGCTTGGTAACTCATTTGCGCGGTTGGATCCCCGTTAAGAGTTTCTTTTTGGTCTGCAATTCTCAAGGATTATTTCCAAATGAGTCGCAACACTCTCGGCTGAAATTTTGAACTCTTACGTATTAAACATATCAAATTTTTATGAAGCTTGGCTACCGACAGCTCGTTTGAGAGGTTGGATACTCGTTAAGAGTTTCTATTTCACCGATAACATGGTAGTATAGTTGTCAAATGATACACAATAGTCCTAGTTATAATTTTAGATCGGTACAGATTTCGCAATTTTCCCATGCTTTGAAATCGCAATTATGTGAAGCATGGCAAGCCGTCTGAATGATGGATCTATGTTAAGAGTTTCTTTATGATCTACAATTATCTAGGATTGTTTCCAAATGACTCGCAGTAATCCCAGTTTTAATTCCTTACCTTACGGATTTCATACCTCCCGAATGCTTTAGATCGCAATTCTGAGAAGCTTGGGAACAAGCAAATTGTTGTAGAGGTTGAATCCCCACTAAAAGTTTCTTTTTGATCGAGAATTATCTAGGATTGATTCCAAATGACTCGCAGCACTCCCGGTTTGTATTTTTGACCCTTACGGATTTCGCACCACTCATATGCTTTAGATCGCAATTTTAAAATGCTTGGTACCGGCAACTTGTTTGAGAGATTGGATCTCCATTAAGTGTTTCTTTTTGATTAATAATTATAATGGATAGTTTCCAAATAACTTGCAACACAGCTGGATTTAATTTTTGACCCTTACCAATTTTGCACATCTCGTATGCTTTATATCGCATTTCTTAGAAGCTTGGCTACCGGCAACTCGTTTCTGAGGATGAATCCTCGTTAGGAGTTTCTTTTTGACCGACAGCAAGCTAGGATAGTTACCAAATGACTCGCTTTATTCTCGGTTTTAGCTATAGACCGGTACGGATTTTGCACATCATCGATGCTTTAGATCGCAATTCTGAGGAGCTTGCTAGCATAGTTGCCTAAAAATTCATTATAGTCCCAGTTCTAATCTTAGATTGGTGCGGATTTCATAATTTTTCCATTCTATTAAACTACAATTATGTGAAGCTTGGCAACTCGTTCAAGAGGCTGGATCCCCGTTAATAATTTATTTTTGATCGACAATTATCTATGATAGTTACCAAATGACTCGCAATACTCCCTGTTCAAACTTTTGACCGCAACGGATTGCGTACCTCTCATTTGCATTAGATCACCATTTTGGGAAGCTTGGCTACCGGAAACTCGTTCGAGTGGTTAGATCCCCATTAAGACTTTCTTTATGATCGACAATTAACTAGGATAGTTTCCAAATGACTCGCAACACTCCCTGTTTTAATTTTTGACCTTTCGGATTTCGCACCTCTTGTATGCTTTAGATCGTAATTCAGAGAAGCTTGGCTACCAGCATATTGATAGAGTGGTTGGATCCCCTCTTAGAGATTTATTTCTATTAAGAATTATCTAGGATTGCTTCCTAATGACTCGCAACACAATCTGTTTTAATTTTTGACCCTTTCGGATTTTGTACCTCTCATATTCTTTAGAACGTAATTTTGTGAAGCTTGGCTACCGGCAACACGTCTGAGAGGTTGGATACCCGTTAAGAGTTTCTTATTTATCGACAATTATCAAGAACAATTTCCAAATGACTCGCAAAATTCCCAGCTTTAATATTTGATTCTTGCAGATTTCGCACATTTCCTGTGCTTTATATCAGATTTTTTAGGAGCTTGGCTACCAACAACTTGTTTATGAGGTTGGATCCTCGTTAAGAGTTTCTTTTTGAGTGACAACAAGCTTAGATAGTTACCAAATGACTCGCATCACTCCTGGTTTTAATTATTGACCGGTACAGATTTCACACATCTTCGATGCTTTAGAAAGCAATTATGAGAAGCTTGGCTTCCGACAACTCATTTTACAGGTTGGATCCAGGTTAGGAGTTTCTTTTTCTCCAACAACAAGCAAGTATATTTGCCTTATGATCCGTAATAGTTCCACTTCTAATTTTTGATCGCTATGGATTTTGCAACATTCCTATGCTTTAAATCGCAATTCTATGAGGCTTGGCTACATATTTGTGTAGCTCGATCCCCGCTTTCAGTTTCTTTTTGATAGACAATTTAAAAAGATTATTTCCAAATGACTCGCAACACTCCCGGTTTTAATTTTGGACTCTTACGTATTTAATATATCTCATTTCTATGAAGCTTCGGTACCGGCAGCTTGTTTGTGAGGATGGATCCTCGTTAAGAGTTTCTTTTTGACCGACAACAACTAGTATAGTTACCAAATGAATGGTAATCCTCCTTATTTTCTTTATAGACCGATACAAATTTTTCACAACTTTGACGCTTGAGATCGCAATTCTGTGAAGCTTGGCTACCGGTAACTCGTTTGAGAGGTTGGATACTCGTTAAGAGTTTCATTTTGACAAATAACAAGCCAATAATTGCCAAATGATACGCAATAGTTCCAGTTCTAATTTTAGATCGGTACGGATTTCATAATTTTCCCATGCTTTTAAATTACAATTATGTGAAGCTTGTTAAGTCGTTTGAGCGGTTAGATCCCTGTTAATAGTTTCATTTTGATCAACAATTATTTATGATTTTTTCCAAATGACTCGCAATACTCTCGGTTTTAATTCTTTACCTTACGGTTTTTGCACCTCTCGTACGCTTTAGATCGCAATTCTGAGTAGCTTGACTACAAGAAAATTGCTGGAGAGGTTGGATCGCTGTTTAGAGTTTTTTTTTTATCAAGAATTATCTAGGATTGTTTCCAAATGACTTGCAATAATCCCGATTTTAATTTTTGACCCTTGCGGATTTTGCACCACTCGTATCCTTTAGATCACAATTTTGAGAAGCTTGTCTTCCAGTAACTTGTTTGAGAGATTGGATCCCCATTAAGTGTTTCTTTTTGATTGATAATTATTAACGATAGTTTCCAAAATACTCTCAACATAACCAGATTTAATTTTTGACCCTTACAAATTTTGCACATCTCGTATCCTCTATATCACATTTCTGGGAAGCTTGGCTACCGGCAACTTATTTGTGAGGATGGATCCTCGTTAGCAATTTCTTTTTGACCCATCAACAAGCTAGGATAGTTACCAAATGACTCGCAATACTCCCAGTTTTACCTATAGTCTGGTACGAATTTTGCACATCTTTGAAGCTTTAGATCACAATTCTGAGAAGCTTGGCTACCGGCAACTCGTTTGAGTGGTTAGATTCTTGTTAAGAGTTTCTTATTGACTGATAACAAGCTTGCATAGTTTCTAAATATTTCATTATAGTCCCAGTTCAAATCTTAGGCCGGTACGGATTTTGAAATTTTCCCTTGCTTTTATATTACAATTCTTTGAAGCTTGGCAACTCGTTTAGGCCGTTGAATCCCCGTTAAAAATTTATTTTTGATTGAAAATTACCTAGGATAGTTTCCAAATGACTCACACCACTCCCAACTCAAATTTTCGACTGCAACGGATTGTGTACCTCTTTTATGCATTAAATCTCAATTTTGGGAAGCTTGGCTACCAACAACTCGTTTAAGAGGTCAAATCCCTGTTAAGAGCTTCTTTATGATTGAAAATTATCAAGGATAGTTTCCAAATGACTCGCAACACTCCCTATTTTAATTTATGACCTTACGGATTTTGCACCTCTTGTATGATATAGATCGCAATTCAATGAAGTTTGGCTACCAGCAAATTGTTGGGGAGGTTGGATCCCCGCTTAGAGATTCATTAGTATTGAAAATTATCTAGGATTATTTCAAAATGACTCTCAACACACTCAGTTTTAATTTTGACACTTTCGGATTTTACACCTCTCGTATGCTTTGGAACGTAATTTTGGGAAGCTTGGCTTCCGGCAACTCGTTTGATAGGTTGGATCCCCGTTAAGAGATTATTTTTGATCGACAATTATCAAGGACAATTTCCAAAGAATTCATAAAATTTCTGGTTTTAATATTTGATTCTAACAGATTTTGCACATCTCGTGTGCTTTATATCGAATTTCCTAGAAGTTTGGCTACCGACAACTTGTTTGTGAGGTTGGATCCCCGTTAAAAGTTTCTTTTTGAGCGACGACGAGATTGGATTGTTACCAAATGACTCGCATCAATCCTGTTTTAAATTATAGACCGGTACAGATTTCGCACATCTTCAATACTTTAGAAAACAATTATGAGAAGCTTGGCCTCCGACAACTCGTTTTACCGGTTGGATCCGTGTAAAGAGTTTCATTTTCTCAAATAACAAGCTAGTATATTTGCCTTATAATCCGCAATAGTTCAACTTCTAATTTTTGATCGGGATGGATTTTTCAACATTCTCATGCTTTTAAATCACAATTCGGCGAAGCTTGGCTGCTCATTTACGCGGTTTGATCCCCGTAAAGAATTTCTTTTTGATCGACAATTTTAAAGGATTATTTCCAAATGACTCGCTACATTCCCGGTTTTAATTTTGGACTCTTACGTATTTAACATATCACATTATTATGAAGCTTAGCTAGCGGCAACTTGTTAGTGAGGATGGATCCTCGTTAAGAGCTTCTTTTTGACCGACAACAAACTAGGATAGTTACCAAATGAATCATAATGCTTCGTATTTTATTTATAGACCGGTACAAATTTTACCCAACTTTGAAGCTTTAGATCAAAATTCTGTGAAGCTTGGCTGCCGACAACTCGTTTGAATCGTTGGATACTTGTTAAGAGTTTCGTTATGAACGGTTACAAGCTAGTTTAGTTGCCAAATAATACGCAATAGTCCTAGTTAAAATTTTAGATTGGTACAGATTTCGCAATTTTACCATGCTTTTAAGTTGCAATAATGTGATGCTTGGCATGTTGTATAGCGGTTGAATCCCTGTTTAGAGTTTCTTTTTGATCGGTAGTTATCTAGGATTGTTTCCAAATAACTCGCAATACTCCCGGCATTAATTATTTACCTTACGGATTTCGCACCTCTTGAATGCTTTAGATCACAATTTTGAGAAGCTTGGCTACAAGATTTTTTTTTGAGAGGTTGGATCCCAATTTAGAGTTTCTTTTTGATTAAGAATTATCAATGAGTGAGTCCAAATGACTCGCAATACTCCCGGTTTTAATTTTTGACACTTACGGATTTTGCACCACTCATATGCTTTAAATCACAATTTTTAGAAGCTTGGTTTCCGGCAACTTGTTTTTGAAATTTGATCCCTATTAAGTATTTCTTTTTGATTGGTAATTATTAAGGATAGTTTCTAAATGACTCGCAATTTTTGCACCACTCTTATGCTTTAAATAGTAATTTTTTGAAGCTTGGCTTCCGAAAACTTGTTTTTGAGATTGGATCCCTATTAAGTATTTCTTTTTGATTGATAATTATTAAGGATAGTTTCTAAATGACTCGCAATTTTTGCACCACTCTTATGCTTTAAATCGTAATTTTTTGAAGCTTGGCTTCCGAAAACTTGTTTTTGAGATTGGATCCCTATTAAGTATTTCTTTTTGATTGATAATTATTAAGGATAGTTTCTAAATGACTCGGAACACAACCGGATTAAATTTTTGACCCTTACGAATTTTGCACATCTCGTATGCTTTATATCGCATTTCATAGAATCTTGGCAACCGGCAACACGTTTATGAGGATGGATCCTTGCTAGGAGTTTCTTTTTGATTGACAACAAGCTAGGGTAGTTACAAAAATGACTTGCAACACTCCCAGTTTTAACTATAGACCAGTACGGATTTCTCACATCTTCAATGCTTTAGATCGCAATTCGGAGAAGCTTAGCTACCGGCATCTCGTTTGAGTGGTTAAATCCTAATTAATAGTTTCCTATTGAATGATAAGAATCTAGCATAGTTGCGAAATAATTCATTTTAATCCCTGTTCTAATCTGAGATTGGTGCGGATTTCGTAATTTTCCCATGCATTTAAATCTCAATTTTGTAAAGCTTGGCAACTCGTTTTAGTGGTTGGATCCCCGTTAAGAATTTATTTTTGATCGAAAATTATCTTGGATAGCTTTCAAATAACTCGTACCACACCCTGTTCATATTTTAGACTGCAACGGATTGCATACCTCTCGTATGCATTAAATCATAATTTTGGGAAGCTTAGCTGTCGGCAACTCGTTCGAGAGGTTACATCCCTTTTAAGAGTTTATTTATGATCGACAATTATCTAGGATAGTTTCAAAATGACTCACAACACTTCTTGTTTTAATTTATGACCTTACGGATTTTGCACCTCTTGTATGCTTTAGGACGCAATTCAGAGAAGCTTGGCTACCAGCAAATTATTGGGGAGGCTGGAAACCCGCTTAAAGATTCATTTTTATCGAAAATTATCTAGGATTGTTTCCAAATAACTCGCAACATACTCTGCTTCAATTTTGACCCTTGCGGATTTTGCACCTTTCGTATGCTTTAGAACGTAATTATGAGATGCTTGGTTTCCGGCAACTCGTTTGAGATATTGGATCTCTGTTAAGTGATTATTTTTGATCGATAATTATCAAGGATAGTTTCCAAACGACTTGTAAAACTCTTGATTTTAATATTTGATTCTTATAGATTTCGCACATCTCATGTGCTTTATATCGAATTTCCTAGAAGCTTGGCTACCGAATTTTTTTTTTAGAGGTTGGATCCCCGTTAAGAGTTTCTTTTTGAGCGACAACATGATTGGATAGTTACCAAATGACTCGCATTAATCCTGGTTTAAATTATTGACCGGTTTGGATTTCGCACAACTTTGAAGCTTTAGAATTGAATTATGAAATGCTTGGCTTCCTACAACTCGCTTTACCGGTTAGATCCGCGTTAAGAGTTTCATTTTCTCAAACAACCAGCTAGTATTTTTGCCTTATGATCCTCAATAGTTCCACTTCTAATTTTTGATCGGGATTGATTTGCAACATTCCCATGCTTTTAAATCACAATTCGGTGAAACCTGGCAGCTTATTTATGCGGTTTGATCGAAAATTTTAAAGGATTATTACAAAATGACTCGCAACAATCCCGGTTTTAATTTTAGACTCTTACGTATTTAACATATCACAATTCTATGAAGCTTAGTTACCGGCAACTTGTTAGTGAGGATGGATTCTTGTTAAGAGTTTCTTTTTGACCGACAACAAACTAGGATAGTTACCAAATGAATCGTAATACCCCTTATCTTATTTATAGACCGACACAAATTTTACACAACTTTGAAGCTTTAGATCGTAATTCTGTGAAGCTTGGCTACCAACAACTCGTTTGGAATGTTGGATACTCGTTAAGAGTTTCACTTTGACCGGCAACAAGCTAGTATAGTTTTCCAAATAATACGCAATAGTCCTAGTTCTAATTTTAGATCGGTATGGATTTTGCAATTTTACAATATTTTTAAATGGCAATTATGTGAAGCTTGGCAAGTCTTTTAGCGGTTGGATCCCTGTTTAGAGTTACTTTTTGATCGACAATTATCTAGGATTATTTCCAAATGGCTTGCAATACTCCCGGTTTTAATTATTTACTTTACGGATTTTGCACCTCCCGAATGCTTTAGATCGCAATTTTTAGAAGCTTGGCTACAAGCATATTGTTTGAGAGGTTGGATCCCCATTTAGAGTTTCTTTTTGATCGAGAATTATCAATGAGTGAGTCCAAATGTCTCGCAATATCCCTGTTTAAATTTTTGACACTGCGGATTTTGCACACTTGCATGCTTTAAATCACAATTTTGAGAAGCTTGGCTTCCGGCAAGTTGTTTGAGAGATTGGATCCCTATTAATTATTTCTTTTTGATTGATAATTATTAAGGATTGCTTCAAAATGACTCGCAACACAACCGGATTTAATTTTTGACCCTTACGAATTTTCCACATCTCTTATGCTTTATATCTCATTTTATAGAATCTTGGCTGCCGGCAACACGCTTGTGAGGATGGATCCTCACTAGGAGTTTCATTTTGACCGACAACAAGCTGGGATAGTTAACAAATGACTCGCAATACTCCTGGTTTTAACTATTGACTGGTACCGATTTCGCACATTTTTGATGTTTTAGATCACAATTCTGAGTAGCTTGGCTGCCGGTAACTCGTTTGAGAAGTTAGATCCCCGTTACGAGTTTCTTATTGACTAATAACAAGCTAGCGTAGTTGCCAAATAATTCATTGTAAACCAAATGACTCGCACCACTCCCAGTTTAAATTTTTGTCCGCAACGGATTATGTACGTCTCGTATGCATTAGATCGGTACGGATATCGAAATTTTGCCATGTATTTAAATTGCAATTATATGAAGCTTGGCAAGTCATTTAGCAGTTGGATCACTGTTTAGAGTTTCCTTTTGATCGATAATTATCTAGAATTTTTTCCAAATGACTCGCAATACTCCCGGTTTTAATTCTTTACCTTACGGATTTTGAACCATCCGTATACTTTAGATCGCAATTCTGTGAAGCTTGGCTACAATCAAATTGCTGAGATGTTGGATCCCCGCTTAGAGATTAATTTTAATCGTGAATTATCAAGATTTTTTTCCAAATGACTCGTAATACACTTAGTTTTAATTTTTGACCCTTACGAATTTCGCACCTCTTGTATGTTTTAGAACGTAATTTTGAGAAGCTTGACTACCGGCAACTCATTTCAGAGGTTCGATCCCCGTTAAGAGTTTCTCTTTGATTGGCAATTATCAAGGATATTTTCCAAATGAATCGTACAAACTTCTGATTTAATATTTGATTATAACGGATTACACACATCTCGTGTGCTTTATATTGGATTTCTAAGAAGCTTTACTACCGATAACTTGTTTGTGAGGCTAGATCCCTATTCAGTGTTTCTTTTTGAGCGACATCAAGCATGGATAGTTACCAAATGATACGAATCACTCCTGGCTTTAATTATAGACCGGTACGGATTTCGCACATCTTCGATGCTTTAAATGGAAATTATGGGAAGCTTGGCTTCTGACAACTCATTTTACTGGTTGGATCTGTGTTAGAAGTTTCATTTTCACCAGCAATAGGCTTGTATAGCTTCCAAATGATCCGCAATAGTTCCAGTTATAATTTTAGATCGGTATGGATTTTGCAACATTCCCATGCTTTTAAAACGGAATTCTGATATGCTTGGCAATTCATCTGCACGGCTGGATCCCAATTATGAGTTTCTTTTTGATCGACAATTTTCAAGGAATATTTCCAAATGACTCGCAACACTCCCGGTTTTATTTTGGACTCTTACGTATTTAACATATCACATTTCTATGAACCTTGGCTACCGGTAACTTGTTTGTGAGGATGGATCCTCATAAAGAGTTTTTTTTTACCGACAACAAGCTAGGGTAATTACCATATGAATCGTAATGCTCCTTATTTTATTTATAGACCGATACAAATTTACCACAACTTTAGTACTTTAGATCGCAATTCTGAGAAGCTTGGCTACCGGCAACTCGTTTGAGAGCTTGTATACTCGTTCAGAGTTTCTTTTTTACTGATAACAAGCTAGTATAGTTTCCAAATGATATGCAATAGTCCCAGTTATAATTTTAGATCGGTATGGATTTTGTAATTTTCCTATGCTTTTAAATCACAATTATGTGAAGCTTGGCAAGTCGTTTGAGCGGTTGGATCCCTGTTAAGAGTTTCATTTTGAATGACAATTATCTAATATTGTTTCGAAATGACTCACAATAATCATTGTTTTAATTCTTTACCTTACGGATTTTACACCTCCTGTATGCCTTAGATCGCAATTCTGAGAAGCTTAGCTACAAGCAATTTGCTGGAGAGGTTGGATCCCCGTTTAGAGTTTCTTTTTGATCGAGAATTATCTAGGATTATATCCAAATGACTCGCAACACTCCCAGATTTAATTTTTGACCCTTACGGATTTCGCACCACTCGTATGCTTTTGATCGCAATTTTAAGAAGTTTGGCGTCCGAAAACTTGTTTCAGATATTGAATCTCCATTAAGTGCTTTTAGATCGACAATTTTAAAGGATTATTTCCAAAGGACTCGCAATACTTCTGGTTTTAATTTTGGACTCTTGCGTACTTAACATATCACATTTCTATGAAGCTTAGCTACCGGCAACTTGTTAGTGAGGATGGATCCTCGTTAAGAGTTTCTTTTTGACCGACAAGAAACAAGGATAGTTACCAAATGAATCGTAATGCTCCATATTTTATTTATTGACCGGTACAAATTTTACTCAACTTTGATGCATTAGATCATAATTCTCCGAAGCTTGGCTGCCGACAACTCGTTTGAGTGGTTGGAAACTTGTTAAGAGTTTCATTTTGACTGGCAACAAGCTAGTATAGTTGCCAAATAATGCACAATAGTCCTAGTTCAAATTTTATATCGGTAAGGATTTTGCAATTTAACCATGCTTTTAAATTATAATTATGTGAAGCTTGGCAAGTTGTTTAGCAGTTGGATCCCTGTTTAGAGTTTTTTTTAGATCGACAATTATCAAGGATTGTTTCCAAATGACTCGTAATACTCCCAGTTTTAATTATTTACCTTACGGATATCGCACCTCTCGAATACTTTAGATCACAATTTTGAGAAGCTTAGCTACAAGCAAATCTTTTGAGCGGTTGGATCCCCATTTAGAGTTTCTTTTTGATCGGGAATTATCAATGCGTGAGTCCAAATGACTAGCAATATTCCCGGTTTTAATTTTTGACACTTACGGATTTCGCACAATTCGTATACTTTAAATCACAATTTTGTGAAGCTTGGCTTTCAACAACTTGTTTGAGAGATTGGATCACTATTAAGTATTTCTTTTTGATTGATAATTATTAAGGATAGTTTCTAAATGACTCGCAATACAAACGGACTTAATTTTTGACCCTTACGAATTTTGCACATCTCGTATGCTTTATATCGCATTTCATTGAATCTTGGCAACCGACAACTCGTTTATGAGATTGGATCCTCTCAAGGAGTTTCTTTTTGAATGAAAAGAAGGTAGGGTAGTTACCAAATGACTCGCAATATTCCCAGTTTTAAGTATAGACCAATACGGATTTCTCACATCATCGATGCTTTTTATCGCAATTCTGAGAAGCTTGGCTACCGGCATATCGCATGAGAGGTTAAATCCTAATTAAGAGTTTCCTATTGACTTATAACAAGTTAGCATAGTTTCCAAATAATTCATTTTAATCCCAGTTCTAATCTGAGATTGGTGCGGATTTCGTAATTTTCCCATACATTGAAATCTCTATTCTGTTTAGCTTAGCAACTCGTTTAAGTGGTTGGATCCCCGTTGAGAATTTATTTTTGATCGACAATTATCTTGGATAGCTTCCAAATAACTCGCACCACTCCCCGTTCATATTTTTGACCACAACGGATTGCATACCTCTCGTATGCTTTTAAATCGTAATTCTGTTAAGCTTGGCTACTTATTTGCGCACTTGGAACCCCGTTAAGAGTTTCTTTTTGATCGACAATTTTAAAGGATTATTACCAAATGACTCGCAACACTCCCAGTTTTAATCTTGGACTCTTACGTATTTAACATATCACATTTCTATGAAGCTTAGCTACCGGCAACTTGTTAGTGAGGATGTATCCTCGTTAAGAGTTTCATTTTAACCGACAACAAACTAGGATAGTTACCAAATGAATCGTAATGCTCCATATTTTATTTATAGACCGGTAAAAATTTAACACAACTTTGATACTTTAGATCGTAATTCTGAGAAGCTTGGCTACCGACAACTCGTTTGAGAGGTTGAATACTCGTTAAGAGTTTCGTTTTGACCGGTAACAAGCCAGTCTAGTTGCCCAATAATATGCAATAGTCCCAGTACTAATTTTAGATCGGTACGGATTTTGCAATTTTGTCATGCATTTAAATTGCAATTATGTAAAGCTTGGCAAGTCGTTTAGCGGTTGGATCCCTGCTTAGAGTTTCCTTTTGATCGATAATTATCAAGAATTTTTTCCAAATGACTCTCAATATTCCCGGTTTTAATTCTTTAGCTTACGGATTTCGAACCATCCGTATACTTTAAATT
This sequence comes from Kingdonia uniflora, assembly GCA_014058105.1. Lineage (NCBI taxonomy): Eukaryota > Viridiplantae > Streptophyta > Magnoliopsida > Ranunculales > Circaeasteraceae > Kingdonia > Kingdonia uniflora. The sequence goes on from JACGCM010000750.1 coordinate 1,031,781, forward strand.
ACAATTTAGAGAAGCTTGGCTACAATCAAATTGTTGGAAATGATGAATCCCCGCTTAGAGATTAATTTTAATCGAGAATTATCAGGAATTGTTTCCAAATGACTCGCAATACACCCAGTTTTAATTTTTGAACCTAATGGATTTTGTGCCTCCCGTATGCTTTAGAACGTAATTTTGAGAAGCTTGGCTGCCAGCAACTCATTTCAGAGGTTGGATCCCCGTTAAAATTTTCTCTTTGATCGGCAATTATCAAGGATATTTTCCAAATGAATTGCACAAACTCCCGAATTAATATTTGATTATAACGGATTTGGCACATATCGTGTGCATTATATCGGATTTCTTAGAATCTTTACTACCGACAATTTGTTTGAGAGGCTGGATCCTCGTTAAGAGTTTCTTTTAGAGCGACAACAAGCTTGTATAGTTACCAAATGACTCGAATCACTCCTGGCTTTAATTATAGGCAGGAACTGATTTTGCACATCTTCAATTCTTTAGATGGAAATTATGAGAAGCTTTTCTTCTGACAACTCATTTTACTGGTTAGATCCGTGTTAAGAGTTTCATTTTCACCAACAAAAGGCTAGTATAGTTGCCAAATGATCTGCGATAGTTCCAGTTCTAATTTTAGATTGGTATGGATTTTACAACATTCCCATGGTTTTAAATCGTAATTCTGAGATGCTTGGCAATTCATTTGCGCGGCTGGATCCCAATTATGAGTTTCTCTTTGATCAACAATTTTCAAGGATTATTTCCAAATGACTTGCAACACTCCCAGTTATAATTTTGGACTCTTATGTATTTAACATATCACATTTCTATAAACCTTGGTTACCGACAACTTGCTTGTGTGGATGGATTCTCATTAAGAGTTTTTTTTACCGACAACAAGTTAGGGTAGTTACCATATGAATCGTAATGTTCCTCATTTTATTTATAGACTGATACACATTTACAACAACTTTGGTACTTTAGATCGCATTTCTGAGAAGCTCGGCTACCGGCAACTCATTTTAGAGGTTGGTTACTCGTTCAGAGTTTCTTTTTTACAGATAACAAGCTAGTATAGTTTCCAAATGATACGCAATAGTCCCAGTTATAATTTTTGATCGGTATGGATTTCGAAATTTTTCAATGCTTTTAAATCGCAATTATGTAAATCTTGGCAAGTCGTTTGAGCGGTTGAATCCCTATTAAAAGTTTTGTTTGATTGACAATTATCTAATATTGTTTCGAAATGACTCGTAATACTCTTGGTTTTAATTCTTTACCTTATGGATTTTGCACCTTTCGTATGCCTTAGATCACAATTCTGAGAAGTTTTGCTACAAGCAAATTGCTGGAAAGGCTGGATCCCCGTTTAGAGTTTCTTTTTTACCTTGAATTATCTAGGATTGTATGCAAATAACTCGCAGCACTCCCAGTTTTAATTTTTGACCCTTACAGATTTCGCACCAATCGTATGCTTTAGATCGGAATTTTAAGAAGCTTGGCGTCCGACAACTTGTTTGGGAGATTGAATCCCCATAAAGTGCCTCTTATAGATTGATAATTATTAAAGATATTTTCCAAATAACTTGCAACACTCCCGGATTTAATTTTTGACCCTTACGAAATTTGTATATCTCGTATGCCTTATATCGTATTTCTTAAAAGCTTAGATACCGACAACTCGTTTGTGAGGATGGATCCTTGTTAGGAGTTTCTTATTGGCCAGCAACATGCAAGGATAGTTACCAAAATACTCGCAATACTCCCAATTTTAATTAATGATAGGTATGGATTTCGTACATCTTCGATGCTTTAGATCGCAATTTTGAGAAGGTTGGCTACCGACAACTCGTTCGAAAGGTTATATCCTCATAAAGGGTTACTTATTAATAGATAACAAGCCAGTAAATTTTCTAAATAATTCATTAGAGTCCCAGATCTAATTTTATATCAATACGGATTTTGTAATTTTCCCATGCTTTTATATCACAATTCTGTGAAGCTTGACAACTCGTTTAAGTAGTTCGATCTCCGTTAAGTGTTTATTTTTGATCGAAAATTATCTACGATAGTTTCCAAATGATTCGCAACTCTCCCTATTTTAATTTTTGACCTTGCGGATTTCTCACCTCTTGTATGCTTTAGATCACAATTCAGAGAAACTTGGCAACCATTAAATTTTGGGTGAGGTTCGATCCCCGCTTAGATATACATTTTTATCGAGAATTATCTAGGATTGTTTCCAAATGATTCGCAACACACTCAGTTTTAATTTTTGACCCTTACCGATTTTGCACCTCTCGAATGCTTTAGAACGTAATTTTGAAAAGCTTGGCTACCGGCTACTCAATTGAGAGATTGAGCCCCCGTTAAGAGTATATTTTTGATCGACAATTACCAAGGACAACATCCAAATGACTCGCTCGGTCTAAATATTTGATTCTTACAGATATCGCACATCTCGTGTGCTTTATATCGGATTTCTATGAAGCATGGATATCGGTAACTTGTTTGTAAGGTTGGATCACCGTTAAGAGTTTCTTTTTGGGCGACAATAAGGAGGGATAGATACCAAATGATTCGCAGTACTCTTGGTTTTAATTATAGACCTGTACGGATTTTACACATATTCGATGCTTTAGATCACAATTATGTGAAGCTTGGCTTCCGACAACTCATTTCACCGGTTAGATCCGCGTTGAAAGATTCATTTTCACCAACAACAAGCTAGTATAGTTGCCAAATGATCTACAGTAGTTCCAGTTCGAATTTTAGATCGGTATGGATTTTATAACATTCCGATGCTTTTAAATCGCAATTCTGGTAAGCTTGGCAACAAATTTGCGCGGTTGGATCCCCGTAAAGAGTTTCTTTTTGATCGACAATTTTCAAGTATTATTTCCAAATGACTCGTAACACTCCCGGTTTTAATTTTGGAATCCTACGTATTTAACATATCGCATTTCTATGAAGCTTGGCTACCAGCAACTTGTTTGTGTGGATAGATCCTCGTTAATAGTTTCTCTTTGACCGACAACAAACTAGGATAGTTACCAAATGAATTGTAATGCTCCATAATTTATTTATAGAATGGTACAAGTTTTGCACAACTTTGATGCTTTAGATCACAATTCAGATAAGCTTGGCTACCAGCAACTCATTTGAGAGGTTGGATACTCGATCAAAGATTTCTTTTGATCGATAACGAGCCAGTAAAGTTGCCAAATGATACGCAATAGTCCCAGTTCAAATTTTAGATCGGAAAGGATTTTACAATTTTCTCATGGTTTTAAATCGCAATTAAGTGAAGCTTGGCAATTCGTTTGAGCGGTAGGATCCATGATTAGAATTTCTTTTTGATCGATATTTATTAAGGATTATTTCCAAATAACTTGCAATACTCCATGTTTTAATTCTTTACCTTACGGATTTCACCTCTCGTATGCTTTAGATCGCAATTCTGAGAAGCTTGGCTGCTAGCAAATTGATGGAGAGGTTGGATCCCCGTTTAGAGTTTCTTTTTGATAGAGAATTATCATGGATTGTTTACAAATTTTTGACCCATACTGATTTTGCACCATTCGTATGCTTTGGATCACAATTTTGAGAAGCTTGGCTTCTGGCAATTTTATTGAGATATTGGATCCCCATTAAGTGCTTCTTTTCGATTGATAATTATTAATAATAGTTTACATATGACTCACCACACTCCCAGTTTTAATTTTTTACCCTTACAGATTTCCCACCTCTTGTATGCTTTAGATCGCAATTTTGAGAAGCTTGGCTTCTTGCATCTTGTTTGAGAGATTGGATCCCCATTAAGTGCTTCTTTTTGATTGATAATTATTAAGGATTGATTCCATATGAATCACAACACAACGGGATTTAACTGTTGACCCTTTCGAATTTTGGACATCTCGTATGCTTTATATCGCATTTCATAGAAGCTTGGCTACCGGCAACTAGTTTGTGGGGATGGATCCTCGTTAGGAGTTTCTTTTTGACCGGCAACAAGCAAGGATACTTAGCAAAGGACTCACAATACTCCAAGTTTTAACTATAGACCGTTACGGATTTCGCTATCTTCAATGTTTTAGATCGCAATTCTGAGAAGCTTGGCTACCGGTAACTCATTTGGGAGGTTAGATCCTCGTTAAGAGTATCATATTTACCGATAACAAGCTTGCATAGTTGCCAAATAATTCATTATAGTTCCAGTTTAAATCTTAGATCGATACGAATTTCGTAATTTTCCCATGCTTTTAAATCGCAATCTGCGAAGCTTGGCAACTCGTTTAGGTGGTTGGATCCCCGTTAAGAATATATTTTTGATCGACAATTATCTAGGATAGCTTCCAAATGACTCGTACCACTCCCAGTTCTTATTTTTTACTACAGCGGATTGCGTACCTCTCGTATGCATTAGATCTCAATTTTGGGAAGCTTGGCTACCGGCAACCCGTTCGAGAGGTTAGATCCCCGTAAAGAGTTTTTTATGATCGGTAATTATCTAGGATAGTTTCCAAATGACTCGCAAGACTCCCTGTTTCAATTATCTATGCTTTAGATCGCAATTCAGAGAAGCTTGGCTACCTGCAAATTGATGGAGAGGTTGGATCCCCGCTTATAGATTCAATTTTATTGAGAACAATCTAGGATTGCTTCTAAATGACTCACGACACACTCAGTTTTAATTTTTGACCCTTACAGATTTCGTACCTCTCGTATGCTTTTAGAACGTAATTTTGAGAAGCTTGGCTACCGGCAACTTGTTTATGAATTTGGATCCCCGCTAAGTGTTTCTTTTTGATCGACAATTATCAAAGACAGTTTCCAAATAACTCACAAAACTTCCATTTTTAATATTTTATTATTACAGATTTCACAAATCTCACGTGCTTTATATCGGATCTCTCAGAAGCTTGGCAATCGACAACTTGATTGTAAGGTTGGATCCTTGCTAAGAGTTTCTTTTTGGGCGACAACAAGCTTGGATAGTTGCAAAATGACTCGCATCACTTTTGGTTTGAATTATAGACCGATACGGATTTCGCACATCTTTGATGCTTTAGAAAGAAAATATGAGAAGTTTGGCTTCCGTCATCATGTTTTGCCGATTGGATCCATGTTAAAAGTTTCATTTTCACCAACCGCAAGCTAGTATAGTTGCCAAATGATCCACAATATTTCTAGTTCTAATTATAGATCGGTATAGATTTTACAAAATTCCCATGTTTTTTAATTGCAATTCTGTGAAGCTTGGCTACTTATTTGCGCGGTTGGATCCCCGTTAAGAGCTTCTTTTGATCGATATTTTTCATTGATTATTTCCAAATGACTCGCAACACAACCAGTTTTAATTTTGGACTCTTACGTATTTTACATATCACATTTCTATGAAGCTTGGCTAATGACAACTCGTTTGTAAGAATGGATCCTCGTTAAGTGTTTCTTTTTGACCGAAAACAAGCTAGGATAGTTACCAAATGAATCGAAATACTCCTTATTTTATTTATCGACCGGTACAAATCTTGTTCAACTTTGATTCTTTTGATCTCAATTCTGAGATGCTTGGATACCGGCAACTCGTTTGAGAGGTTGGATACTTGATAAAATATTTTTTTTTACCGATAACAAGCTATTATAGTTGCCAAATGATAAACAATAGTCCTAGTTCTAATTTTAGATCGGTCCGAATTTTGCAATTTTCCTATGCATTGAAATCATAATTATGTGATGCTTGCCAAGTTGTTTGAGCGGTTGGATCCCGATTAAGAGTTTGATCGACAATTATCAAGGATTGCTTTCAAATGACTCACAATACTCCCGGTTTAATTCTTTACCTTACGAATTTTGCACCTCTCGCATGCTTTAGATCGCAATTCTGAGAAGCTTGGCTACAAACAAATTATTGGAGAGGTTGGATCTCTATTTAAAGTTTCTTTTAGATCGAGAATTATCTTGGATTATTTCCAACTGACTCGAAATACTCCTAGTTTTAATTTTTGACCCTTACGGATTTCGCCCTACTCGTATGCTTTAGATCAAAATTTTGAGAAGCTTGGCTTCTGGCAGCTTGTTTGAAAGATTGGATCCCGATTAAGTATTTCTTTTTGATTCATAATTATTAAGGATAGTTTTAAATGACTCGCAACACAACCGGATTTAACTTTTGCCCCTTCCGAATTTCGCACATATCGTCTGCTTTATATAACATTTATTAGAAGCTTGGCTACCAGCAACTTGTTTGTGAGGTTGGATCCATGTTAGGAGTTTCTTTTAGACCGACAAAAAGCTAGGATAGTTTTCAAAAGACTCACAACACTCCCAATTTTAACTATAGACCGATAAGGATTTCGCACATCATCGATGCTTTAAATCGCAATTCTAAGAAGCTTGGTTACCGGCAACTCGTTTGAGAGGTTAGATCCTTACTAAGAGTTTATTATTGACTGATAATAAACTAGCATAGTTGCCAAATAATTCATTATAGTCTTTTTTTAAATTTTAGATCGGTACAGATTTCGTAATTTTCCCAAACTTTTAAATCGCATTTTTGTGAAGCTTGGCAACTCATTTAAGCGGATAGGTACCCATTTAGAATTTCTTTTTGATCGACAATTATCTAAAATAGTTTCCAAATGACTCACACCACTCCCAATTTTAATTTTTGATAGCAACGGATTGCGTACCACTCGTATGCATTAGATTACAATTTTAGGAAGCTTGGCTACCGGTGACTCGTTCGAGTGGTTAGATCCCCATTTAGAATTTCTTTATGATCAAAAATTACCTAGGATAATATCTAAATGACTCGCAGCACTCCCCGTTTTATTTTTTGACCTTAAGGATTTCGCATATCTTGTATGCTTTTGAACGCAATTCTGAGAAGCTTGGCTACCAGCAAATTTTTGGAAAGGTTGGATCCCCGCTTAGAGATTCATTTTTATCAAGAATTATCTAGGATTCTTTCCAAATGACTCGCAGCACACTGAGTTTTTATTTATGACCCTTACGGATTTTGCACCTCTCGATTGCTTTAGAACGTAATTTTGTGATGCTTGGCTACCGACAACTCATTTGAGAGGTTGGATCCCCGTTAGGAGTTTCATTTTGATCGGAAATTATCAATGACAGTTTCCTAATGTCTTGCAAAGCTTCCAATTTTAATATTTAAGTTCTACGGATATCGCACATCTCGTGTACTTTAAATCGGATTTCTTAGAAGCTTGGCTACCGGCAACTTGTTTGTGAGGTTGGATCCTCGTTAGGAGCTTCCTTTTGACCGACAACAAACCTGGATAGTTACCAAATGACTTGCAATACTCCCAGTTTTAACTATAGACTGGTACGGATTTTGTACATCTTCGATGCTTTAGATCGCATTTCTGAGAAGCGTTGCTACCGGCAACTCGTTTGAGAGGTTAGATTGTCATTAAGAGTTTCTTATTTACCGATAACAAGCTAGCATTGTAGGCAAATAATTTATTATAGTCTCAGTTCTAATCTTAGATCGGTGCGGATTTTCTAATTTTTCCATGCTTTTAAATTGCAATTCTGTGATGCTTGGCAACTCGTTTATGCGGCTGGATCCCCATAAATAATTTATTTAAATCGACAATTATCTAGGCTAGTTTCCAAATGACTTGCAGTACTCCCGGTGCTAATTTTTGACTGCAACAGATTGCGTACCTCTCGTATGGATAAGATCACAATATTGTGAAGCTTGGCTACTGGTAACTCGTTCGAAAGGTTAGATCCCCGTTAAAAGTTTATTTATGATCGACAATTTCCTAAGATAGTTTCCAAGTGACTCGCAACACTCACTGCTTTAATTTTGACCTTACAGATTCCGCACCTCTTATAAGCTTTAGATTGCAATTCTGAGAAGCTTGGCTACGAGCAAATTGATGAAGAGGTTGGATCCCCGTTTAGAGATTCTTTTTTATCAAGAATTATCTAGGATTGCTTCCAAATGATTCGCAGCACAGTCAGTTTTAACTTTAGACCCGTTTGGATTTTGTACCATTCATAAGCTTTAGAACGTAATTGTGAGATGCATGGCTACCGACAACTCGTTTAAGTTGTTGGATCCCCGTTAAGAGTTTCATTTTAATCGACATTTATCAAGGAAAGCTTCCAAATGACTCGCAAAACTCCCAGTTTTAATATTTGATTCATACAATTTCGCACATCTCGTGTGCTTTTTATCGGATTTCTTAAAAGCTTGGCAACTGACAACATGTTTTGAGGTTGGATCCTCGTTAAGAGTTTCTTTTTGAGGGCGACAACAAGCTTGAATTCTTACCAAATGACTCGCATCACTCCAGGATTTAAATATTGACCGGTACGGATTTTGCACATCTTCGATGCTTTAGAAAGCAATTATGGGAAGCTTGGCTTCCTAAAACTTGTTTTACCGGTTGGATCCGCGTTAAGAGTTTCATTTTCACCAACAACAAGCTAGTATAGTTGCCAAATGATCCGGAATAGTTCCAGTTCTAATTTTAGATCGGTATGGATTTTGTAACATTCCTATGCTTTTAAATCACAATTCTGTGAATGTTGGCCACTCATTTGCGCGGTTTGATCCGCGTTAAGAGTTTCTTTTTGATCTAAAATTTTCATGGATTATTTCCAAATGACTCACAACACTCCCATTTTAAATTTTGGACTCTTACGTATTTATCAAATAAAATTTCTATGAAGCTTGGCTACCGACAGCCGTTTAAGAGGTTGGATACTCGCTAAGAGTTTTTATTTGACTGATAACAAGCCAGTATAGTTTCCAAATGAAACGCAATAGTCCTTGTTATAATTTTAGATCGGTACAGATTTCATAATTTTCCCATGCTTTAAAATTGTAATTATGTGAAGCTTGGCAAGTCGTCTGAGCGGTTGGATCCCTGTTAAAAGTTTTTTTATTATCGACAATTATCTAGGAATGTTTCCAAATGACTCGCAATACTCTCAGCTTTAATTCTTTTCCTTACGGATAACACACCTCACGTATACTTTAGATCGCAATTCTGAGAAGCTTGGCTACAAGAAAATTGCAAGAGAGGTTGGATCCTCGTTTCGAGTTTCTTTTTGATCGAGAATTATCTATGATTGATTCCAAATTACTCGCCGCACTCCGGGTTTTATTTTTGACCCTTACGGATTTCGTACCACTCGTATGTTTTAGATCGCAATTTTGAGAAGCTTGGTTCTGGAAAATTGCTTTAGAGATGGATCCACAATAATTGTTTCTTTTTGATTGATAATTATTATGGATAGTTTCCAAATGACTTGCAACGCAACCGGATTTAATTTTTGACCCTTACGAATTTCGCAAATCTCGTATGCTTTATATTGCATTTTTGAGAAGCTTGGCTTCCGGCAACTCATTTAAGAGGATAAATCCTGGTTAGGAGTTTCTTTTTGGCAGGCAACAAGCTAGGATAGTTAGCAAATGCCTCGCAATACTCCCAGTTTTAACAATAGACCAGTACAGATTTTGCACATCTTTGAGGCCCTAGATCACAATTTTGATAAGCTTGGCTACCGGTAACTCGTTTGAAAGGTTAGGTCGACATTAAGTGTTTCCTATTGACCGATAACAAGTAAACATAGTAGCCAAATAATTCATTATAGTTTCAGTTCTAATTATAGATCGGTGCGGATTTTGTAATTTTTCATTGCTTTTAGATTATAATTCACTGAAGCTTGGCAACTCGGTTAAACTGCTGGATCCCCGTTAATAATTTATTTTAGATCGACAATTATCTAGGCTAGTTTCCAAATGACTTGCACCACTCCTAGTTCTAATTTTTTACCGCAATGGATTGCGTACCTTTCGTATGCATTAGATCACAATTTTGAGAAGCTTGGCTTCCAGAAACTCGTTCGAGAGATTTGATCCCTGTTAAAAGTTTCTTTATGATCGACAATTATCTAGGATAGTTTCCAAATGACTCGAAACATTCCCTATTTTAATTTTTTACCTTAAGGATTTCGCACCTCTTGTATGCTTTAGATCGCAATTCAGAGAAGCTTGGCTACCAGCATATTGATGGAGAGGCTAGATCCCCGCTTAGAGATTCATTTTAATCGAGAATTATCTAGGATTGCTTCCAAATGAATCACAACACACTCAGTTTTAATTTTTGACCCTTTTGGATTTTGCACTTCTCGTATGCTTTATAACGTAATTTTGAGAAGCTTGGCTACCAAAAAACTCGCTTAAAAGGTTGGATCCCCGCAAATAGTTTCTTTTTGATTGACAATTATCAAGGACAGTTTCCAAATGACTCACAAAACTACCAGTTTTAATATTTGATTCTTTCAGATTTTGCATATCTCGTGTGCTTTATATCAGATTTCTTAGAAGCTTGGCTACCGACAACATGTTTGTGAGGTTGGATCCTTGTTAAAAGTTTCTTTTTGAGCAACCACAAGCTTGGATAGTTATTAAATGACTCGTATCTCCCACTAGATTTAATTATAGACCGGTACGGATTTCGCACATCTTCAATGCTTTAGAAAGAAATTATGAGAAGTTTAGCTTCCGACAACACATTTTACCGGTTGGATCTGCGTTAAGTGCTTTATTTTTACCAACAACAAGCTAGTATAGTTTCCAAATGATCCGCAATAGTTCCAGCTCTAATTTTTGATCGGAATGGATTTTGCAACATTCCCATTCTTTTAAATCGCAATTCTGTAAAGCTTGACAACTCATTTGCGCGGTGGGATCCGCGTTAAGAGTTTCTATATGATCGATAATTTTTAAGGATTATTTCCAAATGACTCGCAATACTACCGGTTTAAATTTTTGACTCTTACGTATTTAGCATTTCACATTTCAATGAAGCTTGGCTGCCGACAACTTGTTTGTGAGGATGGATCCTCTTTATGAGTTTCTTTTTGGCCGACAACTAGTTAAAATAGTTGCCAAATGAATCGCAATGCCCCTTTTTTTATTTATAGACCGGTACAAATTTTGCACAACTCTGATACTTAAGATTGAAATCCGTACTCATTTGAGTGGTTGGATACTCGTTAAGAGTTTCTTTTTGACCGATAACGAGCTAGTATAGTTGCCAAATGATACGCAATAATCATAGTTCTTATTATAGATCGGAACGGATTTCACAATTTTCCTATGCATTAAAATCGTAATTGTTTGAACCATGGCAAGTCGCTTGAGCGGTTGAATCCCTGTTAAGAGTTTCTTATTGATCAACAATTATCAAGGATTTATTCCAAATAACATGCAATACTCCCAATTTTAATTTTTGACCCATACGAATTTCGCACCACTCGTATGCTTTAGATCAAAATTTTGAGAAGCATGGCTACAAGAAAATTGTTGGAGAGGTTGGATCCCCATTTAGACCATATTTTAGATCGAGAACTATGTATGATTCTTTCCAAAGGACTCGCAACACTCCCGGTTTTAAGTTTTGACCCTTATGGATTTCACACCACTCGTATGCTTTAGATCACAATTTTGATAGGCTTCCGACAACTTGTTTAAGAGATTGGATCCCTATTAAGTGTTTCTTTTTGATTGATAATTATTAAGGATAGTTTCCAAATGACTCGCAACACAACCGAATTTAATTTTTGACCCTTACGAATTTTGCACATCTCGTATGTTTTATATCGCATTTCATAGAATCATGGTAACCAGCAACTCGTTTGTGAGGATGGATACTCGTTAGGAGTTTCTTTTTGACCGACAACAAGATAGGACAGTTACCAAAGGACACGCCACACTTCCAGTTTTAACTATAGACCGGTACGGATTTCTCAAATCTTCGATGCTTTAGACCGCAATTCTAAGAAGCTTGGCTACCGGTAACTCGTTTGAGAGGTTAGATCCTCGTTAAGAGTTTCTTATTGACCGATAACAACCTAGCATTGTTGCCAAGTAATTCATTATAATCCCATTTCTAATCTTAGATTGGTGTGGATTTCGTAATTCTCTCATGCTCTTAAATCGCAATTCAGTGAAGCTTGGCAACCCGTTTAAGCGGTTGGATCCCCGTTTGGAATTTATTTTTGATCGACAATTATCTAGGATAGTTTCCAAATGACTCGCACCACTCCCAGTTCTAATTTTAGTCTGCAGCGGATTGTGTACCTCTCGTATGCATTAGATCACAATTATATGAACCTTGGAAACCGGCAACACGTTCGAGAGGTTAGATCCCCGTTAAGAGTTCCATTAAGGTCGACTATTATCTTGGATTGACCTTTCGGATTTCGCACAACTCGCATGCTTTAGAACGTAATTTTGAGAAGCCTTGCAACCGGTAACTCATTTTTGAGGTTGGATCCCCGTTAAGAGTTTCTTTTTGATCGACAATTATCAAGAACAGTTTCCAAATGACTCGCAAATCTCCCAATTTTAATATTTGATTCATACAGATTTCGCACATCTCGTGTGCTTTATATCGAATTTTGTAGAAGCTTGGATACCGACAACATTTTTACGACGTTCGATCCACGATAAGAGTTTCTTTTTGAGCGACATCAAGCTCGGATAGTTACCAAATGACTCGCATCACTCCTGGTTTTAATTATAGACAGGTACGAATTTTGCACATCTTCGGTGCTTCAGAAAACAATTATGAGAAGCTTGACCTCCGACAACTCGTTTTACCAATGGGATACGCATTAAGAGTTTCACTTTCACCAATACCAAGCTAGTATAAATGCCAAATGATCCGCAATAGTTCCAGTTCTAATTTTTGATCGGTATGGATTTTGTAACATTTCAATGCTTTGAAATCGCAATTCATTGAAGCTTGGCTACTTATTTGCGCGGTGTGAACCCCGTTAAGTGTTTCTTATTGATTGATAATTTTAAAGAATTATTTTCAAATGACTCACAACACTCCCGGTTTTAATTTTAGACTCTCACGTATTTAACATATCACATTTCTATAAAGCTTGGCAAACGACAACTTGTTTGTGAAGATGGATCCTCGTCAAGAGTTTCTTTTCGATAGAGAACAAACTAGGATAGTTACCATATGAATCGTAATGCTCCTTATTTTATTTATAGACAGGTAAAATTTTTACACAACTTTGATGCTTTAGATCGCAATTCTGCGAAGCTTGGCTACCGACAACTCGTTTGAGGGGTTGGATACTCGCTAAGAGTTTCTTTATGACCGATAACAACCTCGTAAAGTTGCCAAATGATACGCAATAGTCTCAGTCCTTATTTTAGATCGGTGCACATTTCATAATTTTCCCATGCATCTAAATTGCAATTATGTGAAGCGCTGCATGTCGCTTGTGTGTTTAGATCCCTGTCAAAAGTTTCTTTTTAATCGAAAATTATCTAGGATTGTTTCCAAATGTGTTGGAATACTCCCAATTTTATTTCTTTACCTTATAGATTTCACACCTCTCTTATTCTTTAGATCGCAATTCTGAGAAGCTTGGCTGTAAGCAAATTGTTGAAGAGGTTGGATCCCCGTTTAAATTTTCTTTTTGATCGAGAATTATCCAGGATTGTTTTCAAATGACTCGCAACACTCCCGGCTTTAATTTTTAACACATACGGATTTCGTACCACTCGTATGCTTTAGATCGCAATTTTAAGAGGCTTGGCTTCCGGCAATATGTTTGAGAGATTCGATCCCCATTAAGTGTTTCTTTGTGATTGATAATTATTAAGGATAGTTTCAAAATGACTGGCAACACAACCGGATTTAATTTTTGACCGTTACAAATTTCGCACATCTCGTATGCTTTATATCGCATTTCATGGAATCTTGGCTACCGGCAACTCGTTTGTGGGGATGGGTCCTCGTTAGGAGTTTCTTTTTGACCGACAACTATCAAGGATAGTTACAAAATGACCCACAACACTCCCAGTTTTAACTATAGACCGGTACGGATTTCTCACATCTTCGATGCTTTGGATCGCAATTCTGAGAAATTTGGCTACCGGTAACTCGTTTGAGAGGCTAGATCCTCGTTAAGAGTTTCTTATTGACTGATAACAAGATAGCATAGTTGCCATGAAATTCATTATAATTCCTGTTAAAATCTTAGATGGTACGGATTTCAAAATTATCCCATGCTTTTAAATCGCAATTCTATGAAGTTTGGAAACTCGTTTAAGCGGCTGAATCCCCGTTAAGAATTTATTTTTAATCAACCATTATCTATAATAGATTCCAAATGACTCGTACCACTCCCCGATCATATTTTAGATCGCAACGGGTTGCATACCTCTCGTATGCATTAGATCAAAATTTTGGGAAGCTTGGCTACCAGAAACTCGTTTGGGAGGTTAAATCCCCATTAAGAGTTTCTTTATGATCGAAAATTATCTAGGATAGCTTCCAAATGGCTCGCAACACTCTTATTTTAATTTTTGACCTTACAGATTTCGCACCACTTGTATGCTTTAGATCGCATTCCAGAGAATCTTGGCAATCAGTAAATCGATGGAGAGGTTGGATCCCTGCTTAGGGATTCGTTTCTATCCTGAATTATCTAGGAATGTTTCCAAATGACTCGCAACACAATCAATTTTAATTTTTCACTCTTTCGGATTTTGTACCTCTCATATGCTTTAGAGCATAATTTTGTGAAGCCTGGCTACCGACAACTCGTTTGAGAGGTTGGATCCCCGTTAATAGTTTCTTTTTGATCAATAATTATCTTGGTCAGTTTCCAAATGACTCGCAAAACTCCCCATTTTAATATTTGATTTTTACAGATTTCGCACATGTCTTGTGCTTTATAACAATTTTTTTAGAAGATTGGCTACCGACAACATTTTTATAACATTGGATCCTCGTTAAGAGAATCTTTTTGAGTGACATCAAGCTTGGATAGTTACCAAATGACTTGCATCACTCCATGTTTTTATTATAGACCGGTAAGGATTTTAAGATTCTTCGATGCCTTAGAAAGAAATTATGAGAAGCTTGGCTTCCAACAACTTGTTTAACTGGTTGGATCCGCGTTAAGAGTTTCATTGTCACCAACAACAAGCTAGTATAGTCGCCAAATGATCTGCAAAAGTTCCTATTCTAATTTTTGATCGGTATGAATTTTGCAACATTCCCAAGCTTTAAAATCGCAATTCTATGAAACCTGTCTACTTATTTGCGCGCTTGGATCCCCGTTAAGAGTTTCTTTTTGATCGACAATTTAATGGATTATTTCCAAATGACTCGCAACACTCACGGATTTTATTTTTGACTCTTATGTATTTAAAATATCACATTTCTATGAAGCCTTGCTACCGACAACTTGATTGTGAGGATGGATCCTCGTTAAGAGTTTCTTTTTGACCGACAACAAGCTGGGATAGTTACCAAATGAATAGTAATACTCCCTATTTTATTTATAGACCGGTACAAATTTTATACAACTTTGATGCTTTAAATCATAATTCTATGAAGCTTGGCTACCGACAACTCGTTTGAGAGGTTAGATACTCGTAAAGAGTTTCATTTTGATCGGCAATAAGCAAGTATAGTTGCCTAATGATACACAATTGTCCCAATTCCATTTTTAGAACTGTATGGACTTTTGCAGATCATGCTTTTAAATTGTAATTATGTGAAGCTTGGCAAGTCGTTTGAGCGGTTGGATCCTTGTTAAGAGTTACTTTTTGAACGAAAATTAACTAAGATTTTTTCCAAATGACTCGCAATACTCCCAGTTTTAATTCTTTACCTTACAGATTTTGCACCTCTCGAATGCTTTAGATCGCAATTCTGAAAAGCTTCGCTACAACCGAATTGCTGGAGAGGTTGGATCCCCGTTTAAAGTTTCTTTTAGAGCCAGAATTATTAAGGATTGATTCCAAATGACACGCAACACTCCCGGTTTTAATTTTTAGCCCTTACGGATTTCACACCACTCCTATGCTTTAGATCGCAATTTTAGGATGCTTGGCTTCCAAAAATTTGTTTAAGAAATTGGATACCCATTAAATGTTTCTTTTTGATTGATAATTATTAAGGATAGTTTCTAAATGAGTCGTACCGCAACCGGATTAAATTTTTGACCCTTATAAATTTTGCACATCTCGTATGCTTTATATCACATTTCATAGAATCTTGGCTACCGACAACTCGTTTGTGAGGATGGAATCTTGGTAGGATTTACCTTTTGGCTGACAAGAAGCTAAGATAGTTAACAAATGACTCGCAACACTCTAAGTTTTATCTATAGACCAGTACAAATTTCGCACATCTTCGATGCTTTTGATCGCAATTCTGCAAAGCTTGGCTATCGGTAACTCATTGGAGAGGTTAGATCCTCGTTAGGAGTTTCTTATTGACCGATAACAAGCGAGCATAGTTGCCAATTAACTCATTATAATCCCAGTTCTAATCTTAGATTGGTACGGATTTCATAATTTTCCCATGTTTTTAAATCCCAATTCTATGAAGTTTGGCAACACGTTTAAGCGGTTGGATCCCCGTTAGGAATTTAGTTTTGATCGACAATAATCAAGGATAGGTTCCAAAAGACTCGCACCACTCCTAATCCTAATTTTAGACTGCAACGAATTGTATACCTCTCGTAAGCATTAGATCACAATATTGGGAAGCTTGGCTACTTGCAACCCGTTCGAGAGGTGAGATCCCCGTTAAGAGTTTCTTTAAGATCGACTATTATCTTGGATAGTTTCCAAATGACTCGCAACACTCCCTTTTTTAATTTTTGACCTTACAGATTTTTCACCTCTTTTATGCTTTAGATCGCAATTCAGAAAAGCTTGGCTACCAACAAATTGATGGAGAGGTTGGATCCCTACTTAGAAATTCATTTTTATCGAGAATTATCTAGGATTGTTTCTAAATGAGTCGTAGCACACTTAGCTTTAATTTTAGACCCTTTCGAATTTTCCACCACACATATGCTTTAGATTGCAATTTTGATAAGCCTGGCTATCGGCAACTCATTTGAGAGGCTGGATCCCCATTAAGAGTTTCTTTTTGATCGATAATTATCATGGACAGTTTCCAAATGACTCGCAAAACTTCCGATTTTAATATTTTATTCTTACTGGTTTTGTACATCTCGTGTGCTTTATATCATAATTCTTAGAAGCGTGGCAACTGACAACTTGCTTATGAGGTGGGATCATCATTAAGAGTTTCTTTTTGAGCAATAGCAAGCTTGGATAGTTACAAATCACTCGCATCACTCCAGGTTTTAATTATAGACCGGTACGGATTTTGTACATTTTCGATACTTTAGAAAGCAATTATGAGAATCTTGGCTTCCGACAACTCGTTTTACCACTTCGATCTATATTAAGAGTTTCATTTTCATCAACACGAAGCTAGTATAGCTACCAAATGATCCGCAATAGTTCCAGTTCTAATTTTTGATCGGTATGGATTTTGCAACACTCTCATGCTTTTAAATCGCAATTCATTGAAGCCTGGCTACTTATTTGCCCAGTTGGATCCCCGTTAAGTGTTTCTTTTAGATTGAAAATTTCTAAGGATTATTTACAAATGACTCGCGACACTCCCGGTTTTAATTTTGGACTCTTGCGTATTTAACATATCACATTTCTATAAAGCTTGGCTACCGGCAACTTGTTTGTGAAGATGGATCCTCGTTAAGAGTTTCTTTTTGACCGACAACAAACTAGGATAGTTACCAAATGAACCGTAATGCTTCTTATTTTATATATTGACCGGTAAATATTTTACTCAATTTTGATCCTTTAGATAGTAATTCTACGAAGATTGGGTACCGATAACTCGTTTGAGTGGTTGGATACTCGTTAAGAGTTTCTTTCAAACCAATATCAAGCTACTATAGTTTCCAAATGATACGCAATAGTCCCAGTCCTAATTTTCGATCGGTACGGATTTCACAATTTTTCCATGCTTTTAAATTGCAATTATGTGAAGCGTGACATGTCGTTTGAGCGGTTGGATCCCTGGTAAGAGTTTCTTTTTGATTGACAATTATCTAAGATCGTTTCCAAATGACTCTCAATATGCCCGGTTTTAATTCTTTACCTTACAGATTTCGCACCTCTCGTATGCTTTAGATTGTAATTCAGAGAAGCATGACTGTAAGCAAATTGATGGAGAGGTTGGATACCCGTTTAGTATTTCTTTTTGATCAAGAATTATCTAGGATTGTTTCCAAATGACTTGCAACACTCCCGGCTTTACTTTTTGAACCTTACAAATTTTGTACCACTCGTATGCTTTAGATCGTAATTTTAAGAGGCTTGGCTTCCGGCAATTTGTTTGAGAGATTTGATCCCCATTAAGTGTTTCTTTGTGATTGATAATTATTAAGGATAGTTTCTAAACGACTCGCAACACTACCGGATTTAATTTTTGACCCTTTTTGAATTTCGCACATCTCGTATCCTTTATATTGCATTTCTAGTATCCTTTATATTGCATTTCTAAGAAGCTTGGCTACGGGCAACAGGTTTTTGAGGATGGATCCTCGTCAGGAGTTTCTTTTTAACCGACAAATAGCTAGGATAGTTACCAAATGACTCGCAGTACTCCCAGTTTTAACTATAGGCCGGTACGGATTTCTTTCATCTTCGATGCTTTAGATTGGAATTATGAGAAGCTTGGCTATCGGCAACTCGTTCAAATGGTTAGATCCTCATTAAGAGTTTCTTATTGACTGATAACAAGCTAACATAGTTACCAAATAATTCATTATAGTCCCAGTTTGAGTCTTAGATCGGTACGGATTTCATAATTTTCCAGTGCTTTTAAATCCCAATTCTGTGAAGCTCGACAACTTGTTTAAGCTGTTGGATCCTCGTTAAGAGTTTTTTTTTAGCGATAATAAACTTGGATAGTTACCAAATTACTCGCATCACTCCAGGCTTATATTATAAGCTGGTAGGGATTTCGCACATCTTCGATGCTTTACATCACAATTATGAGAAGCTTGGCTTCCGACAACATGTTTTACCGCTTGGATCCGCGTTATGAGTTTCATTTTCACTAACAACAAGCTAGTATAGTTGCCAAATGATCCGCAATAGTTCCAGCTCTAATATTTGATCAGTATGGAAATTGCAACATTCCCATGCTTTTAAATCATAATTTTGTGAAGCTTGGCAACTCATTTGCGCGGTTGGATCCCCGTTAAGAGTTTTTTTATGATCAACAATTTTCAAGGATTATTTCCGAATGACTTGCAACACTCCCGGTTTAAATTTTGGACTTTTACGTATTTAACATATCAAATTTCTATGAAGCTTGGCTACCGACAGCTCCTTTGAGAGGTTGGATACTTGATAAGAGTTTCTTTTTGACCGACAACAAGCTAGGATAGTTACCAAATGAATCGTAGTGTTCCTTATTTTATTTAAAGACCGGTTCAAATTTTACACAACTTTGATGCTTTAGATCGCAATTCAGTGAAGCTTGGTTACCGACAACTCATTTGAGAGGTCAGATACTCCATAAGGGTTTCTTTTTAACTGATAACAAGCTAGTATAGTTGCCAAATGATACGCAATAGACCCAGTTCTAATTTTAGATTGGTACGGATTTCACAATTTTCCCATGCTTTTAAATTGTTTGTGAAGCTTGGCAAGTTGTTTGAACGGTTGAATCCCTATTAAAAGCTCCTTTTTGATCGACAATTATCTAGGATTTTTTCCAAATGACTCGCAATTCTCCCAGTTTTAATTCTTTACCTTACGGATATCGCACCTCTCGTATGCTTTAGATCGCAATTCAGAGAAGCTTTGCTACCAGCATATTGATGGAGAGGTTGGATCCCCCCTTAGAGATTCATTTTTTTCGAGAATTATCTAGGATTGGTTCCAAATAAATCGCAACACACTCAGTTTTAATTTGTGGCCCTTTTGGATTTTGCACTTCACGCATGCTTTATAACGCAATTTTGAGAAGCTTGGCTACCGAAAACTCGTTTGAGTGGTTGGATCCCCGCTAAGAGTTTCTTTTTGATCGACAATTATCAAGGACAAATTCCAAATGACTCGCAGAACTCCCAGTTTTAATATTTTATTCTTGCAGATTTTGCACATCTCGTGTACCTTATATCAGATTTCTTAGAAGCTTGTCTACCGACAACTTGTTTGTGAGGTTGGATCCTCGTTATGAGTTTTTTTTAGCGACAACAAGCTTGGATAGTTATTATATGAATCGTATCTTTCATGGTTTTAATAATAGACCGGTATGGATTTCGCACATCATCAATGCTTTAGAAAGCAATTATGAGAAACTTGGCTTCCGATAACTTGTTTTACCGGTTAGACCCGCGTTAAGTGCTTTATTTTTGCCAACAATAAGCTAGTATAGTTTCCAAATGATTCGCAATAGTTCCAGTTCTAATTTTTGATCGGTATGGATTTTGCAACATTTCAATTCTTTTAAATTACAATTTTGTAAAGCTTGGCAACACATTTACACGGATGGATCCCCGTTAAGAGTTTCTTTATGATCGATAATTTTTAATAATTATTTCCAAATGACTCGCAATACTCCCGGTTTAAATTTTTGACTCTTACGTATTTAACATTTCACATTTCTATGAAACTTGGCTACCGACAACTTGTTTGTGAGGATGGATCCTCTTTATGAGTTTCTTTTTGATCGACAACAAGCTAAGATAGTTACCAAATGAATCTTAATGCCCCTTATTTTATTTATA
Organism: Kingdonia uniflora; assembly: GCA_014058105.1. NCBI lineage: Eukaryota > Viridiplantae > Streptophyta > Magnoliopsida > Ranunculales > Circaeasteraceae > Kingdonia > Kingdonia uniflora. The sequence continues at coordinate 1,052,436 of JACGCM010000750.1, forward strand.
GACCGGTACAAATTTTACACAACTCTGATGCGTTCGATCAAAATCTGTACTCGTCTGAGAGGTTGGATACTGGTTAAGAGTTTCTTTTTGACCGATAGCCAGCTAGTATAGTTGCCAAATGATACGCAATAGCCCTAGCTCTTATTTTAGATCAGAACGGATTTCACAATTTTCCTATGCTTTTAAATTACAATTGGTTGAACCATCGGAATTGTTTGACTCGCAACACTCCTGGTTTTAAATATAGATCAGTACGGATTTCGCACATCTTTGATGCTTTAGATCTCAATTTTGAAAAGCTTGGCTACCGGCAACTCGTTTGAGAGGTTAGATCCTCATTAAGTGTTTCTTATTGGCCGATAACAGGCTAGCATAGTTCCCAAGTAATTCATTATAATCCCAGTTCTAGTTTTAGATTTGAACGGATTTGGTAATTTTCCCATGCTTTTCAATCGCAATTTTGTGATGCTTGGCAACTCGTTTATACTGTTGGATCCCCGTTAAGAATTTATTTTTGATCGACAATTATCAAGGATAGTTTCCAAATGACACGCACTACTCCCCGTTCATATTTTAGATCACAACGGATTGCATTCCTCTTGTATGCATTAGATCACAATTTTGGGAAGCTTGGCTACCGACAACTCATTCGAGGGGTTAGATCCCCGTAGAGAGTATCTTTATGATCGACAATTATCTTAGATTGTATCCAAATGACTCGAAACACTCCCAGTTTTAATTTTTGACCTTACGGATTTCGTACTACTTGTATGCTTTAGATCGCAATTCAGAGAAGCTTGGCAACCAGCAAATCAATGAAGAGGATTGATCCCCGCTTAGAGATACATTTTTATCATGAATTATCTAGGATTGTATCCAAATGGCTCGCAACACAATCATTTTTAATTTTTGACCCTTTCAGATTTTACACAACTCGCATGCTTTAGAACGTAATTTTGAGAAACCAGGCTACCGGCAACTCGTTTTTGTGGTCGGATCCCCGTTAAGAATTTATTTTTGATTGACAATTATCAAGAACAGTTTCCAAATGACTCGCAAAACTCTCGGTTTTAATATTTGATTTATACAGATTTCGCACATCTCGTGAGCTTTATATCGAATTTTTTATAACTTGGATACGGACAACATTATGGCGAAGTTGGATCCCTGTTAAGAGTTTCTTATTGAGCGACAACAAGCTTGGATAGTAACCAAATGACTCGCATCACTCGTGGCTTTAATTATAGATCGGTACAGATTTTGCACATCTTCGATGCTTTAAAAAGCAATTATGAGAAGCTTGGCCTCCAGCAACTCATTTTACTAATGGGATACGCATTAGGAGTTTCATTTTCACCAACACCAAGCTAGTATAGTTGCCAAATGATCTGCAATAGTTCCAGTTCTAATTTTTTATTGGTATGGATTTTGCAACATTCCTATGCATTTAAATCGTAATACATTGAAGCTTGGCTACTTATTTGCGAGGTTGGATCCCCGTAAAGTGTTTCCTATTGATCGATAATTTTAAAGGATTATTTCCAAATGACGCACAACATTTCCGGTTTTAATTTTGGGCTCTTACGTATTTAACTTGTCTCATTTCTATGAAGTTTAGCTACCGATAACTTGTTTGAGAGGATGGATCCTGGTTATGAGTTTCTTTTTGACCGACAACAAACTTGGATAGTTACCAAATGAATTGTAATGTTTCTTATTTTATTTATAGACAGATAGAAATTTTATACAACTTTGATGCTTTAGATTGTAATTCGGCTAAGCTTGGTTACCGACAACTCATTTGAGACGCTAGATACTCGTTTACCGTTTCATTTTGACCAGTAACAAGCTAGTAATGTTGCCAAATGATATGCAATAGTCCCAATTTTAACTTTAGATCGGTACTGATTTTTAAATTTTCCCATGCTTTTAAATTGTAATTATGAAAAGCTTGGCAAGTCGTTTGAGTGGTTAGATCCCTAGTAAGAGTTTCTTTTCGATCGACAATTATCTAGGATTTTTTTCAAATGACTCACAATACTCCCAGTTTTAATTCTTTACCTTACGAATTTCACATCTCTCATATGCTTTAGATCGTAATTCTGAGAAGCTTCGCTACAAGCAAATTCCTGGAGAGGTTGGATCCCCATTTAGTGTTTCTTTTTGATCAAGAATTATCTAGGATTGATTCTAAATGACTCGCAACACTCCCGGTTTTAATTTTTGACCCTTACAGATTTTGCACCACTCGTATGGTTTAGATCATATTTTAAGAGGCTTGGCTTCTGGCAATTTTTTTGAGAGATTGGATCCCCATTAAGTATTAATTTTTAATTGATAATTATTAAGGATAATTTCTAAATGTCTCCTAATCCAACCGGATAAAATTTTGAACCCTTACGAATTTTGCACATCTGGTATGCTTTATATCGCATTTCATAGAATCTTGGCTACCGGCAACTCGTTTGTGTGGATGGATCCTCGTTAGAAGTTTCTTTTTGACCGATAACAAGCTAGGATAGTTAACAAATGACTCACAACACTTCCGGTTTTAACAATAGATCAATAAGGATTTCGCACATCTTCGATGCTTTAGATCGTAATTCTGAGAAGCTTGGCAACCGGCAACTCGATTGAGTGGTTTGATCCACGTTAAGAGTTTCTTATTAACTAAAAACAAGCTAGCTTAGTTGCCAAATAATTTATTATAATCCCAGTTCAAATCTAAGATTGGTGCGGATTTCATAATTTTCCCATGTTTTTAAATCCTAATTTTGTGAAGCTTGGGAACTTTTTTAAGTTGTTGGATCCCCGTTAGGAATTTATCTTTGATCGACAATTGTCTAGGATAGTTTCCAAATGACTCGCACCATTCCCAGTTCAAATTTTGTCCGCAACGGATGACATACCTCTCGTATGCATTAGATCACAATTATGGGAAGTTTGGCTATCGGTAACTGGTTCGAGAAGTTAGATCCCCGTTAAGAGTTTCATTAAGATCGACTATTATCTTGGATAGTTTCCAAATGACTCACAGCACTCCATATTTCAATTTTAGACCTAACGGATTTCACGCCTCTTGTATGCTTTAGATCGCAATTCAGAGAAGCTTGGCTTCCAGCAAATTGATGGAGAGGTTGGATCCCCGCTTAGAGATTCATTTTTATCGAGAATTATCTGGGATTGTTACCAAATGACTCGCAACACACTCAGTTTTAATTTTTAATCCATTCGGATTATATACTTCTCGTATGCTTTAAAACGCAATTTAGAGAAGCTTGGCGACCGACAGCTAATTTGTGAGGTTGGATCCCCGTTAAGAATTTCTTTTTGATCGATAATTATCAATGAAAGTTTCCAAATCACTGGCAAAACTCTCAGTTTTAATATTTGATTCTTACAGGTTTAACACATCTCGTGTGCTTTATATCATAATTCTTAAAAGTATGGCTATCGACAACTTGTTTATGAGGCTGGATCTTTGTTAAGAGTTTTTTTTTTAGCGACATCAAGCTTTGATAGTTACAAAATCACTCGCATCACTCCTGGTTTTAATTATAGACCGGTACGGATTTTGTACATTTTCAATGCTTTAGAAAGCAATTATGAGAACTTGGCTTCCGACAACCCGTTTAACCAGTTGGATCCGCATTAAGAGTTTCATTTTCACCAACACCAAGCTAGTATAGTTTCCAAATGATCCGCAATAGTTCCAGTACTAATTTTTGATCGGGTTAGATTTTTTAACATTCCCATGCTTTTAAATCGCAATTCATTGAAGCTTGGCTACTTATTTGTGCGGTTGGATCCCCGTTAATGTTTCTTTATTATTGACAACTTAAAAGGATTATTTCCAAATGACTCGCAACACTCCCAGTTTTAATTCATTACCTTGCGAATTTCACACCTCTCGTATGCTTTAGATCGCAATTCTGAGAAGCTTCGCTACAAACAAGTTGCTAGAGAGGTTGGATCCCCGTTTAGAGTTTCTTTTTGATTGAGAATTATCATGGAGGTTTTAATTTTTAACCCTTACGGATTTTGCACCACTCATATTCTTTAGATCGTAATTTTAAGAGGCTTGGCTTCCAGTAATTTGTTTGAGAGATTGGATCCCCATTAAGTATTTCTTTTTGATTGGTAATTATTAAGGATAGTTTCTAACTGACTCGTAACACAACCGTATAAAATTTTTGAACCTTACGAATTTCAAACATCTGGTATGCTTTATATCACATTTCATAGAATCTTGGCTACCGGCAACTCGTTTGTGACGATGGAACTTCGTTAGAAGTTTCTTTTTGACAGATAACAAGCTAGGATAGTTAAGAAATGACTCGCAACACTCCTGGTTTTAGCTATAGATCAATACGGATTTCACACATCTTCGATGCTTTAGATCGCAATTCTAAGAAGCTTGGCCACCGACAACTCGTTTGAGAGGTTAGATCATGTTTAAGAGTTTCTTATTGACCGATAACAAGCTAGCATAGTTGTTAAATAATTCAATATAATCCCAGTTCAAATCTTAGATTGGTGCGTATTTCATAATTTTCCCATGCTTTTAAATCCCAATTTTGTGAAGCTTGCCAACTCGTTTAAGCGGTTGGATCCCCGTTAGGAATTTATTTATGATCGACAATTATCTAGGATAGTTTCCAAATGACTTGCACCATTCCCAACTATAATTTTAGTCCGCAATGGATTGCATACCTCTCGTATGCGTTAGATCACAATTATGGGAAGCTTGGCTACCAACAACTCGTTCGAGAGATTAGACCCCCGTTAAGAGTTCCTTTAAGATCGACTATTTCCTTGGGTAGCTTTCGATTGACTCGCAACACTCCATATTTTTATTTTTGACCTTACAGATTTCGTACCTCTTGTATGCTTTAGAACGCAATTCAGAGAAGCTTGACATCCAGCAAATTGATGGAGAGGCAGGATCCCCGCTTAGAGATTAATTTTTATCGAGATTTATCTAGGATTGTTTCCAAATGACTCGCAACACACTCAGTTTAAATTTCTGAACCTTTCGGATTTTGCACCTCTCGTATGCTTTAAAACGTAATTTTGAGAAGCTTGGCGACCGACAACACATTTGAGAGGTTGGATCCCGGTTAAGAGTTTCTTTTTGATCGACAATTATCTAGAAAAGTTTCCAAATGACTCGCAAAACTCCCAGTTTTAATATTAAATTCTTGCAGGTTTCACACATCTCGCGTGCTTTATATCAGATTTCTTAAAAGCTTGGCTACAGACAACTTGTTTATGAGGTTGGATCTTCGTTAAAAGTTTCTTTTTGAGCGACAGCAAGCTTGGATAGTTACCAAATGACTTGCATCGCTCCGGATTTTAATTATAGATCGGTATGGATTTTGCACATTTTTTATGCTTTAGAAAGCAATTATGAAAATCTTTGCTTCCGACAACTCGTTTTACCAGTTCGATCTGCATTAAGAGTTTCATTTTCACCAACACCAAGCTAGTATAGTTGTCAAATGATTCGCAATAGTTCCAGTTCAAATTTTTGATCGGTATGGATTTTATAGCATATTAATGCTTTGAAATCGCAATTCATTGAAGCTTGGCTACTTATTTGCGCGATTGGATCCCCGTTAAGTGTTTCTTATTGATCGATAATTTTAAAGGATTATTTCCAAATGACTAACAACACTCCCGGTTTTAATTTTGGACTCTTACGTATTTAACATATCACATTTCTATAAAGCTTAGCTACCGAAAACTTGTTTGTGAGGATGGATCCTTGTTAAAAGTTTCATTTTGACCGAGAACAAACTAGGATAGTTACCAAATGAATTGCAAGGCTCAATATTTTATTTATAGACAGGTAAAATTTTTGTACAACTTTGATGCTTTAGATCTCAATTCTGCGAAGCTTGGCTACCGACAACTCATTTGAGGGGTTGGATACTTACTAAGAGTTTCTTTCTGACCAATAACGACCTAGTATAGTTCCCAAATGATTCACAATAATCCCAGTCCTAATTTTAGATCGGTAAAGATTTCATAATTTTCCCATGCTTTTAAATTGCAATTATATGTAGCGTGGCATGTCGTTTGATCGGTTGAATCCTTGTTAAGAGTTTCTTTTTAATCGACAATTGTCTAGGATTGTTTCCAAATGACTCGGAATACTCCCGATTTTATTTCTTTACTTTACGGATTTCACACCTCTCGTAAGCTTTAGATGGCAATTCAGAGAAGCTTGGCTGTAAGCAAATTATTGGAGTGGTTGGATCCCCGTTTATAATTTTTTTTTGATCGAGACTTATCTAGGATTGCTTTCAAATGACTCGCAACACACCCGGTTTTATTTTTTGACACTTATGGGTTTCGTACCACTCGTAAGCTTTATATCGTAATTTAAAGAGGCTTGGCTTCCGGCAATTTGTATGTGAGATTGGATCCCCATTAAGTATTTCTTTGTGATTGATAATTATTAAGGATAGTTTTTGAATTACTGGCAACACAACCAGATTTAATTTTTGATCCTTACGATTTTCGCACATCTCATATGTTTTATATCGCATTTCATAAAATCTTGTCTACCTGCAACTCGTTTGCGAGGATGGTCCTCGTTCGGAGTTTCATTTTGACTGACAACAAGCTAGGATAGTTACCAAATGACTCGCAACACAGCCAGTTGTAACTTTAGATCGGTACGGATTTCTCACATCTTTGATGTTTTAGATAGAAATTCTGAGAAGCTTGGCTTCCGGCAACTCGCTTGAGAGGTGAAATCCTCGTTAATAGTTTCCTATTGACTGATAACAAGATAGCATAGTTGCCAAGTAAATCATTATAATTCTAGCTCTAATCTTAGATTGGTGCGGATTTCATAATTATCCCATGCTTTTAAATCTCAATTCTTTGATGCTTGGCAACTCGTTTAAGCGGTTGGATCCCCGTTTAGAATTTATTTTTAATCGATAATTACCTTGGATAGTTTCCAAATGACTCACACCACTCCCCGTTCATATTTTAGACCATAACGGATTGCATACTTCTCGTATGCATTAAATCACAATTATGGGTAGCTTGGCTACCAAAAACTTGTTCGAGATGTAAGATCCCCGTTAAGAGTTTCTTTATGATCGAAAATTTTCTAGGATAGCTTCCAAATGACTCGCAACACTCCCTATTTTAATTTTTGACCTTGCGGATTTCGCACCTCTTGTATGCTTTAGATCGCAATTCAGAGAAGCTTGATAACTAGGAAATCGATGGAGAGGTTGGATCCCTGCTTAGGGATTCGCTTTTATCGTGAATTTTCTAGGAATCTTTCCAAATGACTCGCAACACAATCAATTTTAATTTTTGACTCTTTCGGAATTTGTACCTCCCGTATGCTTTAGAGCGTAATTTTGCGAAGCTTGGCTACCGACAACTCGTTTGAGAGGTTGGATCCCTATTAAGAGTTTCTTATTGATCGATAATTATCATGGTCAGTTTTTAAATGACACGCATAACTCCCCGTTTTAATATTATTTTTTTTGCAGATTTTGCACATCTCGTGTGCTTTATATCGGATTTTTTAGAAGATTGGCTACCGACAACATCTTTATGACATTGGATCCTCATTAAGAAATTCTTTTTTAATGACATCAAGGTTGGATAGTTACCAAATGGCTCTCATCATTCCATGTTTTTATTATAGACCGGTACGGATTTCGCACATCTTTGATACTTTAGAAAGCATTTATGAGAAGCTTGGCTTCCGACAACTTTTTTTACCAGTCAGATCCGCGTTAAGAGTTTCATTTTCACCAACAACAAGCTAGTATAGTTGCCAAATGATCTGTAAAAGTTCTTGTTATAATTTTTGATCGGCATGGATTTTGCAACATTCCCAAGCTTTAAAATCGCAATTCTGTGAAACCTGTCTACTTATTTGCACGCTTGGATCCCCGTTAAGAGTTTCTTTTTAATCAACAATTTTAATGGATTATTTCCAAATGACTCGCAACACTCACGGATTTTATTTGTGACTCTTATGTATTTAAAATATCACATTTCTATGAAGCTTGGCTACCGACAACTTGTTTGTGAGGATGGATCCTCGTAAAGAGTTTCTTTTTGACCGACAACAAATTAGGATAGTTTCCAAATGAATAGTAATATTCCTTATTTTATTTATAGACCAGTTCAAATTTTGCACAACCTTGATGCTTTAGATCATAATTCTATGAAGCTTGGCTGCCGATAACTATTTTGAGTGGTTAGATACTCGTAAAGAGTTTCTTTTTTACTGGCAATAAGCAAGTATAGTTGCCTAATGATACACAATTGTCCCAACTCTATCTTTAGAATGGTATGGATTTTGCAATTTTGTCATGCTTTTAAATTGCAATTATGTGAAGATTGGCAAGTCGTTTGAGCGGTTGGATCCCTGTTAAGAGTTTCTTTTTAATAAAAAATTATCCAGGATTTTTTCGAAATGACTCACAATACTTCCGATTTTAATTCTTTACCTTACGGATTTCACACCTCTAGTATGCTTTAGATAGCAATTCTGAAGAGCATGGCTACAAGCAAATTGCTGAAGAGGTTGGATCCTCGTTTAGGGTTTCTTTTTGATCAAGAATTATCTAGTATTGATTCCAAATGACTTGCAACACTCCCGGTTTTAATTTTTGACCCTTTCGAATTTAGATCCACTCGTATGCTTTAGATTGTAATTTTAAGATGCATGGCTTCCGGCAATTAGTTTAAGAGATTGGATCTCCATTAAATGTTTCCTTTTGATTGATAATTATTAAGGATAAATTCTAAATGACTCGTAACGCAATCGGATTAAATCTTTTACCCATAGAATTTTCGCACATCTCGTATGCTTTATATCGCATTTCAGAGAATCTTGGCTACCAACAACTCGTTTGTGAGGATGGATCCACGTTAGGAGTTTCTTTTTGACCGACAATAAGCTAGGAAAGTTAACACTACCGGTTTTAACTATAGACCGGTATGGATTTCGTACATCTTCGATGCTTTAGATCGCAATTCGGAGAAGCTTGGCTACCGACAACTCGTTCGAGAGGTTAGATCCTCGTTAGGAGTATCTTATTAGCCGATAACAAGCTAGCATAGTTGCCAAATAATTCATTATAATCCTAGTTCTAATCTTAGATTGGTGCGGATTTCATAATTTTCCCATGTCTTTAAATCCCAATTCTGTGAAGCTTGGCAACTCGTTTAAGCGGTTGGATCCCCGTTAGGAATTTATTCGGCAATTATCTAGGATAGTTTTCAAATTACTCGTACCATTCCCAGTCCTAGTTTTAGAATGTAACGGATTGCATACCACTTGTATGCATTAGATCACAATTTTGGGAAGCCTGGCTACCGACAACTCGTTCGGGAGGTTAAATCCCCATTAAAAGTTTCTTTAAGATTGTCTATTATCTTGGATAGTTTCCAAATGACTCGCAACACTCCCTATTTTAATTTTTGACCTTAGGGATTTTGCACCTCTTGTATGCTTTAGATCGTAATTCAGAGAAGCTTAGCTACCAGCAAATTGATGGAGGTTGGATCCCCGCTTTTAGATTCGTTTTTTTAGGGAATTATCAAGGATTGTTTACAAATTACTCGCAGCACACTCAGATTTAATTTTAGACTCTTTCGAATTTTGCACCTCTCGTATGCTTTAGATCGTAAATTTTTGAAGCCTGGCAATCGGCAACTTGTTTGAGAGGTTGGATCCCCGCTAAGAGTTACTGTTTGATCGACAATTATCAAGGACAGTTTCAAAATGACTCGCAAAGCACCCGGCTTTAATATTTGATTCTTGCAGATTTCACACATCTCGTGTGCTTTATATCAGATTTCTTAGAAGCTAGGCTACCGAAAAATTGTTTATGCGGTTGGATCCTCGTTAAGAGTTTCTTTTAGAGCGACAATAAGCTTGGATAGTAACCAAATGACTCGCATCACTCCTAGTTTTAATTATAGACCAGTACGGATTTCGCACATCTTCGATGCTTTAGAATGCAATTATGAGAAGCTTGGCTTCCGATAAACTCATTTTACAAATTGGATCTGCATTATAAGTTTCATTTTCACCAGCACCAAGCTGGTATAGTTGCCAAATGATCCGCAATAGTTCCAATTCTAATTTTTGATCGGTATGGATTTTGCAACATTCCCATGCTTTTAAATCGCAATTCATTGAAGCTTGGCAAGTTATTTGCCCGGTTGGATCCCTGTTAAGTGTTTCTTTTTGATCAAAAATTTTAAAGGATTATTTCCAAATGACTCACAACATTCCCGGTTTTAATTTTGGAATCTTACGTATTTAACATATCACATTTCTATAAAGCTTGGCTACCGGAAACTTTTTTGTGAAGATCGATCCTCGTTAAGAGTATCTTTTTGACCGATAACAAACTAAGATAATTACCAAATGAATCGTAATGCTTCTTATTTTATTTATAGACAGGTACAAATTTTACTCAACTTTGATGCTTTAGATCGTAATTCTGCGAAGCTTGGATATCGATAATTTGTTTGAGAGGTTGGATACTCGTTAAGAGTTTCTTTTTGACCAAAATCAAGCTAGTATAGTTACCAAATGTTACGCAATAGTCCCAGTCCTAATTTCCGATCGGTACGGATTTTACAATTTTCCTATGCTTTTAAATTCAATTATGTGAAGTGTGGCATGTCGTTTGAGCGGTTGGATCCCTGTTAAGAGTTTCTTTTAGATCAACAATTATCTAAGATTGTTTCCAAATGACTCGCAATACACCTGGTTTAAATTCTTAACCTTAAGGATTTCGCACCTCTCGTATGCTTTAGATTGTAATTCTGAGATGCTTGGCTGTAAGGGAATTGTTGGAGAGGTTGGATCCTCGTTTAGAGTTTTTTTTATCGAGAATTATCTAGGATTGTTTCCAAATGACTTGCAACACTCCTAGTTTTAATTTTTGACACTTACAAATTTTGCACCACTCGTATACTTTAGATTGTAATTTAAAGAGGGTGGGCTTTCGCCAATTTTTTTGAGAGATTGGATCCCCATTCAGTGTTTCTTTGAGATTGATAATTATTAAGGATAGTTTCTAAATGACTCACAGCACAACCAGATTTAATTTTTGACCCTTATGAATTTCCCACATCTCGTATCCTCTATATTGCATTTCTTAGAAGCCAGGCTACCGGCAACTCATTTTTGTGGATGGATCCTTGTTAGGAGTTACTTTTTGACTGACAATAATCGAGGATAGTTACCAAATGACTAGCAGTACTCCCAATTTTAACTATAGACCGGTACGAATTTTGTACATCTTCGATGCTTTAGACCTTAATTCTGAGAAACTTGGCTACCGACAACTCGTTTGATAGGATAGATCCCTGTTAAGAGTTTCTTATTGACTGATGACAAGCTGGCATAGTTTCCAAATAATTCATTATAGTCCCAGTTTGAGTCTTAGATTGGTATAGATTTTATAATTTTCCAATGCCTTTAAATCCCAATTCTTTGAAGCTTGGCAACTTGTTTAAGCTGTTGGATCCTCGTTAAGAGTGTTTTTTTAACGACATCCAGTTTAGATAGTTCCCAAATGACTCGCATCACTCCAGATTTATATTATGGACCAGTGCGGATTTCGCACATCTTCGATGCTTTAGATCACAATTATGAGAAGCTTGGCTTCCGAGAACTCCTTTTACCGGTTGGATCCGCGTTAAGAGTTTCATTTTCACCCACAACAAGCTAGTATAGTTGCCAAATGATCTGCAATAGTTCCAGTTCTAATTTTAGATCGGTATGGATTTTGCAACATTCCCATGCTTTTAAATCACAATTTTGTGAAGCTTGGCAACTCATTTGCGCGGTTGGATCCCTGTTAAGAGCGTCTTTTTGATCAACAATTTTCAAGGATTATTTCCAAATGACTCGCAACACTCCCAATTTAAATTTTGGACTCTTACGTATTTAACATATTAAATTTCTATGAAGCTTGGCTACCGGCAACTCGTTTGGGAGGTTGGATACTCGTTAAGAGTTTCTTTTTGACCGACAACAGGCTAGGATAGTTACCAAATATCGTAGTGCTCCTTATTTTTTTTAAAGACCGGTTTAAATTTTACACAACTTTGATGCTTTAGATCGCAATTCATTGAAGCTTTGCTACCGACTACTCGTTTGAGAGGTTGGATACTCTTTAAGGGTTCCTTTTTGGCCGATAACATGCAAGTATAGTTTCCAAATGATACGCAATAGACCCAGTTAAAATTTTAGATCGGTACGGATTTCACAATTTTCCCATGCTTTTAAATTGCTTGTGAAGCTTGGCAAGTCGTTTGAGCGGATAAATCTCCATTAAAAGTTCCTTTTTGATCAACAATTATCTAGGATTCTTTCCAAATGACTCGCAATTCTCCCAATTTTAATTCTTTACCTTACGGTTATCGCACCTCTCGTTTGCTTTAGATCGCAATTCTGAGAAGCTTGGCTACAAGCAAATTTTTGGATAGGTTGGATCCCAGTTTAAAGTTTCTTTTTGATCAAGAATTATCTAGGATTCTATCCAAATAACACTTAATACTCCCATTTTTAAATTTTGAACCTTACAAATTTCGCACCTCTCGTATGCTTTATATCGCAATTTAGAGAATCTTGGCTACCGATAACTTGTTTGACAGGTTGGATCCCCGTTAAGAGTTTCTTTTTGATCGACAATTATTAAGGATAGTTTCCAAATGACTCGCAATACAACCGGATTTTTTTTTTACCCTTATGAATTTCGCACATCTCGTATGCTTTATATCACATTTCAAAGAAGCTTGGCTACCAGGAACTTGTTTGTGAGAACTGATCCTCGTTACGAGTTTCTTTTTGACCGATAATAAGTTAGGATAGATACCAAATGACTCGCAATACTCCCGGTTTTAGCTATAGACCGGTACGGATTTTACACATTTTCGACGCTTTAGATAGCAATTCTGAGAAGCTTGGCTACTAGCAACTCATTTTGGAGGTTAGATCCTCATTTAGAGTTTCTCATTAACCGATACAAGCTAGCATAGTTGCCAAATAATTCATTATAGTCCCAGTTCTAATCTTAGATCGGTGCGGATTTCAAAAAAAAATTATGCTTTTAAATTGCAATTCTGTGACGCTTGGCAACTCGTTTAAGCGGCTGGATCCCCGTTAAAAATTTATTTCTCATCGATAATTATCTATGATAGTTTTCAAATGACTCGCACCACTGCCAGTTCAAATTTTTGACCGCAACGGATTGCGTACCTCTCGTATGCATTAGATCACAATTTGGGGAAGCTTGGCTACTGGCAACTCATTCGGGAGGTTAGATCCTCATTAAGAGTTTCTTTGTGATCCACAATTATCTAGGATAGTTTCCAAATGACTCGCAACACTCCCTATTTTAATTTTTGACCTTACAGATTTTGCACCCCTTGTATGCTTTAGATTGCAATTCAGAGAAGCGTGGCTACCAGTAAATTAATGGAGAGGTTGGATCCCCGCATAAAGGTTTATTTTTATCGAGAATTATCTAGGACTGTTTCCAAATGGCTCGCAACACACTCATTTTTAAATTTATATCCTTTCGGATTTTGTACCTCACGTATGCTTTAGAGCATAATTTTGAGAAGTTTGGCTACCGGAAACTCATTTGAGAGGTTGGATCCCCGTTAAGAGATTCATTTTGTTCAAAAATTATCAAGGACAGTTTCCAAATGACTCGCAAAACTCCCAGTCTTAATATTTGATTCTTAAAGATTTTGCACATCTTGTGTACTTTATATCAGATTTCTAAGAAGTTTGGCAACTGGAAACTCGTTTGAGAGGTTCGATCCTCATTAATAGAATCTTTTTGAGCGACATCACACTTGGATAGTTACCATATGAATTTCAGCACTCATGGTTTTAATTATTGACCGGCATGGATTTCGCACATCTTCGATGCTTTAGATCGCAATTTTGCGAAGCTTGGCTTCTGATAACTCTTTTTACCGGTTGGATTGCCGTTAAGAGTTTCATTTTCACCAACTACAAGCTAGTATAGTTTCCAAATGATCCGCAATTGTTCCAGTGCAAATTTTAGATCGGAATAGATTTTGCAAGATTCCCATGTCTTTAAATTGCAAATTTTGTGAAGCTTGGCAACTCCTTTGGGCGGTTGGATCCCAGTTAAGAGTTTCTTTTTGATCGAAAATTTTCAAGGATTATTTGCAATTGACTCGCTACACTCCAGGTTTTAATTTTTGACTCTTGCGTATTTAACATATCGCATTTCTATGAAGCTTGGCTACCAGCAACTTGTTTGTGAGGATAGATCCCCGTTAAGAGTTTCTTTTGGACCAACAACAAGCTTGGATAGTTACCAAATGAATCGCAATTCTCTTATTTTAGTTATAGACGGGTACAATTTTTGTACAACTTTGAAGCTTTAGATCGCAATTCTGAGAAGTTTGGCTACCAGAAACTCGTTTGTGAGCTTGGATACTCGTTAAGAGTTTCTTTTTAACCGATAATAAGCTAGTATAGTTACTAAATGATACGCAATAGTCCTAGTTCTAATATAAATCGGTACGGATTTCACAATTTTTTCCAAGCTTTCAAATCGCAATTATGTGAAGCTTGGCAAGCCGTTTGAGTGGTTGGATCTTTGTTAAGAGTTTCTTTTTGATCGACAATTATCTAGGATTATTTCCAAATGACTTACAAAATCTCGGCTTTAAATCTGTACCTTAAAGATTTCGCACCTCTCGTATGCTAGATCGCAATTCTGAGAAGCTTGGCTACATGCAAATTGTTGGAGAGGTTGGATCCCCGTTTAGAGTTTATTATTGATCGAGAATTATCTTGGATTGTTTTCAAATGACTCGTAATAATCCCAATTTTAATTTTTGACCCTTACGGATTTTGCACCACTAGTATGCTTTAGATCGCAATTTTTAGAAGCTTGGCTTCCGACAACTTTCTTGAGAGATTGGATCCCCATTAAGTGTTTCTTTTTTATTGATAATTATTAAGGATAGTTTCCAAATGACTCGTAACAAAACCGGATTTAATTTTTGACCTTTACAGATTTCGCGCATCTCGTATGCTTTATATCATATTTCTTAGAAGCTAGGATACCGGCAACTCGTTTGTGGGGATGGATCCTCGCTAGGAGTTTTGCTTTGACCAAAAACAAGCTAGGATAGTTACCTAATGACTCACAACATTTCCGTTTTTAACTATAGGCCGGTACAGATTTTGCACATCTTCGATGCATTATATCGCAATTCTGAGAAGCTTGGCTACCGGCAACTCGTTTGAGAGGTTAGATCCTCGCTAAGAGTTTTTATTAACTGATAACAAGCTAGTATAGTTGCCAAATAATTCATTATAGTCCCATTTCTAATTTTAAATCGGTACGTATTTCGTAATTTTCCCATGCTTTTAAATCGCAATTCTATAAAGCTTGGCAACTCGTTTAAGTGGTTGGCTCCCCGTTAAGAATTTATTTTTGATCGAAAATTATCCAGGATAGTTTCCAAATGACTCGCACCATTCCCAGTTTTAATTTTTGACCACAACGGATTGCATACCTGCCGTATGCATTATATCACAATTTTAGGAAGCTAGGCTACCGGCAACTCGTTCAAGATGTTAAATCCCCAGTTTCTTTATGATCAAAAATTACCTAGGATAGTTTCCAAATGACTCGCAACACTCCCTATTTTAATTTTTGACTTTACGGATGTCGCACCACTTGTATGCTTTAGATCGTAATTCGGAAAAGCTTGGCTACCAACAAATTTTTGGAAAGGTTGGGTCCCCACTTAGAGATTCATTTTTATCGAGAATTATCTCGGATTGTTTCCAAATGACTCGCAATACACTATGTTTTAGTTTTTGACCCTTACGGATTTTGCACCTCTCGTATGCTTTAGAAAGTAATCTTGAGAAGCTTGGCTATCGGCAACTTGTTTGAGAGGTTGGATCCCCGTTAAGAGTTTTTTTTTTTATCAAAAATTATCAAGGACAGTTTCCAAATGACTCGCAAAACTCCCGGTTTTACTATTTGAATCTTACGGATTTTACACATTTCGTGTGCTTTATTTCGGATTTCTTTGAAGCTTCGCTACCGAAAACTTGTTTGTGAGGTTGGATCCTCATTAAGAGTTTCTTTTTGGGCGACATCAAGCATAGATAGTTACCAAATGACTTGCATCACTCCATGTTTTAATTATAGACCGATACGGATTTCGTACATCTTCGATGCTTTAAGTCGCAATTATGTGAAGCTTGGCTTCCAACAACTCGTTTTACCGATTGGATCCGTATTAAGAGTTGCAGTTTTACGAACAATAAGCTAGTATAGTTTCCAAATGATCCGCAATGCTTCCAGTTATAATTTTCGATCGGTATGGATTTTGCAACATTCCCATGCTTTAAATCGCAATTCTGTGAAGCTTGGCAATTTATTTGTGCGGTTAGATCCTCGTTAAAAAAATTTTTTTTATCGAAAATTTTCAAGGATTATTTCCAAATGACTTGCAACACTCCCGGTTTTAATTTTAGACTCTTACGTATTTAACATATCACATTTCTATGAAGTTTGGCTATTGAAAACTTATTTGTGAGGATAGATCCTCATTAAGAGTTTCCTTTTGACCGTCAACAAGCAAGGATAGTTACCAAATGAATCATAATGCTACCTATTTTAGTTATAGACGGTACAAATTTTACATAGCTTTGATACTTTAAATAGCAATTCAGAGAAGCTTGGCTACCGGAAACTAGTTTAAGAGGTTGGATACTCGTTAAGAGTTTCTTTTTGACCGATAGCAAGCTTGTATAGTTGCCAAAAAATATGCAATAGTCTCAGTTCAAATTTTTTATCGGTACGGATTTCACAATTTTCCCATGCTTTTAAGTTGTTTGAGCGGTTGAACCTCTGTTAAGAGATTCCTTTTGATCGACAATTATGTAGGATTGTTTCCAAATGACTCGCAATACTCCCAGTTTAAAATTTTGACCCTTACGGATTTCGCACCTCTCGTATACTTTAGATTGGAATTTTTAGATGCGTTGTTACCAGCCACTCGTTTAAGAGGTTGGATCCCCGTTAAGTGTTTCATATTCATCGACAATTAACAAGGATAGTTTTCAAATTATTTATAACACTTCCGGCTTTAATTTTTGAACCTTATGGATTTCACACATCTCGTACGCTTTATATCACATTTCATAGAAGTTTGACAACGGGCAACTCATTCTGGAGGTTGGATCCTCGTTCAGACTTTCTTTTTGACCGATAAAAAGTTAGGATAAGGACTCACAATAATCTCGGTTTTAATTATAGTCCGGTAAGGATTTCGCACATCTTCGATGCTTTAGATCGTAATTATGAGAAGCTTGGCTACTGATAACTCGCTTTAGAGGTTGGATCCTCTTTAAGTGTTACTTTTTGACCAATAGCACGCCAGTATAGTTGCCAAAAGATTCCCAATATTCCCAGTTTTAATTTACAATAGATATGGATTTCGTAATATTCTCCTTCTTTTAAATTGCAATTATGTGAAACTTGGCAACTCGTATGAGTGGCTGGATGCCCGTTAAGAGTTTCTTTTAAATTGGCAATTATCAAGAATAGTTTCCAAATGAATCGCAACACTCCCGAATTTAATTTTTGACCTTTGCGGATTTCACACATCTCGTACGCTTTATATTGCATTTCTTAGAAGCTTGGCTACCAGCAACTCGCTTGTAAGGTTGGATCCTCGTTAAGAGTTTCCCTTTGAGTGACAACAAGCTAGGATAATTACCAAATGACTCGCAAAACTCCTGGTTTAATATTTAACCCTTACAATTTTTGCACCTCTCGTATGCTTTATATCACAATTTTTTGGAGTTAGGCAACTGGAAACTCGTTTGAGAGGCTTGATCCTCGTTAAGAGTTTCTTTTTGACCGCTAACAAGCTAGTTTAGTTGC
Organism: Kingdonia uniflora; assembly: GCA_014058105.1. Classification (NCBI taxonomy): domain Eukaryota; kingdom Viridiplantae; phylum Streptophyta; class Magnoliopsida; order Ranunculales; family Circaeasteraceae; genus Kingdonia; species Kingdonia uniflora. The sequence goes on from JACGCM010000750.1 coordinate 1,070,411, forward strand.
CAAATGATACGCAATAGTCTCATTTCTAATTTTTTATGAATACGAATTTCGCAATTTTCCCGTGCTTTTAAATCGCAATTATATGAAGCTTAGCAAGTCGTTTGAGCGGTTGGATCCCTGTTAAGTAGTTCTTTTTGATTGAAAATTATGCAAGATTTTATCCAAATGACTCGCAATACTCCCGACTTAAATTTTAGATCCTTACGGATTTCGCACCTCTAGCATGTTTTAGATCAATATTTTTAGAAGCTTGGCTACCGGCACAACGTTTAAAAGATTGGATCCCCGTTAAGTGTTTATTTTTGATTGAAAATTATCAAGGATAGTTTTCAAATAATTCGCAACACTCCCGACTTTAATTTTTGAACCTTACGGATTTCACCCATCACATATGCTTTATATCGTATTTCTTAGAAGTTTGGCAACCAGCAAATCATTTGGGAGGTTGGATCTCTGTTAGGACTTTCTTTTTGGCCGAGACCTAGCAAGGATAGTTACCAAATGACTCGCAATTCTCTCGGCTTTAATTATAGTCCGGAGAGGGTTGTCTACTGATAACTCATTTTAGAGGTTGGATCCTGGTTAAGAGTTACTTTTTGACCAACAATACTCAAGTATAGTTGCCAAATGATTCGCAATGGCCCCAGTTTTAATTTACAATAGGTATGGATTTTGCAATATTCTTATTCTTTTAAATTGCAATTCTGTGAAGCTTAACAACTTGTTTGAGCGGTTGGGTCCCCGTTAAAAAATTCTTTATGATCCACAATTATCTTGGATTGTATCCAAATGACTCGCAATACTCCCGGTTTTAATTTTTGACACTTGCGGATTTTGTACCTCTCGTATGCTTTAGATCACAATTTTGAGAAACTGGGAAACTGGCAAAATCGTTTGAGAGGTTGGATCCCCGCTATGAGTTTCTTTTTGATTGATAATTATTAATGATAGTTTCCAAATGACTCGCAACACAACAAGATTTAATTTTTGACCCTTACGAATTTCAGACATCTCGTATGCTTTATATCGCATTTCCTAAATGCTTGGCTACCGGCAACTCATTTGTGTGGATGGATCCTCGTTAGGAGTTTCTTTTTGACCGACAGCAAGATGGGATAGTTACCAAATGAATCGCAACACTCCCAGCTTTAACTATAGAGCGGTACAGATTTTGCACATCTTCGATGCTTTAGATCATAATTCTGAGAAGCTTGGCTACTGGTAACTCATTTGAGAGGTTAGGTCCTCGTTAAGAGTTTCTTATTCACTGATAACAAGCAAGTATAGTTGCCAAATAATTCATTATAATCCCAGTTCAAATCTTTGATCGGCACGGATTTCGTAATTTTCCCATGCTTTTAAATCGTAATTCTGTGAGCTTGGCAACTCATTTAAGAGGTTGGATCCCCGTTCAGAGTTTCTCTTTAATCAACAATTTTCAAGGATTATTTCCAAATGACTCACAACACTCCCAGTTTTAATTTTGGACACTTACGTATTTTACATATCACATTTCTATGTCCGACAACTTGTTTGAGAGGATGGATCCTCGTTAAGAATTTCTTTTTGATCGACAACAAGCTAGGATAGTTACCAAATGAATCGTAATGCTCCTTATTTTAGTTATAGATTGGTACAAATTTTGCACAACTTTGATGCTTTAGATTACAATTTCGAGAAGAAGGCAACTAACAACTCGTTTGACAGGTTGGATACTCGATAAGAGTTTCATTTTTACCGATATCAAGCTAGTATAGTTGCCAAATGATACGTAATAGTCTCAGTTCCAATTTTAGATCGGTATAGATTTTGCAATTTTCCCATGCTTTTAAATCACAATTATGTGAAGCTTGGCAAGTCGTTTAAGCGGTTGGATCCTTGTTAAAAGTTTCTTTTTGACCAACAATTATCTCGGATTGTTTCCAAATGACTCGCAATACTCCCGATTTAAATTTTTGATGCTTAGGGATTTTGTACCTCTCGTATGCTTTAGATCGCAATTTTGAGAAACATGGCTACCGGCAACTCGTTTAAGAGGCTGGATCCCCGATAAGAGTTTCTTTTTTATCGGCAATTATCAAGGATAGTTTCCAAATGACTCTTAATACTTTTAATTTTAATTTTTGACCCTAACGGATTTCGCACCTCTTGTATGCTTTATATCGCAATTATGAGAATCTTGGCGACCGAAAACTCATTTGAGAGGTTAGATCCTTGTTAAGAGTTTCATTTTGACCAACAATTATCTTGGATAGTTTCCAAATGACTCGCAACACTCCCAGTTTTAATTTTTGACCTTACAGATTTTGCACCTCTCGTTTACATTAGATCACAATTAGGAGAAGCTTGGTTGCCGACATCTTTTTCGAGAAATAGGTTCCCCGTTAAGAGTTTTTATTTTACCGACAACAAGCTAGGATAGTAACAAAATGACTCGTAACACTCCCGGTTCCAATTATAGACCCGTAAAGATATCGTACATCTTCAATGCTTTAGATCACAATTCTGAGAAGCTTGGCTATCGGCAACTCATTTAAGAGGTTTGATCCTCGTTAAGAGTTTCATTAGGACAGATAACAAGCTAGGATAGTTACCAAATGACTCGCAACACTCCCAGTTTTCATTATAGACCAGTACAAATTTTGCACATCTCTGATGCTTCCGGTCATAATTAGGAGAAGCTTGGCTACCGACAACACGTTTGGGATGTTGAATCCGCGTTAAGAGTTTCTTTTTGACCGATAACAAGCTTGGATAGTTACCAATTGACTTGCAATACTCCAAGTTTTAATTATTGACCGGTACAAATTTAACACAACTTTGATGCTTTAGATCACAATTCTAAGAAGCTTGGCTGCCGGAAACACATTTGAAAGGTTGGATCAACTTTCCCATGCTTTAAATCACAATTCTGAGAAGCTTGACAACTCATTTAAGAGGTTGGATCCCTGTAAAGAGTTTCTTTTTGATCAAATATTATCTAGGATAGTTTCCAAATGACTCGCAATACACCCAGTTTTAATTTTCAAACCTTACGGATATTGTACCTTTCATATACTTTTTATCACAATTCTGAGAAGCTTGGCAACCTGAAACTCGTTTGAGTGGTTTGATCCTTGTTAAGAGTTTTATTTTGATTGAGAATTGTCAAGGATAGTTTATAAATGACTCGCTACACTTCCGGTTTAAATTTTTGAACCTTACGGATTTCGTACCTCTCGTATGCTTTAGATCGCAATTCTGAGAAGCTTGTCTATTGGTAACTCATTTTGTCATGTTGGATCACAGTTAAGAGTTTCTTTATGATCGAAAATTATCAAGGATTTTTCCAAATTACTCGCAACAATCTCGACTTTAGTTTTTGACCCATAAAAATTTCGCACCTCCCGCATGCTTTAGATCGCAATTCTGAGAAGTTTGGCTACCAGCAACTCGTTTGAGTAGTTGGATCATTGATAAGAGTTTTTTTTCGGCCGATAATAAGCTAGGATAATTCCTTAATGACTCGCAACACTCCTAGTTTTTATTATAGACCTGTACGGATTTCGCACATCATGGATACTTTAGATCATAATTCTTGAAGCTTGGCTACCGACAACACGCTTTAAAGGTTGGATTCTCATTAAGAGTTTCCTTTTGATTGACAACAAGCAAGTATCATTGCCAAATGATTCACAATAGTCTAAGTTCTAATTTTAGATCGGTACGAATTTTATAACTTTCCCATGCTTTTAAATCGTATTTCTGTGAAGCTTGGCAACTCGTTTGAGAGGTTGGATCACTGTTAAGAGTATTTTTTTGGTAAAAAATTATCTAGGATAGTTTTCAAATAACTCACAATACTTGCAGTTTTAATTTTATACCTTAGAAATTTCGTACATCTCGTATTCTTTATATCGCATTTCTTAGAAGCTTGGCTACCGTCAAGTCATTTTAAAGGTTGAATCCCCGTTAAGAGTTTCTATTTGACCGATAATAAGCAATATATGATTGTTACCAAATGACTCGCCACATTCCCTGTTTAAAATATAGACAAGTAAGGATTTCGAACATCTCATATGCTTTAGATCGCAATTCTGAGAAACTTGACTACTGGTAACTTTCTTGAGAGGTCGAATCCCCATTAAGAGTTTCTTTTTTACAGACAACAAGCTAGTATAGTTGTTAAATGATTCATAATAGTCCCAGTTCAAATTTTAGATCGGTATGGATTTCACAAGTTTCCCATGCTTTAAATCATATTCTGAGATGCTTAGCAACTCGTTTGAGAGGTTGAATCCACGTTAAGAATTTCATTTTCATTGACAATTATCTAGGATAGTTCCCAAGTAACTTGCAACACACCCGACTTTATGTTTTGGACCTTACTGATATTGTACCTCTCGTATGCTTTAGATCGCAATTCTGAGAAGTTTGGCTACCGGTAACTCGCCTGAAAGGATGAATCCGCATTAAGAGTTTCATTTTTATCAACAATTGTCTTGGAATGTTTCCAAATAACTCGCAATAATCTTGGTCTTAATTTTTGACCCTTACGGATTCCGTACCTCTTGTATGCTTTAAATCACAATTATAAGAAGCTTGGCTACCGACAACTCATTTGTGAGGTTAGAACCCCGTTAGGAGTTTCTTTTTGACCGAAAACTAGCTAGTATAGTTGCAAAATAATTCGTAATAGTCCTAGTTCTAATTTTTGATCGTTACGGATTTCGCAACATTCTCATGCTTTAAATCACAATTCTGAAAAGCTTGGCAATCGTTTGCGTTGTTGGATACCCGTTTAGAGTTTCTTTTCGATCAAAAATTATTTAAGATAGTTTCCAAATGACTCGTAACACTTTCAGTTTTAATTTTTGGCCCTTACAGATTTTGCTCCTTTCGTATGCTTTAGATCGTAAATCTGTTAAGCTTGGCTACCGGCAACTCGTTTTAGAGGTTGGATCCCCGTTAAGAGTTTCTTTTTAATCAAAAATTATCTAGGATACTTTCTAAATGGCCTGTTAAGATTTACTTTTTGGCAGAGAATTATCAAGGATTGTTGCCAACTAACTTGCAACAATCCCAGTTTTAATTTTTGACACTTACAGATTTTGCATCTCTCGTATGCTTTAGATCGCAATGCTGAGAAGCTTGGCTGCCAGTAACTCATTTAAGTGGTTGGATCCCAGTTAAGAGGTATTTTTGGGCCGACAACAAGCTAGTGTAGTTGCCAAATGATTTGCAATAGTCTCAGCTATAATTTTAGATTGGTATGGATTTCTCAACTTTCCCATATTTTGAATCGCAATTCGGAGAAGCTTGGAAACTCATTTGAGAGGCTGAATCCCCATTAAGAGTTTCTATTCGATTGAAAGTTATATAGGATTGTTTCCAAATGACTCGTAATACTCCCAGTTTTAATTTTTAACCCTTACAGATTTTGCACCTCTCGTATGCTTTAGATTGCAATTCTGATAAGCTTGTCTACCGGAAAATTGTTTGAGAGGTTGGGTCCTCGTTAAGAGTATCTGTTTAATTGAAAATTTTCTAAGATAGTTTCCAAATGACTCGTAGCACTTTCGGATTTAAATTTTGACCGTACGGATTTCGTACCTCTCGCATGCTTTCGATTGCAATTCTATAAAGTTTGCTACCGGCAACTCGTTTGAGCGGCTGGATCCCCGTTAGGAATTTCTTTTTGATCAACAATTATCGAGGATAGTTTCCAAATGACTCGCAATATTCCCAGTTTTAATTATCAACAATATAGATTTTACGCATCTCCGATGCTTTAGATCGCAATTCCGAGAAGCTTGGCTACCGGCAACTTAATTCAGGGTTGGATCCTCGTTAAGTGTTTCTTTTTTACCAACAACAGGCTAGTATAGTTGACAAGTAATTCGCAATAGTCCTAGCTCTAATTTTAGATCGATACAGATTTCACAACTTTCCTATGTTTTAAATTGCATTTCTAAGAAGCCTAGCAACTTGTTTAAAAGGTTGGGTCCCTGTTAAGAGCTTCTTTTTGATCGACAATTATCTAGGATTTTTTTCAAATGACTCATAAAACTCCTGAATTTATTTTTTGATCTTACAGATGTCGAACCCGCTGAATGCTTTAGATCGCAATTGTGGGAAGCTTGGCTACTGGAAACTCGTTTATGATTTTGGATCCTCGTTAAAAGTTGCTTTTTGATCGGTAATTATCAATGATAGTTTCTAAATAACTCCCAGTACTTTCGGTTTTAATTTTTAACCCTAACGGATTTTGTACCTATCGTATACTTTAGATCGCAATTTTCTGAAGCTTGGCTACAAAAAACTCGTTTGAGAGGTTGGATCCTTCTTAAGAGTTTCTTTTTGATCTTAATTATCAAGGATTGTTTCGAAATGACTTGCAGCAGTCCCCATTTTATTTTTTGAACCATACGGATTTCAGACTTCTCGCATGCTTTAGATCGTAATTCTGAGAAGCTTTATTATCGACAACTCGTTTCAGAGGCTGGATCCTCATTAAGAGAATCTTTTTAACCGACAATAAGCTAGTATAGTTTCCAAATGATTCGCAATAGTCCAAATTCTAATTTTAGATCGGTATGAATTTCACAACTTTCCTATACTTTAGTTCGCAATTTGGAGATGCTCGGCAACTCGTTTAAGAGGTTGGATCCCCGTTATGGGTTTCCTTTAGATCGACAATTGTCTAGGATAATTTCAAAATTAATAGTAATACAGCCGGCTTAATTTTTGACCCTTACGGATTTCATACCTATAGTCTATTTTAGATCGCAATTCATATAAGCTTGGCTATCGGTAACTCGTTTGAGAGGTTGAATCCCCGTTAAGAGTTTTTCTTTGATCAAAAATTATCAAGGATAGTTTCCAAATGACTAGCAACACTTCTGATTTTAAATTTTGCCCTTGCGGATTTTGCACCTCTCGTATGCTTTAATTAAATTGTAATTCTGAGAAGCTTGGCTACCAGAAACTTGTTTAAGAGATACGATCCTCGCTAAGAGTTTCTTTTTGCTCAACAATTATCTAAGATAGTTCCAAATGACTCGTAATAATCCTAGTTTTAATTTATGACCTTTCGTATTCTTTAGGTCGCAATTCAGAGAAGTTTGGTGACCGGTAACTCGTTTGAGTGGTTGGATCCCCGTTAAGAGGTTCTTTTTGATCGACAATTATTTAGGACAGTTTCCAAATGACTCGTAATACTCCTAGATTTAATTTTTGAATCTAATGGATTTTGCACCTCTCGCATGCTTTACATCGTAATTCTGAGATGCTTTGCTACCGGCAACTCGTTTGAGAGGTTAGATCCCCGTTAAAAGTTTCATTTTAATTGTGAATTATCAAGGATAGTTTCCAAATCACTCGCAACAATCCCGAATTTAATTTTTGAACCTTACAAATTTTGCACCACTCGAATGCTTTAAGTCATAATTTTGAGAAGCTTGGCTACATGCAACTTGTTTGAGAGGATGGATCTTCGTTAAAAATTTCTTTTGGAGGGACAACAAGCTAGGATACATGCAATTCTGATTCTTTATATCGCAATTCTTAGAAGCTTGAATATTGGCAACTGGCTTGAGAGGTTGGATCCCCGTTAAAAGTTTTTTTTATCGATAATTATCAAGGATAGTTTCCTAATGACTCGCAGCACTCCCGGTTTCAAATTTTGATCCTTATGGATTTCCCACATCTCGTATGCTTTAGATCGCAATTATGAAAAGCTTAGCTACCGATAAATATTTTGAGAGGCTGGAACCCCGTTAAGAGTTTCTTTAAGATCGACAATTTTCAAGGATAATTTCCAAATGACTCGTAATAGTACGGGCTTTAATATTTGACCCTTACGGATTTTGTACCTATCGTAAGCTTTAGATCATAATTCTGAGAAGCTTGGCTACCGAAAACTTGTTTGAGTGGTTGGATCCTCATTAAGAGTTTCTTTTTGATATTCAATTATCTATGATACTTTCTAAATGACTCGCAACACTCCCAGTTTTAATATTTGAACCTTACGGATTTTGCACCTCTCGTATGCTTTAGATCACAATTCTGAAAGACTTGGCTACCGACGACATGTTTGAGATGTTAGATCCTTTTCAAGTGATTTTTTTTACCGATAACAAGCAAGGGTAGTTACAAAATGACTCACTACACGCCTGATTTTAATTATAGACCGGTACGGATTTCGCACATCTCCGATTCTTCAGATCGCAATTATGAGAAGCCTGGCTAGCGGAAGCTTGTTTGAGAGGTTGGATCCACGTTAAGAGTTTTTTTTTATCGAGAATTATCTAGGATAGTTTCCAAATGACTCGCAACAATCCTAGTTTTAATTTTTGACCTTTACAGATTTTACACCTCTCGTATTATTTAAATCGCAATTTTGAGAAGCTTGGCTACAGGCAACTCGTTTGAGAGATTGGATCCTTGGTAAGAGTTTCTTTAGGACCAACTAAAAGCTAGGATAGTTACCAAATGGCTCGCAACAATCCCAGTTTAAATTATTGACTGGTACGGATTTCACACATCTCCGATGCTTTAGATCTCAATTTTGTGAAGCTTGGCTGCCGGCAACTCATTTGAGTTTTGGGTCATCGGCAAGAATTTTTTTTTTACTGACAACAATCTAGTATTGTTGCCAAGTGATTCTCAATAGTCTTATTTCTAATTTTAGATATTTGTAAAGATTTTATAACTTTCCCATGCTTTTGATCGTACTTTTGATAAGCTTGGCAACTACTTTGAGTGGCTGGATCCTCGTTAAGAGTTTCTTTTTAATTGACAATTATCTAGGATAGTTTCCAAATGACTCGCAATACTCCCAATTTTAATTTTTGCCTCTTACGTATTTTTCATTTCTTGTATGCTTTAAATCGTAATTCTTAGAAGCTTGGCTTCCGGATTCTCGTTTGAGATGTTCGATCGATGTTAAGAGTTTGTTTTTGCTTGACAATTATCTAAGATAGTTCCCAAATGACACGTAACACTCCCGATTTTAATTTTTAACCTTATAGATTTCCTACCTTTCGTTTGGCTTATACCGTAATTCTGAGAGGCTTTCCTACCGACAACTCCTTTGAGAGGTTGGATCCTCGTTAAGAGTTTCTTTTTGATCGACAATTATCTAGGATAGTTTACAAATGACTCGTAGCACTCCCAGTTTAAAGTTCTTAACCTCACGGATTTCGCACCTCTCGTATGGTTTAGATCACAATTTTGAGAAGCTCTGCTACCGGAAACTCGTTCGAGAGGTTGGATCCCCGTTAAGAGTTTCTTTTTGATCGAGAATAATCGAGGATAGTATCCAAATAATTTGCAACAATCCCAGTTTTAATTTTTGACCCTTGCAGATTTCGCACCTCACCTATTCTTTGGAATGCAATTTGGAGAAGCTTGGCTACCGGAGACTCATTTGAGGGTTGTATAGTAGCCTACTCGCAGCCTTCCAACACCTGTCGAATACTCGAAGGCTACTTCGAGGCCTACCCAGAGACTAGAATCCCAGCAAGACAGTAGCTAAGTCCACGAAGCCTTCTAATGCTAATTAAACACACGACTATGTTCATACCTGGTAGTAGGCAGACACATCTGACAGCCAGCACACCAGAACTCAGTATCAGTACCAAAAAGGCTTCGACCATGGTAATTCATGGTCGAAGGCAGAGATATCTGACAGCTAGCTCACCAGAACTCAGCATCAGTACCAGAAAGGCTTCAGCCATGGTAATACACGGTCGAAGGCAGATACATCTGACAGCCAGCTCACAAGGCAGAATAGTGAAATGAGCTGCCTGATAGCTACAGTATCAAAACTGACTCCGGGTACAAAACAATGGCCCCCAAAGGATATACATGCAATCTAGCCTCCCTTGGCGACTCACCCCTTTTATATCTCCTATAAATAGGAGGGAGGAAGCACTATGAAGGGGTTATAAAATCTCTCCCGAAGCCCTTCAAGATTATTCGATCTATCATCTAACTCGATATATAACATCAATCATTCAAAATCATCGCTAGAGGTCATGGAGTAACCTATTCTAGGACTTTACGCAAGTATGTTAGTTCAGTAATATAGTCTATTATTGCCTTATATACTTGCTTAAAACCCTAGTCGAAGATAACCACGTGGTGCAAGAGCTAGCTTCCCATGTTATGAAACTTGGCCCCTATATTTGGCACCGTCTGTGCTGCACCCACCCTTCCTATTCCCCTTTCTCTCTTTCAACCCCCTTATACCCTTACTCAATGGCCCCCACCATTCACTCCACCTCTGCCATTGTCAGAACCTCCACCGGCGGAGTAGCCGCTCAACTTGCCCTCATTAGCCAATAATTTTGCTCAGGCCGATGAGCGCCATAGCAATCAGTTATGCATTAAGCATAAAGAACGCCGCCAAGAACTCGAGGCTGAACGGCATCACCATTTAGATGACTATGACCGGCAACACCATGCTCTGGACGAACAACGCAATACAGTTCGCGAGCTTCAGCAAAGTCACACCCAAGACGCTCCTCAGCAATCTTGATTACCCGCCACCTCGCGTATTTTAGCCCACATTCGGCTTGGGCCCCACTCCAAAATAAAAATTACCCTGGTCCATCTTAGCACCAAGGGTGCTCTCACTACCATACATACCGGTTTGATCCATCTTGGTATCCCCGTTACGGAGAACTCCTCTAATTCTACACTTTGCACTTCTCGCCACCCCACACATCTTCATACTCGGGAGCACCTTGGCGAGCGAAGTACTGAACATGCCCCATACCTGAGGCCTCACCATCCTCGACCCTAGTGGTCTCCCCCGTGTCCGGTCTACCTCACACAGAAGGAATTCGATCAAAAAATCTATGCCATTATTCACGTCAGTGCGAGCTCTACATCAAACTTCTAGAGTCACTTGAGCAACCCTATCTGCCCCAAACTCCTCGCGGTCGAAGTACCTCCAAATTTCCATACCCCTAAAATTAGCAAATACCGCAATACCAACCCTTAATCTCATGTCCTCGAATTCTAAAATGCTTTAAGTCTTTATTCCACATCTGACCACATCTTGTGTTACATGTTTCCCACCAGACTCACTGATAGACCTCTCAAATGGTAGTAATGCCTCACTAATGGCTCTATCCGAAGTTTCGAATAGTTGTCGAGCCATTTTATCTCTCAATTTTCCTTTAATAAAGACCGTGGGGCCCGTGTTGATGCTCTCTTTAACTTTTGCAAATCCCCTAACGAAACGCTCGAAGCTTTTACCAAGTAATTTTTCGATGAATCACACAAAGTCGAACAACTCGATTGTACGAATGCCATTCTCGCATATTCCAACACTCTACCAGACCACAGTCTTGTTAAGGAGTACATCGTGCTTCATAAGCCACGAACCCCCGAGGAGATGTTATCAAAAGTTATCTGATACATTGACTTCGAATGCCTACTTGAAGCTAATCGCCAGGGGAAACCCTTGACCCCCAGCCATAACAAACCTCGACCATCGCCAATACCCATGGTTGCTTTCGTCTCACAGGAGACTGAGAGCCGAAAGCGTCCTTCCTCCAATGTTATCCCTTCTTAGACTCGTAAAAATCAACCCATGCCTGTCTTGCCAAAACTCACTACTCCCATCGACACCATTCTCCCAAACATCCAGGCCAATCCTATCTGGTGTACCCCCTTCCCCATCGATGTCCGTACGGACGAACCCTACTGCCAAAATCATAAATGCAATTGCCACCCCATAAAATAATGTTATTCTCTACAACGATTGCTGAAAATGATTCTTAAGGAGGTTGTCTACATTGATATGTCATCAATCTCCCCAGTTATCTCGATGGGTCGTATCTCAAGCCTCAACCCACTTCTAATACCGACCCAGCCGAGGTACATATTTTCCAACTCCACCTCATCAAAGTTAATAATATTGACAGCAGTCATACTCGAAGCATGCGCAAACGAGTTAAATAATGTTGTAAGCTTACTTGTCAGGCAAAATTACCCATCCTTCTACCCGAATCTAGCCAACGCCCTAGACCCAAAGGTATATCCTTCATCGATTAAGATACTTCCTTTGTTCGCTTACCCCACTCCGATCCTTAGGTCATCATGATCAAGGTCAAACATCTCGTCTTACACACTATGCTCATTGATACGAGCAATGAAGCAAACGCTCTCTTCCTCCAGACCGTCCGCGCCATCCAAAAAATAGACCTCATTACACAGGCCAAAGTCAAACTCAAGGATTCAATAGCAGTATGGAAGTCGCTGTCGGTCGCCTTAGCCTCCCTGTCACTACCGCTACAGTTACCCTCTAAACCAATTTTCTTGTCACCGACAAAAAATCTAAATACTTGAGCATTCTAGGGTGCGACTGGCTCTATACGATAAAAGCCATCCCTTCTATCTACCACAAAATACTCTGTTTTACTACCCTTTGTGGCATGTAGAATATGAAAGGCTCTTAACGCCTTTCCCTCTCATTCGAGCACCCTGAGATCGGTCTTACCAGAAAACTTGTTAAGCCATAGTAATCAATGCCTTTCCCTCCCCTCACACCATCAAACCCTCTTACCTCACCTATCAAACCTATCGCTTATGTCGAACTTGATAGCCCTGGTCGAGGTACATTCATTGGTAGTTTTCTAGATCCTATCAAAAGCATCGAGCTCACCACATTCTTTCGAGCAAATAAAAATGTCTTCGCTTAGACTTTCCATGAGATGCCTGGCGTCGACTCTATACTGGCCTGCCATTGACTTGACCTTTTCTCCCACTGCACAGCCGTGAAGCAAAAGAAACATACTTTGGCCCTGAGGATTCAAGATGCAGTAAACCTCAAGGTTAAAATACTCATGGCAGCTAGTTTTTTTAGAGAAGTCAAGTACGCCGATCTGATCTTAAATATTGTAGCTGTCCCCAAGAGGAATGGTAAGATCTGAATCTGCGTCGACTTCACAGATCTTATAAAGCACACACCGAAGGACTATTTTCCTCTCCTGATCATTTATGTACTTCTGGATGCTACAGCGGCCCTTGAGCGCTTATCTATGATGGACGTAGCTTCGTGCTAACACCAGGTACCCCTTCTCCCAGAGGACCAACTTAAAACTTCATTTATTACTAAACAAGATCTTTACTGTTTTAACGTGATGCCCTTCAATTTAAAATATGTGGGAGCCACTTACCAACGCCATATTACCACCATATTCAAACCTTGACTCGGCAAGTCGGTCAAAGTTTATATCGACAACATGTTATGCAAAAGCCTCCAAAAGCAAACCCATGTACAGGACCTAACCGACGTATCCTCGATACTTCGTTCTTATAACATGAAATTGAACCTAGATAAATACCAATTTGGCGTTTACTCTGGCAAATTCTTGGGCTGCCTCATTAGCAAACGAGGTATTGAGATCGACCCCATTCATATTTATGCCCTCACTGATATGCCTTCCCCTTGAACTATGAAAAATGTCCAAAAGGTTGCTGGAAAAATAGCTGCCCTAAACCGTTTTATCTCAAAATATTTTGACCGTTGCTCTTGGCTTTTCTCCCTCTTACGCGACCAAGGCGTCCATAAGGCCAAAAAGAATAGCCTCAAAGTTAATTGGACACCCGAATGAAAACAGGTATTCCTCAAACTCAAACCCTACCTTGGTCGACCACCCATCATTAGCACCCCCATTGAAGGTGAAATGATTTTCTTATATCTTGCAGTCACCGATACTTCTATTAGCTCGGTCCTTATTTGAATCGAAACCAGTATCGAGAAGTCCAAATACTTTATCAGCAAAACTCTAACACCTGCCAAACCTCAATATACCAAACTCGAGCGATTGCTCCTTACACTTGTCTACACTGCTCGAAAGCTCAAAGCCATACTTCTAAGCTCACCCTATACGTGTTATCACCAGCTACCCCTTCGAGAGATCCTCAGCAAGAAAGATAAATTTAGACGGGTACAATAATGGTCCGTCTATCTAGGTGAACACGGCATCACTTTCAAAAAGCTTATATCTTAAAACGGCTAAGCAGTCCCTGATTTCCTTATTGACTTCCCAGCCGAAGAGATCGACTGGAAAAAATACAAGATAATTTACCTAAAGACCAACCCGAACAGAACAACCCTTGGAACCCTAACACGGGCTGGCATCCCTTTACAGTTAGATCTGCCGGACCTAACGGTTTGAGGATAGGTATTGTCCTGGCCATTCCTTCCAATGACCAAATCGAAAAGGCTGTCAAGTTAAATTTTGAATGTTCCAACAATAAGGCTGAATACGAAGCTTTAATACATGGTCTCGGTCTCCCTATTGAACTTGTTGTTCCCAAACTTACAGTATTTATTGATTCCAAGCTTATTCAGAGACAGTACACAGGCAAAAATTAGGTAAACGGTCGCATGGCTGAGTATACCACCCTTGTCCGCCAGCGCATGGATCATTTCCCTAAAAAAATTTCCATTACACATTATCCTCTTGGTGAAAGCAGACATGCCGAAGCCCTCGCCTACATAGCAGCCATGTTAGCTAGTCTGAATCTCGAACACTCCATATCGAAGTACTCGAACACCCAAGTATCGACTAGATGGATGTCAATGCCATCAATACTTGGTGCGAGAGTCTCGATCCTGACGATTGGCGCATACCCTTCTTTGCATATTTCAATAGTTATACCCTCTCCGAGGATCCTAAAGCCAAATGTTCATTACTAAAAAACTGTCGACGATACACCATTCTAAAAGGCAGAGTCTGCAATGCAGAACCCCAAACGGCGTACACCTCTGTTGTATCTTCCAACACGAAGCCACAACTATACTTACCGAACTCCATGAAGGCAATTGTGGTGCTCACACTACCGGTCGATCTATGGCCCTTAAAGTCGTAACCCATGGTTTATTCAGCCCAATATGAAAAAACAAGCTGACAAGTATGCAAAACACTGTGACAAATGCCAATGTCACGCCCACGACATCTTTAGGTAACAGAGAACACATTCTAGTGGCTACAAATTACTTTACTAAATGGGTCAAAGCTGTGCCTTTATGTCGAACCCGAGTAGAGGAAGTCATCAAGTTCTTGTGGGAAAATGTCATCACATTTTTTGGCTGCCCTCATATGATTCGATGCGATAATGGTCCATAGTTTGTTGGGAATAAAGTCTGCAATTTCGTCAATAAGTACAATATTATCCTTTCCCCCTCGATACTTTATTTCCTGTAGGGGGATGGTCAGGCCGAAGCAATCACCAAAACCATAGTTGACGCTCTTAAGAAATGTGTCGATCAGAAGAAAGGCCAATGGATTAAAGAACTGCAATATGTACTCTGGGCGTATCGAACCACATCAAGAAAGGCGACGAGATGCACTCCTTTTATCTTAGCTTATGGTACCAAAGCTGTGCTGCCCACACAGTTCGAAGAGCCAACGCGCGACCCTAGCCTCCCTGATGAAGATAATGAGTTTGAACTTGGATGCAACATGCTATGGATCGATAAAACCATAGACTGAGCCATTGCTAACCATGGCCATTATCACCTCTCCCTCCCATTGTCATATAACAAAAGGGTTCGATCAGTTAGCTTCAATATTGGAGATCTGGTACTTCGGCCAGTCACACCCTCTTCGAAGCCTCGCAATGTCAACAAAGTAGCCAAATCCTGGGAAGGACCTTATGTCGTGTATAAAAATACTGACAAAGGATCCTATTATTTGATGACCGAAGCTGAGGACCCCTCGCCCCGGAACTCTTGGAACACAATGCAATTAGTCTATATGGCAAGCCGCGGCCACCACCTTACTCAACTGATGTAAATATAGCATAATCAATGAACATATTTTCCCCCCTCTGATATTCATGTCCTGTCTCCAACAAACTTCTTGAGTCGGTCCAACCTAAGTATCTTGTTAACCCTTCGACCCGACTGATACTTGGGGGTGACCTGGAACTTTTTCAAAGTTCCAATTCGAGCAACCCCGAGTGGCATGAATGGTCAACAGACCAGATACTCGGGGATGTATTGGGGCCGACCACATAATGTTTCGTGTAGACTCAATCCCACGGATAGACTCGGGGGTGACCTTCGAGGTCCAGTGAATTTCTTGGACAAACCTAAGTATCATGTCAACCCTTTAACCCAACTGAAACTTTGTCGCGATCTCGAAGGTTTTCAAGATTCCTATTTGGGCAAGCCCTAGTGGCATAAATGGTCGATAGACCGGACACTCGGGGATGCATTAGGGCCGACCACATAATGCTTCGCTTAGCCTCAATCCCAAGGATAGGCCCTGGGGCGACCTTCGAAGTCCAGTAAACTTCTTGGACAAACCTAAGTATCATGTCAACCCTTTGACCCGACTGATACTTGGGGACGACCTCGAAGCTTTTCAATATTCTAATTCGAGCAAACCAGAGGGGAATAAATTGTTGAGGACCCTCGGTGATTCATTGGGGCCGACCACATAATGATTTGTTTAGGCTCAACCCTGCGGATAGACCCGGGTACGATCTTTGAAGTCCAGCAAACTTCACTTGACTGACAGTCGGGGGTGACCTTAAAGTTATTCAAGGTTCCAGTTCGAGCAAACAAAAGTGGAGCACTCTATACTTCAATTCTCACACAAAGATACAAGTATACAGACATATTAGCAATTTAAGTCAAATGCATACAAGCAATTCAAGTCAACTACATACCAGCAGGTCAAGCTCAACTACACTACACATTATTCAAGTTCCAACTATCCAATACACATTGTTTAAATTTAGCATAACAACAATTCAAGGAGAGAGAGTTCTACAAATACCAAACAAAGTACCTTCTACAACTACATCACTCACACAGAATGGGCCGAATTTACTCCTTCTATATGATCTTCCACAGCAACACCTCCACTGCCTTTAACAGCAAGGATTTTTCCAACAACATCAGCATCACCATCCGTACTACCATCCCACAGTATTACCAGTACCAACACCTTCCATTTTGACTGCGGGATCAGCCACTACACTTCCAGTACCTCCCCTACAGGGTCCACTTCTACCCCTTCGGGCAGTGCAACATCTTTGACTGCAGGCTCTTCAGTTGGAGGATAGAGTTTGAGGGTCTCAGGATCGTACCCCAGCCCATCCATAAAATTCTTTAGGACTATGGTCATGTCGCACTCATCATCATATTACGCCTGGAAATATGCTTTACTATTTCGTTGCTCCTCATCCTTGTCAACCAGTTTTGCCTCTAGCACTGCTACCTGCTGATTGTAGTTATCGATCATAGCTTCAGCTTCCCTCGTGGCATCAGCTCGAATCTGCAACTTCTCTCATTTTATTATACCGACCAGGGTCTCCAGCGACAGATGGGTCCCCTGCGCGAACTTAAGTTTGTCCCTCGCCTTCTTCAGCTATTTATTAGATACCTTCTGAGATTTGTTAAAAGCTATCGCCCACACATTCACCTCCATGAATAATTAACTATTTAACAGTTCTCGAATCATAATTTCAACTTCAAAATTCTATAAACACGTACCTGGTGCAGAGCTTTGTTTATATGCTTCCCCGCTTTATCTGGGTTTATGCCACAGAGAGTAGCCATCGACTCCGCTCTTACCCGAGCGCTCTCCCCCAGTTCGACCTCGCGCCGCCTCACTCTAGCTAGTTCATCCTCATCATTGGCCGTCTGCTCACGAACCCTCTTCCGCAAGGTTGTCATCGTTTGCTGTACTGTCGAAGCTTCATCAGTGACCTTGCCTTTACCCTTGCTGGTCTACCGTGGTACCTTGGGAATAATCTCAGGTGCGCTCAACCATACCGTCCCAGACCCTCCTCGTCGATGCCTCGGTACAAAGATCGATTTTGGGCTCAAGTTGTTGTAATCCATCTCACCTGCCCTTGTCAAAGAACTTCCTTCTTTCCACTTCCCAAATTGCCAAACAACAACTGGTACGTCTCTCAACAAACTATCTGTCTTCTTTCATCTTTTTCTCACAATACCCAACTTCAAAAAGACAACATTTGCCCACTCTTCGTCCTGGTTGATCAGTTCATATATATAAGTATGTGGGTTCTTCAAGCCATTATTTGTGGGATCTGGAAATCATGAAGGAAAAGATCAAAAGTATATTCGAGCCACATAGTAAACATACTTCGACTGATAACTTACTTGGATTATATAGCCTATGCTTCAGCCTAAATTCTACCTCCCTCTGTACATTATTGTAGTTCACCCTCACCACCACCAAATAATTATCCCACCCACACCTAGTCGTGCACAGGTCGAATAACCAAGCTTGTCCGAATGGAATTGAATGTGATATGTATCTGCCTTCTTATTTGCTTTCCTCGAATAGAACGACGCGATGTCGTACCGCTTGATTAAAAACTTCCTTTCTAATCGCAATTTCACATTCATACCGTTGACAACTCTAACCATCTCATAAAAATTTCCATTCATCTGGCACGGAGCAACATCCTAGAAATTTAATACCTGATTCACCAACCATCGAAGTGGCAGTTGTATCCTAAGTCGAATTTGACCTCTGAACGCCATAATCCCTGTAGTAGCTTACTTGCAGCCTTCTAACACATGTCAAATAATCGAAGGCTACATCGAAACCTACCAAATGACTCGAAGCCTAGTAAGTCAATAATCAAGCCCACGAAAACTTTTGAGACTATTCGAACACTCGAAGAAAATATCAAACTAGAAATACTTCGACCATGGACGTGTATGGTTGAAGGGGAATATGTCAGGTAGCCAGCTCACCAGATAGAACAGTAGAGCACGCCACTCGACAACTGTGGTATCAGATCCAACAACTGCAGTATCAGAACCAATAACTAAAGTGTCAAAATCGACAAATTGCAGCATCAGAACTGACTCCAGGTACAAGTCAACTGTCCCCGTAGGATACAGATGTAACTTGACCTCCCATGGTGACTCAGCCCATCCTATGTTCTATAAATAGGAGGGAGGAGGAACTATGAAGGTGTTAGAAAATCTCTCCCCAACAGACCTTAAGAGTTTATCTTCGAATACCCTGTAATCACCCAGTTCTCGATTCTTTGACTACTCAATATTTATAATAGAACTCTTTAAAATCCTCACAAGAGGTCGCGAAGTGACCTATTCAAGGCCTCCACGCAACTATATTATTAGTAGATTAGTCTCATTACCATTAATTATATGCTTGAATCCCCTGGTCGAAGATAAAATCCATAGTATAAGAGTCAATTTCCCCTCTCGCGAAGTAAGGCCCATACATTTGGTATCGTCCGTGCTATCCCACACAACTAGTCTCCCCCTGCCTTTTTTCCTTTTCTAATCCTACCAGCCACATCTAATGGCTCCCACCCTCCGTTCTACTTCCGCCCTTGCCGGAAACTCCGCCTACGGAGTGGCCGCTTAACTCGCTCTTCTTACCTAGCAATTCACTCATGCTGAGGAGCGATATCGAACTCAGTTACACAAGGAGCGCGAAGAACACCGACAAAAGTTTGAAACAAAGAGACATTTCCATTTCGACGATGCGGACATACAATACTGTGCCCTTGGCAATCTATGCCATACAGTTCGTGAGTTGCAACAACTTTAGCCTAAAAATGCCCCTCTGCCGTCTTAAGCACCCGCCCCATTGCGTGGTTCTGCCCGCGCTCGGCTCGGGCCCTAACCGCATCTTGAAGTACACCTAGTCAATCTTAGATCCAGGCGTACTCCTCCCACCATTCTTCCTACTGGTTTAATCTACCTTAGCATACACCCCATGGAGGATTTGTCCAATTTTACTCTTCGCACCACCAGATACTCCCAACACCGCCATACTTAAGAACGTCTCAGGGAGCATAGCGCTGAGTACACGATGAACATTTAGCCTCATCTTCTTCGACCACAACGATCCCCTCCTTATCCTGCCTATCTGACACAGTAGGAACTCGACCAAAAACTCCATACTGCCATCCATATCAGTGCGAGCCCCACGCCGAACTCTTGGAGTCTGTTAAACAACCCCCTCTACCACCAAACTCCCTGCTATCAAGGTACATTCAAATTTCCATGCCCCCAAAATCAGCAAATACCGCAATACTGACCCTTAATCCCGCATACTCGAATTCCAGAATGCCTTAAGCCTATAATCCATGGCCGACCACCTATTGTGTTGCCTATTTCCCAACAGCCTTACAGACAACCCTCTCAGATGGTATCATAGCCTCCCCAATGGCTTGATCCGAAGCTTCGAGCTATCCAGTCTATTCAATGCTCAATTCGCCTTCAACAAGGACCGCGAGGTCCGCGTCGACTCCCTCTTTAACTTCCGCAAATCCCCCATTGATTTCCTCGAAGCCTTCACCAAATGGTTTTTTTATGAGTCGCGCAAGATCAAAAATCTTGACTGTGAGAATGTTGTACTTGCTTATTCTAACGCTCTGCCAAATAACATTCGCGTCAAGGACTACATCGTGCTCCACAAACCTCGAGCCCTCGAGGAGATGTTATCTAAAGTTAATGGATATATCGTCTTCGAGCGCCTCCGCGGGTCCAATCGCCAGGGGCAACCTTCAACCACCAATTAGAACAAACCTCGACAGGGGTAACCTTCTATACCTATGATTGCTCCCGTCTCACAAGAGACTGGGAGCCGCAAACTTCCCCACGCTGATGGCACTACCACCATGGCCTGCAATAAGTGACCAAAGCTGGTCCTCCACAAACTTACTTATCAGCACTTTTCTACCACAGATTTAGGCAGACCCCATATGGTATAACCCTAACCCCATCGAGGTCAAATAAGGAGAACCTTACTGCCAGAACCATAAGTGCAATTGCCATCACACCAACAAATGCTTTGCTCTGTAACGCTCTCTCGAAATAATTCTTAAAGTGGGTCATCAACATCAATATGTCACAGACCTCCCCAATTACCTCGACGAATTGTACCTAAAGCCTCAACCCGCCCCTGCTGCCGACCCAGCCGTGGTACACATTTACTAACTTCATCTCATCGAGGTCAACAATATCGACAGCGGCCATTATAAAAGCAAGCGCAAGCGTGTCTAAAAATGCTGTAAACTCACCTATCAGGAGAAGCTACCCTCCCCTCTGCCAGAATCGTGCCAATACTCTCGACCCGAGGGCATATCATTTATCAACTGTGACACATTGCATGTTTGTTTCCCCCATTCTGGCCCTTTAGTCATTATGTTTAAGGTTGACCACCTTGTTCTTCATACCATGCTCATCAACACGAGAACTACAACTGATATACTATTCCATCAGACTGTTTAAACCATACAGAAAGCAACCTCATCACCCCAGCTTATGTTGAATTCAAGGGCTTCAGCGGCACTGCTGAAGTCACTATCAGTTGCATTAGTCTCCCTGTCACTGCAGGGCCAGTCATACTCCAAACCAGCTTTCTAGTCATCGACAAGAAACCCGAATACCTCGGCATCCTTGGCTGCGACTTGCTCCATGCCTTGCGAGCCATACTTTCGACTTACCACCAAACCCTTTGTTTTACTACCCCCTGTGGTACATAAAACTTAAAAGTCTCCCAACGCCTTGCCCGCTCATGCGAGCATCCAGAGATCGAATAGACCAGAAAACTTTTCAAGCAACCATAGCAATCAATGTCTCTCTCCAACCCCATACCTTCGGCACCAGCTACCACACCCATAAAACCCATTATTTATATCAAACTTGACGGTCCTGGTCGAGGGACATTCATTGGTAGTTTTCTGGATGAAGTTAAAAGCCTCGAACTTATAAACTTGCTTCGTATAAATAAAGATGTCTTCGCCTAGACTTTCCATGAGATGCCCGGTGTCGACCCTACTTTGGCATGTCATCACCTCGTTTCCTCACTTAATAGCAGTAAAGCAAAAGAAGCATACATTGTCCCCACGAATTCGTGAAGCCGTCAACCTCGAAGTTGACAAACTCCTAGCCGCAGGATATATCGGGGAAGTCAAGTATGCTGACTGGATATCCAATATTGTTATGGTCCCTAAGAAAAATGTCAAGATCCAAATCTGTGTCGACTTCATAGACCTTAACAAACATACAACGAAGGACAGCTTCCCCCTCCCGATCATTTTAGTATACCTGGATGCCACGGCCGGACATGAGTGACTATCAAATGATGGACGCGGCTTCGGGTTACAATCAGGTACCCTTCCTCCCTGAGGATCAACTCAAAACTTCATTTATCACTAAGCAAGGCCTTAACTATTTTAATATCATGCCCTTCGACCTTAAAAATGCGGGTGCCACTTACCAACGGCTTGTCACCACTATGTTTAGACCTTTGCTTGGCAAGTGTGTCGAAGTTTACATCGACGACATGTTATGCAAAAGCCTCCAAAAGCACACCCACATTCAATACTTAACTGAAGTTTTCTCGATACTTCGTACATATAAAATGAAACTTAACCAGGATAAATGTCAGTTTGGTATTTTTTTCCGGCAAATTCTTAGGCCACCTTATCAACAAATGAGGTATCGAGTCAAACCTTCTCATGTCCGAGCCCTCATCGATATGCCATCCCCCCGAACCAAAAAAGATGTTCAAAAGGTAGTTAGCAAGATAGCTGACCTTAACCACTTTATTTCAAAATCCTCAGACCGTTGTGCTTCATTTTTTTCTCTCTTACGCGGCCAAGGCGCTCATAGGGCCAAAAAGAAAAACAACCCTGAAATCAATTGGACACCCGACTGTGAATAGGCCTTCCTTGGACTTAAAACATACCTTGGTCGACCACCCATCATCAGTACCCCTAACGAAGGTGAAACGCTTTCTTTATACCTCGCTGTCACCGACACTTCTATTAGTTCGGTTCTCATTCGACTCGAATCAAGCGCTTGCTCCTCATCCTCGTCTATACTGCTTTAAAACTTAAACCATATTTTTAAGCTCACCCTATCCGCGTTATCACAAGTTATCCCCTTTGAGAAGAACTCAACAATTAAGAAAAATCTAGACGGGTACAATAGTGGTATATTTATCTTGGTAAACATGACATCACATTTGAGAAGCAGATATCCCAAAAAGGCCAAACGGTGGTCGATTTCCTTACTGACTTCCCGGTAGAAGATATTGACTGGGAGGAACACGAAGATGATCTACCCGAAGGCCAACCTGAACGGAGTGACCCTTGGAACCCTAACACAGGTTGGTGCCAATTTATAGATGAATCCACTTGACCTAACGGTTAGGGGATCGGTATTGTCTTGGTTACTCCCACTAATGATCGAATCAAAAAAGCCGTCAAGTTAAATTTCGAGTGCTCCAACAACGAGGTCGAGTATGAAGCTTTGATACATGGCCTCGAACTCGGTGTCCCTAAAGTTGTAGTATTTATCGACTACCAACTCGTTCAAAGACAATACACCGGCAAAAATCAGGCCAACGGTCGCATGGCTGAGTATGTTGCTCTCGTCCGCCAGCGCATGAAATATTTTCCTAAAAAAATCTTCAATTACTCATTACCCCCGAGGTGAAAATAGACATGCCAATGGCCTCATCTACATAGCAGCCATATTAGGCCAGTCCAAATCTCGAACACTCCATATCGAAGTACTTGAACGCCCAAGTATCGATCAGATGGAAGTCAATGCTATCAATACAGGGGGCAAGAGTCTCTACTCTTTACCCTTCGTTCGAAGGTGGAGTCTCGAATCCGTGCCTACATATTATTTATCTATAAGACTTGTCAGTCACACAACACATTGTTTCATTAAGCTATTGTTTCATTCAAAAATTTTGATACTACAACAAAAGAAAGAAACATTTAGAAACTAACAGAACAAGAAAACAGCAAAATATAAAAATAATACCACCACATTTGTGAAGAACCCCCTATATACAGACGGGGTAGTTCTTCTTGCACAGCCCTGGCTCGTCTTCCAGAAACTGGTCCTCCTTTTCCACTATAGGCTCGGCTAAGCTCTGTAGAAAGTAGTGTCGGTTATCGGCCATTTAGAATGACCATTGTAGGACCCCACACCAGTATGCATACGGCTACCCATTGATCAGCTCTTCGGGCTATAGCTCGACCAGGTCTGGCATTTCCCAGTCACGCCCTTGTCGCCAAAAAGCTTTACCTTCAGCTCCGCCGTCTTTCATCCTATTCGACAGTCCCGTTCAACCATTCTCCTCTGGTGCCGGGTGTTCGGTGTGGTCTCCATGTTGTGTATTACTCAGGGAGGAAGAAGAAGCCGAATAAGATTATGGTGCTTTACCTCCTGCTAACCCCTATTTTATACCACTCCTAAGGGTATTTGTTACCCCGTAATCACCAGTCAAACTCAATTACCCACATTAATTACCCCTCCTCAGAACTACCACATTCAACAGTCAACCCTTCAACTTCCAACGCCTAACTACATTTCTCAGCAAGTGCCCTCTACACCAATTTTTGAGGCCCCAGCTGAGAGGGGGCGAATGTAGTATCCTATTTACAGCCTTCTAACACTTGTCGAACACTCAAAGGCTACATTGAAGCCTACCTAATAAATCAAAGCCTAGTAATTCAATAATCAAGCCCACAAAACCTTCTGAAACAATTCAATCACTTGATAGAAACATCAAACCATAAATACTTTGACCATGGGTGTGTATGGTCGAAGGGGAAGATGTCAGGCAGCCAGCTCTCCTGACAGAATAGTAGAGCACGCCATACAAGAACTATAGCGCCAGATCCAACAACTACAGTATAAGAACCAACAGCTACAGTGTCAGACTCGACAAATTGAAGCATCAGAACCGACTCCGGGTATAAGTCAGTTGTCCCCAGAGGATACAGATGTAACTTAACCTCCCATAATG
Source organism: Kingdonia uniflora (assembly GCA_014058105.1). Taxonomy (NCBI): domain Eukaryota; kingdom Viridiplantae; phylum Streptophyta; class Magnoliopsida; order Ranunculales; family Circaeasteraceae; genus Kingdonia; species Kingdonia uniflora. The sequence goes on from JACGCM010000750.1 coordinate 1,095,214, forward strand.
ACTCAGCCCATCCTATGTTCTATAAATAGGAGGGTGTAAGAACTATGAAGGAGTTAAAAAATCTCTCCCCAACAGACCATACAAGTTTACCTTCAAATACCCTGTAATCACCATGTTCTCGATACTTCGACTACTCGATATTTATAATAGGACTCTTTAAAATCCTCACCAGAGGTCATGGAGTGACCTAGTCTAAGCCTCCACGTAAGTATATTGTCAGTAAATTAGTCTCATTATCATTGATTATAAGCTTGAATCCCCTGGTCGAAGATAAAATCTATAGTGTAAGAATCAACTTCCCCTCTCGCGAAGTTAGGCCCCTATAATCCCCACTTGAGAGGAATCCTTAAACGTATACTCGGCACTTAATGGCACTAGAATAATAACAACATTTGACAAGCCATGTTTCTCCATGAATCAATTCAGCTTCTCCTTTCCCTGAGCCGAGCTTGGCCCCACCATTGTCCCCAAATCGCCTATATCCTCCCTATTATCACTTTCCTCCTCTTCCCCTTCCTCCCTCTCATCACCCGAAGGTTCGGCAGTACCTTCATTCCCATTTCCCTCTCCATCCTCATATTCTTCTTTGTCACTCTCTTCGACTATTTGAGCCCTACGACGACTCCGAGTCGATACTCCAACCTCTGGCGCTACCACAGCCAACGGGGAATCCGTGATAATTTCTAATATTTCCACATCACTGCTCTCACCCTCTCGACCTTGACCAGATATACTCGGTTCATTTACATTGTCCTCCTCATCTTCCAGCCTCATCCTTGAAGCCTGATGGGTACGTATTATACCCTACAAAAGAAGAGGATCGATATTAGCTCGATATATTCGAGTATCAAGGTTCAATTTCATAAAATTATTTGCCCTCACTAAATCGACCAACCTGCAGTTGAATGTTCGGTTCCTACCCCAACAACCCCCTTATTCCTCTCAATTTACCACTTGGAAAGACTTCCAACCAAAAGGGTTACCCCTTCCTCAGTTATACAGTTATAGAAAAAATGACAAACAAGACTTTCCCTATCATACAGGCAAAGATACAAAAGGAGAAGTAGCAAGGAAAAAATACAAATCGCCAATCTATACCAAGAAATCAGAGGACATAATTGTTTGAGTGGATCAAATTTCTCAGCAACAATGAGGTGTTCTTTTCTCCTCACCAGCAAGCTCAACCGCAAAAATGGTATATGTTTTCCCCTCTTCCTCTTTTTTTTTCTCTTTTTGATTGATTGTTTGAGGATAGTGACTCTCTCTCTCTCTCTCACCTCTTTAAATACCACCCAAGGAAAGCAAAACCGCCTTGATTTCCCTAATCACCATCATTACCACTCCTCCACTCCCCCCTCATTTTCAGCCATGATGTGTTTTAGCAAATATTACCCTCACTTGCCCCCACGAATGTGTCACACACTTCCAACATATAATACCTTCTTTAGACCTCTCGAACCTTCTAACATACTGCCCGAAGCTGTCACCTCAAATCCACATGTCACCTCCACTCTTTTCCATAACCTGAGGAAACATAATGATGACTTGCAGCGGCACACTGTCCCATGAATAGTATCACCTATGATACGTTTGCCATTTTGGCTATCAGATTTTGTAGTCAAAGAATCTCATGCCTTCATTTTCAAACACTCCCATCCATTCTACTATAGTGAAGCATCCCATGCCTTTGACCACTTACATTTTTGAACCATCACATGCATTTGTTTTCGAACCATGGTCTGCATTTTGCCACATCCCATCAAACATATGCGTAAGTTTTTGAACCTTCGGTCTACACTTTTCGCCATATGAAATAACCCAATTTCCTTACCATTTTAACTCATTTTTATTACTTACGTTCAAAGTTCGATAGTTAATACCACGCCTACATTATCAACGTCTACAATACCTTACATCGTTTTCATTCAGAAACAAAAAAGCCATCGGGCCTACATCAAAAAAGAAAAAGAAAAAAAAGAGCAACACCAACAGCGACAGTAACAACAAACACAACCCTCTACACCTCCACCACTATATCGAAGACACCCCTATTTACAAATGGGGCAGTTCTTATAGAGCCCCGCCTCATCTTTGATTGCATCCTCAGCATCCACCTGGTCTTTTGCTAGGCTTTACAGCAAGAAGTACCAGTTTTGACGTTCAAACCCAGCCACTGCATCACCCTCTACCAGTACTCGTACGGGTGCCTACAGATGGCCTCTGCCGACTCCAGCTCCACCAAGTCCGGCAATGCAATGTACAAACCAAGATCTCCAAAGAATTTCTCCTTCAGGACCCTCGTCTTCTCTTCAATACGGCGTTCCCTCACCTTTATTCTCTTATGATACAGGGTGTTTGGTGTCGTTTCCATTGATTAGCTTGCTCAAGAAAGAAGATGCAGACTATTTAAAATCCCTCTAAAAACCCCTATTTATACCTTGCTTAAGGGAATTTATTACCCCTTTATCCACACTTACCTTAATTACTCTCCTTAATTATCTCATCGGAACTGCCCACATTTAATCAGTCAATTCATCAACTTCCCATGCCTAACCATTTTTCTCAGCATGTGCCTTCTACACAAATTTCTGAGGCCCCTGCTGAGTGGGGGAAAATGTAGTAGCCTACTCATAGCCTTTCAACATCAGTTTAATACCCGAAGGCTACATCGAAGCCTACCCAGAGACTCGAAGCCCAGCAAGATAATAACTAAGTCCACGAAGCCTTCCAAGACTAATCAAACATGCGACCATGTTAATACCTGGTTGAAGGAAGACACATCTGATAGCCAACTCACTAGAACTTAGTATTAGTACCAGAAAGGCTTCGACCATGGTAATACATGGTCAAAAACAGACACATCTAAGGCCCAGCTCACAAGAACTAAGCATCAGTACCAGAAAAGCTTTGACCTTGATAATACATTGTCAAAGGCAGGCACATCTGACAGCCAACTCACCAGATTAAATAGTGAAACGAGCCGCCTGATAGTTGCAGTATCAGAACCGATTCTAGGTACATAACAGTTATCCCCAAAGCATATACATGCAATCTAACCTCCCATAGTGACTCACCCCTTTCTTATCTCCTATAAATAGGAGGGAGGATGCTCTATGAAGGGGTTAAAAATCTCTCCCAGGAGCCCTTTAAGAATAACTTTGAATGGCCTGTAACTCACTTCTTATTCGATGTATCATCTAACTCGATAGATAACATCAATCATTCAAAATCCTCTCTTGAGGTCATGGAGTAACCCATTCTAGGACTCTACGCAATTGTGTTAGTTCAGTAATATAGTCATTGCCTTATGTATTTTCTTAAACCCCTAGTCGAAGATAACTACGTAGTGTAAGAGCTTGTTTTCCCTCTTACTAAACTTGGCCCCTATAGATTGAGTCCTCCTTAAGAGTTTCTTTTTGAATGACAACAAGCTAGTATGGTTGCCAAGAGATTCGCAATAGTTCCAGTTGAAATTTTTGATCGGTACAGATTTTATAACTTTCCCATGATTTTGATCTTACTTCTGAGAAGCTTGGTTACCATTACCTTGTTAGAGAGGTTGGATCCCCGTTAAGAGTTACATTTAGATCGAGAATTATCTAGGATTGATTCCAAATAACTCATAACATTCCCGGTTTTAATTTTTGACCCTTAGGGATTTTGCACCTCTAGTATGCTTTAGATCGCAATTCTAAGAAGCTTGGCTACCGACAACATGTTTAAGAGGTTAGATCCTCTTTAAGAGTTTCTTTTGACTGACAGCAAGCTAGAATAGTTACAAAATAACTCGCAATAATCCTGGTTTTAATTATAGACCGGTTTGGATTTCGAACATCTCTGATGGTTCAAATCGCCATTATGAGAAGCTTGGCGGCCAACATCTCGTGCAAGAGGTTATATTATCATGAAGATTTCCTGACAACAAGATAGTAGCCAAATGATTCAAAATAGTCCCACTTCTAATTTAAGATCGTTATGGATTTTGCAACTTTCCCATGCTATAGATCGTACTTCAGAGAAGCTTGGGAAGTAGTTTGAGTGGTTGGATCCCCGTTAAGAGTTTCTTTTAGATTGGCAATTATTTAGGATTGTTTCCAAATAACTCGCAATACTCCCAATTTTATTTTTGGATCCTTACGAATTTCGCAACTCCTTTTTTTAAAAGGATTAGATCGCAATTCTGAGAAGCTAGGCTACCAGAAAGTTGCTTGAAAGGTTAGATCCTTGTAAAGTATTTCTTTTTGATCAAAAATTATCTTGGATAATTTCCAAATGACTAACAGCACTCCCAGTTTAATTTTTGACCTTACAGATTTTGTACCTCTCGTATGCTTTAGATCAAAATTCCGAGAATTTTTGTTATCGGCAACTCGCTTGAGAGGTTGGATCACTGTTAAGTATTCCCTTTTGATCGAAAATTTTATAGGATAGTTTCCAAATGACTCGCAACACAACCTGCTATAATATTTAACCCTTGCGGATTTCGCACCTCTTTTTATGAAAGGCTTAAATCGTAATTCTGAGAAGCTTGGCACTCGGAAACTCGTTTGAGAGGTTGGATCCCCGTTAAGAGTTTCTTTTTGATCAATAATTATCTAGGATAGTTTCCAAATGACTCGCAGCACTCCCGGTTTTAATTTCTGACCCGTACGGATTTCGCACCTATCGTATGTTTTAAAGCGCAATTCTGAGAAGCTTCGCTACCGGCAACTCATTAGAGAGGTTGGATCCCAGTTAAGAGTATATTTTTGATCAATAATTATCTAGGATAGTTTCCAAATGACTCGCAACACTGCCGGCTTTAATTTTTGACCTTACGGATTTCTTACCTCACATATGCTTTAGATCGTAATTCTGAGAAGCCTGGCAACTGAGAACTCGTTAGAGGTTAAATCCCCGTGAAAAGTTTCCTTTTTATTCTCAATTATCTAGGATAGTTTCTAAATAACTCGTAACACTCCTAGTTTTAAATTTTGACCCTTAGAGATTTTATACCTCTCGTATGGTTTAGATCGTAATTCTGAGAAGCTTGGATGCCGAAAACTTGTATGAGAGGTTGGATCCCCGTTTAGAGTTTCATTTTGATTGACAACTATCTAGGATTGTTAACAAATTACTCGCAACACTTCTGATTTTAATTTATGACGAATTTTACACCTCTCGTATGCTTTAGATCGCAATTCTGAGAAGCATGGCTACCGTAAACTAATTTGAGAGGCAGGATCCACGTAAAAAGGTTCTTTTTGATTGATAATTATCTTGCATAGTTTCCAAATGACTCACAATACACCCGGCTTTAATTGTTAACCCTTACGGATTTTATACCTCTTTTTATAAAAGGCTTAAATCGCAATTTTGAGAAGCTTGCATACCGGAAACTGGTTTGAGAGGTTTGATCCTCATTAAGTGTTTCTTTTTGATTGAAAATTATCTCAGATTGTTTCAATATGACTCACAATAATCCCAGTTTTAATTTTTAACCCTTACGGATTTCGCACCTCTTGAATGCTTTAGATCGTAATTTCGAGAAGCTTTGCTACCAACAACTCATTTGAGAGGTTAGATCCTCGAAAAGAGTTCATTTTGGACCGACAAAAAATTAGAATAGTTACCAAATGACTAGCAACACTCACGGTTTTTATTATAGACCGGTACGGATTTTGCACATCTCCGATGCTTTATATTGTAATTCTGAGAAGCTTTGCTTCTGGCCACTCATTTGAGGTTTGGATCCACGTTAAGAGTTTCTATTTGACCTACAGCCAGCTAGTTTAGTTGCCAAGTAATTTACAATAGTCTCAATTCTAATTTTAGATCAGTGCGGATTTTACAACTTACCCATTCTTTAGATCGCAATTCTGAGAAGCTTGGCAACTCGTTTCAGAGGTTGAATCCCCATTTAGAGTTTTTTTTTATCAGCAATTATCTAGGATAGTTTTTAAATGAATCGCAACACTCCTGGATTTAATTTCTGACCCTTAAGGATTTTGCACCTCTTTTTTTGAAAGGCTCATATCGTAATTCTGAGAAGATTGGATACCAGAAACTCATTTCCGAGGTTGGATCCTCGTTAAGAGTTTCAATTTAATCGACAATTTTCAAGGATTGTTTCAAAATAACTAACAACACTACTGGTTTTAATTTTTGACCATATAGATTTTGCACCTCTCGTATGCTTCAGAGCACAATTATGAGAAGTTTGGCTACCGGCAACTCATTTGAGAGCTTTGATCCTTGTTAAGAGTTTCTTTATGGCTGACAAGAGGCTAGTATAGTTTCCAAATGATTCCCAATAGTCCCTGTTCTAATTTTAGATCGGTGCGGATTTTGCAACTCGTATGTGAGGTTGGATCCCTACTAAGAGTTTCTTTTTATTGACAATTATCTAGGATTGGTTTCGAATGAGTAACAGCACTCCCAACTTTAAGTTTTGACCTTATGGATTTCGTACCTCAGATATGTTTTGGATCGCAATTCGGAGAAGCTTGGATATCTTTGATAGTTTTTAAATGACACGCAACACTCCCAGTTTTTGCTTTTGAGCCTTACGTGTTTCGCACCTCTCGTATGCTATAGATCACAATTCTGAGAAGCTTGGTTATCGAAAACTCATTTGAGAGTTTGGATCACCGTTAAGAGTTTCTTTTTATCGACAATTATCTAGGATAATTTACTAATGACTCGCAACACTCCTTGTTTTAATTTTTGACCCTTAAGGATTTTACACATTTCGCATACTTTAGAATACAATTCTGAGAAACTCTGCTACCGACAACCCGTTTATGAGGTCGGATCCTCGTTAAGTATTTCTTTTTGAATGACAACAAGCTTGGATTGCTTCCAAATGACTCATAATACTCCCAATTTAAATTATAGACCGATACGGATTTTACAGAACTTCAATGCTTTAGTTCGCAATACTGAGAAGCTTGGCAAGTGACAACTCGTTTGAGAGGTTGGATCCTTGTTAAGAGTTTCAATTTGAATGGCAGCAAGCTAGTATAGTTTCCAAATGATTCGCAATAGTCCCAATTCTAATTTTAGAGTGATACAGATTTTGTAACTTTCTCATGCTTTAAGTCGTATTTCAGAAAAGCTTGGCAACTAATTAGAGAGGTTGGATCCCATTTAAGAGATTAGTTTTTATCAGTAATTATCTAGGATAGCTTATAAGTGACTCGAAACACTCCCAATTTTAATTATTTTCCCGCATGGATTTCGTACCTCTCGTATGCTTTGGATCGTAAGTTTGAGATGCTTGGCAACCGATAACTTTTTAGAGAAGTTGGATCCTCGTTAAGAGTTTCTTTTTGTTAAAAAATTATCTAGGATAGTTTCCAAATGACTAGCAACACTCCCGATTATAATTTTTGCTGTTACGGATTTTGCACCTCTCTCATGCTTTAGGTCGCAAAACTGAGAAGTTTGGCTACCAGCAACTCGTTTTGGAGATTGGATCCCTGTTAAAAGCTTCTTTTCGATAAAAAAAATTTATCTAGGATAGTTTCCAAATGACTTACAACACTCCCGGTTTTCATATTTGACCCTTACGGATTTTGCACCTCTCATATGCTTTAGATCGCAATTCTAAGAAGTTTGGCTATCAGTAACTCGTTGAAGAGGTTGGATACCCATTAAGAAGTTTTTTTGATCGAGATTTATCTAGGATTGTTTCCAAATGACTCACAATAATCTTGGCTTTAATTTTTTACCCTTACGGATTTTATACCTCTCGTTTACTTTTGATATATCACAATTCTGAGAAGCTTGGCTACCGACAACTCGTTTGACATGATGGATCCTCGTTAAGAGCTTCTTTTTGGCCGACAACAAGCTAAAATTCTTAAAAAATGACTTGCAATACTCATAATTTTAATTATAAACCGGTACAGATTTTCCACCTCTCCGATGCTTCAGATCACAATATTGAGAGGTTTAGCTATCGATAAGTCATTTATAAAGTTGGATCCTTATTAAGAGTTTCTTTTTAACTGGTAACAAACTAGTATAGTTGCCAATTGATTCACAATAGTCTCAGTTCTAATTTTAGACCAGTATGGATTTTGCAACTTTCCTATGCTTAAAATCATAATTCTAAGAAGCTTGGCAACTCATTTGAGAGGTTGGATCACCGTTAAGAGTTTTTGTAATTGCCTAATTTATTATGCTTGAGATGGATTATAATTTGTTCTTACATCAATGTTCCTGGGACAAAAACTAACGTGAAATAAGGAATAATACGGGTGATTTAGCGTAAAAAACCTCTAAATAGGTAAGAAAACAATGACCTCGAATTAAGGATTTTTGTAATAGCAACTTTTATTTCTCGAGGCTGGTATCTTATTACAAGTGATCTCTCGACTTTGAAATACTTGATCTTGTAAATATGAAGTCATAATGCTTTGAAAATCTTGAAAATATAGATTTCTTAGTGATTTCACATGTATTTTTCTTGTCCCTATCTCTTTTAGAATTATTTCTTTATATAGGCCTTCTCCGTAGCTCATTATCATTCTGAAGCACGTTCTTCAAACAATGTGGTTAGTGGTAGTTGACTGATTAACTGATGAGCTTGTGAGAGACAAGTTTATTTAACTTGTTCATGTTTTTTTGTTTGAGCTGGGCCCACATTCTTCATCAGTTCGTGGAATAGGTATCGATGTTGGTTGTTGATGTCACGTGTTGAATGTGTGAGTTTAACATGGAGGCAATTCGAACTGGAATAGCTTTATTTGGGGTTAGATCGAGGGATAAGCCCCTACAATCGCCCCCTCACAACCAATGTCATGAGAGGCTTTGGTCGAGAAAAGATTTATTAGGTATATGGGTAATTGGGCTAGAAGTTTAAAATTGAAAGAAGTAATGATGTTGATTTGACTGCATGGAATATGCGCGTGTTATGGAGAAACGTTTGTGAATTGAATGTTGATGAGAATATTGATGCATACGTCAGTAAGGGTTTGAAAGATTCATCTGTATTGAATGATAATGTCGAGGGAAACGTACCTGTACATTAAATATCGGGGTTATATAAATAGTACCTGTACCGTGGGTTGTGGCAAAGTATGTTTTTTTGCTAGAAAATTCTCTAAAAGTTTTGATGATGGTAATGAGCCGGTGAATTGCTTACGAAGAAAGGATTTCTGTTGAGATGCAGAAGTTGAATTTAAGATTCTTAGGAGATCAGTCTTTGGAGATGCTTGCATCCATTCCCGTTCTACCAATGTATCAAGGTATGTCGGAAGAAGAAGCGGTTGAAGTTGAGGAATATTTTTATTGTATGTAGAGATTTTATCACATTGTCTTAATAGGCGAGCAACGATGGATTTTTCTCCGCATCCTTGGGGAAGGCAAGGTTAGGGTGACAGATGTGGGGTTTGGCGAGACTGTAGGGTAGTTCCGCCATTGTCTTGCCTAGGACTAAATTCTAAAGTTGGGCCCTCTTCATCTCTACCAACTCTACGCAGGTGGTGGTTCTAGAGAAGGTGATGGTGGTAGTGTAGAAGGGAGATGGAGAATGGAAGTCTGCTTCTGTACCTCCATCGTTACTTGGCGTTAAGAACACCTTCTGATTAAAGAGTTGGTTCAAGCACTGAGTCCTCTACTTTCATGCCCTGACTTCCTCCAAACCCATTTTCTAGCCAGAGTAAGATGGTGTGAAGGAAGAAGGAACTATGGTGACTTCTAATACCTACTTTGCATCAGAAGATTTTTGGTGTGAAACATCACTGAAGTCTGATGAACTGAAGGATTTGATGTTTCAAAGTGCCTGTAAGACCTATCATCTGTAAAGCACTTGAAAACTTATTATCTGTAAAATACATGATTTTGTAGTACTTAAAAGACTTTTTATCTATAAAGTACCTGGATGATTTGTATTCGCGCTAAATAAAATATGTTATCCAAACTTTGTGTTAATATATGGATAGAATAACTCTAGAAATCGAGCTATGAATGTTTCAAAGATTTACGAATATATGACAAAATGATATACATGAGATTAGAACTGACAACCTCGGTTCATAATAACCAAGCTGTAAAAATAAGTTTGTAACATGAAATATATGTAATGAAGGATCGAACTGAGTGACTGCGATTTATTGGGGGAGAGAAAAAAAATTGTAGAATGTTTAGGATGGGAAATATGAGCTCAGTGAGGTGGTTCTGATAATTAGATTTGGAAAGAATAAACTCGATATGGAATAGGATAAACTGTCTGAGATTAATAGGGATAAATATGTTTAAATAATATTTTACAGGATACTAGGGTTTTCTGTTAAGAAAGAATAGGATAATATTGCAAACTATGGGGGATTCACATCAAAAATGTATAAATAGGTGGAAATGAGATTTAAAAAGGTAGAAGAGAGTAGAAATAACATAGACTAGATCTGAGAGAATTTGTTATGCGGGTGAAGGCCGGTTGGCAATAAAGATAGCTAAAGTACATGAGAAGATTTTTGGCTTATTGGACTATGATGCTGATCTGACAGTGAAGGAGTATCAATTTGAAGGTTTAGATTAGATGGGCACGGAATGTGAGTATAAACGTCATTTCTATGAGGAGCTATTTTGGGAAGTGATGGTGGATCCTGGAGCTTAAAAAAATGTTGTGAGATTAATTGCTAAAGAAGAGATCGAACTGAATGATGTGAGGATTGTTGGAGGCAAAATGATCGGATACGGTTCACAAGGACATCAGGGATGTTTTAGATATAATTATATGTGAGGGAGTGAATTGTGATAAGAGTGTGACGATAATGAAGTGAATGTAAATAGGGGGGTATGTATGTAAATAATGAATTGTGATAAGAGTGTGATGATAATGAAGTGAATGTAAATAGGGGCGTATGTATGTAAATATATGAGTTCGAATAATATCTAAAAAAGTAAAATGAGAATAAAGTTTGAATCTATCCTCTATTATTGCGAATACTACTTATCACTGTTGTGAAAAATGAATTTGAATATTTTTGAAATTTTGAGAGCTTCGGAAATGACATCAGCACTTCTATAAGTAAAAGATGCAAAAATAGAAGAAAAAAAAAATAGGCAACTTCTAATTTTGTCTCATGTGTAAAAGAAGGGAAATCCTGATTGCGTGTAAGTATAAGTCATCATAAGTGTGAGAAGGTTAGGGAGTGATTTGGAAAAAAGAGATGAAAATAGATTAAAATATAGGGCAAAGTGTAATGATGGGAAAGTGTTTTCACCGAAAAGGTGAAAGACAACTGACATTAATTGTAGAGGGGATGCCTGGGATCCAAAACTGAGGATGACTCGTGTAAGGCGCAATAACAGCCAGCAGTTAGAGAGAGAAAATATAAGGAATGCTTCATCTCCATCATTCAAAGGTTTTTCAACTTTTGAAAACTTGAAGAGCAGTGAAAGAGGAAAGAAAAAAAATAGGGAATTTCGTGAGAGTTTAATCAAGAGTAATCAACAGCCAAAGCAAGAGAGAGTTGCAAAGATTGAGTCATGAAGGTGGTTATACAGCAGCATTGTGAGGGAAGGATTGGGTACTGTGTGAGATTCACATTCTGACATAGAAGGTTTGTAGTGTATTTCCGATATTTTGAATGTGTTATTTTTGAAAATCATTTGTTTGTGTTTGGGAAATCTAAAAATTACCATTTATAGTAATAAAAAAAAATTGTTTGATGTATGATATATGAAAGATATATATATATATATATATATATATATATATATGTGGGTGATGTATATGTAAAAGATAATAATGGGTACCCGGACCTGTATGTAAGTTTATCGTGAAGAGTGTTTGTGTAGGATCAAACTCTCTTTTGTAGATTTTGTTGACATGGGGACTTATTATATTAATGAGGCATCGACTTCTTGTCAATCAGCAGAGTCCAGAGTTGATTAATTTCCTGATAGAAATCAAGAAATAGGGGTTGATCAATTTCCATATTTCTCTGGAAGATTGGTAACCTACCCTCCCAATTCTAATGCGTTCAAAGAGTTTTGTAAAGGCAAGGCTTCTGTAGGGGGAAGATGGGGTAGTTGTGTAGAATATGCAGGTTGGCATTTTAGGATTTGCATCGTAACCACTGGAGAGGAATTGTTTTTTCTCCCGAGGATGTCTTACAGTTTTATGGTGTAAAAAACTTTTCTGCAAGTGGAGGGGCATATTTTTTTGCGAGTTCGACTCAGCCTCGTTTCTTTGATCAGAACTCGGCAGGTCGAGTATGGAATGATAATATAATTTGGGTGAAAGTTGATTACCTTCAAAGAGATGATGAGGAACCCATGGAACTTCTGTGTAGAACTATAAATCAAAGTAAGTATAACAATGTATAATGTATAAGATTGATATGTTAAAGCTGTATGTTGATCCGCGGATGATAATGTGTTGTTAACCGACAGGTCCTCAATCAAGGGTGACGAGGAAGGAGTTTTTGTTTAACACTGTTGCTCAGGAAGGGATAGAGCTCGAGGCTGTGCTAAATGAACTCGACATTAGCAGAAAGAAACGTACTAATAGCAAGTCCAAGAAAGTTCAAAATTCTCAAGCAACGAGGCTAATTACGGGCGTTGAGGACAACAAGAAGAGGGGAACTAATGAGGTGAGGCTAGTGAACTTGCCCAAGGCCTCTTAAGTGTATTTTGTGGGTGTACTGGAGTCTACTATGTCAACAAAAATAGCCCGTGCGTTTCCATAGAAGAAGATGTTAAAGTGCGGTTCAACCTCTAGAACTGTAGGAAGTGGTGAGGTTGAAGGAGGGGCAAAAAAGATAAGGGTTGAGCCTTCCGAACTGATAGGGGCAAAGTTGTAGAGGATCAGCCTATTCTAGGCGATGAACTAAAGGAGGTGGAGGATAGTGCGAGGCTTACAACTCTCAATGCGGGGGGGGGGGGGAGGAGATAAGCAAAATGGTAAGTTAATTTATTTGAATGTGTTGAATTTTTTATAGTGATTCGAGCTAACAGTAAGATCGATGTTCTTTGCTATTGTAGGCTACTCGTCTGATGAAGGGGATATGCCTTGGAGTCGAGGAGGAGAAAGCTGAGCTGAGGAAAGGGAAGGTCGAGCTTGAGAATAAGGTAGTTTGACTGAATGCTGACTTGATTAAGGAGGGAGGCAGTTGGAAGCCCTGAAGGCATCTCAAGAAGTGGAGATTAATGATCTTTCAGCAGATGTGAGAAAGAATATGAAGGAGGTGGTAACTGAGCACGATAGACTCGGGTGCCACCTTATAACCAAGGGGTACTATTTCGAAGATGAGGTGAATGTCATTATGGCGGATACCAATGTTGAAGATAAAGATGATGAGATGGAAGGTGTTATTGTTGAAGTTGTGGATGGGCTGGATGGTGCCTTACCCCAAATGCTGCAAGACAACTAGAGGGATGACAATGAGCGTCTAGAGGGAAAAAATGAGAAGGTAGAGTAGAATGTTGACTCTATGATTGTATGGATAGTATGGAATGTTGTAATCTGATAGAATATTATTTGTTGGATAGAATTCTATTGGCTAAGATGCTTTTGTAAACCTTTTTATAGGAACGCAAGGTAATGCGTGTCAAAATAAAAGATATAAAGACTGAGCTCGCTAAGGAGAGAGATGCCTCAGCATCCCTGTTGTTTTCGCAAGTACAGCTATAGGTTAGAAAAGAGTGAGAAATACTTGACTTGTATACTTCATTATTCTAGACCTGCAAAGTAAAAAGTAGGGTACAGGGGCAGACCAAAAACCTGCCATCAGTTTATGGGCAATGGCACTCAATGGTGTATACAAAATAGAAAAAATATTGACAAAGTAAAACATAGAGAATGTATCCTCAGAACTGGAAGTATATGTTATTGTGCATCCAACTGAGATTGTACCTCGACCTTATGTTTAGAAGTAGTTTAACACAGTAGATGTCATAAAATAAAAATATCGTCAGAAATGGGATGTATGTATTGAGTGAATGTTGGGAATCGAACTTGATATGTTGTATCTGTGTTGTGTAGGTCGAATTAGAGTTAGCCCATTTTCGCGAAGATGAGATACGCCAATGTAACCAAGAATTTACAGAGGAGTTTGATAGGATTAGAGAGGCGAATGAGGACAGAGAAGATCCACATGTAAAGGTACTCTTTAAGTTTGTTTATGCAACCCAAACTGCTGACGACCTTGCTTGGAAAATCAAGGAGAAGGATGCCAAAATTAGTAAAGGGCAAAAAGAGCTCGTAGAGATGAAAGATCACGCAGTGAAGCTCAAAATATAGAATGATGTGCTAATGGCAAAGAGTAGGGATGCTAACATGGCTCGATACCGTATAAAGGCATTAGAAAAATCAGAGTAAGGGTTAAGTCATTCTGCAGCCAATCTAAAGGACCAAATGATCAGCAAAACAAAAGATCAGAAGCAAACTTGAGCTGATCAAGTGAACACCAGAAATGGGCTGGAGCAATTAAAGATAAAAATGGCCAAGAAAAATAGCGAGCAGAAGAAAGCTCGAGATACGCCAATGTAACCAAGAATTTACGGAGGAGTTTGATGGGATTAGAGAGGTGAATGAAGGCAGAGAAGATCCACATGTAAAGGTACTCTTTAAGTTTGTTAATGCAACCCAAACTACTGATGACCTTGCTTGGAAAATCAAGGAGAAAGATGCCAAAATTAGTAAAGGGCAAAAAGAGCTCGTGGAGATGAAAGATCACGCAGTGAAACTCAAAATCTAGAATGATGTGCTTATGGCAAAGAGTAGGGATGCTAACATGGCTCGATACCGTATAAAGGCATTTAAAAAATCAGAGTAAGGGTTAAGTCATTCTGCAGCCAATCTAAAGGACCAAATGATCAGCAAAACAAACGATCAGGAGCAAACTCAAGCTGATCAAGTGAACACCAAAAATGAACTGGAACAATTTAAGATGAAAATGGCCAAGAAAAATAGCGAGCTGAAGAAAGCTCGAGATGACCAATCTACCTCTAAAGTTCTGGTGGAGCAGTTGACTACAGCCTTACCTAGTAAAGATATGGAGTTTTAGTTGGTGCAACGGAAGTGTGATGTGTTGAATGAATGGGTGACACAATTGAAGACCGAATTGGTGCAGGCCAATTTGTATGCCAGAAACATCGAGGCTGGGGAGCACTCGAAGAAAAATAAAAGTAATGTCAAGGTATTTCTTGTGATAAGGGATGTAGTTAGCCTAACAACTCGAATAAGAGATTTGGAGAGAATTATAGCTCGAACTCAAGGTCATGTGCAAAAAGGAAGTGAGCGGTTAAGGGAGTGCCAAAGATAGTTGGACGTTTCTCTTACCATAGAGCAAGGGATAAAGTGGACTATCAGGGGCAAGGAGATTTTGATTAAGAAGCAAGATGAGTTGTTAAAGAAGTCTTCTACTGGGTATGATTCAAACAGGGAGCTTGAGGAACTTCGTACTCAGGTGGGAAATTTGACAGTGATTAATAAGGATGAATTAGCTAAAGCTGAGAACAAGAAGGTGGAAGAGAGCATTGCGTTCACGGCTCGAATAAATAGTGAAATGAAATGACAGGAAAAACGGTATAATAGGTTGCATAATCACCTTCAGATGGTTAGAGCAATTTTTTCTAAGGCGGTCATGCCAGAGGCATTGCACTCAGAATTGATGATGGTGATGATCACCTATTTTGTAGCGGAGGGAAAGAGGCTTGAGTTAGAGAGAGATACCTTGCATGACTATTTGTCATAAAGGGGATGTATTTGCAGAGCTGATATAGATCGAGGAAATTGTATGAACTCCATAGAAGCAGAGTTAGGATCTCGACCTGCTAAATTTGCAGAACAAGGTAGGATTGTTGTGACTACTCAAGCTCATGAATTTATGGCTGGTCGTCCTCCTGTTGTAAGGGAAAGCGTGGCTGACCTCCCAGTAATAGAAAAAATCCATTATAGTGGTTGTATATGTAACCTAAAAAAAGTATCTGTCGCAGATATTTGAAGAGATGAAAGCTATTGTTAACTTTGCTTTATTTTATGTCAGGTAGAGTTCTTTGATTGAAAGCTAATATTACCTTCGTTTTAATCATAGAATAGTAATGTCGCCGCCATATTGAGTGAGATAAAAGCTAGTTTTACCTTTGCTTTATCTTATGTCTGGTAGAGTTCCTCGATTGAAAACTAATATTACCCTTGTTTTAATCTCGGAGAATAGTAAAGTCGGTCAAATCAAGTGTTATCCTTGTTTTAACCAATATAATATCGCAGCCATATTGTGTGAGATGAAAGCTAGTTTTACCTTTTCTTTATCTTATGTCTGGTAGAATTCCTCAATTGAAAACTAGTATTACCTTTACTTTAATCACGGAGAATACTAGAGTCGGTTAAATCAAGTATTATCGTTATTTTAACCGGTATAATATCGCAACCATATTGAGTGAGATGAAAGTTAGTTTTACATTTTTTTATCTTATGTATGGTAGAGTTCCTCGATTAAAAACTAGTATTACCTTAGTTTTAATCTTGAAGTATAGTAGAGTTGGTCAAATCGAGTGTTATCCTTGTTTAAACTTGTATAGAGGTCGATTGAAAGCTAGTATTATTTATACTTTAATCTATGTATTGCCTACGTAAGTAGAGAGTTGTGTGAGAAAAAACTTAGAAGTTTTCACTGAATAGAAAAGGATGTACATTGGATGGAGATGAAAATCTCTCTTTTGAATGGAAAAAATCGAGAAGTTAAAATGTAGTAGTGAGGGACTTAATGATATTACTATTTCAATCACCTAGTATTCCAAGGATTTGAGATGTGGACTTCATCTTCTATTATGAGGTAATATGATCCTTAGCCTGTGAGACCTGTGATAAGGAATGGACCCTCCCAATTTTTTGCTAGTTTCCCCGCATGAGGCTCTTTTCTGTGTTGAGTGATTTCTCAGAGGACAAGATCGGCGATTTGAAAAGTACGACTTTTGATTCGTCTGTTGTTAGCCAGCATATGGCAATATCGACCTAGGTTAACAATGGCACGTTCTCTGGTCTTATCAATCTAATTGTGGTAGCAGGCCAATTAGAACTTATTTTTCTCGTTAGTTAGCTCGTGATCTTTGACTAGATGATGATATTCTGAGGAAATGATGGTTTCAGTTCCATAGGCAAGGAGGAATGGGGTACAACCTGTTGATTAACGTGGAGTGGTACGATATGCCTATAAGACATTCAGAAGCTCTCAAACCCAGTTCCCTTTTTTCTAAGAGTGAAGCCTTTTCTTGAGTCCATCCACGATAGATTTTTGGTGATTTCAGCTTGGCAATTTCCATGAGGGTAGTAGGGGTTGGATGGTAAGTGGATATTATTATGTTTGTTGAGGAAACCTACGACATTTTCTCCAACTAATTGTGGCCCATTATCAATACAAATTAGGTGGGGGCATCCTAATCGAGTAATGATGTGTTATCAGATAAAAGAGATGGCCTCTTCTTCTCTGGTTCAACAAAGTAGAACTGCCTCTACCCATTTTGTAAAATAATTGGTAGCTATGAGAAGGTATCGGTGGTTACCTGGAGAATTAGGAAATTCGCCGACAAGATCGAGTGCTTATCTTTTGAATTGCCAAAAGACCTTTATTGTATGTAGTTCGAGCGTAGGGGCACGTATTATTTATCCATGTCGTTGACATGTATCATATTTGTGTGAGTACTCTTCTGCTTGCTTGCGCATGCCCGACTAGAATACTCCTTACGTAATTGCTCTGCTTATGAGTGATCGACCTGTAGCATAGGAGCAACAAGTCCCTTTATGTAAATCCCAGAGCATCTCGTCCGCTTTCTTCCTGGAGAGGCACTTTAGGTAAGTCCCCGAGGCTGAACGGCAGTATAAAAAACTATTTTGATTTGTGTAGCGTTTTGACTTGTCGATCAGCTATCGGTGCTCCTTTGGATCTGTTAGAAGTGGTCCATTGCATTTGTTGCCGATACCGAGGTAGGCTTGGAAAGGCTTTTACCAATTGTCATCTTCCACTTTAACACCCCTAGTGTTAATCGTGGATACAGAAATGCAATCAATTTTGAGGGTTGAAATTATTCTGATCTGGATATATTGAGCTTCTGTTCCCAAGACCCCGACTAGATATGCCAAAGAATTGGCATGTCTATTTTCACCTCGAGGAAGATAATCGAGAGTTGCTTATACAAACTTGTTCATCCTATCTGCAATGAGGGATGCATCTTCAATCATCTTGCCATTCTTCTTGTATTGCTTAAAGTAATGGTGGACGATGAGTAATGAATATGTATAAGCTGAAAGTTCTGGGACACTGAGCTCATGTGTGAGGTCGAGTCCATGAATGAGATCTTCGTATTCCTTGACATTGTTGGAGGCTTTAAAATCCAAGTAGATTGATTTCTTAATTTTGTCGTTGGAAGGGGTAATCAATACGATTCCAATTCCTGACCCTGTGGGTCCTATTGATCTATCTGTAAGAAGTCTTCACCCTTTCAATTTAATCCATTCAGCCCACTCGTCAAATACTTTAAGGGGTGGACCTTCTGTAAGTTCCTATATAAGGTCAGGATCGTGCTTTTCCCACTCGGAATCTTCCACCGATAAATCCGTAAGAAAATAGGTAATGGCCTGACCCTTTTTGGAATGACGATGTTCGAAATTGATATCATGTTCTCCCAAACTGACAGACCATTGTTACTCTTCTTGATTTCGCTTTTTTGGATAGAACCTCCCAGAGTGGGTAGTTGGTTATGACTTTAACTGAATGACCTTGGAAGTAGTACTTAAGTTTTTGTGAAGTGTAGACAAGAGTTAGAAGAAATCTTTCAATTTTAGAATACCTCATTTCCGTTGGAGTGCGAGTTTTAAAGATGAAGTAGGATGGTATCTCGATTTTCACTTCAAGTTGAATGAGAACTGAGCTGATTAAAGTATCTATAAGTTTTAGGTAGATAATTTGTTCTTCGTTATCTATTGGGGTACTCATTATAGGAGACCTCCCCAAATAAGTTTTGAGATCGTGAAAAGCTGCTTCGCATTCTAATGTCCATTAGACCTCTGCATTTGGCTGAAATTTTCCTCGTTTGGTACAACCTCGGAGTAGTAGGAATAACCAATGATAGTTGTCTGAAGATTTTAAAACGAATCGATTAATAGCGGCAATCTTGTCTACAAGTTTCTGTACGTCTTTCATCGTATTTGGAGATGGAAAGATGAGGAGAGCCTGAATTTGATCTGGATCAACGTCAGTCCCATTCTTGCTGATTAGATGGCCGAGAAATCGACCGAAATATACTCCGAATTGATATTTATCAGGATTGAGACGCATCATGTAAGATCGAAGAATATTGAATATTGTGTTGAGATCTGTAATGTGGTTGGCCGACTATATACTCTTGTACAAGAGATCGTCAATGTAGACTTTTACGACATTCCCAAGATATGCTTTGAACATAGTATTCATCAACTGTTGATAAGTTGTGCCTGCATTTTAAAGTTTGAAGGGCAGAACTTTGTAGCAGTAAAGTCCTCTTTAAGTGATGAAAGTAGTTTTTTCTTGTTCTTCTTCCAAGAGTTGAATCAGATTGTATCCAAAAATAACGTCCATCATAGATAGGAGTCTGTGACCTACAGCAGAATCAAGGATTTGATGAATGTTAGGAAGAGGGAGACTATCTTTTAGAGTGTATTTATTTAGATCTGTGAAATCTACACAAACTCAAACTTTTCCGTTCTTCTTTAGGATATCGACGATGTTGGATATCCAATTTGAATATTTGGCTTCTCAAATGAATCCCACTTTGATCAATTTCTCAATCTCCATGTTAACTTCATCTCGAAGTCAAGGTGATAGTCGTTACTGTGTTTGTTTGACCACCGTGGCGTTGATGTTGATGGCCCATTTGTGACATGCCTTGGCCAAATTGACCCCAGACATCTCTTCAAATGTCAGCGTAAAAAGTCTCAATTTAGTCATAAGAACTGAATGAGAACATCTTTATCGTGCTGAACTAGCTTAGTACCGATGAAAGTACCTCTACTAGGTCTATCAATATTGATGTATTTTGTAGTCTCTTCTGTGGAAGGTTGATCATCAAGGTAATCAGCTTTCAATAATTGTTATGCATCGTATCCATTTGAGGAATCTAAAATTGCTGAGACAGTGTTTTCCCAAGCTCGAGAAAACTTTGGACTACCCTTATTTTCATAGATACCATCATTGTGCTTAAAGCAGAGTGTTTAATGATAGGTGGAAGCAATTACTTCTATGTTGTTAATCCAATAGTGGCCCATAATCTGGAGATAACGGGATTTGGTGTTGATTAGGTAGAAGATGATGTTGATGGTGGATGGTCCTGCGGTAATAGGTAAGATGATCTTGACTACTCTCCCTTCTTTAGGACCATTGAATCCACTAATATTGATGTCACTTAGAATAACTTGATCGGCCAATCCCATTTGGTTGATAGTGCTCTGAAAGATAATCTCAATATCGCTTCCACTATCGATCATCATTGTGTGCATGACAAACTTCTTCATCTTGAGTATTATGACCAAAGCATCATGATGTAGAAATTTTACATGACTAATGTCGCAATCTTCGAATGAGATCCCAAGTCGGCGATTGCTCGACTCATGTAGAAGCTAGGCTTCTTTGTCTTAAGGTGTAAGATTTCAGCTTTCTGACAATCTCCTGCGCTTGAATCGACAAGAGTTGGTGATTTAATTGATTTTGATCATGTTTTTGTGGTGCATATTGAAGAGATGTTTCTCCTCAGCTTGATCTTCGACCTGGACGACTTCAAGCTGTTTCTTTTAGATGTCATCCTTGTATGATTCTAGGTCGATAATGTATTCATCCATCCTTCTTTGAAAATTTATTATAGCGACCTCTGTAAAGCATAGAAATTATCAGTAAAATGACTGTTTACCTAATGATGCATAGAGTACGGGCGATTCTCGATTGGGTCCAATTGTTGAGAGAGATGGTAGAGCTTATCCTTGGAGAGGATTAGAAAAATTATGAAGATTTAAATATTTATCCTTGGGAGAACCGACTTGGGTAGTGAATTGCCTTTCCAAGGGTTGCCAGTATTTCCCTTGAAGAATTTTTTATCACCCTGATCCTCCATTAGTTCAGTGCTTCGATCTGTAGATTGACCTTGTGTGGTTAGGACGGATTTAGTAGATTTATGCCTTTCAAACATTATTTTTTCCTGGTCAACGTAACTATTGACCTTGGTGATCATATCTTCCAAGGTCGTAGGTTTGTTGAGGAAGAGGTGTTTTTTGGCCTTACAGTTGAGTTGGAGTACGTTAGTAAAAGCAGTAATAGCTATTTTCTAATTTAAATTGTCTACTTTACCCGCAAGCTCTAAAAACTTCTTTGCAAAAGCCTTGAGATTCTCTTTGTGTGACTGTTTAAGTTGATAAGAAAATACAAATTCTCCTTTTGGTATTGTGAGTATACGTCTTGATAAATTATTTCTACAGCTGGTCGATTGTGCATATGGAACCTTCAGGTAAATAGTGGAATCATCGGAGCGGTTCTTCCTGTAGACTTATTGCGAACAAATGGCAGAGGATGTGGTTGAGGTTGGAATACAACCCTAATGAATCACAGTACTGTTGAATGTACTCCTTTTGATCGGTACCCTTGTATTTACAAATTTTCGAAGTATGGAAACTTTTTGGTATTTCTATATCAAATAGTTTTTTGGCAATTAGACTTCCTTGTAACTTGGTAAGGTCATACGTAGTGCCCAAAACTTGTGCTTCGATTAACTCCTTAATACGCTGATCTATATGCTATTGAGTAACATATTGACGTGTTGGCTATATGGCTTGACGTGGAGGTGTAGGAATGTGAGTACCGGTACCTTCACTCAAACTATCACGTACTGGAACTCCAGGTTGAGGTCACTGTTCTTCTTCTTGACGTTTGGAAAATTGGTGACCTCAAGTGATCTCAGACTAAACTTCACTGCCCAAATGAATGGAAGGTTACGGTTCGTACAGAATATTTATGGAAATAACTTTGCTGGTAGATCCTCAAGATCTCAACCTTTCCTGCGCAAGCACCTGGGAGGTTTCTGGTAATTGAATGCGATCTATTGTTGGAGGAGCCTGAGTATTTTGCAAAGCTTGCAAAGGAGTCTGCATGGTTGTCATCTGGCTTTCATGTCGTTTTAATACTGTTAAACGAGCTTGTCGCTGGGCCTCGAGATCTTTCTAACGGAGCTGTCGATCATGAGTTAATTGAAGTTCGAGCTCATTGCGCTTCTTTATTTCGGCATTGAGATTCGCCTGAAGCTTTGTAAGTTGCTATAGTTAAATGAAAGATTGAGCTGCATTCCAGTTGTTGGTCGTCTGGAAGTGGCCATGATTAAACTTTGTAGTAGAGTATATGTATGCCTTAGGATATCGCTGAAATGCCTTCTTTCTCATAGATGCGCTAAATCTAATGGCCTAATTTCGTAAGCTCGTGATGGCTTAGATTTAGCTCTTACACCAATGTTCCTGTGACAAAAGCTAACGTAAAATAAGGATTGTCACAGGAATTTTAGCATGGAAAAACCTCTAAATAGGTACAAAACCTCGACCACGAGTGGAAGGTTTTTGTAATACTGACTTTTATTGCTTGAGGCTGATATCTTATTACAAGTAATCTCTCGACTTAAACATACTTGATCTTGTAAATAATAAGTTTTGATGCTTTGAGAATCTAGAAAATATAGTTTTTTTGGTGATTTCCTGGGTATTTTTCTGGTCCCTGTCTCTTATGGAACATTTTCTATATATAGGCCTTCTCCGCAGATCTTCATCGGGTTGTAGCACATTCTCCGAACAATGTGGCTAGTGATGTTGGACTAGGTAACTGCTGAGTTTGTGAGAGACATATATATTTAACTTATTCATGCTTTTTTGTTTAAGCTTGGCCCACGTTCTTTATCAGTTCGTGGATTAGTTGTCGACGTTGGTTGTTGATGTCACGTGTTGAATGCGTGAGTCTGACATGGAGGTAATTCAAACTAGAATAGCTCAATTTGGGGTTAGATCGAGGGATAGTCCCCAACAGTTTCTTTTTGGCTGACAATTATCAAGGATAGTTTCCAAATGACTCGCAACACTCCCTCCATTAATTTTTAACCCTTACTGATTTTGTACCTCTCGTATGCATTAGATCGTAATTTTGAGAAGCTTGGCCATTGGCAACTCATTTGCGAGGTTAGATCCCCGTTTAGATTTTTTTTTTCTCGGCAATTATCAAGGAAAGTTTCTAAAAGACAAGCAGTACTACCGCTTTAATTTTTAACCCTTACGGATTTTTCACCTCTCGTATGGTTTAGATCGCAAATCTGAGAAGCTTGGCTACCATTAACACATTTAAGAGGCTGAATCCCCATTAAGAGTTCCTTTTTGATAGACAATTACTGAGGATAGTCTCCAAATGACTCACAATACTCTCGGATTTAATTTTTGACCCGTAAAGATTTCGCACCTCTCATATGTTTTTGATCGTAATTCCAGGAAGCTTGGCTACCGGGAACATGTTTGAAAGGTTGGATCACTATTAAGAGTTTCCTTTTGATTGAGAATGATCTAGGATAGTTTCCAAATGACTCACAATAATTCTGGTTTAATTTATGACCCTTATGGATTTCTAACCTATCGTATGCTTTAGATCGCATTTATAAGAAAATTGGTTACCGACAACTCGTTTGAAAGGTTGGATCCACGTTAAGAGCTTTTATAGGACCAACAACAATCTAGGATAGTTAAAAAATGATACGCAACCCTCCTAGTTTAAATTTTGGTCCCTACAGATTTTACCCCTCTCGTATGCTTTAGATCGCAATTCTAAGAAGCTTGGTTACCAACAACTCGTTATAGAGGTTGGATCCTTGTTAAGAGTTTCTTTTTGATCGAGAATTATCTAGGATAGTTTCCAAATGACTCACAAAAATCTCGTTTTTTAATTATCCAGGATAGTTTGGCTACGGGCAACTCATTTGAGAGGTTGGTTCCTCGTTATGGGTTTCTTTTTGACTAACAAAAGCTAGCACAGTTTCCAAGTGATTCACAATATTCCCAGTTCATATTTTTGATCGGTGCGGTTTTCACAACTTTCCCATGCTTTAGATCACCATTCGAAGATGCTTGGAAACTCTTTCGAGCTGTTGGATCCCCGCTAAGTGTTTCTATTTTATAGGCAATTATTTATAAAAATTTCCAAATTACTCGCGATACTCCAAGTATTAATTATAGACCGATGCAAATTTCGTACATCTCGCAGGCTTTAGATCGTAATTCTGAGAAGCTTGGCTACCGACAACTCGTTTGAGAGGTTGGATCCTTGTTAAGTGTTTCTTTTTTACCGATAATAAACAAATATAGTTGCCAAGTGATTCGCAATAGTCCCAGGTCTAATTTTAGGTACGGATTTCTTAACTTTCCCAATGATTAAATTGCATTTCTGAAATGCTTGGCAACTCGTTTGAGAGGTTGGATCCCCGTTAAGAGTTTCTTTTTATTGATGATTATCTAGGATTGTTTCCAAGTGACTAATAGCACTCCTGGTCTTAATTTTTAACCTTACAAAATTTTGTTCCTCTCATATGCTTTAGATCGCAATATTGAGAAGTTTGGCTACCGGTAGCTCGTTTAAGATTTTGGGTCCATGTTAAGAGTTTATTTTTGACTGACAACAAGCAAGTATAGTTGCCAAATGATTCACAATAGTCCCAGTTCTAATTTTAGATCGGTACAGATTTTATAACTTTCTCATGCCTTAAATCGCAATTTTGAGAAGCTTGGTAACTCGTTTGAGTGATTGGATCCCCGTTAAGAGTTTCTTTTTGATCGAAAATTATCTAGGATTTTTTCCAAATGAATTACAACACTCCCATTTTTAATTTTTGACCTTATGGATTTTGCACCTCTCGTATCCTTTAGATTGTAATTCTCAGAAGTTTGGCTACCGGCAACTCGTTTAAGAGGTTGGATCCCCGATAAGAGTTTACTTTAGATCGACAATTATCTTGGATAGTTTACAAATTACTCGTAATAATCCTTGCTTTAGTTTTGGAACCTTACGTATTGTGCACCTCTCGTATGCTTTAGATCGCAATTCTGAAAAGCTTGGATATCGAAAAACTCGTTTGAGAGGTCAGATCCCAGTAAAGAGTTTTTTTCCGACCAACAATTATCTAGGATAATTTCCAAATGACTTACGACAATTCTTATTTTAATTTTTGAATCTTACGAATTTCACACCTTTCGCAAGCTTTAGATCGTAATTCTGGGAAGCATGGTTAGCGACAACTCTCTTGAGAGGTTGGATCCCCGTTAAGAGTTTTTTTTATATCAAAAATTATCTATGATAATTTCCTAATGACTCGCAATACTCCCGGTTTTAATTTTTGACCCATACAGATTTTATACATTTCATATGCTTTAGATCACAATTCAGTGAAACTTGGCTTCCGACAACTCGTTTAAGAGTACGGATCCTCGTAAAGTGCTTCTTTTTGCCGAAAACAAGCTAGGATAGTTACCAAATGACTTGTAAGATTCACCGTTTTAATTATAGATCGGTACGGACTTCATACATCAATGAGGCTTTAGTTCGCAATACTGAGAAGCTTGGCAACCGACAACTCGCTTAAGAGGTTAGATCCTCGTTAAGAGTTTTAATTTTAATGACAACAAACTAGTATATTTTCCAAATGATTTACAGTAATCCCAGTTTAAATTTAAGATCGGTACGGATTTTACAACTTTTTTAGACTTTAAATCGCATTTCTGAAAAGCTTGGCAACTCGTTTGTGAGGTAGGATCCCTTTTAGAGTTTCATTTTGATCGAAAATTATCTAAGATTGATTCAAAATGACTCACAACACTCCTAGTTTTAAATTTTTACCCATTTGGAATTTGCACCTCTTATATGCTTTAGATCGCAATTCAGAGAAGCTTGGTCACCGACAACTCGTTTGAGAGGTTGAATCCCCGTTAAGAGTTTCTTTTTGATCAACAATTATCTAGGATAGCTTCCAAATGACTCGCAACACTCTACTTTTAATTTTTTACCTTTACGGAATTTGTACTACACGAATGCTTTAGATCGCAATTCTGAGAAGCTTGGCTACCTGCAACTCCTTTGAGAGGTTGGATCCCCGTTAAAAGTTTCTTTCTGATCAAAAAATATCTAGGATAGTTTCCAAATGACACACAACACTCCCAGCTTCAATTTGTGACCCTTATGGATTTCGCACCTCTCGTATGCTTTAGATCACAATTCTGAGAATCTTGGCTACCAGCAACTCATTTGAGAGGTTGGTTCCCTTAAAGAGTTTCTTTTTTATCCAAAATTATCCAGGATAGTTTCCAAAGGACTCACAAAATTCCCGGTTTTAATTTTTGACCCATACGAATTTCGCCCATATCGTAAGCTTTAGATTACAATTCGGAGAAGCATGGCTATCGGCAACTCGTTTGAGAGGTTGTATCCTCGTTAAAAAATTTTGACAAATAACAAGCTTGGATTGTGTTACTAAATGACTCTCAATACTCCAAGTTTTAGTTTTTTAACCATACAGATTTTGTACCTCTCGTATGCTTTAGATCGTAATTCTGAGTAGATTGGCTATTGGCAAATCATTAGGGAAGTTGGATCATCGTTAATAGTATTTTTTTCGAATGGAAACAAGCCAGGATTGTTACCAAATAATTTTCCATTCTCTTGGTTCTAATTTTTAAACCTCCCAGATTTCGCACATCTTGTATGATTTAGATCACAATTATGTGAAACTTGGCTGCCGACAACTCGTTTGAGTAGTTGAATCCTCGTTAAGTGTTACATTTTGACCGACAACAAGTTATTATAATTGCCAAATTATTTGCAAAAGTTCAATTTCTTATTTAAATCGGTACAGATTTTACAATTTTTCCATGCTTTGATCGCAATTTTGAGAAGCTTAGCAACTCGTTTGAGCTGTTGGATCCACGTCAAGAGTTTATTTATAATCGACAATTATCTAGGATAGTTTCCAAATGAATTGCAACACTCCAAGGTTTAATTTTTGACCCATACGGAATTCGCACCTCTAGTATGCTTTAGATCATAATTATGAGAGACTTGGCTACCAGTACAGATTTAGCGCATCTCCGATGCTTTAGTTTGCAATAATGAGATGCTTGGCAACCAATAACTAATTTGAGTGGTTGGATCATCGCTAAGAGTTTATTTTTGACCGATAACAAGGTATTATAGTTGCCAAATGATTCGCAAAAGTCCTAGTTCTTATTTAAATTGGTACAGATTTTATAACTTTCCCATGATTTTGATCGCAATTCTGAGAAGCTTGGCAACACGTTTGAGCGGTTGGATCCCCATTAAGTCTGTATATATGACCGACAATTATCTAGGATAGTTTCAAAATGAATCGCAACACTCCAAGGATTAATTTTTAAACCATACGGAATTCGCACCTCTCGTATGCTTAAGATCGCAATTCTGAGAGACTCTGCTACCGAAAACTCATTTGAGAGGTTGGATCCATGTTAGGAGTTTCTTTTTGACCAACAACAAGCTAGTATAGTTGCCAAAGGATTCGTAATTGTTCCAGTTCTAATTTTAGACCGGTACAGATTTCACCACTTTCATATGATTTAGATCAAAATTCTCTGAAGCTTGGAAACACATTTGAGAGGTAGGATCCTCATTATGAGTTTATTTTTTATCGACAATTATCTAGGATAGTTTCCAACTGACTCGCAACACTCCTGTTGTTAATTTTTTACCTTTACGGATTTCGTACCTCTAGTATGCCTTAGATAGCAATTCTTAAAAGATTGCTACCGGCATCTCGTTTAAGAAGTTGGATCCTCGTTAAGAGTTTCTTTTTGATCGACAACAAGCTAGAATAGTTACTAAATAACTCGCAATAGTCCCAGTTCTAATTATTGACCCTCACGAATTTCGTACATCTCGTTTGCTTTAGATTACAATTCTGAGAAACTTGGCTACTGACAACTCATTTGTGAGGTTTGATCCCCGTTATGTTTTTTTTTTTGCCAAACCAAATGACTCGCAACACTCCCGATTTTAATTATAGACCAGTACGGATTCGCACATCTCCGATGCTTTAGATTGCAATACTGAGAAGTTTGGCTACCGATAACAAGTTTAAGAGGTTGGATTCTCGTTAAGAGTTTCTCTTTGACCGACAACAAGTTAATATAGTTACAAAATAATTCATAATAGTCCCAGTTTTAATTATAGACCGGTACGGATTTTTCAATTTTCTCATGCTTTAGATCACAATTTTGTGAAGCTTGGCAACTCGTTTGAGATATTGTATCCCCGCTAAGAGTTTCTTTATGAGTGACTATTATCTTGGATAGTTTCCAAATGACTCGCAACACACCCAGTTTTAATTTTTGACACTTACGGAATTTGTACCTCCCGTTTACTTTTGATTGCAATTTTAAAAAGCTTGGCTATCGGTAACTCGTTTGAGAGATTGGATCCCCGTTAAGAGTTTTTTTTTATAGAAATTATCTATGATATTTTCCAAATGAAAAACAACACTCCCAGTTTAAATTTTTGACCCTTTCGGATTTTGTACTTCTCGTATCTTTAGATCTTAATTCTGAGATGCCTGACTACCGGAAACTCGTTGTGAGGCTGAATCCCAGATAAGAGTTTCCTTTTTGGCGATAATTATCCAGGAATGTTTCCAAATAACTTGCAAAATTCCCAGTTTTAATTTTTGACACTTGCGAATTTTGAACATCTCGTGTGCTTTAGATCGTAATTATGGGAAGCTTGGCTTCCAGTAACTTATTTGAAAGGTTGGATCCTTGTTAGAAGTTTCTTTTTGATTAACAATTATCTAGGATTGTTTCCAAATGACTCACAACACTCTCAGTGTTAACTTTTTGACACTTTCAAATTTTGCACATCTCGCATGCTTTAGATTGCAATTCTAAGAAGCTTGGCTACCAGCAGCTCGTTAGAAATGTTAGATCCTCATTAAAAGTTTCTTTTTGACTGACAACAAGCTAGGATCGTTACCAAATTAATCGGATCACTCCCAGTTTTAATTATAGACCAGTACAGATTTTGCATATCTCCAATGCGTTAAATTGAAATTCATTGAAGCATGGCTACCGACAACTTATTTGAGAAGTTAGATCCTCGTTAAGGGTTTCTTTTTGACCGACATTAGGCTTGAATAGCTACCTAATGATTCACAATAATCCCTGTTGTAATTTTAGATCGGTATGGATTTCGCAACATTCCCATGCTTTAGATCGTAATTCTGAAAAGCTTGGCAACTCGTTAAAAAGGTAGGATCCCCGCTAAGAGTTTATTTTTGATCGAAAATTATCTTGGATAGTTTCCAAAATGACTCGCAAAACTCTCGGTTTTAATAGTATACTTTAGATCACAATTCTGAGAAGCTTGGCTACCAGCAACTCATTTGAGAGGTTAGATCCTCGTTAAGAGTTCCTTTTTGACCAACAATAAGTTAGGATTGTTACAAAATGACTCTCAATACTCCCAATTTTAATTATAAACTAGTACAGATTTCGTACATCTCCGATTCTTTAGATCACAATTCCGAAATGCTTTGCTACCGACAACTAGTTTGAGAGGTTGAATCCTCGTTAGGGGTTTCTTTTTGGCCAACAAAAAGCTGGTATAGTTGCCAAATGATTTGCAATAGTCCCAGTTCTTATTGTAGATCAGTTTATTTTACAGCTTTTCAATACTTTTGATCGCAATTCTGAAAAGCTTGGCAACTCATTTGTGAGGATAAATCCCCTTTAAGAGTTTATTTTTGATTCACAATTATCTAGGATAGTTTCCAAATGACTCGGAACACTCCCAATTTTAATTTTTTACCCTTACGAATTTCGCACATCTCGCATGCTTTAGATCGCAATTCTGAGAAGCTTGGCTACCGGCAACTCGTTTGAGAGGTTGGATCCCCGTTAAGAGTTTTATGTTTATTAAGAATTATCATAGATAGTTTCCAAATGACTCGTAACAATCCCGGTTTCTTTTTTATTGAATACAAGCTAGTATAGTTTAGAAATGATTCGCAATTGTCCCAGTTTTAATTTTAGGCATGTACGGATTTTGGAACTTTCTCATGCTTTAATCGCAATTTTGAAATGCTAGGTAGCTCGTTTGAGAGTTTGAGTCCCCGTTAAGATTTTATTTTTGATCGACAATTATAAAGGATAGTTTCCAAATTACTCACAACATTCTCGGTTTTAAATTTTGACCATTACGGATTTTGCACCACTCGTATTCTTTAGATCACAATTTTGATAAGCTTGGCTATTGGCAACTTGTTAGAGAGGTTGGAGGGTTAATATTTTCTTTTAGTTTGAAATTGTCATGGATAGTTTCCAAATGACTCGCAACATTCCCGGTTTTAATTTTTGACCCTTACAGATTTCGCACCACTCGTATGCTTTAATTGCAATTCTGAGAAGCTTTTCTACTGGTAACTCATTTGAAAGATTGGATCCCTGTTAAGAGTTTCTTTTTGATAGAAAATTATCTTGGATAGTTTTCAAATGATAAACAACATTCCCATCTTCAATTTTTGACCCTTACGGATTTTATACCTCTCGTATGCTTTAGATTACAATTCTGAGAAGCTTGGCTACCGGTAACTCGTTTTTGAGGTTGGATCCCCGATAAGAGTTTCTTTTTTTTAGCAATTATCTAGGAAAGTTTCCAAATGACTCGCAACATTCCCAATTTGAATTTTTGACCCTCATGGCTTTCGAACATCTGGTATGCTATAGATCGCAATTCTTGGAAGTTTGACTGCCGATAACTCGTTTGAGAGGTTAGATCCTCGTTAAGAGTTTATTTTTGATTGTCCATTATCAAGAATTGTTTCCAAATGACTTGCAACACTCTCGATTAATGCTTTTGACCCTTAAGAATTTCACACATCTCGCATGCCTTAGATCGCAATTCTGTGAAGCCCGGCTACCGGCAGCTCGTTTGGGAAGTTGGATCCTCGCTAAGAGTTTCTTTTTGATTGAGAATTATCTAGGATAGTTTCCAATTGACTTGCAGCACTCCCAGCTTTAATTTTTGAACCTTACAGATATTGCACCTCTCGTATGCTTTAGACTGCAATTCTGAGAATCTTGGCTACTGGCAACGCGTTTAAGAGATTGGATCCCTGTTAAGGGTTTTATTTTGATAGAAAATTATTTAGGATAGTTTCCAAAGGACAAAAAATACTCCCAGTTTAAATTTTTGACCATACGTATTTCGCACCTCTCGTATGCTTTAGATCGTAATTCTTAAAGGGTTGGCTACCGGCAACTCGTTTTAGAGGTTGGATCATCGTTAAGAGTTATTTTTTAATGAAAATTATCTTGAATTGTTTCCAAATGACTCAAAACACTCCCAATTTAAAATTTTCACCCTTACGAACTTCGCACATCTCGCATGCTTTAGATCGCAATTCTGAGAAGCTTGGCTACCGGCAGCTCATTTTGAAAGTTGGATCTTCATTATTAGCTTCTTTTTGAATGATAATTATCGATTATAGTTTCCAAATGGCTCGCAACAATCCCAGTTTTAATTTGTTACCATTACGGATTTCGTACATCTCGTATGCATTAAATCGTAATTCTGAGACGCTTGGCTACCGACAACTCATTTTAGAGGTTGGATCCCCGTTAAAAGTTTAATTTTGATTAAGTATTATCTTGGATAGTTTTCAAATGACTCGCAACAATCTCGATTTTAATATTTGATCCTTACGGATTTTGCGTATCTCGTATGCTTTAGTTCGTAATTCTATGAAGCTTGGCTATCGAAAACTCCTTTGAGAGGTTAGATCCCCATTAATAGTTTCTTTTTCATTATGAATTATCTTAGTTAGTTTCCAAATGAATCGTAACAATTCCAGTTTTAATTTTTGACCCTTTATGATTTCGCACATCTCGTATGCTTTAGATTTCAATTCTATGAAGCTTGGCTTCCGAAAACAAGTTTGAGAAGTTGGATTCCCGTAAAGTGTTTATATTTTATCAACAATTATTTAGGATAGTTTCCAAGCTACTCGCAACAATCCCGGCTTTAATTTTTGACCCTTGCTGATTTCGCACCTCTCGTATACTTTTGATCGCAATTCTTAGAAGCTATACTACCGAAAAATCTTTTGAGAGATTAATTCCCCGTTAAGTGTTTATTTTCGATATACAATTATCTAGTATAGTTTCCAAATTACTCGTAACACTCCCTATTTTAATTTTTGAACCTTACGAATTTTGCACATCTCGCATACTTTAGATCGCAATTCTGAGATGCTTGGCTACCGGAACCTTGTCTGAGAAGTTGGATCCTCGTTAAGAATTTATTTTTGACCCACAACAAGTTAGGATAGTTACCAAATTAATCGCAATACTCTTGAATTTAATAATGGACTGGTACGGATTTTGCACATCTCTGATGCTTTAGATCATATTTCAGAGAAACATGGCTACCGGCAACTCGTTTGAGAGGTTAAATCCTCGTTAACAGTTTCTTATTGACCGACAACTAGCTATTATAGTTGCCAAATGATTTGCAATATTTCCAGTTCTAATTTTAGATCGTTACGTATTTCGTAACTTTCCCATTCTTTAGGTCACAATTCTAAGAAGTTTGGCAACTCTTTTAATAGGTTGGATCCCCATTAAAAGTTTCTTTTTGATCAACAATTATCTAGGTTAGTTTCCAAATAGCTCGCAACACTCCTGTTTCAAATTTTTGACCATGACAGATTTCACACCTCTCGTAGGCATTAGATCGTAATTCTGTGAAGCTTGGATACCCGCAACCATTTTTAGTGGTTAGATCACCGTTAAGAGTTTCTTTTCGATCTTCAATTATCTAGGATAGTTTCCAAATAACTTGCAACACTCCCAGATTTAATTTTTGACCCCTATGGATTTTGTACCTCATGTATACTTTAGATTCCAATTCTGAAAAACTTAGCTGCCAGTAACTCATTTTAGAGGTTGGATCCCCGTTAAGATTTTCTTTTTGATAGACAATTATCTAAGATAGCTTCAAATTGACTCGCAATACTCCTGGCTTAAAATTTTAACCCTTACGGATTTTGTACCTCTCGTATGCTTTAGATCACAATTTTGAGAAGCTTTGCTACCGTCAACTTATTTGTGAAGTTGGATCCTCGCTAAGAGCTTCTTTTTAACCAACAATAAACTAGGATAGTTACCAAATAACTCGCAATGCTCCTTATTTATATTATAGACAGGTACGGATTTCGTATATCTATGATGCTTTAGATAGCAATACTGAGAAGCTTGGTTACCAAAAACTCGTTTGAGAGGTTGGATCCTCAATGAAAGTTTCATTTTGACCAACAACAAGATAGTATAGTTGCCAAATAATTCGTAATAGTTTATGTTCTAATTTTTGACCAATATGGATTTCATAACTATCCTATACTTTTGATCGAAATTCTCTGAAGCTTGACAACTCGTTTTAGAGGTTGCCATTAAAAGTTTACTTTTGATCGACAATTATCTTGGAAAATTTCTAAATGACTCGCAACACTCTCGGTTTTAATTTTTGATCCTTACGGATTTTGCACCGCTCGTATACTTTAGATCGCAATTCGGTGAAGCTTGGCTACCGGAAACTAGTTTGAGAGATTGGATCTCTGTTTAGAGTTAATTTTTGATCAAATATTATCTAGGATAATATCCAAATCACTTACAACACTCCCAATTTTAGTTTTTGACCCTTATGGATTTTATACCTCTCAAAAAGTTTAGATTGCAATTCTGAGAAGCTTGGTTACTAACAACTAGTTTGAGAGGTTAGATCTCCATTAAGATTTTCTTTTTGATCGAAAATTATCTAAGACAGTTTCCAAATGACTCGAAACACTCATATCTTTAATTTTTGGCCCTTGCGGATTTTGTACATCTCGTATGCTTTAGATTGTAATTCTGAGAAGCTTGGCTACCGGCAATTTGTTTGAGAGGTTGGTTCCTCGTTAAAAGTTTATTTTTGACCTATAACAAGCTATGTTAGTTATAATATGACTTACAATACTCCCGGCTATAATTATAGAACGGTATGGATTTTACACATCTCTGATACTTTAGATCGCAATTCTGAGAAGCATGGCTATTGGTAACTTGTTTGAGAGGTTGGATCCTTGTTTAAAGTTTTTTTTTTACCAACAACAAGCAAGTACTATGGCCAAATGATTTGGAATAGTCCCTGTTTTAATTTTTGATTGGTACGGATTTCCCAACTTTTCCATACTTTAGATCGCAATTTTGAGAAGCTTGGAAAATCATTTGAGAGGTTGGATCCCCGTTAAGAAATTGCTTTTGATTAACAACTATCTTTGATAGTTTCCAATTGACTCGCAACACTCCAAGATTTAATTTTTGACCAGTACGGATTACGTACGTTTCGTATTCTTTAAATAGCAATTCTGAGAAGTTTGGCTACTAGTAACACGTTTGAGAGGTTGGATCCCCGTTAAGAGTTTATTTTTGATCGACAATTTTTGTGTATAGTTACCAAATGACTCGCAGCACTCCCGATAATAATTATAGACTGGTACAGATTTCGTACATCTCCGATACTTTAGATCACAATTCTGAGAAGCTTAGCTACCGGCAACTCGTTTGAGAAGTTGACTCCTTGTGAAGAGTTCCTTTTTAATCAACAAAAAGCAAGGATATATAGTTACCAAATAACTTACAATACTCCCAGCTTTAATTATAGACTGGTACAGATTTTAGACATCTTCGATGTTTTTGATTGCAATTCTGAGAAGCTTGGCTACCGACTACTTGTTAGTGAGGCTTGATACTCGTTAAGAGTTTCTTTTTTACCAACAAGAATCAAGTATAGTTTCCAAATGATTAGTAATAGTCAAAGTTCTAATTTTAAATGGTACGGATTTTGCAACTTTCCCATGCTTTAGATCACAATTTTTTGAAGCTTGGCAAATCATTTGAGAGGTTGGATCCCCGTTAAGAGTTTATTTTTGATCGACAACAAGCTTAGATAATTACCAAATGACCCGTAATAATCCCGGGTTTAATTTTAGACTCTTACGGATTTCGCAGATCTCATATGCTTTAGACCCCAATTCTGAGAAGCTTGACAACCCGCAACTCGTTTGAGAGGCTGGCTCATTGCTAAGAGTTTCTTTAAGACCAACAACAAGCTAGGATACTTACCAAATGACTCGCAACACTCCTGGTTTTAATTATAGACTCGTATGGATTTCCCACATTTTCGAAACTTTATATCGCAAATTTGAGAAGCTAGGCTACCATCAACTCTTTTGAGAGTTTGGATACTAGTTTAGAGTTTCTTTTTGACCGATAACAAGCAAGTATAGTTGCCAAATGATTCACAATAGTACCAGTTCTAATTTTTGATCGGTACGGATTTCACAACTTTCCCATGCCTTTTATCGCAATTCTGATAAGCTTGGCAAATTGTTTGAAAGGTTGGATCCCCGTTAAGAGTTTCCTTTTTATTGACAATTATATAGGATAGTTTCCAACTGACTCGCAACACTCCCATTTTTAATTTTTGACCATTGCAGATTTTGCACATCTCGAATGCTTTAGATAGCAATTCTAAGAAGCTTGACTACGTGCAACTCGTTTGAGTAGTTGGATCCTCGTTAGGTGTTTCTTTTTGACTGACAACAGGCCAGTATCGTTATCAAATAATTCACAATAGTCCCAGTCTTAATTTTAGATCAGTACGGAGTTTGCAACTTTTACAAGCTTTAGTTCACAATTCTGACAAACTTGGCAAATCGTTTAAGAGGTTAGATCCCCATGAAGTGTCTTTTTTTATCAAAAGTTATCTAGGATAGTTTCCAACTGACTCACAGCACTCCCGATTTTAATTTTTGACCATTGGAAATTTTCCACCTCTCACATGCTTTATATCGCAATTCAGAGATGCTTGACTACGCGCAACTCGTTTGAGAGGTTCGATCCTTGTTAAGTGTTTCTTTTCTGCCGACAACAAGTTAGTATAGTTACCAAATGATTCGCAATAGTCGTTATTCTAATTTTAGACTGGTACGGATTTCACAACTTATCCATCGTTTAGATCACAATTCTGTGAAGCTGGGTAACTCGTTTGAGTTGCTGGATACCCGTTAAGTGTTCTTTTTGATTGATAATTATCTAGGATAGTTTCCAAATGACTCGCAACACTCCCAATTTTAATTTTTAACCCTTACGGATTTTGCACCTTTCTTATGCTCTAGATCGTAATTCAAAGAAGCATGGTTACTGATAACTCGTTTGAGAGGTTGGATCCCCATTAAAAGTTTCTTTTTCACCGATAAAAAGCTATTATAGTTGCACATGATCCGCAATAGTCCTAGTTTTAATTTTAGACGGGTACGGATTTCACAACTTTCCCATGGTTTAGATCACAATTATGTGAAGCTAGGCAACTCGTTTGGGAGGTTGGATAGCCGTTATGTGTTTCTTTTTTATTGAAAATTATCTTGGATAGTTTACAAATGACTCGAAGCACTCCCAGTTTTAATTATTGACCCTTACGAATTTTGCACCTCTCGTATGCTTTTGATTGCATTTCTAAGTAGCTTGGCTACCCGCAACCCGTTGGAGTGGTTAGATCCCCGTTAGGAGTTTTTTTTTCTTCGGAAATTATTGAGGATAGTTTTCAAATGACTCGCAAGACTACCGAATTTAATTTTTGACCCTTGCAGATTTCGCAAATCTTGTATGTTTGGGAGGTTGGATCCATGTTAAGATTTTTTTTTTACCGATAACAAGCTAGTATAGTTTCCAAATGATTCGTAATAGTCCTAGATCAAATTTTTTATTGGTACCAATTTCAAACCTTTCCCATGCTTTAGATCGCAATTTTGAGGAGCTTGAGAACTCATTTGAGAGGTTGGATCCCCGTTAAGAGTTTCTTTTTAATCGACAATTATCAAGGATTGTTTACAAAAGACTAGCAACACTCCAGGTTTTAATTTTTGACCCTTACGGATCTCTGATTCTTTAGATCATAATTCTGAGAAGCTTGGCTAGCGGAAACTTGCTTGAGAGGTTGGATCCTCGTTAAGAGTTTCAGTTGCAAAATAATTTGCAATAGTTGCCAGTTCTAATTTTAGACCAGTCCAGATTTTGTAACTTTCCAATTCTTTAGATCGCAATTTTGTAAAGCTCGACATCTCGTTTGGCAGGTTCGATGTCCGTTAAAAGTTTCTTTTTGATCAACAATTATCTAAGATAGTTTCCAATTGATTCGCATAACTCCTGCTTTTAATTTTTGACCCTTACAGATTTTGCACATCTCTTATACTTTTGATTGCAATTCTGAGAAGTTTTGCTACCCGCAACCCGTATGAGAGGTCGAAAACTCTATAAGAGTTTCTTTTTTATCGTGAATTATGTAGACTTGTTTCAAAATAACTCATAACATTCCCAATTTTATTTTTTGACATTTACGGATTTTGCACCTCTAGCATGCTTTAAATTGTAATTCTAAGAAGCTTGTTTACCGTTAACATGTCTGTGAAGTCGAATCTACGATAAGAGTTTCTTTTTGACCGACAACAAGATAGTATAGTTTCCCTTACGGATTTCACACATCTCGTATGCTTTAGATCACAATTCTAAGAAGCTTGGCTTCCGGCAACTCATTTGAGTGGTCGAATCCTCGCTAAGACTTTATTTTTTACTGACAACAAGCTAGTATAGTTGCCAAATGATTTGCAATAGTTCCCATTTTAATTTTAGATTGGTACGGATATTGCAACTTTTTCATGCTTTAGATCGCAATTCCAAGAAGCTTGGTAACACGTCTGAGAGGTTGGATCCCCGTTAAGAGTTTTTTTCTGATCAAAAATTATCTAGGATAATTTATAAATGACTCGCAATACTCCCAATTTTAATTATTGAACCTTGCGGACTTCTCACTTCTAGTATGCTTTAGATTATAATTCTAAGAAGCATGGCTACCGGCAACTCATTTGAGAGGTTGGATCCTTATTAAATATTTCTTTTTTATTGGTTGTATTCTAGGATAGTTTCCAAATGACTCGCAATGCTCCCAGTTTTATTTTTTGAACCTTACGGATTTCGCACATCTCGTATGCTTTTGATCGCAATTCTTAGAAGATTGGCTACTGGCAACTCATTTTAGAGGTGAGATCCTCGTTAAGAGTTTCTTTTCGACCAACAATGAGCTAGTATAGTTTCCAAATGATTCATAATAGTCATAGTTCTTATTTTAGATTGGTACGGCTTTCACAACTTTCTCAAGCTTAATATCGCAATTCTTAGAAGCTTGGCAACTCGATTGAGAGGTTGGATCCTCGTTAAGAGTTTGTTTCTAATCGACAATTATCTTGGATAGTTTCTAAATGACTCGTAACACTATCGGTTTTAATTTTTGACACATACAGATTTCCCACCGCTCGTATACTTTAGATCATAATTCTGAGAAGCTTGGCTATCGGAAACTCGTTTCAGAGGTTAGATCTCCATTAAGAATTTCCTCTTGATCAAAGATTATCCAGGATAGTATCCAAATGACTCGGAACACTCATGGGTTTAATTTGTGATACTTATGGATTTTGCACCTCACGCAAGATTTAGATCACAATTCTGAGAAGCTTGGCTACCAGCAACTCATTTGAGATGTTAGATCCCCGCAAAGAGTGTCTTTTTAATTGACAATTATCAACGATAGTTTCCAAATAACTCCAAACACTCCCGGCATTAATTTTTGACCCTTACGGATTTCATACATCTCATATGTTTTAGATCACAATTCGGAGAAGCTTAACTGCCGGTAACTCGTTTGTGAGGTTGGATCCTTGTTAAGAGTTTTTTTTTTTACCGACAATAAGCTGGTATTGTTTCCAAATTATAAGCAATAGTCCCAATTCAAATTTTTGACCGGTATGGATTTCACAACTTTCCCATGGTTTAGATTGCAATTCTGTGAAGCTGGGAAACTCCTTCGAGAGGTTGGATCCCCGTAAAGAGTTTTTTTTAAATTGACGATTATCTAGGATAGTTTCTAAATGAATTGCAGTACTCCCGGTTTTAATTTTTAACCATTACGGATTTTGCACATCTCTGACTCCTTAGATCGTAATTTTGAGATGCTTGGCAGCCGGCAACTCGTACGAGAAGATGGATCCATGTTTAGAGTTACTTTTTGATCGACAATAAGCTTGCATAGTTTCCAAATGATTTGCAATAGTCCTAGATAAATTTTTTGATCGGTACGCATTTCAAAACTTTTACATGTTTTAGATTGTAAATCTGAGAAGCGTGGCAACTGGCAACACGTTTGAGTGGTTGGATACACGTTAAAAGTTTATTCCTGGCCAAGAATTATCTAGGATAGTTTGTAAATGACTCGTAAAATCCCAGTTTTAATTTTTGAACATTACGGATTTCGTACCTCTCGTATGCTTTAGATCGTAATTCTGATAAGCTTGGCTAACGACACCTCGTTTGTGAGGTTGGTTCCTCGTTAAGTGTTTATTTTTGACCGACAGCAAGCAATGATAGTTACAAAATGACTCGCAATTCTCCTGGATACTATCATAGGCCGGTATGGATTTTGCACATTTCAGATGCTTTAGATCGCATTTCTGATAGGCTTGGCTACCGCCAAATCGTATGAGAGGTTGAATCCTCGCTAAGAGTTTCTTTTTAACCAACAACAAGCTAGTGTAGTTGCCAAATGATTCGCAATAGTTCCAGCTTAAATTTTAGAACGGTACTGATTTCACCACATTCATTGGCTTTAGATCATAATTCCCTGAAACTTGGCAACTTTGAGAGGTAGAATCCCCGTTATGTGTTTATTTTTAATCGACAATTATCTACAATAGTTTCCAAATAAATCACAACACTCCAAGGTTTAATTTTTGACCCATACCGAATTCGTAACTCTCGTATGCTTTATATCGTAATTCAGAGAGACTTGGCTACCAAAAACTCGTTTGAAAGGTTGGATCTACATTAAGAGTTCCAATTTGATCGACAACAAGAAAATATAGTTTCCAAATGATTCGCAATAGTTTCAGCTCTCATTTTAGACTGGTACATATTTTACCACGTTTCTATGCTTTATATCCAAATTCTCTTAAGCTTGGCAACACGTTTGGGAGATTGGATCCCCGTTATGAGTTTATTTTTTGTCAACAATTTTACCCTTAAGGATTTTGTACCTCAAGTATATTTTAGATAACAATTCTGAAAAGATTGCTACCGGCATCTCGTTTGAGAAGTTGGATCCACGTTAAGAGTTTCTTTTTGATCGACAACCAGCTAGGATATTTACTAAATAACACGCAATAGTCCCGGTTCTAATTTTTGACCCTCACGTATTTCGCACATCTCGTATGCTTTAGATTACAATTCTGAGAAACTTGGCTACCGACAACTTATTTAAGAGGTTTGATCCTCCTTATGTATTTCTTTTTGACCGAACCAAATGACTTGTAACACTCCCAGTTTTAATTGTAGACCGGTATGGATTTCGTATACCTTCGATGCTTTAGATCACAATACTGAGAATCTTGGCAACCGATAACTAGTTTTAGAGGTTGGTTCCTCGTTACAAGTTTCTTTTTGACCGACAACTAGCTAATATAGTTGCCAAATGATTCATAATAGTCCCAGTTTTACTTATAGACCGGTACAAATTTCTCAACTTTCCCAAGCTTTAGATCACAATTCTGTAAAGCTTGGCAACTCATTTGAGATATTGTATCCCCACTAAGAGTCTTTTTATGATTGACACTTATCTATGATAGTTTCCAAATGACTTGCAACACACCTAGTTTTAATTTTTGACCCTTACAGAATTTGCACCTCTCGTTTGCTTTAGATTGCAATTCTAAGAAGTTTAGCAACTGGCAACTTGTTTGAGAGATTGGATCCCGGTTAAAAGTTTTTTATTATAGAAAATTAACTTGGATAGTTTCAAAATGACAAATAACACTCCCAGTTTCAATTTTTGACACTTACGGATTTTATACCTCTCGTATGCTTTAGATCGCAATTCTAAGAAGCCTGGCTACCGGCAAGTCATTTGTGAGGTTGGATCCCCGATAAGAGCTTCTTTTCGTATGGCAATTGTCCAGCAAAGTTTCCAAATACCTCGCAACATTCCCAGTTTCAATTTTTGACACTTACAAATTTTGAACATCTCGAATACTTTAGATCGCAATTCTGGGAAGCTTGGCTTCCAGTAACTCATTTGAAAGGTTGGATCCTAATTAGAAGCTTTTTTTTTATCGACAATTATCAAGGATTGTTTCCAAATGACTCGCAATACTCCCGATTTAAACTTTTGACACTTGCAAATTTTACACATCTCGCATGCTTTATATCGCAATTTTAAAAAGCTTGGCTTCCAGCAGCTCGTTTAAGATTTTAGATCCTCATTAAGAGTTTCTTTTTGACTGACAGCAATCTAGGATAGTTACCAAATTAATCGCAACAGTCCCTGCTTTAATTATAGACCAGTAAAGAATTCGCATATCTCATATGCGTTAAATTGAAATTCAGTAAAGCTTGGCTACTAGCAACTTTTTTGAGAGGTTGGATCCCCGTTTAGTATTTCTTTTTGACCAAAATTAAGCTTGTATAGTTTCCTAATGATTTACAATAGTCCCAGTTGCAATTTTAGATCGGTACAGATTTTACAACTTTTCCATGCTTTAGATCACAATTCTTAAAATCTTGGCAACTTGTTTAAGAGGTAGGATCCCCATTAAGAGTTTATTTTTGATCGACAATTATCTAGGATAGTTTCCAAAATGACTCGCAAAACTCTCGGTTTTAATCGTATGCTTTAGAACATAATTCATAAAAGCTTGGCTACCGGAAACTGGTTTGAGAGATTAGATCCTCGTTAAGAGTTTCTTTTTGTCCAGCAATGAAGCTAGGATTGTTACAAAATTACTCGCAACAATCCCAACTTTAATTATAAGCCGACACGGATTTCACACATCTCTGATACTTTAGATCGCAATTCTGAGAAACGTTGTTACCGGCAACTCGTTTGAGTGGTTAAATCCTCGTTAAGGGTTTCTTTTTGACAAAAAAAAAAGGCTAGTATAGTTGCCAAATGATTTGAAATAGTCCTAATTCTAATTGAAGATCGGTACGGATTTTGCAGCTTTTCCATGCTTATGATCGCAATTCTAAAATGCTTGACAACTCATTTGAGAGGATGGGTCCCCTTTAAGAGTTTATTTTTGATTGGCAATTATCTAGGATTGTTTCATAAATACTCGAAACACTGCCAGTTTTAATATTTGACCCTTATGGATTTTGTACATCTCGTATGCTTTAGATCGCAATTTTGGGAAGCTTGGCTGCCGGCAACTCATTTGAAAGGCTGGATCCTCGTTAAAATTATTTCTTTTACCTGATAACAAGCGAGGATAATGTTATCAAATGACTATCTACACTCATTGCCTTAATTATAGACCGGTACGGATATTGCACATCTACGATGCTTGAGAACGCAATTCTGAGATGCTTGGCTACCAGTAACTTGTTTGTGAGGTTAGATCCTCATTAAGAGTTTCTTTTAGACCGACAACAAGCCAGTATATTTTCTAAATAATTCGTAATAGTCCCAATACTAATTTTAGAACATAATGGATTTCACAACTTTCCCATGATTTAGATCACAATTTAGAGATGATTGGCAACTCATTTGAAAGATTGGATTTTCTTTAGGAGCTTTTTTTATCGACAATTATCTAGGGTTGTTCCAAATGACTCGCAACACTCCTGGTTTAAAATTTTTAACACTGTGGATTTTTTACCTTTAGTATGCTTTAGATCGTAATTCTGAGAAGCCTGGCTGCCGGTAACTCGTTTGAGAGGTTGAATACCCGTTAAGAGTTACTATTTGCTTGAGAATTATCTAGGATTGTTACCAATTGACATGAAATAATCCTGGTTTTAATTTATTACCCTTACAGATTTTGCACATCTCGTATGCTTTAGATCGCAATTCTGAGAAGCTTGGTTGTCGGCAACTCGTTTGAGAGGTTTGATCCCCGTTAAGGGTTCCTTTTTGATTGGGCATTATCTAGGATAGTTACAAAATGACTCGCAAAAATCTTGGCTTTTATTTTAAACCTTACAGAATTCGC
This sequence comes from Kingdonia uniflora, assembly GCA_014058105.1. Taxonomy (NCBI): domain Eukaryota; kingdom Viridiplantae; phylum Streptophyta; class Magnoliopsida; order Ranunculales; family Circaeasteraceae; genus Kingdonia; species Kingdonia uniflora. Next base: position 1,138,387 of record JACGCM010000750.1, read on the forward strand.
ACATCTCGCATGCTTTAGATCGTAATTCCGATAAACTTGGCTACCGGCAACTCATTTTAGAAGTTGGATCCCCGTTAAGAGTATCTTTTAGATTAAGAATTATCTTAGAATGGTTCCAAATGACTTACAACAATTCCAAATTTAATATTTTACCCTTACAGATTTCATACATCTCGTATGATTTAGGTTGAAATTATGAGAAGCTTAGCTTTGGGAATCAAGTTTGAGAGGTTGGATCCCCGTTAAGTGTTTTGTTTTGCTAACAATTATTTTGGATATTTTTTAAATTACTCGCAACACTCCCGATTTTAATTTTCGACCCTTGCAGATTTTGCACCTCTTGTATGCTTTAAATCGAAATTTTAAGATGCTTGGCTACCGGAAACTTGCTTGAGAGGTTAGATCCTTGATAAAAGTATTTTTTTGCCTAACAACAAGTTAGGATAATGTTACCAAATGACTCTCTACACTCCCGGTTTTAATTATATACCGGTACAGATATTGCACATCTCTGATGCTTGAGAGCGCAATTCTGAGAAGTTTGGCTACCGGTAACTCATTTGAAAGGTTAGATCCTTATTAAGAGAGTCTTTTAGACCAACAACTATCTTCTATATTTTTCAAATGATTCGCACTAGTCCTAGTACTAATTTTAGAATGGTATGTAGTTCGTAACTTTCCCTTGCTTTAGATTGCAATTTTGAGATGATTGGAAACTCGTTTGAGAGGTTGGATTCTCTTTAGGAGCTTTTTCCATTGACAATTATGTAGGATTGTTTCCAAATAACTCGCAAGACTCCCGGTTTAAAATTTTAATCCTTACGTATTTTGTACCTCTCGTATGCTTTAGATAACAATTCTGAGAAGTTTTGCTGCCAGCAAAATATTGAGAAGTTGGATGCCCGTTCAGAGTTTCTTTTTGATTGTGAATTATCTAGGAAAGTGTCCAATTGACTCGTAACAATCCTGGTTTTAATTTTTGACCCTTTCGGATTTCGCACATCTCGTATGATTTAGATCACAATTTTGAGAAGTTTGGTTGTCTGTAACTTGTTTAAGAGGTTAGATCCCCATTAAGATTTTCTTTATGAATGACAATTATCTAGGATAGTTTCCAAATGACTCGCAGCAATCCCAGTTTTAATTTTTAATCCCTGTAGATTTCGCACATCTCGTATGCATTAGATCGCAATTTAGAGAAGCTTGGCTACCGGCAGCTTGTTTGAGAAGTTGGATCCACGTTAAGAGTTTTTTTTTTACCAAGAAAAAGCTAGGATAGTTATCAAACTAATCACAATATTCCAGGTTTTTATTATAGACTAGTACGGATTTCACAAATTTCAAATGCTTTAAATCGAAATTCTGTGAAGCTTGGCTACTGGGAACTTATTTAAGTACTTGGATCCTTGTTAAGGGTTTCATTTTGACCGACATTAAGCTAGTATAGTTGCCAAATGTTTTGCAATAGTCCCAGTTCAATTTTAAGATTGGTACGGATTTCACAACTTTCCTATACTTTAGATCGCAGTTTTAAAAGGCATGGCAACTCGTTGGAGCGGATGGAACCACATTAAGAGTTTATTTTTAATCGAAATTATCTAGGATAGTTTCCAAATGACTCGCAACACTCCCAGTTTTAATCGTATGCTTTATATAGCAATTCTTAGAAGTTTAGCTACAGGCAACTCGTTTGAGAGATTCAATCCTTGTTAATAGTTTCTTTTTAACCAACAATAATCTAGGATTGTTACAAAATTTCTCACCACACTCATGGTTTTAATTATAGAACGGTATGGATTTTGCACATCTCCGATGCCTTATGCTAAAATTTTGGGAAGCTTTGCTATCAGCAACTCGTTAAAAAGAATGAATCCACGGTTAGGGATTCCTTTTGGCCGATAACAAGCTAGTATAGTTGCAAAAATATTCGCAATAGTCCCAGTTCTAATTTTAGATCAGTACGGATTTTACAACTTTTTCATGCTTTTGATCGCAATTCTGAAAAGCTAGGCATCTCGTTTAAGAGCTTGAATCCTTGTTAAGATTTTATTTTTTCTCTGCAATTATCAAGAATCGTTTCCAAATGACTCGTAGTACTCCCGATTTTAATTTTTGATCTAAGTGGATTTTGTACCTCTCGTATGCTTTTGATCGCAATTTTTTGAAACTTGGCTACTGACAACTCGATTGATAAGTTGGATCCCCGTTAAGAGTTTCTTTTTGATCAATAATTATCTAGGAAAGCTTCCAAATGACTCGCTACACTCCTAATTTTAATTTTTTACCCTTACAAATTTCGAACATCTAGCATTCTATGGATCGCAATTCTGAGAAGCTTAGCTACAGGCAGCCTTGAGAAGTTGGATCCTCGATAAGAGTTTCTTTTTTATTGAGAATTATCTTGGATACTTTCCAAATGATTCAAACACTCCCGGTATTAATTTTTTACCCTTGTGGATTTCGCACGTCTCGAATGTTTTTGATCGCAATTCTGGGAAGCTTGGCTACCGGCAACTAGTGTAAGTGATTGTATTCTTGTTAAAAATATTTTTTAGCCTGACAGCAAGCTTGGATAAAGTTACCAAATGACTCTCTAAACTCCCATGTTTTAATTATAGACCGCTACGGATATTGCACATCTTCGATACTTGAGAACGCTATTCTTTGAAGGTTGGCTACCGGTAATTCGTTTGTGAGGTTAGATACTTAAAGAGTTTTTTTTTAACGAAAACAAGCTAGTATATTTTCAAAATGATTCGCAATACTCCAAATAATTATTTTATAATAGTACAGATTTCACAACTTTCCCATACTTTAAATCGTAATTTTGAGATGCTTGTTAACTCGTTTGAGAGTTGGATCCTCATTTGGTACTTTTTTTAATCAAAAATTGTCTAGGATTGTTTCCAAATGACTTGCAATACTCCTGGTTTTAGTTTTTGATCTTACAAATTTTGTACCTCTCGTATGCTTTAGATCGCAATTCTGAGAAGCTTGGCTGCCGGTAACTCGTTTGAGAGGTTGAAACCCCGTTAAGAGATTCTATTTAATTGACAATTATCTAGGATAGTTTCCAAAATACTTGTAACAATCCCGGTTTAAATTTTTTAACCTTGCAGATTTCACACATCTTTTATGCTTAAGATTGTAATTCTCAGAAGCTTGGCAACTGGATACTCATTTGAGAAGTTGGGTCCTCTTTAAGAGTATCCTTTTGATTTTGAATTATCTTGGAAAGGTTCCAAATGACTCGCAAGAATCCCAGTTTTAATATTTGACCCTTAAAGATTTCGTACATCTCGTATGCTTTAGATTGCAACTCAGAGAAGCTTGGCTTCGGGAAACAAGTTTGAGAGGTTGGATCCCCGTTAAGTATTTATTTTCGATCAACAATTATTTAGAATTGTTTCCAAATTACTCGCAATACTCCCACTTTTGAGATGATTGGTAAATTGTTTGAGAGGTTGGATTCTCTTTAGGAGTTTGTTTTATCAATAATTATCTAAGATTGTTTCCAAATTACTTGTAATACTCCCGGTTTAAATTTTTGAACCTTACGTATTTTGTGCCTCTCGTATGCTTTTGATTGCAATTCTGAGAAGCATGGCTACCGGCAAAACTTTGAGAGGTTGGATCCCCGTTAAGAGTTTCTTTTTGATTGAGAATTATTTAAGATAGTTTTCAATTGACTGGCAACAATCCTGGTTTTAATTTTTGACCCTTACCGATTTCGTACATCTTGAATGATTTAGATCGCATTTCTGAGAAGCTTGGCTATCAACAACTCATTTGAGAGATTTGATCCCCGTTTAGAGTATTCTTTATTAAGAATTATCTAGGATAGTTTCCAAATAACTCGCAACAATCCCGGTTTTAATTTTTGATCCTTATTATTTTTATACATCTTCTATGCTTTAGATCGCAATTAGGAGAAGCTTGGCAACCGGTAGCTCATTTGAAAGGTTGGATCCAAGTTAAGAGTTTCTTTATGATTATGAATTATCTTGCAAAGTTTCCAAATGACTCGCAACAATCCCGGTATTAATATTTGACCATTACAGATTTCGTACATCTCGTATGCTTTAGATTGCAATTCTGAGAAGCTTGGCTTTGGGAAACAAGTTTGAGAGGTTGAATCCTCGTTAAGTATTTATTTTTGATCAGCAATTATTTAGAATAGTTTCCAAATTACTTGCAACACTCCCAATTTTAATTTTAGAACCTTGCAGATTTTGTACCCCTCGTATGCATTAGAACAACATTTTTGAGAAGCATGGCTACTAGAAACTCGTTTGGGAGGTTAGATTCCCGTTAAGTATTTATTTTTGATCTACAACTATCTAGGATCGTTTCCAAATTACTCGCAACACTCCTAGCTTAATTTTTTATCCTTACAAATTTCATACTTTTCGCATGCTTTAGAACGCAATTCTGAGAAGCTTGGTTACCGGCAGCTCGTTTAAGAAGTTTGATCCTCGTTAAGAGTTTCTTTTTTACCGAGAACAAGCAAGGATAGTTATCAAACAAATCGCAACACTCCAGGTTTTAATTATAGGCCGGTACTAATTTCGCATATATTCGATGGTTTAAACCAAAATTCTGCGAAGCTTGGCTACCGACAACTTATTTAAGTTGTTGGATCCTTGTTAAGGGTTTCTTTTTGACCGATATTAGGCTAGTATAGTTGACAATTATTTTGCAATAGTCCTAGTTCTAATTTTAGTTCTCTACGGATTTCGAAACTTTCCCATACTTTAGATTGCAATTCTAAAAAGCTTGGCAATTCATTCGATAGGATGGATCCCCGTTAGGAGTTTATTTTTAATCGACAATTATCTAGGATAGTTTCCTACTGACTAGCAATACTCCCAGTTTTAATCGTATGCTTTAGATAGCAATTCTATGAAGTTTGGCTTCCGACAACTCGTTTGAGAGGTTGGATCCTTTCTAAGAGTTGCTTTTTGACCAAATATAAGCTAGGATTGTTACAAAATGTCCAAACACACTCCCGTGATTAATTATAGAATGGTATGGATTTTACACATTTTCGATGTTTTAGGTTGCAATTCTGAGAAGCTTTGGATCGGTACGGATTTATAACTTTTTCATGCTTTTGATCGTAATTCTAAAAGGCTAGGCAAATCGTTTGAAAGGTTATATCGCATTAAGGTTTTATTTTTATTTTGGTAATTATCTAGAATAGTTTTCAAATGACTCGCAACGCTCCCGGTTTTAATTTTTGAACCTTGTGAATTTTGCACCTCTCGGATGCTTTAGATCGCAATTTTGAGAAGCTTGACTACTGGAAACTCGTCAGAGAGGTTGGATCCCTGTTAAGAGTTTCTTTTAGATTAATAATTATCTAAGAAATTATACAAATGACTTACAAAAATCCCAATTTTAAAGTTTAACCCTTAGGGATTTTGCACATCTCGTATGCTTTAGATCGCAATTCAGTTAAACTTGCTGACGGCAACTCGTAGATTAGGTTGAATCCCCGAAAGAGTTTCATTTTGATCAACAATTATCAAGGAAAGTTTCCAAATGACTCGCAACATTCCCTGTTTTAATCTTTAACCTTTACGGACTTTGCACATCACATATGCTTTAGATCGTAATTCTCAGAAGCTTCTCTTTGATATAAAATTATCTAGAATTGTTTCCAAATGACTCACAATTCTCCAGGATTTAAATTTTGACCCTTACGAATTTCACACATCTCGCATTCTATAGATCGCAATTCTGAGAAGCTTAGCTACCGACAGCTTGTTTGAGAAGTTGGATCCTCGTTAAGAGTTTTTTTTTATTGAGAATTATATTGGATACTTTACAAATGACTCAAACACTCCCAGTTTTAATTTTTGACCCTTATGGCTTTCGCACCTCTCGTATGCTTTAGATCGTAATTCTGGGCGGCTTGCTGCCGACAACTCGTGTAAGTGGTTGGTTCCTCGTTAAAAGTATTTTTTTGACTGACAACAAGCTTGGATAATGTTACCAAATGACTCTCCGCACTCCCTACTTCAATTAAAAGACTGATACGGATTTTGCACATCACCGATGCTTGAGAACGCATTCTAAGAAGCTTTGTTACCGGTAGCACGTTTGGGAGGTTAGATCCTCATTAAGAATGTTTTTTACCGACAACAAACTAGTATATTTGCCTTTGATTCGCAATACTCCCAATACAAATTTGAGAGCTGTACAGGTTTCACAACTTTCCCATACTTCAGATCGCAATTATGAGATGCTTGGAAAGTCGTTTGAGAGGTAAGATCCTCTTTAGGAGTAATTTTTTATCGACAATTATCAAGGATTGTTTCCAAATGACTTACAATACTCCCAGTTTTAATTTTTGAGCCTTACAGATTTTGTTCCTTTCGTATGCTTTAGTTTGCAATTCTGAGAAGCTTGGCTACCAATAACTCGCTTGAGAAGTTGGATCCCCATAAAGATTTTATTTTTAATTGAAAATTATCTAGGATAGTCTCTAATTGACTCGCAATATTGCCGGTTTAAATTTTTTACCCTTACAAAATTCGCACATCTCTTATGCTTTTGATCGTATTTCGAAGAAGTTTGGCAACTGGGAACTCATTTGAGAAGTTGGATCCCCGTTAAGAGTATCTTTTTGATTAAGAATTATCGTAGAAAGGTTTCAAATGACTCGCAACAATCCCAGTTTTAATATTTGACCCTTACCGATTTCGTACATCTCGTATGCTTAAGATTGCAATTCTGAGAAGCTTTGCTTCAGGAAAGAAAGTTGAGAGGTTGGATCTCTGTTTAAGTGTTTATTTTAGTTAACAATTACTTTGGATAGTTTACTAATTACTCGCAATACTCCCGATTTTAATTTTAGACACTTGCGGATTTTGTACCTCTCGTATACTTTAGATCGCAGTTACAAGAAGCTTGGCTACCGAAAACTTGTTTGAGTGGTTGGATCCTTGTTAAAAGTAGATTTTTGCCAAACAAAAATCTAAGATAATGTTACCAAATGACTCTCTATACTCCCAGTTTTAATTATAAACCGGTATAGATATTGCACATCTTCAATGCTTGAGAACACAATTCTGGGAAGTTAGGCTACCGGTAACACATTTGAAAGGTTAGATCCTCATTAAGAGAGCCTTTTGGACCGTCAACAAGACAGTATATTTTCCTAATGATTTGCACTAGTCCTAATACTAATTTTAGAATGGTACGTATTTCGTAACTTTCCCATGCTTTAGATCGCAATTTTGAGATGATTGGAAACTCGTTTGAGAGGTTGGATTCTCTTTAGGAGTTTTTTTTATCGACAATTATCTTGGATTGTTTCCAAATGACTCGCCACACTCTCAGTTTAAATTTTTAAACCTTACGTATTTTGTACCTCTCGTATGCGTTAGATCACAATTCTGAGAAGCTTTCCTACCGGCCAAACTTTGAGAGGTTGGACCCCCGTTAAGAGTTTCATTTTTATTGGAAATTATCTTGGATAGTTTCCAATTGACTCGCAAAAATCCAGGTTTTAATTTTTGTCACTTATGGATTTTGCACATCACGTATACTTTAGATCGCAATTCTTAGATGCTTGGCTATCGACAAGTTGTTTGAGAGGTTAAATCCTCGTTAAAAGTTTATTATTGATTAAAAATTTTCTAGGATTGTTTCCTAATTACTCGCAACAATCCCGGTTTAATTTTTGACCCTTACAGATTTCACACATCTCGTATGCTTTAGATCGAAATTCTGAGAAGCTTGGCTACCAGCAGCTCATTTGAGAGGTTGGATCCCCGTTAAGAGTTTCTTTTTGATTAATAATTATCTTGTAAAGTTTCCAAATGAGTCGCAGCAATGCTGCTTTTAATATTTGACCCTTACAGATTTTGCACATCTCGTATGCTTTAGATTGCAATTCAGCGAAGCTTGGCTTCAGGAAAATAGTTTCAGAGGTTGCATCCCCGTTAAGTGTTTATTTTTAATCAAAAATTATTTAGGATAGTTTCCAAATTACTCGCAACACTCCCAATTTTAATTAGAGACCCTTGCAGAGTTTGTACCTCTCGTATGCTTTAGATAAGCATTTTGAGAAGCATGGCTACCAGAAACTCGTCCGAGAGGTTAGATCCCCGTTAAGTATTTATTTTTGATCTACAACTATCTTGGATAGTTTCCAAATTACTCGCAATACTCCCAATTTTAATTTTTGAACCTTAAAAATTTCAAACTTTTCGCTAGCTTTTGAATGTAATTATGAGAAGGTTGGCTACCGGAAGCTTGTTTAAGAAGTTGGATCCGCATTATGAGTTTCCTTTTTAGCGACAACATGCTAGGATAGTCCTCAAACTAATCGCGGTACTCCTAGTTTTATTTATAGACCGGTTCAGATTTCGCATGGTTCCGATGCTTTAAGTCGATATGTTGTGAAGCTAGGCTACTGACAACTTATTTAAGTGGTTAGATCATTTTTAAGGGTTTCTTTTTTACCAACATTAAGATAGTACAGTTGCCAAATATTTTTCAATAGTCCCAGTTTCAATTTATGATCGGTACAGATTTCGCAACTTTCGCATACTTTAGATCACAATTTTAAAAAATTTGGCAACTCGTTGAAGAGGATGGAACTCTGTTAAAAGTTTATTTTTAATCGACAATTATCTAGGATAGTTTCCAAATGATACGCAATACTCCCGGTTTAAATCGTATGCTTAATATAGCAATTCTTAGATGTTTGGCTACCGGCAACTCGTTTTAGAGGCTAGATCCTCGTTAATAGTTTATTTTTACCAACAATAAGCAAAAATTGTTACAAAATGTCTTACCATACTCCCGGTTTTAATTAGAGAACGGTACGGATTTTGCACATCCCCGATGGTTTAGGTCACAATTCTGAGAAGCTTTGCTACCGACAACTCATTTTGGAAAATTAATCCACGGTTGGGGTTTCATTTTGACCGATAACAAGCTAGTATTGTTGCAAAAATATTCGCAATAATCCCAGTTCTAATTTTAGATCGGTACGGATTTTGCAACTTTCTCATTCGCTAGATCGCAATTCTGACAAGCTAAGCATCTCGTTTGAGAGGTTGAATCCTTGTTAAGAGTTTATTTTTTCTTGGCAATTATCTAGAATAGTTTCCAACTGACTCGCAACACTCCAAATTTTTAATTTTAACCCTTGCAGATTTCGCACATCTCGTATGCTTTAGATCGCAATTTAGAAAAACTTGGCTACCGGCAACTCGTTGGAGAGGTTGAATCCACGATAAGAGTTTCTTTTTGATCGGCAATTATCTAGGAAAGTTTCCAAATGACTCACAACATTCCCAGTTTTAATCATTGACCTTTACAGATTTCGCACATCTCGTATGTTTTAGATAACAATTCTGGGAAGCTTCACTACCCGGTAACTCGTTTGAGAGGTTGGATCCTCGCGAGAAGTTTCTTTTTGATCGACAATTATCTAGAATTGTTTCAAAATGACTAGCAATACTTCCAATTTAAACTTTTTACCCTTACGAATTTCACACATCTCGCATTCTTTAGATCAAAATTTTGAGAAGCTTAGCTACCGGCAGCTCATTTGAGAAATTAGATCCTTGTTAAGAGTTTCTTTTTTATTGAGAATTATCTTGGATTCTTTGCAAATGACTCAAACACTCCCGGCTTTAATTTTTTACCCTTATAGATTTCGCACATCTCGTATGCTTTTGATCGCAATTCTTGGAAGCTTGGCTACCGACAACTCGTGTAAGTGATTGGATCATTGTTAAAAATATTTTTTTGCCTGACAGCAAGCTTAGATAATGTTACCAAATGACATTCTACACTCCCGGTTTTAATTATAGACCGCTATGGATATTGCACATCTCCGATTCTTGTGAACGCATTTCTGAAATGCTTGGCTACTAGTAACTCGCTTGTGAGGTGAGAAACTCATTAAGAGTTTCTTTTTTACTGAAAACAAGCTAGTATATTTTCAAAATGATTCGCAATACTCCCAATATTAATTTTAGAATAGTATAGATATTAAAACTTTTCCATACTTTAGATCGTAATTTTGAGATGCTTGTTAACGCATTTGCGAGTTGGATCCTCTTTATCGACAATTATCAAGGATTGCTTCCAAATGACTTGCAATACTCCTGGCTTTAGATCGCTATTCTGAGAAGCTTAGCTACCGATAACACATTTGAGAGGTTGGATCCCCGTTAAGAGTTTATTTTCAATTGATAATTATCTTGGATAGTTTCCAATTGAATTGCAACAATCCCAGTTTAAATATTTTACCCTTACATATTTCGCACATCTCGTTTGCTTTAAATCGTAATTTTAATATGCTTGGCAGCTGAAAACTCATTTGAGAAGATGGATCCCCGTTAAGATTATCATTTTGATTAAGAATTATCTTGGAAGGGTATCAAATGACTCGTAGCAGTCCCGATTTTAATATTTGACCCTTACAGATCCCGTACATCTCGTATGCTTTAGATTGCAATTTTGAGAAGCTTGACTTCGCGAAACAAATATGAGAGGTTGGATCCTCTTTAAGTGTTTATTTTCGATCAGCAATTATTTAGAATAGTTTCAAAATTCCTCGCAACACTCCCAATATTGTGATGATTGGTAAATCGCTTGAGAGTTTGGATTCTCTTTAGGAGTTTTTTTTATCTATAATTATCTAGGATTGTTTCCAAATAACTCGCAACACTCCTGGTTTCAATTTTTGAACCTTACGTATTTTGTATCTCTCCTATGCTTTAGATAGCAATTTTGAGAGGCTTGGCAACAAGCAAAACTTTGAGAGGTTGGATCCCCGTTAAGAGTTTCTTTTTGATTGAGAATTATTTAAGATAGTTTCCAATTGACAGGCTACAATCCTGGTTTTAATTTTTGACATTTGCCAATTTCGTATATCTTGTATGATTTAAATCACAATTCTTAGAAGCTTGGCTATCGATAACTCAATTGAGAGGTTAGATCCCCGTTTAAAGTTTTTTTTTATTGGGAATTATCTAGGATAGTTTCCAAATGACTCGCAACAATCCCATATTTAATTTTTAAACCTTACATATTTTGTACCTCTCGTATGCTTTAGATCATAATTCTGAGAAGCTTTGCTACCGACAAAATATTGAGAGGTTGGACCCCCGTTATGAGTTTCATTTTTATTGAGAAATATATAGGATAGTTTGCAATTGACATGCAACAATCCTGGTTTAAATTTTTAACACTTACGGATTTCGCACATCTCATATGCTTTAGATCGCAATTCTGAGAAGCTTGGCCGTCGGTAACTCGTTTTGAGGTTAGATTTCATATTCTTTAGATAGCAATTCTGAGAAGCTTGGCTACCGGAAACTCGTTTGAGTGGTTGGATCCCCGTTAAGAGTTTCTTTTTGATTAAGAATTATCTTGGAAAATATCCAAATGACTAGCAACAATGCTGCTTTTAATATTTGACCCTTACAAATTTTTCACATCTCGTATACTTTTGATTGTAATTTTGAGAAGCTTGGCTTGGGGAAAATATTTTGAGAGGTTGCATCCCTGTTAAATGATTATTTTTGATCAACAATTATTTAGGATGGTTTCCAAATTGCTCGCAACACTCCTAATTTTAATTATAGACCCTTACGGATTTTGTACCTCTCGTATTCTTTCGATAAGCATTTTGAGAAGCATGGCTACCAGAAACTCATTCGAGAGGTTAGATGCCCGTTATGTATTTATTTTTGATCGGGAACTATCTAGGATAGTTTCCAAATTACTCGCAATACTCCCAGTTTTTGATCGGGAACTATCTAACAAATTGCAAACTTTTTGCAAGCTTTTGAACGTAATTCTGAGAAGCTTGGCTGCCGGCAGCTTAAAAGAGAAGTTGGATCCTCATTAAGAGTTTCTTTTTGACCGTGAACATGCTAGGATATTCATCAAACTAATCACTGTACTTCTTGTTTTAAATATAGACCGGTACGGATTTCGCATATCACCGATGCTTTAAGTCGATATGTTGTGAAGCTTGGCTACTGACAACTTATTTAAGTTGTTGGATCCTTATTAAGGGTTTCTTTTTTACCGATATTAAGCTATTATAGTTTCCAAATATTTTTCAATAGTCCCAGTTCTAATTTATGATCGGTACGGATTTCGAAACTTTCCCATACTTTTGATCTTAATTCTAAAAGGCTTGGCAACTCGTTAGAGAGGTTGGAACCCCGTTAAGAGTTTATTTTTAATCTACAATTATCTAGGATAGTTTCCAAATGACACGCAACACTCCCGGTTTTAATCGTATGATTTATATAGCAATTCTTAGATGCTTAGCTACCGGCAACTCGTTTGAGAGGCTGGATCCTCTTTAATAGTTTTTTTTTACCAACAATAAGCAAGGATTGTTACAAAATGTCTCACCACACTCATGATTTTAATTTTAGAACGGTACAGATTTTGCACATCCACGATGGTTTAAGTCACAATTCTGAGAAGCTTTGCAACCGACAACTCGTTTTGGAGAATTAATCCACGGTTGGGGCTGTATTTTGACCGATAACAAGCTAGTATAGTTGCAAAAATATTCGCAATAGTCCTAATTCTAATTTTAGAACGGTACGGATTTTGCAATTTCTTATTCGTTAGATCGCAATTCTGAAAAGCTAGGCATCTCCTTTGAGAGGTTAAATCCTTGTTAAGAGTTTATTTTTTCACGGCAATTATCTAGAATAGTTTCCAACTGACTCGCAATACTCCAAATTTTAACTTTTAAACCTTGCGGATTTTGCACATCTCGTATGCTTTAGATCGCAATTCAAAAAAACTAGGCTTCCGGCAACTCGTTGGAGAGGTTGAATCCACGATAAGAATTTCTTTTTGATCGACAATTTTTAAGGAAAGTATCCAAATGACTCGCAACATTCTCAGTTTTTATCTTTGACCTTTACAGATTTTACACATCTCGTATGCTTTAGATCACAATTCTGGGAAGCTTGGCTACCCGATAACTCGCTTTAGAGGTTGTATTCTCGCTAGAAGTTTCTTTTTGATCAACAATTATATTGAATTGTTTCTAAATGACTAGCAATAATCCCAATTTTAACTGTTCACCCTTACAAATTTCACACATCTCGCATTCTTTAGATCGAAATTCTGTGAAGCTTAGCTACCGGCAGCTGGTTTGAGAAATTGGATCCTTGTTAAGAGTTTCTTTTTTATTGAGAATTATCTTGGATTCTTTGCAAATGACTCAAACACTCCCGGCTTTAATTTTTTACCCTTGTAGATTTCTCACGTCTCATATGCTTTTGATCGTAATTCTGGGAAGCTTGCCTACCGGCAACTCGTGTATGAGATTGGATCCTTGTTAAATGTATTTTTTAGCCTGATAGCAAGCTTGGATAATGTTACCAAATGACTTTCTACACTCCAGGTTTTAATTATAGACCGCTATGGATATTGCACATCTCCGATGCTTGTGAACGCAATTCTGAGAAGCTTGGCTACCAGTAACTCGCTTGTGAGGAGAAAAACTCATTAAGAGTTTATTTTTTACTGAAAACAAGCTAGTATATTTTCAAAATGATTCGCAATACTCCCAATATTAATTTTAGAATAGTACAGATTTCACAACTTTCCCATACTTCAAATCGTAATTTTGAGATGCTTGTTAACTCGTTTGAGAGTTGAATCCTCTTTAGGATCTTTTTTTTATCGACAATTATCTAGGATTGCTTCCAAATGGCTTGCAATACTCCTGGTTTTAATTTTTGAACCTTACTAATTTTGTACCTCTCGTATGCTTTAGATCGTTATTCTGAGAAGCTTGGCTACCGGTAACTCATTTGAGAGGTTGGATACCCGTTGAGAGTTTCTTTTCAATTGATAATTATCAAGGATAGTTTCCAATTGACTTGCAGCAATCCCAGTTTAAATATTTTACCCTTACATATTTTGTGCATCTCGTTTGCTTTAAATCATAATTTTAAGAAGCTTGGCAACTGGAACCTCGTTTGAGAAGATGGATCCCCATTAAGATTATCTTTTTAATTAAGAATTATCTTGGAAAGGTTTCAAATTACTCGCAGCAGTCCTGGTTTTTATATTTGACCCTTACAGATTTGGTACATCTCGTATGCTTTAGATTGCAATTCTAAGAAGCTTTGCTTCGGGAAACAAATATGAGAGGTTGGATCCTCGTTAAGTGTTTATTTTCGATCAACAATTACTTAGAATAGTTTCAAAATCCCTAGTAACATTTCCAATTTTGTGATGATTGGTAAATCGTTTGAGAGATTGGATTCTCTTTAGGAGTTTTTTTTATCTATAATTATCTAGGATTGTTTCCGAATGACACGCAACACTCCCGGTTTAAATTTTTTAACCTGACCTATTTTGTACCTCTCGTATGTTTTAAATTGCAATTCTAAAAAGCTTGGCTACCGGCAAAACTTTAGGAGGTTGGATCCCCGTTAAGAGTTTCTTTTTGATTGAGAATTATTTAAGATAGTTTCCAATTGACTGGCTACAATCCTAGTTTTAATTTTTGACACTTACTGATTTCATACATCTTGTATGATTTAGATCACAATTCTGAGAAACTTGGCTATCGACAACTCGTTTGAGAGGTTAGATCCCCGTTTAGAGTTTTTTTTATTGCGAATTATCTAGGATAGTTTCCAAATGACTCGAAACAATCCCGGTTTTACTTTTTGACCCTTACAAATTCTACACATCTTTTATGTTTTAGATCGCAATTCTGTGAAGCTTGACAACCGGTAACTGATTTGAGAGGTTGGATCTCAGTTCAAAGTTTCTTTCTGATTAAGAATTATCTTGGAAAGTTTCCAAATGACTCGCAACAATCCCAGTATTAATATTTGACCATTACAGATTTCGCACATCTCGTATGCTTTAGATTGCAATTCTGAGAAGTTTGGCTTGGGGAAACAAGTTTGAGAGGTTAGATCTCCGGTAAGTATTTATTTTTGATCTACAACTATCTAGGATTGTTTCCAAATTACTCACAACACTCCCTGTTTAATTTTTGATCCTAACAAATTTCATACATTCCGCATGCTTTAGAATGCAATTCTGAGAATCTTGGCTACCGGCAGCTCGTTTAAGAAGTTTGATCCTCATTAATAGTTTGTTTTTGACGGAGAACAAGCTAGGATAGTTACCAAACTAATTGCAGTACTCTAAGTTTTAATTATTGATCGGTACTAATTTCGCATATCTTCGATGCTTTAAATCAAAATTCTGTGAAGCTTGGCTACCGACAACTTATTTAAGTTGTAGGATCCTTGTTAAGGGTTTCTTTTTGCCGATATTAAGCTAGTATAGTTGCCAAATATTTTGCAATAGTCCCAGTTTTAATTTTACATCTGTACGGATTTTACAACTTTCCCATACTTTAGATCGCATTTATAAAAAGCTTGGCAATTCATTCGAGAGGATGGAATCCCGTTAAGATTTTATTTTTAATCGACAATTATCTAGGTTAGTTTCCAAATGACTTGCAATACTCTCAGTTTTAGTCGCATGCTTTAGATAGCAATTCTGCGAAGATTGGCTACCGGCAACTCATTGGAGAGGTTGGATCCTTTTTTAAAGTTTCTTTTTGACCAGCAATAAGCTAGGATTGTTACAAAATGTCCAAACACACTTTTGGGCTTAATTATTGAACGGTATCAATTTTACACATTTTCGATGCTTTAGGTCCCAATTTTGAGAAGCTCTGCTACCGGCAACTCGTTTGGGAGGATGAATCCGCAGTTCGGGTTTCATTTTGACTGAAAACAAGGTAGTATAGTTGCGAAATAATTCGTAATAGTCCCAATTCAAATTTTAGATCGGTACGGATTTGTAGCTTTTTTATGCTTTTGATTACAATTCTAAAAAGCTAGACAACTCGTTTGAAAGGTAGAATCCCCGTTAAGAGTTTATTTTTTCTCGGTAATTATCTTGAATAGTTTCCAAATTTCTCTCATCACTCCCGGTTATAATTTTTGACCCTTGTAAATTTAGCATCTCTCGAATGCTTTAGATCGTAATTTTGAGAAGCTTGGCTACCGGCAACTCGATAGAGAGGTTGGATCCCCGTTAAAAGTTTTTTCTGATCAATAATTATCTTGGAAAGTTTCCAAATGACTCGCAACAATCCAAATTTTAATATTTAGCCCTTACGGATTTTGCACATCTCGTATGCTTTAGATCGCAATTCTATAAAACTTTGTTGTTGGCAACTCGTTGGAGAGGTTGAATCCCCAAAAGAGTTTCATTTTGATAAACAATTATCAAGGAAAGTTTCCAAATGACTCACAACATTCCCAGTTTTAAACTTTAACCTTTACGGATTTCGCACATCTCGTATGCTTTAGATCGTAATTCTTAGAAGCTTAGCTACCGGTAACTCGATTGAGAGGTTGGATCCACATTAGAACTTTCTTTTTGATTGAAAATTACCTAGAATTATATCCAAATGACTCGTAATTCTCCTAATTTTAACTTTTGACCCTTACGAATTTTACACATCTCGCATTCTTTAGATCGCAATTCTGAGAAGCTTAGCTACCGGCAGCTTGTTTGAGAAGTTGGATCCTCATTACGAGTTTTTTTTATTGAGAATTATCTTGGATACTTTCCAAATGACTCAAACACTCCCAGTTTTAATTTTTGACCCTTGTGGATTTCCCACCTCTCTTATGCTTTAGAACGCAATTCTGGAAACCTGACTACCGGCAACTCGTGTAAGTGGTTGGATCCTCGTTAAAAGTATTTTTTTGATAGACAGCAAGCTTGCATAATGTTACCAAATGACTCTTTACACACCCGGTTTTAATTAAAGACCGTTACGGATTTTGCCTATTTCCGTTGCATAAGAACGCAATTCTGAGAAGCTTGGCTACCGGTAGCTCGTTTGGGAGGTTAGATCCTCATTAAGGGGTTTTTTTTACCAACAACAAACTAGTATATTTTCCATATGATTCACAATACTCCCAATACTAATTTTGGAACATTACAGATTTCAAAACTTTCCCATGCTTTAGATCGTAATTATGAGATGCTTGGAAAGTCGTTTGAGAGATTAGATCCTCTTTAGGAGTTTTTTTTATCGAAAATTATCTTGGATTGTTTTGAAATGACTTGCAATACTCCCAGTTTTAATTTTTGAGCCTTACGGATTTTGTACCTTCCGTATGCTTTAGATCACAATTCTGGGAAGTTATGCAACCGATAACTCATTTGAGAGGTGAGATCCCTTTTTAGAGTTTCTTTTTAATTGAGAATTATCTAGGATAGTTTCCAGTTGACCCATAATAATCCCGGTTCAAATTTTTTACCCCTACTGATTTCGCACATCTCGTGTGCTTTATATCGTATTTCTAAGAAGCTTGGAAGCTAGCAACTCATTTGAAAAATTGTATCCCCGTTAGGAGTATCTTTTTAATTAAGAATTATCTTGGAAAGGTTTCAAATGACTCGCAGCAATCCCTGCTTTAATATTTGACCCTTACAGATTTTATACATCTCGTATGCTATAGATTGAAATTCTGAGAAGCTTGGCTTCGGGAAACAAGTTGGAGAGGTTGGATCCCCGTTAATTGTTTATTTTTGTTAACAATTATCTTGGATAGTTTACAAATTACTCGCAACACTCCCGGTTTTAATTTTAGACCCTTGCAGATTTTGCACCTCTCGTAAACTTTAGACCGCAATTCTAAGAAGTTTGGCTACCGGAAACTCATTTGGGAGGTTGGATCCTCGTTAAAAGAATTTTTTCCCCTGACAGCAAGCAAGGATAATGTTACCAAATGACTCACTACACTCCCGGTTATAAATAGGGACCGGTACAGATATTGCACATCTTCGATGTTTGAGAACGTAATTTTGAGAAGCTAGGCTACCGGTAACTCGTTTGTGAGGTTAGATCCTCATTAAGAATTTTTTTTTATCAACAACATGCTAGTATATTTTCCAAATGATTCGCAATAGTCCCAATACTAATTTTAGAATGGTACGGATTTTGCAACTTTCCCATACTTTAGATTATAATTTTGAGATGATTGGCAGCTCGTTTGAAAGGTTGGATTCTCTTTAAGAGTTTATTTTATCGACAATTATCTAGGATTGTTCCAAATGACTCACAATACTCCCGGTTTAAATTTTTGAACCTTACGTATTTTGTACCTCTCCTATGCTTTAGATCGCAATTCTGAGAAGCTTGGCTACCGGCAAAACTTTGAGAGGTTAGATCTCCGTTAAGAGTTTCTTTCTGATTAAGAATTATCTAGGATAGTTTCCAATTGACTTGCAACAATACTGGTTTTAATTTTTGATCCTTACGGATTTCGCACATCTTGTATGCTTTAGATCCCAATTCTGAGAAGCTTGGATGTCGGTAACTCATTTTAGAGGTTAGATCCATGTTAAAAGTTTATTTTTAATTAAGAATTATCTAGGATAGTTTCCAATTGACTCGCAACAATCCCTGTTTAAATTTTTTACCCTTACAGACTTCGCACATCTCGTATGCTTTAGATCGTAATTCTAAGAAGCTTGGCAACTGGTAACTCGTTTGAGAAGTTGGATCCCCGTTAAGAGTATCTTTTTGATTAAAAATTATCTTAGAAAGGTTCCAAATGACTCACATCAATCCCGGTTTTAATATTTGACCCTTACAGATTTTGTACATCTTGTATGCTTTACATTGCAATTCAGAAAAGCTTGGCATCGGGAAACAAGGTTGAGAGGTTGTATCCCCGTTAAGTGTTTATTTTTGTTAATAATTATTTTGGATAGTTTCCAAATATCTCACAACACTCCTAGTTTTATTTTTAGACCCCTGCGGATTTTGTACCTTTCATATGCTTTAGATCGCAATTCTAAGAAGCTTTGCTACCAGGCACTCGTTTGAGAGGTTGGATCCTTGTTAAAAGTTTTTTTTCTAGCAACAAGCAAGGATAATGTTACCAAGTAACTCTCTACAATCCCAGTTTAAATTATAGACCGGTACGGATATTGCACATCTCCGATGCTTGAGAACGCAATTATGAGAAACTTGGCTACCGGTAACTCGTTTGTGTGGTTTGATCCTCATTAAGAGTTTCCTTTTGACTGACAACAAGCTTGTATATTTTCCAAATGATTTGTAATAGTCCCAATACTAAGATTTGAATGGTACGGATTTCATTTAGGTCATAATTTTGAGATGATTGGCAACTAGTTTGGAAGGTTGGATTCTCTTTAGGAGATTTTTTTATCCACAATTATCTAGGATTGCTCCAAATGACTCGCAACCCTCCTGGTTTAAATTTTTGAACCTTACGGATTTTGTACCTCTCGTATGCTTTACATCGCAATTCTGTGAAGCTTTGCTACCGGGAAAAGTTTGAGAGGTTGAATTCCCGTTAAGAGATTCTTTTTGATTAGGAATTATCAAGGATAGTTTCCAATTGACTCACAACAATCCTAGTTTTAATTTTTGACCCTTACGGATTTTGCACATCTCATATGCTTTATATCGCAATTCTGAAAAACTTGGCTGCTGGCAACTCGTTTGAGACGCTAAATCCCCATTAAGAATTTATTTGCGATTGAGAATCATCTAGGATTGTTTCCAAATGACTCGCAACAATCCTGGTTTTAATTTTTGGCCCTTACAGATTTCGCACATCACGTATGCTTTAAATCGTAATTCTGAGAAGCTTGGCTGCCGGCAGCTCATTTGAGAAATTGGATCCCCATTAAGAGTTTTTTATTTATTTAGAACTATCTCAGAAAGTTTCCAAATGACTCGCAACAATCACAGTTTTAATTTTAGACCCTTGCGGATTTTGTATCTCTCGTATGCATTAGATCGGCATTTTGAGAAGCATGACTACCAGAAACTCATTTGAGAGGTTAAATCCCCGTTAAGTATTTATTTAGATCGTAATTCTGAGAAGTTTAGCTACCACAGCTCGTTTGAGATTTTGGATCCTCATTAATTCTTTTTTTTTATTGAGAATTATCTAGGATAGTTTCCAATTGACTCGCAACACTCCTGGTTTAAATTTTTGACCCTTACAGATATTGCACCTCTTGTATGCTTTAGACTGCAATTCTGAGAATCTTGGCTACTGGCAACTCGTTTAAGAAATTGGATTCCCGTTAAGGGTTTCATCTTGATAGAAAATTATCAAGGACAGTTTCTAAAGGACAAAAAACACTCTCAGTTTCAATTTTTGACCATTACATATTTCGTACCTCTCATATGCTATAGATTGCAATTATTAAAAGGTTGGCTACCTATAACTCGTTTTAGAGGTTAGATCATCGTTAGGAGCTTTTTTTTATTGACAATTATCCTGAATTATTTCCTAATGACTCGCAACACTCCCGATTTTAACTTTTGACCCTTACAAATTTCGCACATCTCGCATGTTTCAGATCGAAATTCTGAGAAGCTTGGCTACCGTCAGCTCGTTTGAAAGGTTGAATCTTCGTTATGAGTTTCTTTTTTATTAAGAATTATCGAGGATAATTTCCAAATGACTCGCAACAATCTCGGTTTTAATTTGTTACCATTACGGATTTCGTATATCTTGTATATGCTTTAGGTCGTAATTCTGAGAAGCTTTGCTACCGACAACTCGTTTGAGAACTTGGATCTCCGTTAAATGTTTCATTTTGATTAAGAATTATTTTGGATACTTTCCAAATGACTCGCAATAATCCCGGTTTTAATATTTGACCCTTACGGATTACGTACATCTCGTATGCATTAGATCGTAATTCTGAGAAGCTTTGCTACAGACAACTCGTTTGAGAGGTTGGATCCCCATTATGAGTTTCATTTTGATTAAGAATTATCTTAGATAGTTTCCAAATAACTCGTAACAATCCCGGTTTTAATTTTTGATCCTTTAAGATTTAGCACATCTCGCATGCTTTAGATTGCAATTCTGAGAAGCTTTGCTTCTGAAAAAGTGTTAAGGAGGTAGGATCCCCCAAAAGTATTTATTTTTGATCAAAAATTATTTAGGATAGTTTTCAAGCTACTCGCAACAATCCTAGTTTTAATTTTTGATCCTTGCAGATTTTGCACCTCTCGTATACTTTAAATCGCAATTCTAAAAAACTGTGCTACCGAAAACTCGTTTAAGAGGTTAGATCCCCGTTAAGTATTATTTTTGATCTACAATTATCTAGGATAGTTTCCAAATTTCACGCAGCACTCTCTGCTTTAATTTATGAACCTTGCGAATTTCACACATCTCGCATTCTTTAAATCGTAATTCTGAGAAGCTTGGCTGCCGAAACCTTGTTTGAGATTTTGGATCCTTGTTAAGAGTGTCTTTTTGACCAATAACAAACTAGGATAGTTACCAAATTAATCGCAATACTCTCGATTTTAATTATTGACCGGTACAGATTTTGCACATCTCGGATGCTTTTGATCTCAATTCTGATAAGCATGGCAACCGACAACTCATTTGAGACGTTGAATCCTCGTTAAGACTTTCGTTTAGACCGACAACTAGCTAGTATAGTTACCAAATGATTCGCAATAGTTCCATCTCTAATTTTTGATCGGCACAGATTTTGAAACTTTCCTATGCGTTAGGTCACAATTTTGAGAAGCTTGGCAACTCGTTTGAGAGGTTGGATCCCCGTTAAGAGTTTCTTTTTGATCGACAATTATTTAGATTAGTTTCCAAATGACTCGCAAGACTCCTGGATCTAATTTTTGACCCTAGATTTTGTACCTCTCATAAGCATTAAATCAAAATTTTGTGAAGCTTGGCTACCCGTTACCCGTTTAAGTGGTTGGATCACCGTTAAGAGTTTTTTTTATCTATAATTATTAAAGATAGTTTCCAAATAACTCGCAACACTCCCAGATTTATTATTTGACCCCTACGGATTTTGCACCTCTCGTGTACTTTACATTATAATTCTGAGATACTTGGTTACCGGTAACTCGTTTGAGAGGTTGGATCCCCGTTAAGATTTTCTTTTTGATCGACAATTATCTAAGATAGTTTCAAAATGACTCACAATACTCTTGGTTTTAATTTTTGATCCTTGCGGATTTTGTACCTATCGTATGCTTTAGATCGCAATTTTGAGAAACTTGGCTACCGTTAACTCATTTGTGAAGTTGGATCCACGTTAAAAGCTTCTTTTTAACCAAAAAATAGCTAAGATAGTTACCAAATAACTCGCAATACTCCCTATTTTAGTTATAGACAGGTATGGATTTCGCACATCTATGATGTTTTAGATAATAATGCTGAGAAGCTTGGTTACCGACAACTCGTTTGAGAGGTTGTATCCTCGATGAGAGTTTCTTTTTGACCGATAAACAGCTAGTATAGTTGCCAAATAATTCGCAATTGTTCATACTATAATTTTTAACCAGTACGGATTTCACAACTACCCCATGCTTTTGATCGAAATTCTCATAAGCATGGCAACTCGTTTTAGAGTTTGGATCCCAGTTAAGAGTTTATTTTGGATCGATAGTTATCTCGGAAAATTTCTAAATGACTCGAAACACTCTCGGTTTTAATTTTTGATCCCGACGGATTTCGCACCGCTCGTATACTTTAAATCGTAATTCTGAGAAGCTTGCCTACTGAAAACTAGTTTGAGAGGTTGGAACTCCGTTAAGAGTTTCTTTTTTATTAAAGATTATCTAGGACAATATCCAAATGACTTACAACACTCCCGGCTTTAGTTTTGAAACCCTACAGATTTTACACCTCTCGTAAACTTTAGATCGCAATTCTATGAAACTTGGCTACCAGCAACTAGTTTGAGATGTTAGATCCCTGTTAAGAGTTTCTTTTTGATCGACAATTATCTAAGATAGTTTCCAAATGACTCGTAACACTCCCAGCTTTAATTTTTGACCCTTACAGATTTCACACATCTCGTATGCTTTAGATCGCAACTCGCAGGGGTTTCTTTGTGGCCGATATCAACCTGGTATTATTGCCAAATGATTCATAATAGTCCTAGTTATAATTTTAGATCAGTATGGATTTTGCAACTTTCCCATGCTATAGATCACAATTCTGAGAAGCTTGGCAACTCGTTTGAAATGTTGGATCCTCGTTAAGAGCTTCCTTTTAATTGGCAATTATCTAGCATAGTATCCAAATGACTCGCAACACTCCCGGATTTAATTTATAATGCTTACGGATTTGCTACCTCACGTATGCTTTATATCACAATACTAAGAAGCTCTGTTAGCGGCAACTCGCTTAAGAGGTTGGATCCCCGTTAAGAGTTTCTTTTTGATTGACAATTATCTAGGATAGTTTCCAAATGACTCACAACTCTACCAGTTTAAATTTTTAACCCTTATGGATTTCGCACCTCTCGTATGCTTTAGATCGTAATTTGAAAAGCTTGGGTACCGACAACTTTTTTTAGTTGTTGGATCCCCATTAAAAGTTTATTTTTGATCGATAATTATCTTAGATAGTTTCCAAATGACTCGCAGCACTCCTGGTTTTAATTTTTTACCCTTACAGATATCACACATCTTGTATGCTTTAGATCCCAATTCTGAGCTGCTAGGCTGCTGGAAACTCGTTTGAGAGGTTGGATT
This sequence comes from Kingdonia uniflora, assembly GCA_014058105.1. NCBI lineage: Eukaryota > Viridiplantae > Streptophyta > Magnoliopsida > Ranunculales > Circaeasteraceae > Kingdonia > Kingdonia uniflora. Next base: position 1,161,974 of record JACGCM010000750.1, read on the forward strand.
CATGTTAAGAGCTTCTTCTTGATCGAGAATTATCTTGGATAGTTTACAAATGACTCGTAACAATCTCGGTTTTAAATTTAGAGCCTTACAAATTTTACACCTCTCGTATGCATTAGATCACAATTCAGAGAAGTTTGGTTACCGGCAACTCATCTGAGAGGTTGGATTCATGTTAAGAGTTTCTTCTTGATCTAAAATTACCTAGGATAGTTTTCAAATGACTCGTAGCAATCGCGGTTTTAATTTTTGAGCCTTACAGATTTTGAACCCCTAGTATGCTTTAGATCGCAATTCTGAGAAGCTTGGCTACTAGCAACTTGTGGTGAGGTTGGTTCCTCGTTAAGTACTTATTTTTGACTGACCACAAGAAATCATAGTTACAAAATGCCTCGTAATACTCTCGGCTATTATTATAGACCGCTATGGATTATGCACATCTCAGTTACTTTAGATCAAAATTTTGAGAAGCTTGTCCACAGACATGTCGTATGAGATGTTGGATCCTTCTTAAGAGTTTCTTTTAGACCGACAAAAAGCTAGTAGAGTTACGAAATGATTCGCAATAGTCTCAGCTCTAATTTAAGATTGGTACGGATTTTGTAACTTTTTTATGCTTTTGATTTCAATTTTGGGAAGCTTGGCAACTTGTTTGAGAGGTTCCATCGCAATTAAGATTTTGTTTTTGATTTAGATTTATCTAGGATAGTTTTCAAATGACTGGCAATACTCCCAGTTTTAATTTTTGACCCTTACGAATTTTGCACCTCTCTTATGCTATAAAATGCAATTTTGAGAAGCTTGGCTACCGGTAACTCATTTGAAATGCTGGATCCTCATTAAAAGTTTCTTTTTGTCCAAAAACGAGCAAGGATAGTTACCAAATGACTCGTAACACTCCCATTTTTAATTATAGACCGGTACGGATTTAACACATCTTAGATGTTCTAGATCGCAATTCAGAGAAGCTTGGCTACCGGCGAATCATTTATGAGATTGGATCCTTGTTAGGTATTTATTTGTGACCAAGATCAGCCTATTATTATTGCCAAATTATTCGCAATAGTCCCACTTCTAATTTTAGATTGGAACGGATTTTACAACTTTTCCATGCTATATTTCGCAATTCTGAGAAGGTTGGCAGCTCGTGTGAGAGGTTCGATCCCCATTAAGAGTTTCTTTTAGATCGACAATTATCTAGATCAGTTTCCAAATGACTCGCAATACTAGCAGTTTGGATTTTTGACCCTTATTGATTTCGTACCTCTCGTACGCTTTAGATCACAATTCTCAGAAGCTTGGTTACCGACACATCGTTTGAATTGTTTGATCACCGTTAAGAGTTTATTTTTGATCAAAAATTATCTTAGATAGTTTCCAAATGACTCGCAATATTTCCGGCTTTAATTTTTTAGCCTTACGGATTTCACACATCTTGTATGCTTTAAATTGCAATTTGGAGAAGCTTGGCTACCGGCATCTCATTTCAGAGGTTGGATTCACGCTAATAGTTTCTTCTTAATCGAGAATTATCTAGGATTGTTTTCAAATGAATCGTAACAATCCAGGTTTTAATTTTTGAACCTTGCAGATTTTGCACATCTCGTATGTTTTATATCGCAATTCGGAGAAGTTTGGTTACCGCCAACTCGTTTGTGAGGTTGATTCCTCATAAAGAGTTTATTTTAGACTAACATCAAGCAAGGATAGTTATAAAATGACTCGCAACACTCCCAGCTATAATTATTGAACGGTATTGATTTTGTACATCTCTGATGATTCAGATCACAATTCTGAGAAGCGTGGCTACTGGCAAATCGCATGAGTGGTTGGATCCATGTTAAGAGTTTCTTTTTGACCGATAATAAGCTATTATAGTAGTGAAACTATTTACAATAGTCCCAGTTCTAATTTTATATCCGTACGGATTTCGTAACTTTTCCATGCTTTAGATTGCAATATTGAAAAGCTTGGCAACTCTTATGAGAGGTTCGATCCCCATTAAGTGTTTCTTTTTGAGCAAGAATTATATAGGATAGTTTTCAAATGATTCACAGTACTCCCGGTTTTAATTTTTGACCCTTACGGTTTTCGTACTTCTCGTATTTTTTAGATTGCAATTCTGAGAAGGTTGGCTACCATAAACTCATTTGAGAGGCTTGATCCTCATAAAGAGTTTCATTTTGTCCGACAAACAGCTAGGATAGTCACCAAATGATTTGCAATACTCATGGCTTTAATTATTGAACATTACGAATTTCGCATATCTAAGATGCTTTAGATCGTAATGGTGATAAGCTTGGCTATCGGCAAGTCGTATGAGAGGCTGGATCCTTGTTAAGAGCTTCTTTTTGATCGTTAACAAGCTAGTATCATTGTGAAATGATTCGTAATAATCCCAGTTCTAATTTTAGATCGGATCGGAACGGATCGGAACGTATTTTTTAGATTGCAATTCTGAGAAGCTTGGCTACCGGCAACTCGTTTGAATGGTTAGATTCACATTATGAATTTCTTATTGATCGACAATTATCTAGGATAGTTTGCAAATGACTAGCAACAATCCCGTCTTTAATTTTTGATCCGTACAAATTTTGCACCTCTTATATGTTTTAGATCGCAATTCTGACAAGCTTTGCTGCCGGAACCTCGTTTGTGAAGTTGGTTCCTCGTTAACTGTTAATTTTTTACCAACAGCAAGCAATAATATTTACAAAATTACTCGCCATACACTCGGCTATTATTATAGGCCGGTATGGATTTTGAATATCTCAGATGATTTAGATCTCAATTCGGAGAAGCTTGGTTACCGGCAAGTCGTATAAAAGGTTGGATCCATTTTTAAGAGTTTCTTTTTTACCGACAACAAGTTAGTAAAGTTATGAAATGATTCGCACTAGTTCCAGTTCTAATTTTAGATCGGTACAAATTTTGAAACTTTTCCATGCTTTAGATCACAATTTTGGGAAGCTTGGCAACTTGTTTAAGATTGTCGATCCCCATTAGGGGTTTCTTTTTAATCAAAAATTATCTAGGATTGTTTTCAAATGACTCGCAATACTCCCGATTATCATTTTTGACCTTTACGGATTTTGTACCTCTCGTATGCTTTAGATCATAATTCTGAGAAGCTTTGGTGCCGAAAACTCGTTTGAGTGGCTGGATCCCCATAAAGAGTTTATTTTTACCCGACAACCAGTTAGAATAGTTACCAAATAACTCGCGACACTCCTAGCTTTAGCTATAGATAGTACGGATTTTGTACATATTAGATGCTTTAGTTTGCAATTGTGAGAAGTTTGACAACCGTCAAGTCGCATGAGAAGTTGGATCCTTGTTAAGTGTTTAGTTTTTACCGATAACAGGCTAGTTTAGTTGTCAAATGTTTCACAATAGTCTCAGTTCTAATTTTAGATCGAAACAGATTTCACAACTTTTTCATGATTTATTTTACAATTCTGAGAAAAATGGCAACTCGTGTGAGTGGTTCGATCCACATTAAGAGTTTCTTTTTGATCGACAATTATCTGGAATTGTTTACAAATGACTCATAACACTACCGGTTTTAATTTTTAACCCTTACTGATTTCGAACCTCTCGTATGCCTTAGATTGCAATTCTAAGAAGCTTGGTAACTGCCAACTCGTTTGAGTGGTTGGGTCCCCATTAAGAGCTAATTTTTGATCGACAATGATTTTTGATAGATTCCAAATGACTCACAGCGTATCGTATGCTTTAGATTGCAATTCTGTGAAGCTTGGCTATCGGTAACTCGTTATGAATTTCATCTTGATCGAAAATTATCTAGGATAGGGCAAATGACTAGTAACAATCACGGCTTTAATTTTTGATCCATACAAATTTTGCACCTCCCATATGCTATAGATTGCAATTATGACAAGCTTGGCTACCGGCACCTCGTTTGTGAGGTTGGTTCCTCGTTAACTGCTTATTTTACACTGACAACAATCAATGATTGTAACAAAATGACTCGCAATACTCTCGGCTATTATTATTGACCGGTATGGATTTTGAACATCTCAGATGCTTTAGAACCGGAAGTCAGAGAAGCCTGGTTACCGGTAAGTCGTATGAATGGATTGATCCTTTTTTTAGAGTTTCTTTTATACCGACAACAAGCTAGTAAAGTTATGAAATGATTCGCAATAGTTCCAGTTCAAATTTTAGACCGGTACGGATTTTGTAACTTTCCCAAGCTTTAGATCGCAATTTTGGGAAGCTTGGCAACTCGTTTAAGAGTGTCGATCCCCATTAAGAGTTTGTTTTTTATCGATAATTATCTAGGAATTTTTTCAAATGACTCACAAAACTCCCGATTATAATTTTTAACCCTTACAGATTTTGCACCTCTCGTATGCTTTAGATCGTAATTCTGAGAAGCTTAGTTGCCGGAAACTCGTTTGATAGATTGGAACCTCGTAAAGAGTTTCTTTTTGTCTGACGGCCAACTAGGATAGTTACCAAATGACTCGCGACACTCCTGGCTTTAGCTTTAGATGGTACGGATTTTGTTCATCCTAGATGCTTTAGTTTGCAATTGTGAGAAGTTTGACAACCGTCAAGTCGTATGAGAAGTTGGATCCTTGTTAAGAGTTTCTTTTTGACCAATAACAGGCTATTTTAGTTGTGAAATGATTCGTAATAGTCCAAGTTCAAATTTTAGATCGAAACAGATTTCACAACTTTTTCATGATTTATTTCGCAATTCAGAGAATTTTGGCAACTCGTGTGAGAGGTTCGATCCCCATTAAGAGTTTATTTTTGGTCGACAATTATCTGGAATAGTTTCCAAATGACTCATAACATTTCCGGTTTTAATTTTTGACCCTTACTGATTTCGAACCTCTCGCATGCCTTAGATTGCAATTCTGGGAAGCTTGGTAACCGGCAACTCGTTTGAGTGGTTTGGTCCCCGTTAAGAGCTTATTTTTGATTGACAATGATATTCGATTGATTCCAAATGACTCACAGCGTCTCGTATGCTTTAGATTGCAATTCTCTGAAGCTTGGCTGCCGACAACTCGTTTGAGTGGCTGGATTCACGTTAAGATTTTCATCTTGATCAAGAATTATCTAGGATAGTTTGCAAATGACTAGTAACAATCACGGCTTTAATTTTTGATCCATACAAATTTCGCACCTCCCATATGCTATAGATTGCAATTATGACAAGCTTGGCTACCGGTACCTCATTTGTGAGGTTGGTTCCTCGTTAACTGTTTATTTTTTACTGACAATAATCAATGATAGTAATAAAATGACTCGCAATACTCTCAGCTATTATTATTGACCGGTATGGATTTTGAACATTTCAGATGCTTTAGATTGCAATTCGGAGAAGCTTGATTACCGGTAAGTCGTATGAAAGGATGGATCCATTTTTTAGAGTTTCTTTTTTACCGACAACGAGCTAGTAAAGTTATGAAAGGAATTGCAATAGTTCCAATTCTAATTTTAGACTGGTATGGATTTTGTAAATTTTCCATGCTTTAGATCACAATTTTGGGAAGCTTGGCAACTCGTTTAAGGGTGTCGATCAACATTAAGAGTTTTTTTTTTATCAATAATTATCTAGGAATTTTTTCAAATGACTCGCAAAACTCCCGATTATAATTTTTAACCCATATGGATTTTGCACCTCTGGTATGCTTTAGATCGCAATTCTGAGAAGCTTAGTTGCCGGAAACTCGTTTGAGAGATTGGATCCTCGTAAAGAGTTTCTTTTTGTCCGACAACCAGCTAGGATAGTTACCAAATGACTCGTGACACTCCAGGTTTTAGCTATAGACGGTACAGATTTTATACTTCTTAGATTCTTTAGTTTGCAATTGTGAGAAGATTGGCTATCGTCAAGTCGTATGAGAGGTTGGTTCCTTGTTAAGAGATTCTTTTTGACCGACAACAAGCTAGTTTTGTTGTGAAATGATTCGTAATAGCCCCAGTTCTAATTTTAAATCGAAATGCATTTCGCAACTTTTTCATGCTTTATTTTAAAATTCAGAGAATTTTGACAACTCGTGTGAGTGGTTTGATCCTCATTAAGAGTTTCTTTCTGATCAAAAATTATCTAAAATAGTTTCCAAATGACTCGTAATTCTAGCGGTTTCATTTTTTGACCCTTATTGATTTTGTACCTCTCGAATGCTTTAGATCGCAATTTTGAGAAGCTTGGTTACTGGCAACTCGTTTGAGTTGCTGAATCACCGTTAAGAGCTTGTTTTTGAACAAAATTAATCTTAGATAATTTCCAAATGACTTGCAACACTCTCGGTTATGTTCACAATAGGAGATTTTTCTTTATCGAGAATTATCTACTATAGTTTGCAAATGACTCGTAACAATTCCGGTTTTAATTTTTGAACCTTACAAATTTTGTACCAATCGTATGCTTTAGATCGTAATTCTGTGAAGCTTAGCTACCGGCAACTCGTTTGTGAGGTTGGCTCCACGTAAGGAGTTTATTTTTTACCGACAACAAGTATGGATAGATACAAAATAACTCGTAACACTCCAAGATTTAATTATAGGCCAGTATGGATTTTGCACATCTCCGATGCTTTAGATCGTAATTCTGAGAAGTGGGGCTACCGGTAAGTTGTATGAGTGGTTGGATCCATATTATGAGTTTATTTTTAGCCAATAATAAGATATTCTAATTGTAAAATTATTCGCAATAGTCCCAGTTCTAATTTTAAATTGATACGGATTTTACAACTCTTTCATTCTTTAGATCACAATTCTGCGGAGTTTGGCAAATCGTATGAGAGGTTCGGCCCCCATTAAGAGTTTCTTTTAGAGAGAGAATTATCTAGGATCATTTTCAAATGACTCGCAATACTCCAATTTTTAATTTTTGACCCTTACGGCTTTCACACCCCATGTATGCTTTTGATCACAATTCTAAGAAGTTTGGCTACCGGTAACTCGCTTGAGAGGTTGGATCCTCGTTAAAAGTTTCTTTTTGCTCAAAACCGAGCAAGGATAGTTACCAAATGACTCGTAATACTCCCAGTTTTAATTATAGACAGGTACGGATTTAGCACATCATAGATGCATTAGAACACAATTCAAAGAAGCTTGACTACCGACGAATCATTTAAGAGGTAGGATCCTCGTTAGGTATTTATTTGTGACCGATATCAACCTAGTATTATTTCCAAATGATTCGCAATAGTCCAAGTTCAAATTTTTGATCGGTATAGATTTTGCAACATTCCCATGCTTTAGATCGTAATTCTGAGAAGCATTGTAACTCGTTTGAGTGGTTAGATCCTCGTAAAAAGTTTTTCTTTGTCCAACAACCAGCTAGGATATTTACCAAATGACTCGCAACATTCCCAGTTTTAATTATAGACCAGTACGGATATCGTACATCTCACATGCTTTAGATCCCAATTGTGAAAAGCTTAGCTACCGACAAGTCGTATGAAAAGTTGGATCCTTGTTGAGAATTTATTTTTGGCCGACAACATGCTTGTATAGTTGGGAATTGATTCGTAATAGCTTCAGTTCAAATTTTTGATCGAAACGGATTTTGCAACTTTTCCATGCTAAATTTTCCAATTTTGAGATGCTTGGCAACTCGTGTGTGAGGTTCGATCCCCATTAAGCGTTTCTTTTGGATTGAGAATTATCTGGAATTGTTTCCAAATGACTCACAACACTACCGGCTTTAATTTTTGACCCTTACTGATTTCTAACCTCTCGTATGCTTTAGATTGCAAATCTGAGAAGCTTGGTTACCGGAAACTCGTTAGATTGGTTGGCTCCCCATTAGGAGTTTATGTTTGTTCGACAAATATCATAGATAGTTTCCAAATGACTCGCAACACTCCTGGTTTTAATTTTTTAGCCTTATAGATTTCAAACATCTCGTATGCTTTAGATTGCAATTATGAGAAGCTTGGCTACCGGCAAGTCGTATGAGAGGTTGGATCCTTGTTAAAAGATTCTTATAGAAATGATTCCCAGTAGTCCCAGTTATAATATTAAATCGGTACGGATTTTACAACTTTTCAATGCTTTAGATCGCTATTCTGGGATGATTGGCAACTCGTTTGAGAGGTTCCATCCCCATTAAAAGTATGTTTTCGATCTAGAATTTTCTATGATAGTTTTTAAATGACTCGCAATACTCCCGGTTTTAATTTTTGACCCTTACAAATATTGCACCTCTCGAATGCTTTAGATCGTAATTCTAAGAAGCTTGGCTGCCGATAACTCGTTTGAGAGGTTGGATCCTCGTTAAAAATAACTTTTTGTCTGAAAATGAGCAAGGACAGTTACCAAATGACTCGTAACATTCCCGGTTTAAATTATCGACCGGTACGGATTTGGCACATCTTAGAAGCTTTAGATCGCCATTCAGAGAGGCTTGGCTACCGACGAATCATTTTAGAGTTTGTATCCATGTTAGGCATTTCTTTGTGAACGACAACAACCTAGTATTATTGCCAAATGATTCGCAATAGTCCTAGTTTTAATTATAGATTGGTACGGATTGTTCAACTTTCCCATGCTTTAGATCGTAATTCTGAGAAGCATGGTAGATTGTTTGAGAGGTTGGATCCACGTAAAAATATTCTCTTTGTCCAACAACCATCTAGGATAGTTACCAAATGACTCGCAACACTCCCAATTTTAATTATTGACCGGTATGGATTTTGCACATCTCAAATGCTTTAGATCATAATTATGAGAAGCTTGGCTACCGGCAAGTCTTATGGGAAATTGGATCCTTGTTAAGAATTTCCTTTTGACCGACAACAAGCCAGTATAGTTATGAATTGAATCGTAATAGTACAAGTTCTAATTTTAAATCGGAATGGATTTCTCAACTTATTCAAGCTTTATTTAGCAATTCTGAGAATCTTGGCAACTCGTGTGAGAGGTTCGATCCCCATTAAGAGTTTATTTTTTTATTGACAATTATCTAGAATTGTTTCCAAATGACTCACAACACTACCAGTTTTAATTTTTGACCCTTACTGATTTCGAACCTCTGGTATGCTTTAGATCGCAATTCTGAGAAGCTTGGTTACCGACAACTCATTTGAGTTGTTGGGTCCCCGTTAAGAGTTTATTTTTTATCGAGAATTATCTTAGATAGTTTCAAAATGACTCGTAACAATCCCGGTTTAAATATTTTAGCCTTACGGATTTCAAACATCTCGTATGCTTTAGATTGCAATTCTGAGAAGCTTGGCCACCGAAAACTCGTTTGAGTGGTTGGATTCACGTTAAGAATTTCTTCTTGATCAAGAATTATCTAGGATAGTTTACAAATGACAAGTAACAATCCTGGCTTTAATTTTTGAACCATTCAGATTTCGCACCATTCGTATGCTTTAGATCACAATTCTGAAAAACTTGGCTACCGGCACCTCGTTTGTGTGTTTGGTTCCTTGTTAACTGCTAAATTTTGACCAACAACAAGCAATGATAGTTACGAAATTATTCGCAATACTCTCGGCAATTATTAAAGACCGGTATGGATTTTGCATATCTCAGATGCTTTAGATCACAATTCTGAGAAGCTTGGCTACCCGCAAGTCGTATAAGAGGCTGGATCATTTATTAAGAGTTTATTTTTTACCGGCAACCAGCTAGTATAGCTAAGAAATGATTTGCAATAGTCACAGTTTTAATTTTAGATTGGTACAGATTTGGCAACTTTTCCATGCTTTAGATCGCAATTTTGGGAAGATTGGCAACTCGTTTAAGAGGTTTGATCCCCATTAAGAGTTTCTTTTTGTTCAAGAATTACGGATTTTGAAATACTCTCGATTATAATTTTTGAACCTTACGGATTTTGCACAACTCGCATGCTTTAGATCACAATTCTGAGAAGCTTGGCTGCTAGAAACACGTTTGAGAGGTAGGATCCTCGTAAAGAGTTTCTTTTGGTTCGACAACCAGCTAGGATAGATACCAAATGACTCGCGATACTCTTAGTTTTAGTTATAGACGATACAGATTTTGCACATCATAGATGCTTTAGATCGCAATTGTGTGAAGTTTGTCTTCCGTCAAGTCGTATGAGAGGTTGAATCCTTGTTAAGAGTTTATTTTTGAACGACAACAAGCTAGTTTAGTTGTGAAATGATTCGCAATAGTCCCAGTTCAAATTTTAGATCAGAATAGATTTCGCAACGTTTCTATGCTTTATTTCGCAATTCTGAAAAGTTTGGCAACTCCTGTGAGAGGTTCGATCCCTATTTAAAAAAAATTTGATCAAAAATTATCTAGAATTTATTCCAAATGACTCGTAACACTAGAGGTTTTACTTTTAGACCCATATTGATTTTGATCCTCTCGTATTCTTTAAAATGCAATTTTGAGAAGCATGGTTACCGGTAACTCGTTTGAGTGGTTGGATCACTATTAAGAGCATATTTTTTATGCAAAATTATCTTAGATAGTTTCCAAATGACTCCCAACACTCCCAGTTTTACTTTTTTAGCCTTACGGATTTCACACATCTCATATGCTTTAGATTGCAATTCTGAGAAGTATGGCTACCGGCAACTCGTTTGAGAGGTTGGATTCACCTTAAAAGATTCTTCTTAATCGAGAATTATCTTGGATTGTTTGGAAATGGCTTTTAACAATCCCAATTTTAATTTTTAAACCTTATAGATTTCGCACCTATCGTATGCTTCAGATCGCAATTCTGAGAAGCTAGGCTACCGGTAACTCGTTTGTGAGGTTGGTTCCTCATAAAGAGTTTATTTTTGACCTACAACAAGCAATGATAGTTACAAAATAACTCGTAATACTCATTGCTATAATTCTAGGCCAGTATGGATTTTGCACATCTCCGATGATTTAAATTGTAATTCGGAGAAGCGTGGCAACCAGTAAGTCGCATGAGTGGTTAGATCCATGTTAAGAGTTTCTTTTTGACTAATAACAAGCTATTATAATTGTGAAATTATTCTCAATAGTCCCAGTTCTAATTTTAAATCCGTACGGATTTCGCAACTTTTCCATGCTTTAGATATCAATTCTCATAAGCATGGCAACTCGTATGAGAGGTTCGGTCCCCATTAAGAGTTTCCTTTTGAGAAAGAATTATCTAGGACAATTTTCACATGACTCGCAATACTCCCAGTTTTAATTTTTGACCCTTACGGCTTTCGCACACCTTGTATGTTATAGATCGCAATTCGGAGATGCTTGGTTGCCGGTAACTCGCTTGAGAGTCTGGATCCTCGTTAAAAGTTTCTTATTGTCCAAAATTGAGAAAGCATAGTTTCCAAATGACTCGTAACACTCCCGATTTTAATTATAGACCGGTAGGGATTTGGAACATCTTAGATGTTTTAGATTGCAATTCCAAGAAGCTTGACTACCGGCGAATCGTTTAAGAGGTTGGATCCTCGTTAGGTACTTCTTTGTGGCTGACATCAACCTTGAATCATTGCCAAATGATTCACAATAGTCCCAGATCTAATTTTAGATGGGAAGGATTATGCAACTTTCCCATGCTTTAGATCATAATTTTGAGAAGCATGGTAACTTGCTTGAGGGGTTGGATCCTCATAAAAAGTTTCTCTTTGTCCAACAACCAGCTAGGATTGTTCCCAAATGACTTGCAACACTCCCTGTTTTAATTATAGACCTGTGCATATTTTGAACATCTCACATGCTTTAGATCGTAATTGTGAGAACTTTCGTTACCGGCAAGTCGTAAGTGAAGTTGGATCCTTGTTGAGAGTTTCTTTCTGACCGACAAGAAGTTAGTATAGTTGTAAATAGACTCGTAATAGTCTCAGTTCAAATTTTAGATCGGAACAGATTTCACAACTTTTCCATGCTATATTTTGCAATTCTGATAAGCTAGGCAACTCGTGTGAGAGGTTCGATCCCCATTACGAGTTTTTTTTTTATTGACAATTATCTGGAATAGTTTCTAAATGACTCACAACACTTCTAGTTTTAATTTTTGACCCTTACTGATTTCGAACCTCTCGTATGCTTTAGATCGCAATTCTGAGAAGCTTGGTTACCGGCATCTTGTTTGATTGGTTAGGTCCCCGTTAAGTGTATATTTTTGATTGACAATTATCTTAGATAGTTTCCAAATGACTCGTAAAGCTCCTGATTTAAATGTTTTAGTCATACGAATTTCAAACATCTCGTATGCTTTAGATTGCATTTCTGAGAAGCTTGGCTACCGGCAACTCGTTTGAGTGGTTGGATTCACGTTAAGAATTTATTCTTGATCAAAAATTATCAAGGATAGTTTGGAAATGATTAGTAACAATCCTGGTTTTAATTTTTGAACCATAAAGATTATGCACCTTTCCTATGCTTTTGATTGCAATTCTGACAAGCTTGGCAACTGGCACCTCATTTGTGAGGTTGGTTCCTCCTTAACTGTTTATTTTATTCTGACAACAAGCAATGATAGTTAGAAAATGACTCGCAATACTCTCAGCTATTATTATAAACCGGTATGGATTTTGCACATCTCAAATGCTTTAGATCGTAATTCTGAGATGCTTTACTACCGGCAAGTCGAATTAAAGGTTGGATCCTTTTTTAAGAGTTTCTTTTTGACCAACAACAAGCTAGTATAGTTATGAAATGATTCGCAATAGTCCCAGTTTAAATTTTAGATCGGTACGTATTTTGTAACTTTTCCCTTTAGATCGCAATTTTGGGAAGATTGACAACTCGTTTAAGAGGTTCAATCCCGATTAAGAGTTTATTTTTTATCGATAATTATCTAGGATAGTTTTTAAATGACTTGTAATACTCCCAGTTATAATTTTAGATCCATAAAGATTTTGCACCACTCGTATGCTTTAGATCAAAATTTTGTGAAGCCTGCGGGAAACTCGTTTGAGAGGTTGGATCCTAGTAAAGAATTTATTTTTGCCCGATAACCAGCTCAGATAGTTACCAAATGATTTGCGGCAATCCTAGTTTTAGCTTTAGACGGTAGGGATTTTGTACATATTAGATGCTATAGATCGCAATTGTATGAAGCTTGGCAACGGTTAAGTCGTATGAGAGGTTTGATCCTTGTAAAGAGTTTCTTTTTTACTGTCATCAAGCTAGTTTAGTTGTGAAATGATTCGAAATAGTCCCAGTTCTAATTTCAGAGCAGAATGCATTTTACAACTTTTCCATTCTTTATTTCACAATTCTGTGAAGCTTGGCATCTCGTGTGAGAGGTTCGATCCCTATTAAGAGTTTCTTTTTGACCGAAAATTATCTTGAATAATTTCCTAATGAATCGTAATACTAGCGGTTTCAATTTTTGAACCTTATTGATTTTGTACCTCTCATATGCTTTAGATCGCAATTCTGAGAAGCTTGGTCACCGGTAACTCGTTTGAGTTGTTGCATCGCAGTTAAGAGCTTTTTATCTATCGAAAATTATCTTAGATAGTTTCCAAATGACTCGCAACACTCCCATTTTTAATTTTTTAGCCTTACGGATTTTACAGACCTCGTAAGCTTTGGAATGCAATTTTGAGAAGCTTGGCTACCGACAACTCGTTTGGGTGGTTGGATTCATGTTAAGAGATTCTACATTATTGTGAAATGTCTAGGATAGTTTGTAAATGACTCGTAACTATCCCGGTTTTAATTTTTGAACCTTACAGATTTCGTACTTATCGCATGCTTTGGATTGAAGTTCTGAAGAGCTTGGCTACCGGTAACTCGTTTGAGTGGTTGGTTCCTCATAAAGAGTTTATTTTTAGATCGGTAAGGATTATGCAACTTTCCCATGCTTTAGATCATAATTCTAAGAAGCATGGTAACTCGTTTGAGAGGTTGGATCCTCGTAAAAAGTTTCTCTTTGTTCAACAACTAGCTAGGATAGTTCCCAAATGACTTGCAACGCTCCCAGTTTTAATTATAGACTGGTACATATTTTGCACATCTCACATGCTTTAGATCGTAATTGTTAGAAGTTTTGTTACCGGCAAGTTGTATTTGAAGTTGGATCCTTGTTGAGAGTTTCTTTTTGGCCGACAAGAAGTTAGTATAGTTGTGAATAGGCCCGTAATAGTCCCAGTTCAAATTTTAGATCGGAACGGATTTCTCAACTTTTCCATGCTATATTTTACAATACTGAGAAGCTTGGCAACTCGTGTGAGAAATTTGATCCCCATTAAGAGTATCTTTTTGATCGATAATTATTTGAAATAGTTTCCAAATGACCCACAACACTACCAGTTTCAATTTTTGACCCATATTGATTTCAAACCTCTCGTATGCTTTAAATCTCAATTCGGAGAAGCTTGGTTACCGGCAACTCGTTTGAGTGGTTAGGTCCGCATTAAGAGATTATTTTTGATCAACAATTAACTTTGATAGTTTCCAAATGACTCTAAACACTCCCGGTATTAATATTTTAGTCTTACGGATTTCAAACAACTCGTATGCTTTAGATTGCAATTCTTAGTAACTTGGCTTCCGGCAACTCGTTTGAGATGTTGGCTTCCGGTGAAGAATTTCTTCTTGATCGGGAATTATCTGGGATAGTTTGCAAATGACTAGAAATAATCTCGATTTTAATTTTTGAGCCATACAGATTTTGCACCTCTCGTATGCTTTGGATTGCGATTCTGACAAGCTTGGCTACCGGCACCTCGCTTGTGAGGTTGGTTCCTCATTAACTGTTAATTTTTGAACGATAACAAGCAATGATAGTTAAAAATGACTCGCAATACTCTCGGCTATTATTATAGACCGGCATGGATTACGCACATCTCAGATGCTTTAGATTATAATTCTGGGAAGCTTAGCTACCGACAAGTCGTATAAGAGGTTGGATGCTTTTTTAAGAGTTTCTTTGGGACCGACAACAAGTTAGTTCTGTTATGAAATGATTCGCAATAGTCCTTGTTCTAATTTAAGATTGGTACGGATTTTGCAAATTTTTCATGCTTTAGATCGTAATTTTGGGAAGATTGACAACTTGTTTAAGAGGTTCAATCTCCAATAAGAGTATCTTTTTGATCGAGAATTATTTAGGATAGTTTTCAAATGACTTGCAATACTCCCTGTTATAATTTTTGACCCAACGGATTTTGTACCACTCGTATGCCTTAGATCAGAATTCTGAGAAGCTTGGCTGCCGGAAACACGTTTGAGAGGTGGGATCCTCGTAAAGAGTTTCTTTTTGTCCGACAACAAGCTAGGATAGTTACCAAATGACTCGCGACACTCCCTCTTTTAGCTATAGACGGTGCAGATTTTGTACATCTTAGATGTTTTAGATCGCAATTGGGAAAAACTTGACTACCTTCACGTCGAATGAGAGGTTAGATCCTTGTTAAAGAGTTTCTTTTTGACTGACAACATGCTGGTTTAGTTGTAAAATGATTCGTAATAGTCCCAGTTTAAATTTTAGATCGGAATGGATTTCACAACGTTTCCATGCTTTATTTCGCAATTCTGAGTAGCTTGGCAACTTGTGTGATAGGTTCGAGCCCCCCATTAAGAGTTTCTATTTGATCGAAAATTATCTAGAATAGTTTCCAAATGACTCGTAACGCAAGCGGTTTTACTTTTTGACCTTTATTAATTTCGTACCTCTCGTATGCTTTAGATCGTAATTTTTAGAAGCTAGGTTACCTGCAACCTGTTTGAGTTGTTCGATCACCGTTAAGAGCTTACTTTTGATCAAAAATTATCATAGATACTTTCCAAATGACTCACAGCAATCCTGGTTTTAATTTTTTAGCCTTTCGAATTTCACACATCTTATATGCTTTAGATTACAATTCTGAGAAGCCTGGCTACCAGAAACTCGCTTGAGAGGTTGGATTCACGTTAAAAGATTCCTCTTAATCAAGAATTATCTAGGATAGTTTGCAAATGACTCGTAACAATCCTGGTTTTAATTTTTAAACCTTACATATTTTGCACCTTTCATATGCTTTAGATCACAATTCAGAGAGGCTTGGCTTCTGAAAACACGTTTGCGAGATTGGATCCTCGTAAAGAATTTATTTTTGATAAAAAACAAGCAAGGATAGTTACAAAATAACTCGTAACACTCCTAGCTATAATTATAGGTCGGTATAGATTTTTTTCACATCTCCGATGTTTTAAATCACAATTCTGAGAAGCTTGGCTACCGGTGAGTCGTATGAGTGGCTAGATCCATGTTAAGAGTTTTGTATAGACCAATATAAGGATATTATAATTGTGAAATTAATCGCAATAGTCCCAGTTATAATTTTTAATCGGTACAGATTTCAAAACCTTTCCATGCTATAAATTGCATTTCTGTGAAGCTTGGCAACTCGCATGAGAGTTTCGGTCCCTATTAAGAGTTTCTTATTGAGAGATAATTATCTAGAATAGTTTTCAAATGACTCGCCATACTCCCGGCTTTAATTTTGGTCCCTTTCGGCTTTCGCACCCCTTGTATGCTTTAGATCGCAATTCTGAGAAGCTTGGCAACCGGAAACTCGTTTGAGAGGCTAGATCCTTATTAAAAATTTCTTTTTGTCTGAAAGCGAGGAAGGATTGTTACCAAATGATTCGTAGCACTCCCGACTTTAATTATTGACCGGTATGGATTTGGCACATCTTAGATGCTTTAGATAGCAATTCAAAAAATCTTGGCTTCCGGAAAATCGTTTAAGAGGTTGGATCCTTGCTGAGAGTTTTCTATTGTCTGACAGCAAGCAAATATAGTTGTGAATTGATTCGTAATAGTCCCAATTTTAATTTTAGATCAGAACGGATATTGCAACTTTTCTATGCTATATTTCATAATTCTAAGAAGCTTGGCAACTCGTGTGAGAGGTTTGATCGCCATTAGGAGTTCCTTTTTGATAGACAATTATCTGGAATAGTCTCCAAATGACTCACAACACTACCGGTTTTAATTTTTGACCCTTACTAATTTTGATCCTCTCTTATGCTTTTGATCGCAATTCTGAGAAACTTGGTTACCAGAAACTCATTTGAGGGGTTGGGTCCCCGTTAAGAGTTCATTTTTGATCGACAATTATCTAAGATAGTTTCCATATGACTTGTAACACTCCCGGTTTTAATATTTAAGCCTTATGGATTTCAAACATCTCGTATGCTTTAGATTGCAAACCTGAGAAGCTTGGCCACCGACAAATCATTTGAGTTGTTGGATTCACTTTAAGAATTTCTTCTTGATCGAGAATTATCTAAGATAGTTTGCAAATGACTAGTAAGAATCTCAGTTTTAATTTTTGAACCATACAGATTTCGCACATCTCAAATGCTTTAGATTACAATTCTGACAAGCTTGGCTACCGGCAAGTCGTATGAGAGATTGGATCCTTTTTTAAGAGTTTCTTTTTGACCGACAACAGGCTAGTGCAGTTATGAAATGATTCATAATAGTCCCAGTTCTTAATTTAGATCGATACAAATTTTGAAACTTTTCCATAATTTAGATCGCAATTTTAGAAGATTGGCAACTCGTTTAAGAGGTTCGATCCCCATTAAGAGTTTCTTTTTATCAAGAATGATTTTGGATAGCTCTCTAATGACTCGCAGTACTGCCGATTATAATTTTTGACCCTTACAGATTTTGCACCTCTCGTATGCTTTAGATCGCAATTCTGAGAAGCTTGGCTGCCGAAAACTCATTTGAGAGGTTGGATCCTCATAAAGAGTTTCTTTTTGCCTGACAACCAGCTAGGATAGTTACCAAATAACTCGCGATACTCCTAGTTTTAGCTATAGACGGTACGGATTTTGTACATCTTAGATGCTTTAGATCGCAATTGTGAGAAGCTTGGCTACCGTTAAGTCGAATGAGAGGTTGGATCCTTGTTAAGAGTTTCTTTTTAACTGACAGCAAGCTTGTTTAGTTATGAAATTATTTTTAATAGTCTTAATTCTAAATTTAGATTGGAACGCATTTTGCAACATTTTCATACTTTATGTCACAATTCTGAGAAGCTTGGCAGGTCGTGTAAGAGGTTCGATCCCCATTAAAAGTTTCTTTTTGATTGACAATTATCTAGAATAGTTTCCAAATGACTCACAATACAAGAGGTTTCACTTATTGATCACCGTTAAGAGCTTATTTTCTATCAAAAATTATCTAAAATAGTTTCCAAATGACTCGTAATACTTCCGGCTTTAATTTTTTGGCCTTGCGGATTTTACACATCTCGTATGCTTTAGATTGCAATTCTGAGAAGCTTGGCTAATGGCAACTCATTTGTGAGGTTGGATTCATGTTAAGAGATTCTACTTTATCGAGAATTATTTAGGATAGTTTGCAAATAACTCATAACAATCCCAGTTATAATTTTTGAAACTTACAGATTTCGCACCTATCGTAGGCTTAAGATCGCAATTTTGAGAAGTTTGGCTACTGGCAACTCGTCTGTGAGGTTGGTTCCTCGTGAAGAGTTTATTTTTGACTGACAACAAGAAAGGCTAATTACATAATAACTCGTAATACTCCTAGCTATAATTATAGGCCGGTATGGATTTTACACATCTCCAATGCTTTAGATCACAATTTCGAGAAGCGTGGCTACCGGTAAGTCGTATGGGTGGTTGGATCCATGTTAAAAGTTTCTTTTCGACAAATAACAAGCTATAATAATTGTGATATTATTTGTAATAATCCTAGCTCTATTTCTAAATCGGTATGGAATTCGTAACTTTTCTATGCTTTAAATCGCAATTCTGAGAAGCTTGGCTACTCATATGAGAGGTTCGGTCCCCATTAAGAGTTTCTTTTTGAGTGAGAATTATCTAGGATAGTTTTCAAATGACTCACAATACTCCCGGTTTTAATTTTTGACCCTTACGGCATTTGCACGCCTTATGCTTTAGATTGTAATTTT
This sequence comes from Kingdonia uniflora, assembly GCA_014058105.1. NCBI lineage: Eukaryota > Viridiplantae > Streptophyta > Magnoliopsida > Ranunculales > Circaeasteraceae > Kingdonia > Kingdonia uniflora. The sequence goes on from JACGCM010000750.1 coordinate 1,180,816, forward strand.
GAGAAGCTTGGCTACCGGTAGCTCGTTTGAGAGGTTGGTTCCTCGTTAAAAGTTTCCTTTAGTCCGAAAATGAGCAAGGATAGTTACCAAATGACTCGTAGCACTCCCAGTTTTAATTATAGACCGGTACAAATTTTGCACATCTTAGATGCTTTAGATCGCAATTCAAAGAAGCTTGGCTACCGGCGAATCGGTTAAGAGATTGGATCCTCGTTAGGTACTTCTTTATGGCTGACATTAGCCTAGTATTATTGCCAAATGATTCGCAATAGTTCTGGTTCAAATATTTGATCGGTACAGATTTCTCAACTTTCCCAAGCTTTAGATCGTAATTCTGAAAAGCATGGTAACTCATTTATGAGGTTTAATCCTTGTAAAAAGCATCCCTTTGTCCAACAACCAACTATGATAGCTACCAAATGACTCACAACATTCCCAGTTTTAATTATAGACCAGTACAGATTTCGTACATCTCACATGATTTAGATCGCAATTGTGAGAAGTTTAGTTACGGGCAAGTCGTATGTGAAGTTGGATCCTTGTTAAGAATTTCTTTTTGACCGACAACATGCTTTCATAGTTGTAAATTGATTCGGAATAGTCTCAGTCCTAATTTTTGATCAGAACAGATTTCACAACTTTTCCATGTTATATTTAGCAATTCTAAGATGCTTTGCAACTCGTGTAAGAGGTTCGATCCCTATTAAGAGTTTCTTTTGGTTCGACAATTATTTGGAATTGGTCCAAATAACTCACAATACTACCGGTTTTACTTTTTGGCCCTTACTGATTTTGAACCTCTCGCATGGTTTAGATCACAAATCTAAGATGCTTAGATACCGGCAACTCGTTAGAGTGGTTGGATCCCCGTTAAGAGTTTATGTTTGTTCGATAATTATCATAGATAGTTTATAAATGACACGCAATACTCCCATTTTTAATTTTTTTGCCTTACAGATTTTAAACATCTCGTATGCTTTAGATTGCAATTCTGAGAAGCTTGGCTACCGGCAAGTTGTATGAGAGGTTGGATCCTTGTTAAGAGTTTCTTTTAGACTGACTACAAGCTAGTATAGTTATGAAATGATTCCCAATAACTTTTCCATGCTTTAGATCGCAATATTAGGAAACTTGGCAACTCGCTCATGAGGTGTGAACCCCATTATGAGATTCTTTTTGATCGTGAATTATATAGGATAGTTTTTAAATGACTCGCAATACTCTCAGCTTTAATTTATGACCCTTACAGATTTTGCACTTCCCGTATACTTTAGATCGCAATTCTGAGAAGCTTGGTTGCCGGAAACTCGTTTGAGAGGTTGGATCTTCGTAAAGAGTCTGACAACCAACTAGGATAGTTACCAAATTACACGCGATACTCCCGGTTTTAACAATAGACGGTACGGATTTTGCACATCTTAGATGCTTTAGATCACAATTATGAGATGCTTGGCTGCCGGCAAGTCGTATGGGAGGTTTAATCCTTATTAAGAGTATATTTTAGACCGGTAACAAGCTAGTATAGTTATGAAATGATTCGCAAAAGTCCCAGTTTTAATTTTAGATCGCAATTCTGGGATGCTTGGCAACTCGTTTGAGAGGTTCCATCCCTATTAAAAGTATGTTTTTGATCGAGAATTTTCAAGGATTGTTTTCAAATGACTCACAATACTTCCGATTTTAATTTTTGACCCTTACGAATTTTGCACCTCTTGTATGCTTTATATCACAATTCCGAGAAGCTTGGCTGATGATAACTCGCTTGAGAGGCTGGATCCTCGTTAAATGTTTCATTTTGTCCGAAAACGAGCAAGGATAGTTACCAAATGACTCGTAACATTCCCGCTTTTAATTATTGATCGGTACAGATTTGGCAGATCTTAGATGCTTTAGATCGCCATTCAGAAAAGCATGGCTACCGACAAATCGTTTAAGAGGTAGGATCTTTATTAGGTATTTCTTTGTGAACGACATCAATCTAGTATTATTACCAAATGATTCATAGTTCTAATTTTAAATCTGTTCGGATTTCACAACTTTCCCATGCTTTGGATCTTAATTCTGGGAAGCATGGATACTCATTTAAGAGGTTGGATCCTTGTAAAAAGTATCTCTTTGTCCAACAACCAGCTAGGATAGTTCCCAAATGACTCGCAACACTCCCTGCTTTAATTATAGACCGATACGGATCTCACACATCTCATATGCTTTAGATCGCAACTGTGAGAAGCTTGGCAACAGGCAAGTCGTATGAGAAGTTGGATCCTTGTTAAGAGTTTCTTTTTGACCGACAATAAGCTAATATAGTTGTGAATTGATTCGTAATAATCCCAATTCATATTTTTGATCGGAACGGATTTCACAACTTATTCATGCTTTAATTCGCAATTATGAGAAGCTTGGCAACTCGTGTGAGAGGTTCGATCCCCATTAATAGTTTCTTTTTGACCGACAATTATCTGGAATAGTTTCTAAATTACTCACAATACAACCAGTTTTAATTTTTGAACCTTACTGATTTCAAACCTGTCGTATGCCTTAGATCGCAATTCTAAGAAGCTTCGTTACTGGCAACTCGATTGAGTTATTGGGTCCCCGTTAAGAGTTTATTTTTTTATCGAGAATTATATTAGATAGTTTCCAAATGACTCGCAACAATCCCGGTTTTAATATTTTAGCCCTTTGAATTTTAAACATCTCATATACTTTAGATTGCAATTTTAAGAAGCATGGCCACCGGCAACTCGTTTGAGTGGTTGGATTCACGTTAAGAATTTCTTCATGATCTAGAATTATCTAGGATAGTTTGCAAATGACTAGTAATAATCTCAGTTTTAATTTTTTAACCATACAGATTTTGCACCATTCGTATGCTTTAGATCACAATTCTGACAAACTTGGCAACCGGCACCTCGTTTGTGAGGTTGGTTCCTCGTTAACTACTGATATTAACCGACAGCATGCAATGATAGTTATAAAATGACTCGCAATACTGTCGGCAATCATTATACCGGTATGGATTTTGCGCATCTCAGATGCTTTAGATCAAAATTCTGAGAAGCCAGGCTACCGGCAAGGCGTATGAGAGGTTGGATCCTTTTTTAAGAGTTTCATTTTGATCTACAACAAGCTAGTATAGTTATGAAATGATTCGCAATAGTCCCAGTTTTTATTTCAGATCGGTACAGATTTTTGTAACTTTTCCATGCTTTAAATTGAAATTTTGGGAAGATTGGCAACTCTTTTAATAGGTTCAATCCCCATTAAGAATATTTTTTTGTTCGAGAATTATCTAGGATAGTTTTCAAATGACTTGCAATACTCCTGGTTATAATTTTTGACCCTTACTGATTTTGTACAACTCGTATGCTTTAGATCACAATTCTTAGAAGTTTGGCTGCCAGAAACTTGTTTGGGAGGTTGGATCCACGTAAATAGCTTATTTTTGTCCGACAACCAACTAGAATAGTTACCAAATAACTCGCGATACTCTTGGTATTAACTATAGATGGTACGGATTTTGCACATCATAGATGCTTTAGATCGCAATTGTGAGAAGTTCGGCTTCATTCAAGTCGTATGAGAGGTTCGATCATTGTTAAGAGTTTCTTTTTGGCCGACAACAAGCTAGTTTAGTTGTGAAATGATTCAAAATAGTCCCAGCTCTAATTTTAGATCGGAATGGATTTCGCAACGTTTCCATGCTTTATTTCGCAATTCTGAGAAGCTTGGCAACTCGTGTGAGTGGTTCGATCCCCATTAAAAGTGTTTTTTGAGTAAAAATTATCTCAAATTGTTTCCAAATGAGTCGTAACGCTAGCGGTTTTACTTTAAGACCTGTATTGATTTCATACCTCTTGTATGCTTTAGATCCTAATTTTGGGAAGCTTGGTTACCGGCAACTCGTTTGAGTTGCTGGATCACCGTTTAGAGCATATTTTTGATCAAAAATTATGTTAGATAGTTTCCAAATGACTCGCAACACTCCCGATTTTATTTTTTTAGCCTTATGGATTTCACACATCTCATATGCTTTAGATTGCAATTCTGAGAAGCTTGGCTACCGGCAACTCGTCTGAGAGGTTGGATTCACGTTAAAAGATTCATCTTAATCGAGAATTATCTAGGATAGTTTGGAAATGACTCGTAACAATCCCAGTTTTTATTTTTGAACATTACAAATTTCGCACCTATTGTATTCTTTCGATCGCAATTCTGAGAAGCTTGGCTACCGGCAACTCGTTTGTGAGGTTGGTTCCTCGTAAAGAGTTTATTTTTGACCTACAACAAGCAAGGATAGTTACAAAATAACTCGTAATACTTCTAGCTATAATTCTGGGCCGGTATGGATTTTGCACATCTCCGATGCTTTAGATCGTAATTCAGATAAGCGTGGCAACCGGCAAGTCGCATGAGTTGTTGGATCCATGTTAAGAGTTTCTTATAGACTAATAACAAGCTATTGTAATTGTGAAATTATTCGCAATAGTCCCAGGTCAAATTTTCAATCCATACGGATTTCGCAACTTTTCCATGCTTTTGATCTCAATTCTCAGAAGCATGGCAACTCGTATGAATGGTTTGGTCCCCATTAAGAGTTTCTTTTTGAGCGAGAATTATCTAGGATAGTTTTCACATGACATGCAATACTCCCATTTTTAATTTTAGACCCTTACGGCTTTCGCACCCCTTGAATGCTATAGATCGCAATTCTGAAAAGCATGGCTACCGGTAACTCGCTTGAGAGGTTGGTTCCTCGTTAAAAGTTTCTTATTTTCCAAAAATGAGCATGGATAGTTTCCAAATGACTCGTAACACTCCCGGTTTTAATTATAGATAGGTATGGATTTGGCCCATCTTAGATGCTTTAGATCGCAATTCAATGAAGCTTGTCTACCGGCGAATCGTTTAAGAGGCTGGATCCTTGTTGAGATATTCTTTTTGATGGACAACCAGCTAGTATTGCTGTGAATTGATTCATAATATTCGCAGTTCCAATTTTAGATCAGAATGAATTTCGTAACATTAACATGCTATATTTTGCAATTCTGAGAAACTTGGCAACTCGTGTGAGAGGTTCAATCCCCATTAAGAGTTTCTTTTTGATGGACAATTATCTGGAATAGCTTCTAAATGACTCACAATACTTCCAGTTTTAATTTTTGACCCTTACTGATTTCAAACCTCTCATATGCTTTAGATCGTAATTCCGAAAAGCCTGGTTACCGGCAACTCGTTTGCGTTGTTGGGTCCCTGTTAAGAGTATATTTTTGATCAAAAATTATCTTAGATAGTTTCCAAATGACTCGCAACACTCCCGGCTTTAATGTTTTAGCCTTACGGATTTCAAACATCTCGTATGCTTTATATTGCAATTCTCAGAAGCTTGGCTGCCGGCAATATATTAGCCTACTCGTAGCCTTCGATAGACTGCCGATGCCCACTTCACGACCTACTCAAATGTAACAAAGCCTGCTTAATCCCTAAAATAGACTCCCTAGAGATCCCCTGAAGATGAAGCCTCGACACCAGACAAAGCTTCTAGGACGGACTAATACGTCGCGACAAACACTCTTCGACCATATCTACACATGGTCGAAGTATGACAGGATAGACAGCCAGCTCACCGGATAAGCCATCTTAATGATTGGCCTTTATAGCTGTAGTGACAGGCCGACCACTGCGCCACAGTGCCAAAGTACAGAGACACATCAGACAGCTGTCACAGTGACACTGCAGACAGAGCCAGCGCCATAACTCGCTGGGATTTCTTGACAGTAATCATGTAATCCTAACCCACATTTGGTAACTCAGCTTCCTATGATTCTATAAATAGAGGAGAGGGGAAACCATGTGGGGGTTAGAAAAATTATCTTCAGCCTCTTGCATTTTACCTTCGACCTCCTAGTGGACGTTGTATTCGAACCCACCAATTACTCTTCAGTAATATAATCTATCTTAAAAATTCTCATCAGAGGTCATAGATAGTCACATTCGGGCCTCTACGCAAGCGTTTGTCTGTAGTTAGTTCTTACTCTAGACCAATTGCTTGCACCTCTTGATTGAAGAATGATTCTACGATGTAAGAACCAACTTCACCTCCAAACAAAGTTAGGTCCCTACAATTGGCATCATCTGTGCTTCCCACCTTACCAATCTCCCTTCATTTTTCCCCTCCTATTATTTTCCACCTCAACTGATTATCTTCAATGGCACCCACACGCCATTCCAACTCAACCCAGGCATACAACTCCATTGATGGAGTAGCTGCCCAAATAGCCTTATTATCTCAACAAGTCGCTCAGGCAGAGGAGCGCCACCAGAACCAACTAAACCAGGAGCGTGAAAGCCACCACATGGCACTGGAAACTGAGCAGAATCGCCGCTTGTATGATAAAAATAGACATAACAGAGCTATCGATGAACTCTACAACACCGTCCGAGAGCTGCAGAGATTACAGCCCTTGGAACCTCCTCGCCAGTCCCAGGTACCAGACCCATCGCGCTTATCTGCCCGCGCCCGCCTAGAACCCCCACCAAACATCGAGATACCCACAGTTCACATCGGTACCAAAGGTTTCCCCTATATTATTCTCCAAACCGGCTCCATCCACCTTGGGATTCGCCCCATAGAAGGTATTTTTGACTCAACCCTCCGCTCCTTCAGATACCTCAGACGCCGTCCTGCTTGGGAACGGCTCGGAGAACGCAGTGCTGATTTCATACCACATGCTCAACCTCACAACCTTCGAATTCATCAATCTCCCCCACATCCTGCATATGTTACACAACAAGACTTCGGCCATAAAATGCAACCCATCATTCGCGTTAGCGCGAGTCCAGCCACAAACTCCTGGAGCCACCTCAATAACCCGATCTGCCCCAATCTTTTAGCTATCAAAATACATTCCAACTTCCGTACCCTCAAACTTAGCAAATACCGTAACACAGACCCTAAATCCCACATCCTAGAATTCTAGAATTCCCTGAGCCTCTACTTTACGGCTGACTACCTGTGATGTCGCCTTTTACAAATGAGGCTTACTGACAACCCCCTTCGCTAGTACCACAACCTCCCAAATGGATCAATACAAAGCTTCGAGCAGCTATCACAACTTTTTATTGCCCAGTATACCTTTAACAAAGATAGAGAGGTCAGAGTTGACGCTCAATTCAATTTTAGAAAATCCGGCAGTGAGACCCTCAAAGCCTTCACCAAGAGATTCCTCGACGAATCCTAAAAAATATAAAATCTTGATTGCTCGAATATTATTTTAGCATATTCGAATGCCCTGCCCAACCACAGCCGAGTAAAAGAGTACCTAGTTCTCCACAAACCAAAAACACTCAAAAAAATGTTCTCGATAGTGAATGGCTATATCGACCTCGAGCGCCTTCAAGAGTCCCGCAAACAGAGCCAGTCTTTGCAAACAATAAACTTCAATAAACCTCAGCAACACCACCACTCTGTTCTCACATCCCAGATCACTCCTGTCTCACAGGAGACTGAGAGCCGCAAACGTCCCAACATTGATAATAGCACCGAAGCTCGCAAGAAGCGACCAAGGCCTGTTTTGCTTATACTCACTGCCCCCCTCAACACCCTTCTACCATACATACAGGCAGACCTTATTTGGCACGTCCCTTTCCCCGTCGAAGTCAGGCCAGGCAAATCTTACTGCGCCAACCATTAGTTTAACTGTCACCATACCAATAAATGCTTCGCCCTTCAACGATCTCTCGAACTTATCTTCAGAGCAAGACGTTTGCACCAGTATATCGCTGATCTTCCAAGCTACCTTGATGGGTCTTACCTCAAATCTCTATCCACCCCTACTAGTGACCCAGCCGAGGTGCACATCTATAGAGTCAAGTTTACCAAAGTCAACAACATAGACAGTGGACATTCCAAGAGCAAAGGAAGGCGCATAAAAGAATATTACAAGCTTACCTGTCAGGAGAAATTTCCTACCCTTCTACCATAACCATGCTGCCACCCTCGACTCGAAGATATTTCTTTCATCGACTGTGACACTTCTCACGTTTGTTTCCCCCATTCTGATCCATTAGTCATCATGATTAAGATAGAGAACCTCGTTATCCGTACAATGCTCGTTGATATTAGGAGCGCAGCTGATGTCCCCTTTCTCCAAATAATCTAAACCATGAAGAAAATCAACCTCATAACCACTGCCAACATCGAACTTAATAGTTTTAATGGATCAACTGAAGTCGCTGTTGGCCGTATCAGCCTACCTATCACCACAGGCCCCATTACCCTTCAAACCAACTTCATCGTCATTGACAATAAGTCTGAATACCTCGGTATACTCGGACGAGATTGGCTTCACGCCATGTGAGCTATACCTTCGACCTACCATCAGACCCTTCAATTCAGCAATCATGAGGGTACTTAGAATTTGAAAGGCTCTCAGCGCCTTGCCCGCTCATGCGAACACCCAGAGATCGGCCAAACCCAAAAACTTGTTAGCCGCCCATAGCAATCACAGCATCTTTCTATCCCTTCGAATTCGACAGATACCACCTCACCCGTCGAACCCACTGTCTATAACAAAATCGACGGCCCTGGTTGGGGTACATTTATCGGAACCTTCCTCAATGAGTCAGAGTGCCTCAAACTTTTAGAGTTCCTTTGACAAATAAAGACATCTTTGCTTGGACATTTCAAGAGATGCCAGGTGTTAACCCTAACCTGGCCTGCCATCGCCTTGATCTCATCCCTTATTCCTCAGCAGTAAAACAAAAGAAGCGTAACCTGGCACCACAAGTTCGAAAAGCCGTGAACATTGAATTAGACAAGCTCATAGCCATAGGCTTTATCAGAGAAGTGAATTACACATACTGGATATCAAACATTGTAGCAGTTCCTAAGAAGAATGGAAAGATCCAAATCTGCATCGACTTCACCGACCTCAACAAGCACACACCGAAGGACAGTTTCCCCCTACTGACTATTACAACACTCCTCGATGCCATTGCTGGACACGAGCACCTATCCATGATAGACGCGGCTTCGGGTTATAATCAGGTACCCCTCCTCCCTGAAGATAAACTTAAAATTTTATTTATAACTGAACAAGGCCTTCACTATTTCTATGTTATGCCCTTCGACCTTAAAAATGCTGGAGCCACCTACCAAAGCCTTGTCGTAACCATGTTCAAACCTTTACTTGGAAAATTACTCGAAGTCAATATCGACGACATGTTATGCAAGATCCTTCAAAAAAACACCCATATCCAAGACCTCTCTGAAATCTTCTCAATAGTTTGCGTATAAAATAAAACTCAACCCAGACAAGTGCCAATTTGGCGTGTCATCTGGAAAAAATTTGGGTCACCTTATCAGTAAATGCGGGATAAGGATTGACCCCACCCACATTCAAGCCCTCATAGACATGCCATCGCCCCGAACCAAGAAAGATGTCCAAAGAGTGGCAGGCAGGATAGCAGCCTTCAATCATTTTATTTCTAAATCCTCAGATCGATGTGCTTGGCTCTTTTCCCTCTTACGCAATGATAATGGTCAAAATCTGGTGCTTAGTATGGGTAAAAATTAGAGTAACGCTCACTTTCGAGCGGAACTAGAAATTAGTTTTGGTCTTGTGTTTTAGTAATCTAAGGTTGTAAAACTGTAAAAATCAATGATATGGATTTAATCAAGAATAAAGGTCTAGGGGCCTCGGATTTCACCACCATTTACATACAATATCAACATAGTATCGTATATTAAATTCACCACTTAATTGAAATAACAAACTTCGACCTTTTGTCGATGTAATCTCATGATTAATTATAACTCAAGTAGAATATATTGTATGAACTAAGTATGTACTAAAAACACATTCCATAAAAGCTATGCTAACTATGAAATGTTAATTAGGATCATATCTTAGAATAATACAATATTAATACAATTTTACTATATTATTTGAGAATCACAAAACTCTTCCTATATCTCTACTTAAAGAGATCATAGGATGATAATGGATGTCTCCAACAATATAGTTTTAGGATTTGTGATAATATGCTCATATTGTGTTGGAGAAAAATACATTCTACTACATGATATCATACGCTTATGGCGGATCCATCCTAACCCATAGTAAGGACTTAGCCGGCCATTATAACAACTATAAAACCTAAATGATATGAGAATGAAATGAACATAAACTAACAACAAAAAGAAGAATTTTATTGACTTACAAAATGAAATGCTCCAAATGCTTACAAGACTTGCACCAACTTACTCCAATAATGCTCTCTTGCACTCTACAAGAATGATTTTCTCAAAATTGGATGATCTTATGAACTCACCACCTCTCCTTTTATAGATGAAAGAGAGGGTTCTTACATTTAATATTAGATTTATAACCTATGTCATGAATGTACATAAATTTGTAACCTCCAAGAGTTATCCTCCAAAATTATAATCTCCCCATGTGGGACCCTTGTGTTTAACAACTCTACATCCTTCTCCAACAGTTCATCCTTTGAGCTATACATCCCGGTATTTACACATATTTGATAAATGAGCACCATGTGACCTGAAATATAAAAATTGGTTTTATAAGTCATGTTTAATAATAAAATTAAGAATAATAAACATTAAGTCATAGAGGAATAGTGCTCATTTTATGTGTCCATCAAATACCCCCAAACTTAAAGTTTGCTAGTCCTCGAGCAAAGAAAAGAATAAAAGCATAACTCTTTCGTGGTTAAGACGATTGTATTTTGCGTATGCTACAAGCCATTAAACCTATAGGTTACCCATATAGGACGAGTTTTGTCTCGTGAGGGTTTGCAGTGACTATACACACAAAAGTCAATAAGGGCATTATAGTAGTTTAGATACTCATTAGGTCATTTCAACTAACTTATTGATATTTGATAATGGTAAAAACATTAAGAAGGTAAACCCCTTAAAATTTAATTCTTTCACATATATATAATTAGAAAACTAGGAGAATTATCTAAAACTAGAGATACTACCCAATACTTAAATGAGATTTCATATATTTTTTTAATATCCTCAAGTGTTGTGAAAATAGTTACTGCACGTACAACTTTATTTCGAGGCTCTTGAGTCAATATCCAGTTATTTTGTATTTTGTGAAACAAATCCAATGATCAGTTTCACAAGTACCATACTCAATTCGAATTTTGTAATTGATTTTTGGGGAATAACTATAAGCCTTTTCATTTTGGTACTTGTTTCCTTAGTGAAGCCCCCATAATATGAGTCGTTGGTCGACAATCCCAGCTAGTTGGCTTAGGTTGCCGGGATTTGGTGCCCCTTCGTGACCTAGGCTCTAGATTCTCACAAGTAAACTTTATTCCTTGCTCCTTTCACATAGTTCATGACTATACTCGAGATTGGTGATAATTCTTCCTCTTTCAGTTCTAATCATGCGAGTATGCCTTGCATCGTAAAAGTTTTTAGAGCTATTTTGGCTTATAGAAATCCTTATTATATTACTTCAGGATCAAACTTATTCTTTAGGCAGTTATTTTTCTTGTAGTGGATCATTCCTACCTCAAATACTAGATTCCCTTTGATTGCTCAAAATTCTAGTAAAAGTAATAAATGCAATACTATCGTGAAGTGCATTTGTTTTAAGAAATATCAGTCAACATGAAATTTTCTCTAATTAAAGTGTAGTACATCTAGCTTAAGATAATGTTCCAAAAAATTTAAGCATGTATTTGATGAAAATTTTAACTTCACGGTTTTTACGACCAAAATATTTAGACCATATCAAATGCATATAAGCTTGCAAAAACTTACTAAAGAGTCTCATAAATGACCTATCTTTTCTCTAAAAATGTAAAAAATGTGAACAATTTTTCCCCATCCCCAAACTAAAAAAAAGCATTGTCCCCAATATTTGAAAACATACCTTAAAAGAAGGGAAAGCAAATCAGAACATAGTACCAAATATAACATGGGTTACCTCCGAGATAGCGCTAAGTTTATTGTCTTCAGCTAGACAAAATGAGGAACCCCCAAACTCAGTGAAAGTTGGGTGAAAAGGATATGAATATCACTCCTCATAAACTGGGTCCAGAAGCTTTAAGTCTTCATTGGTGAAGCTAAAATGTTCATAATAAGGCTTAAGCCTTTGCCCGTTCACTTTTTGTATTTTGCCAGTACTCGGTTCTTCAACCTCAACCGCCCCATGTGGATATACCATTTTAACAATGAGAGGCTTGATCCATCGTGATCGTAGTTTGCCAAGAAATAAATGCAACCTAGAAGAGTACAACAAGTCTTTTGGTTTGGTTTAACTGATTTTTGCAAAATATTTTTGTCGTGAAACGCTTTCATGCGCTCCTTGTAAGTTTTTGCTGAATGGTATGCATCATTCCGTAGTTCTTCTAACTCATTGAGTTGAAGCTTGCGATGCAAACCGGCCTTCCTAATGTCAAAGTTCAAGGCCTTTATTGCCCTATATGCTCGGTATTCTAATTCAACTGGAAGGTGACAAGCCTTTCCATAGACTAGCCGGTAAGGGGACATTCCAATAGGTGTCTCAAAAGCAGTACAATAAGCCCAAAGAGCATCGCTTAGTCGAGTTGACCAATCTTTACGGTTTGGTCTTATCGGTTTTTGAAGAATATTCTCGATTTCACGATTGGAAACCTCCACTTGCCCACTAGTCTGCGGATGGTACGGTGTAGCAACCTTGTGTGTTACTCTAAATTTTTTCATTAAGTTTGCAAACATTCAACTGTTAAAATGTGACCCCCCATCACTAATTATTGCCCTCGGCGTACCAAAAGAAGAAAATTTATTCTCTTTAATAAATTCAATAACAACCGAACTATCATTGATCCTGGTAGGAATAGCTTCAACCCACTTAGTCACATAGTCAACGGCTAAAAGGATGTACATGAACCCAAAAGATGGGGTGAAGGTACCCATAAAGTCTATGCCCCAAACATCAAATGGTTCAACGATCAAGATTGGGTTTAGTGGCATCATATTCCTACGGGATAAGACTCTCATTCTCTGATATCTATCACAAGCCTTACAAAATTCGTGAGCATCACGAAGTAAGGTAGGCAAATAAAATCCACACTGTAAAATTTTTGCAGAGGTCTTTTTGGAGCTGAAGCGACCACCACAAGCTTGGGAGTGACAAAATTCTATGACTTTGGTATGCTCAGAATCTAGGACACATCTCCTAATGATCTGATCAGAACAATATTTGAACAGGTACGGGTCATCCCAGAAGAAGTGTCGGGCCTCACTAAGAAATTTATTCTTATCTGGCTTGGTCCAAAAACTAGGAAGGTGCCCTGTGGAAAGATAATTTGCAATGTCTGCAATCCATGGTACAGAAGACATAGAGCAAATGGACATGAGTTGCTCGTCAGGAAAGGACTCACAAATAGGTAATGACCTATCTAAAGAATCATTGTCTATTCAAGAAAGGTGGTCAGCTACCACATTCTCGGCACCTTATTTATCCCGAATCTCAATATAAAACTCCTGAAGTAATAATATCCATCGGATTAAGCATTGTTCGGTATCCTTCTTGGTAAGAAGGTGCTTGATAGCAGCATGATCCGTATAAACTATTACTTTAGAACCTATGAGATAATAACGGAATTTTTCTAGAGCAAAGACTATCGCTTGAAGTTCTTTCACTGTGGTTGTGTAATTGAGTAGCGCATCATTAAGAGTTTTACTGGCATAATAGATAGCATGCGGAAGGTTATCAATATGTTATGCCAAAACTGCTCCAATGGCATAGTCAGATGCATCACACATCAACTCAAAAGGTTCATTCCAATTTGGAGGTTGGATGATGGGTGATGATGTTAGACGTGTTCAGAGATTCTCAAAAGCTTTAAGACACGAATCATCGAATAAAAAGGTGGTGTCCTTGGCGAGGAGATTGATGAGGGGTCGAGCAATTTTGCTAAACTCAGGAACAAAACGCCGATAAAATCCTGCATGCCCCAAGAATGAACAAACATCCTTGACTGTTCGTGGGGGTGGGAGACTAGATATGACATCGATCTTGGCTTTATCTACTTCGATACCCTTTGCTGATATGACATGTCCTAATACTATGCATTTTTTCACCATGAAGTGACATTTTTCCCAATTAAGAACAAGATTATTCTGTTGACACCTAGCAAGAATAATAGATAAGTGGTGGAGACATTGGTCAAACGAATCTCCAAAGAGGGAGAAGTCATCCATGAAAACCTCAAGGAAACGCTCAGCCATGTCAGAGAAAATGCTCAACATACATCGCTGAAATGTTGCTGGAGCATTGCATAACCCAAATGGCATGCGGCGATAGGCAAAGGTTCCAAAAGGACAAGTAAACGTGGCTTTCTCTTGGTCTACTAGAGAGATGGGTATTTGATTGTACCCAGAATACCCATCAAGAAAATAATAGTATTCATGACCGGTGAGACGTTCAAGCATTTGATCCATGAATGGTAAGGGAAAATGATCTTTTCGAGTGATCGAATTGAGTTTTCTATAATCTATACGCACTCACCACCCTGTGGTCATGCGAGTAGGGACAAGATCATTGTGATCATTCTTCATAACAGTGATTCCAGACTTTTTAGGATCAACATGAATAGGGCTTACCCATGGGCTATCAGAAATAGGATAAATGATCCCAGCGTCAAGCAGTTTCAAAATTTCTTTTCTCACAACCTCAGCTATAGTCGGGTTAAGCCTTTGTTGTCCTTCTCTGGACTTCTTAGCATTATCCTTGAGTTTTATCTTGTGAATGCATACAGAAGGACTAATACCCTTAATATCTGAAATGTTCCATCCAAGAGCTTTTGTGTTTCCCTCTAATACACGCATTAATTTCTCCTCATTCTCAGGTTCAAGGTCGGATGCTATGATAGCAGGAAGAGTCTCATTAGGACCTAGGTAGACATATTTGACATTTTCAGGGAGAGGTTTAAGTTCTAACCTAATGGGCACTGCTTCCTCTTCTGGAATAGAATCCTTGACTTTCTGCATTTTAATATTATCATTATTTTCCACAATAGGAACAGAATCCAACAAGGCATTGATCTCATTGATAAGGTCATCGACATCTAAATTATCTCCAAAATGCGCAAGACAAGCTTCTAACGGGTCCCTAGGATTGGAACTATGAAATGTACTATTTACAACAGTACCAAGCATGCTACACTCATCGGGTTCATTTGCAAACGGAGTATAAGTTGCATTGAAGATATTCAGATCGATGGTCTTATTCCCATAAGTCAACTTCATAGCTCCGCTATGGCAATTGATCAATGCATTAGGAGTGGCCAAGAAAGGTCGGCCAAGGATCACAGGTATCTCACTATTTGGGTCTTCTACCGGGTTTGTGTCAAGTACCACAAAGTCGATAGGATAGAAAAAATCGTCAACCTGGACAAGTACATCTATCACAACTCCCCTAGGAATTCTAATGGATCGATCAGCTAGTTGCAAGGTTCTATGTGTCAGTTTTAGTCCTTCTAGACCTAGCTGCTCATATACTGAATAAGGGATCAAGTTGACACTGGACCTAAATCAAGTAAAGCTTTTCCGATGCGATTTGTCCCTATATGACAAGAAATTGTTGGCATTCCTGGATCTTTGAATTTCATGGGTGCTTTGTTCAAGATTATAGAGCTAACCTAAGCATCCAATTGAATAACATTTTCACTGTCATAGACATTGAAAGCTTTCTTGGAAACATTCATATGTTTCTTGAACGTGCAGGGGTCCTTGAGATATTTTGCATAGGAAGGAATCTGTCGTAACGCATCGAGGAAAGGAATAGTGATCTAAAGATTCTTGAACGTCTCCTTAACCTCTTCATCGGGAATGTTCTTCCTATTGAGTAAAAACTATTGGGGAAAAGGTGTTCTAGGAATTCTAGGCGGATCATTTTATATAATCTTCTCACTTAGCGAGACCTACCCAGTCTCTTCCTCAACAAAAGGAGTTTCTTCACATATAGGTTTGCCGCCTTCTGCAACTTTCTCAGTACTAGGATTAGGACTTTCACGTGATTTATCCACAGGTATCCTAACTTTGTTGTCTACAGTCTTTCTACTTCTAAGTATAATCACTACATTCGCCTGATCACGATGTAAACTCTCGGTTTGATCCTTCAGATTGGGTTGGGTTTGACTTGGAAACGTACCTTTGTCTCTAGTACTTAACCAAGATGCCAATTGAGCAATTGATGTTTCTATTCGACTCATGGATTGCTGATTCATTTGCGTGAATTGTTGCATCAACTGGTTATTAGATTGCAATAGGGCTTGGATGTCATCATCCGAAGATGGTTTTCTACTATGAGGAGGAACGTAAGGAGTATTTTGCTAAAAAGGTTGGTGATTGGGAGTAAAGGACATACTACCTTGATTTTGATTTGAATTACTCCCTTGGTAATACGGTCTACCAGAATAGTTATTCGAATTATTCCTCCCTGAA
Source organism: Kingdonia uniflora (assembly GCA_014058105.1). Classification (NCBI taxonomy): domain Eukaryota; kingdom Viridiplantae; phylum Streptophyta; class Magnoliopsida; order Ranunculales; family Circaeasteraceae; genus Kingdonia; species Kingdonia uniflora. The sequence continues at coordinate 1,197,293 of JACGCM010000750.1, forward strand.
GAATTCCCTTGATGATGTGACTGGTTATATGGAAAAGAGGAAGGTTTTTGATGAAACATATTTACCTGATCCTTCCTGGTTTCCCTTATTTCATGAATCAAAGGGAAATCCTTAGTATAATGTCCAACATCGTCACACGCAGCACAAGCTTGCATCTCAGCATGAAAAATTAGTGCTTTAACGGACATTTTATTTTTCCCTATTTCTAAGAACTCTATCTTACGCAGGATGGTCGTCAGGGTAGCTTCCGAATTGGAGTTAGATCCAACTCCAAAGGCATTACCCCCCTATTCTTGAATATCAGTTTCTCTCATGGTGCCCCAGGTTTACAATTTTTTAGCCATCTCTTCTAAGAAGTCCAAACCCTCTACATCATCCTTATCAGTGAATTTTCCTAAACAAAAGGATTCTACAGTTCTCTTGGTTTCAGCATCTAATCCATCATAAAGATTTCTAGTTAGGACCCAGGAGTCGATACCGTACTGAGGGCACTGTAGGATCAGTCCCTTATATCTCTCAAGATAATCCTTTAAGCTTTCTCCATGAAGTTGGGTAATCCTAAGAATAGCCTTACGAAGGGTGTCAGTTTTCTCAAGAGAGAAAAACTTCTTGTAAAAGGCTTCAATAAGCATTTCAAAACTCGTGATTGATTTTGGCCATAGAGCTTGATGCCAGCTCTTAGCTTTCCCTAGTAAAGAAAAGGAAACAACACGAGTTTCATGGCCTCCATTTCGTTCTCATTCATATACTTTTGGAGGAACATTAAGTCATCAAAATCCCTAACAAGAGCGTATGGGTTCTCATCTTCTCCTCCTGAGAATTTTGGCAATGAATTGATGAGCGCATTTCTAAGTTTAAATTGCCCAGTTGTAGGAGGTAAAACAATGCACGAGGCACGATTTGTCATTTTTGGGAACATATGATCCTTAAGAGGAATTCGCATGGGTCCCTGACCATTCTCATTATCATTGGCATCTCCCAGCTCAAGTGATTGGGGTGGCACACTAAATGGAGTGAATGAGGAAATTGGACTCGGATTAAGTCTCAATGGAGAGACATGGAAATTAAAAGTTTCTAACTCACCCTCAACAGGGAAGAGTTCCCTACGAGTAAGGACTGTACGGTATCTCGTATCAATAGAGATTGGAATCTCCAGTTGGGTTGACTCGCCTACCTCAAAGTGGATCGGAATATCTATCAAATCAGATTCTCTAAGCCTCTTAAGACAACTTTTAGGCCCTTGAAGCCATTCTTTCATACACTAATAGATGTGTGCACTATGATGATCACACAACAATGAGGTGCACAAAAAATAAACAGAACAACCTTTTCAGATGGGCATTAATTAAGGTCAAGTTGTGAACCTGGTCTCAGGATTCGGTTGCTCCTATTCTTGACAATGGATCGGTTCGCACGTTGAGTTGTGTATACTCGCTTTAGCAATAACTCGCGTGCAGTTCAAGTCACCTAGAAGTACCTGTGCTGGAAGGTGGGGTAAACCGCTTAGAATCACCATTCCACACAAGTTATGCCAGGGAACGTACTACCTCCAGACAAACGTAGCCACTAGCAGGGTCTTAATGAGCGCGTTCCTAATACTCCCGGTCTGAGCTCTATAAGTCTTTTTGTCTATCTATGTATTTTATGGCTTAATCTTAGTTTCTTTTAAAGTCAATGTCCTGTTCCGTAAAATGTTAAACCGGGTCGTTACCTCCCGGGGTCCTAGTATGCGGTGCCACACACGGGTGATGAAATCCCGCCTTTTGTTTGCCCTTTATCTAAAGTTTAGAATTTAAAAGTGCACAAACATCAGGCACATGAACAAAAATTGACCGCTTCACAAGAGGGTGCGGGGGAAGAAAGTACCTACGGGGCGGCCTTTTTAGGGGCTCGTTGTTTACCCCGGTGAAACCGTTGAGATGGCACACCCGGGCTCTCTGGCTCAAGTAGGCATTGTAGAGAGATCCTCCCCGGATGTGGGATCCAATATTGCCCCTGCAGAAAAAAAAAATGTACAATTTTATCCTCGCTTTAATTACAAACTCTTCGCTCAAGAGTACAATATTTTTCCCCACTAAAAGTCAATCAAAGAGAGGAAGAAATGATAACCCTATCTAGTTTTTGGTCGGTCCTTAGCTTCCTTTGGTAGTCACTGTAAAACAAAGAAAGTAGTCACCAAAATTCCTTAAAGTGCAAAAGTAAAATAAAAATGTAATAAACGAAATTTATGTTCTTCTAAAAAGTGAAACTGAAAAACAAATTAAACACAATAAATTTTTTTTCTAATTACCACTCGAAACCGACAACGGCGCCATTTTGATAACAGTCAAAATCCGTTGTTTAGTATGGGTAAAAATTAGAGTGTCGTTCACTTTCGAACGGAACTAGAAATTAGTTTTGGTCTTGTGTTTTAGTAATCTAAGGTTGTAAAACCGTAAAAATCAATGATATGGCTTTAATCAAGAATAAAGGTCTAGGGGCCTCGGATTTCACTACCATTTACATACAATATCAACATAGTATGGTATATTAAATTCTCCACTTAATTGAAATAACAAACTTCGACCTTTTATCGATGTAATCCCATGATTAATTATAACTCAAGTAGAATATATTGTATGAACTAAGTATGTACTAAAAACACATTCCATGAAAGCTATGTTAACTATGAAATGTTAATTAGGATCATATCTTAGAAAAATATAATA